>CM060690.1:42201327-43401327 GCA_030686995.1 Artemisia argyi | reverse complement strand
TCGATCCTAGATCTCCTGTTAACATCATGACTAGGACTTATTACAATTGGGTGATGAAAAAACAACTTGATTTTAGGATGATGCCCAATAGGAATTTGATAAGTAATTTTGTAGGAAGAGTGAAGGGATTGCATGTGATTATAGGTAATCTCACCTATGAGATCGATTTTATGATAGTGGAAGACACTCGGCCGGTGATAGATGATTGCCTAAGCCAAGTAATATTTGGAAAACCATTTGTTGAGGCCACTAGGATGAGTTATCACCCGACTCTAGGGATAGTTAGATTCAAGGAGGAAAATGATGAGGTTGCCGATCAAATGCCCTACAAAATTGAGCAATACCGCCTCCTCTCTAATATAGAAAAAGGACACAAGCAAGCGGCTTATTATAGGAATGAGGAGGATAGACGTAGAGGAGTAGAGTATGTGAAGAATAGGATGCTTAGTTTCTACAAAGAATGCTTGCAACTAGGTTCAGAATACAAAACTGGTTTAGAAGACGACCTAGAGAGTGGAACCAACGATGAGGTCACGTAGTAACCCATGACCTTGAGTCTAGCTACAAGACTCGTAAATAAAGAAAAGCGCTTCTTGGGAGGCAACCCATGTTTTGTGATTTTATTTTGTTTGTTTGTTATTTGCTTCCGTATGCATGTTTTATTTTTGTTGTTGGTTGATCATGTTTCTCAATTAAATAGTGGAAATACTTTACTTTGTTGTTTTGGCCTAGTCTTAACTCCACCTAAAGGTATTTTTGCAAAAGATAAGTGTAAGGGGAAACCCCAAATATGTTTTTAAGAAACAAACCGATCATGATTCTCCACAATATTAAATGAACATGTATATTAGTATTTGTTAGAGTCAAATGCTTGTATTGAGTCATAAAGAAGTTTTGCAGGGTTTTCCAGGAAGTGAGACCAAGTTTTTCCAGAAATTTTCCGGAAACTTAACATAAGAATTTCTGCAGGTCACTTCTGACAGCGTCACGAGTTAACTCTTGACGGCGTCACGTGTAAAAATCTGGAAATTTTACCGGTTTTGTTTTTCTAACGGAGTCTTATGGTTTTTGTGAATTATTAAGTTTTATAATCTCCAGGAGATCTGGAAACTTCATTCCACAAGCATTATATCTTATCTTGTTTTCTAGGATTTAGTAACTTATATAGGTTGCCGCCGATTTTATGCGAGGTTGTCTTGTCTATTTTCTCAGGATTCACAGGTTATGTATGACAAGAAGATGATTTATATTTTGGATGGGAAGCTTTGATTGTTCATTTTCTTGGAGGAAGATTTAACCTGGCCCCCTTATTATCCATACCGAGCGAATCAGGGGAGTATTTGATTTCATTCTTTTTACTTTTTCACTTTTACATTCTTTACTTGAACATTGGGGACAATGTTCATCTTAAGTGTAAGGGGAGGGTAAAAAGATGATACCTTACATATACACTTTCGCTCGAGTTCGTTTTGTTTAATGGTAGATGTGTAATAAAACTATGAGAAATACTTGTTAGTGCAATTTTAGCGCCAAATTTAAATTTTTTTACAACATTTAGGAGTGAAATTTAGCCATAGCAAGCGTCTCATGGATAGGAGATTGTATGACTAGCACATAACCGTATATTCAGAAAAATTTTCCACCCAAATATGTGAGGTTCGCCTTTAGATTTGATAGGAAAAGCATTTACTATTAGTGCTTATGAGTGTGCCGGTAGCATTTAGATTCTAGAACTTGTGTTAGTGATGCATCCCGAGACCGCTAGTGAGACTACATTCATGTAGTAGGATTTACTACATGATAAGAGGCATTAGGATCACCCTTGTGTTAAACCCGTATCATAATTACTTGACCATTTAAGTCATATTACTTGGCTAGTTAAGTCAACTAATTTTTCCCACACCATTAGCGTTGTACTCATTTTTAGTACACGAAACCCCTAGTACACCCCTCCGAGCCTATCTTTTCATTTCTAACTTTAAGCATTTTATTTAAAGGAAGAATTTGTTACACCCCACTTAAATGTACAACCAAATCGCCTTAGCCTTCCGTGTATGCGCTCATCTTTAGTGCATTATTGTTATTTGTTAAACCCTAAGTTAACTATCTAATTGATTACATGGTTGCTAAGTCGAGTCATATCCTTGTACTTATTGTTTTGATACGATTGGGACTCATGGGTAAAGTACTTATCTTATGGATTAATGGGGAAGAACATCATATATTACCCCCATATGTACGTTAATTTTAAAAGTGCTCCAAGTGTTTTGATTTTCTTAATTCGAGTCATTAGATTAGTTTATTGTAAAGTATATAAAAATTCAAGTGTAAGGGGAATTTACATTCCCTATGATTTATTATTTTGGATGGTAGGGTAAGAGTGTATGAAAAAAAAATCAAAAAGACAAGAAAAAGAAAAAAAAATAGAAAAAGAAGAGAAAAAAAACATACGGACTACCATCCATTTTCATTCTATATTCATTTTATGTTTTTGTTATTTTTCATTTATTAGCTTAAGTCGAGTCTAGTCTTGGCTTAGCAACGCTACATTGTACATGTAATTAACCAAGATTGTTAACTCGCCACCAGTAAAAACTTCCTTTATCCAACAAAACCGTGTATTTCATATCCGTACACCTAACGTTACAACCCTTTGAAAGACCTCTTTGATAGTTTATCCTAGGTGCTTACGCCATGTGGTGGAGGTTTGATCATTTCCCAAGCATATGGTAATCTATTTTGCTATGACAGGTAGTGAGAGATGTTTTCCATTTCCATATTGTAATTTATACTTGATTACACCCGAGAGATGTGAGTATCTAAACACTATTTGTGAGGTGCTAGTGTATGACCTCCGTGCTTGTCTTTGGTCATTAGTGGAACGATTATTTGTTGTAATTACTTTTATATTAGTGTTAAATGACCCCTAACTTGTAGTTTGAGTAGAATAAAAGCGCATTTGCTTGAGGACAAGCAAATCTCAAGTGTAAGGGTATATGATGAGGCGAAAAATGAACCGTTTTTAGGGGGTCATTTAAGCCCGGAATTGAATTTATTTAATCAAATATTGCCCTAAATCGTTCCTTTTGTGATTTTAGGTACTTTGGGAGAGAAATCTGGAAAAGGAAGGAATTCGGACGTTTTTGGAGCATAAAAGTGAAGAAAACGCCAAAGTCTTAATTTTCCTTGCTGGGAACAGTAGGTGACGGCATCAAGAAGAAAATCTTGACAGCGTCAAGAGTAATTTGCATGACGATCCAGTACAGATTTGACGGCGTCACAAGGTAGGGCGTCAAGAGGAAAATGCATGACGGCCTGGAAATACATAACACATGACGGCGTCAAAAGTAGATCAAGGCAGTCCGAGGAGTATTTTGGCGGCGAGATGACGGCGTCACAAATTTGTTCTTGACGCCGTCAGACCCTATTTCCTATATATAGTTTTATAATTTTCACACATAAAAGGAGAAGTTTTGGGAGAAACCCTAAGGCCGAACTTGGCACGAATTTTACAGGTTTTTCAAGGGTTCTCAGCCCTTGATCCCTTTCATGTGTAATTAAGATAAGTATTCTTTTAATTCAATCAATATGTCTATGTGTTGGTTGTCTATATCTTATTCTTGTCTTAATTCTATCATGCTAGGCTAGATCTATCTTGTGTTTGCTTGGATCTAATGAAACCTAGATGTTAATTATGTGTTGATTACTTGTTTATGGTTGTATTGGATGAATGATTTCGATGTTAGGCTTAAGAAAACTGGCAGATCTCCAATTGGTAACATGCTTGAACGTCTTAGGAAACATGAACTGACGTGCACTAAGTTTTATTGGTTGTATTTAATGCATGAGTAAATTCTAATGATCCCATGTTAGGAGCTTCTTAGCCGGCTCGACATAGGAGTGAAGTAGGCACTCAAAGGATTGGGGAATTAAGTGCGCCACCCCATGAATGGTATTAAGGAATACAATCTGTCATCCACGCAACTATAACAAGTAATTAACGTGTAAAAGATATCTAGGGAGTAGTGAAATCTAAGTAAACACAACTTCTCCACTTATTGCTCACAACCTTAGTATAATTTAGTTTATTTTCATTTTTAGTATTTTATTTTGATTGCATCTTTAGTATTGGGTTAGTTGACTAGCAACTAATTCCGCCCAAATCCTTCAAACCCGAGATTTTTACTTGCTTTCTAAAAAATATAAAAATACAAAAATAATCATCCCTCATCTTTAGAATTAGTATTTAGGTTTTCTAATCCTAGCGACACTATTCCTAGTTGAACGATCAATCCCCCGGTACTTGTCACTATAATATACTACAACGATCAGGTACACTGCCTGGTGAGGGTTGTAAGCTTCTCAAGATCCCTTGAGAGGTAAAGCCTGGTGCGATTCCCACGTATCAGATGTCGATGTTCAGGAGGTTCGACTTGTTGGACGGGACAAGGCAAAGAAGAAAGCAGCAGCCCCCGCTTCTCAATCGCAAGGATTGGTCATAGTTACTGTTGACCCTGCTCTTTATGAGACGTTGCTCACTAAATGGTCAGATGTCGCGACCCCATTATTTACCCAAAGGCATGAAGCAAATGCTTCATTTTTGAAAATAAAAGAGCAAGAATTGGAATTGGAAAAACTAAGGCTTGCTCAACAACAGGAAATTGAAGTAGAGAGGCTTGAACACGAGAGACAACGATTTATGTTTCAACGTTAACAAATGGAAGGACAAAAATTAATAAAAAATTGAGAAAGACATCATGTCGTACACTACATCGCATGAGCATTTAATCGGGAAAGCACTAGAGAGGTGCTTAGCATTGAAGCAAAACATTAAGGAGCGCTACAATTTAGACTATTAGCTTAAGTTTGTTTTAGTTTTTATCGTAATGTTTTTTTTTTAGTTGAAGTGTTATTGTAATATTTTTTATTTTAGTTGAATTGTTATTGCAATGTTTATTAATTATGAATAAAATTTTAATGAAAAAAAAAAGAAAAGAAAAAGAAAAAGTAGAAGAAGTGTTATGATCACCATTGTGGTCACTTTTAGCAAATTATGGTTGGGTGTGGTCTTTGAAAAAAAAACTGATGTGACAGATAGGAATGACAAAAAAAAAAAACCCGAACCCAACAGAAAAACAAGAAACCTGAACATTTTGAGGCGGGGTGGGGCATCCTTATTGGGTTACGGGGCGGGTTACTGGGCATTAACAAGGATTTTTATTGGATTTGAGGCGAGGATGGGGTTCAAGCAGTAGCAATTGGTAGTAGTAGTACTAAACTGTAGCTATTTGTTTAAAAAACTTGTTTAGTAGCATAGTTTTAGATTTAATTATAAAATGCAAAAGTACCAAAAAAAGTATATATACATATTAATATATAAATTAAACGTTGTTTTCTAAAGTGTATGGGTAATTTCGTATACAAAATGTTGAAGCAGTTATATAATGTTTGTTCAACAAGCAATCCAAATGAAAACGGTTTCACAATATGTTAAGGGTGCGTTTGGTATGCTTGATGGAATCACTATAGGTATAGGTTTGAGAATAGAGTGGAATGGAAATGAGTATGTAGATATCACTTTTAATGGGTATCCATAAACCCACAACATCATACTGTAACACCCCAACCCGATAAGGGTAGAAGTATTACATTACAGTGACATATCAGAACAAACACAAGCATATGATTCATACATACAACGAAATTCAGGGTTACAAATGAAAATCTGAAACTACAAGGTTACAAAACAATAAATACTATGTCTAATAAAGTGAAACTTCATCTAATCGTCTCTAGTCCAAAGCATAGTCTTCTAAGTCCAGTCACACTCTCTTCCCATAACCCAGCTTCCTACTAAAACCTGCCGCAGGAAAAGGAAATGCGGCTGAGCTTAAAAAGCCCAGTGAACAGATACATATACAAAGCAGTGATAATGAAACAGAACTGAAATATAGTGCATTGGGGAAATAGAATAAGGAATAGATAAAAGAGTAATAGAATAGAAAGAAGAAAGGATAGTCATCTACCACGAGCCCAGAAACATATCATATCATATAAGCCGTCAATACCATAATTCTTCATAATCATATAGAGGGGAGTCCTCTCAGATAATCAGATAATATGAGGGGTGTCCTCATTCTTCAAATGGGTGGAGTAGCGAACTCCCAGAAATTGTGAAAGGCATGTATAGCACACAGTACCAGTCACCAGACATATATCATAATCATAATCATAGTTAAATCCACTAAACAGAACAGATCTAGGATTGCAATCCATACGCCCCTTACTCAAAGTCAATCTCAAAGTCATATACTCAAAGTCATAATGGCCATAATAGTAATCATAAAAAGGGACGGCGTGAGAAATCACTCACCCACACATGAGTCATGCCAGCAGTGCATCACAGACATGCCTATGGTACCTTCATAGGTAGGGAAACAGAAATGGCTCGGGTATCAAACTAAGAGTCAGGTCTCATATCATACAAAAGGTCATATAGCAAAGGTGTATCTCAGAATCATATCAAAGGTTCATAATAGCAGTTCATAACAAAGGGTTCATATCAGAAATAGTATTCAAGGTCCAATCAGAGTTTATCAGGTCAAGGTTCATATTCAAAAATCAATTCATGGTTCAGTTCAAAAGTCCGTTTCAAAAGTTTCTATTAAAAGTCCAATTTAAATAATCTTTTAAAAGAGTTTTCATAAAAATGGTCTTTCAAAATATAGGGTTCATGAAAGTTAAATAACCTTTCTTTTAAAAAGAAATTTAGCATCATTTATAAACATCTTTTCAAATCGGTTCTTCTCAAAACATTTCCATGGCATAATTAAAAGGTTTTCATAGCATGGTTTCATAGCGGAGGTCATATCAAGTGGGATCAACAGAGAAAGTTCAAGTAAAGGGGATCATAGCAATGGCATCAATTCGGGAACTAACGGATCAGAATATGAAAGAGATCATGAGAAACCTTTTGAGAAAGGTCAGAATATCTGTACCTTAAACCGCAAGTGCAAACATGACAGAAAACATAAAGGTCGGAAGCAAAACTCCTTCTTCAGCGAATCTACACAAATTAATTGTCGGCTTGTTGTTAATAACTTATTCAATTCAGATTTCTCATTTTAGTCGGCTTTCCAGTTTTAGTAACTTTCCATTTAAAGTGACTTTCCACTTTTAGCAGGTTTCCATAAATAGTAAGTTTCCACTTTTAGGAAGTTTCCATAATTAGAAAGTTGAATCATTATTAATGGAATCAAAGTATCTTTTAACATATTTACACATTTGGTCCTTAGGGTTTCATAACTTTACATTTTACACCCTTACATTCCAAAATTACACTTTAAACCTTTTAGTCTTCATAGTTACACATTAAACCCTTAACTTATCCATTTTACACCATGATCACTTATTTTATCATATAATATGAATGGATACTCAAGTATTCATAATTTACACATTAAGTCCCTCAAGTTATCAAAGTTACATATTTAACCTTTTAATTTACAATTTCAACTTTTAATTATCTATAATTACATATTAAGCCATTAAATTACCAAATTAGCACAAAACCCCCTGAATATATTTTATTACTCAAATCAGTCCCAAGTTTCCAGAAATTACACTTTTAGTCCCTCTACTTTAATTAATTACAAATCGCACCAATTAAATACAATTAACTCATTTCTTGTAATATTTTCACTTAGAACCCTCAAGTTATATTTTTCCCATATTCCCACTGATATATATGATCTTACAAAAATATCCCAGATGTTTCAAAGTTGGCAAAACACACCCTTGTACTTTATTTTCCAATCGGATTTATTTTAAAGTTACCAAAACCAAACCCTAATTTCATAAAATCATTATGCCATCATTATACAATCATTACTCAATCATTATTATGCATTAATTACCAGATCCAAACATAAAAACCCTAACCCTAATTCGATTTAGGGTTTCTTTTATTTTCTTCATTGTTTTCTTAATTAGCCGATTTATAAAATAAATCACAACACGAGATTTAAGCTTCTATAATTCAAACCCATATTTTTATGAGATCATAATTAATATGTGAAGTTCATAAAAATTATCATTCATATCCAGAAAATTCATATACAATGATATAGAGTTTTGTTGCGTTTTTAGGGTTTAATTCACCAAAACGTTATAGAGCATGCATGGATCGATTAGAACATTTTATTTGGTGTTCATAAGGTATAAGGGACCTGAGAAAAATACCAAACCAAGAATGGAACGTGTGGAGAGGGCTGTACGATTTATAGCATACGCGTATAGGCCAAACGATCCAAAAATCACCACGACTTCACCAATGATCTTCCAACCTTGAAACCAATTTTCGTGGGTCTTATATGATGTAAGTAACATCAGGAAAATAAGAAGTCATTTTTATAGAGGTCGTATGAAGCATAACGAATTTACCTTTGTTTTAGGGCTCGACACAAAGAAAACAATGCTATGATCGTGTAAGGCTTCAACAATTCGAATGGGATTTTTCTTGGCTTCTTAGGATGATTATAACTCACAGAAAAATGCTTAGGAGTGCTGTGTGAGTCGAATGGAGGCTGTGGAAATTTTTGTGTGTGTAAATATTGGATCGGTATTAGGGTTTTTGAAATAGAAAAGGTAGGGATTTGTTTTTAATATGAAGAAAACGTGTGGGGAGGGGAAAAAGACCAGGAATTTCGTGATTTATGGTTGGGAGAATATTCATGAAGATTATCTTCCATTTTTAGATAATGTATATCTCTTTGATTTCCAATGAATCAAAATAAATTCACTTATCATTTAATCGGCCAATCTAAGGGCATTTTGGTAATTTTACCACACATATAAATGTTAAATAAGATTGTTAAAATTATTTGGGATCATAACTTGTGCATTGTTTGAAGTTTGGGAATTATTTGGATACTTTATAAGCCTTAAATAAATTTTTAAACTTGTAGGGGTAATTTGGTCTTTTCACATGCTTTAGGATTTTAGGTGTTACAACTTCTTCCCCTCTAAAAAGAAAAAATTTCGTCCTCGAAATTTGAAGTCGCAAAGTTAGACGAAGTCGTAGCAAACCGCAAAAGTCGTCACAACATTCTCACGCCCGGGGAGGTTCTTCCAAAAGATATTCAGACCAACTGGTTTCTCATGACTCGTAATTTTTGTCAAAACAGTTTCAGATTTCTCAGAAGGGCATATCATATTGAATTTGAATCAAAAGGATAATGTACCAAACATAACGGATGATAAACGAATTCTCCAGGAAGAGGTATAAAAATACATAGGATTCCCATCGAATTGATTAGGCGAATCAGATGAGAATACATTGAATTGTAGCAAACATGGGATGATATACGGTTTAACCCTTCAGCTTCTCAGATAGTCTCGGCTTTTAGATAACCTTCCAAAGGTATTCTCATAAACAAACAGGTCTCATTTCCTCAAAGTCCACAATCACATATTTTACTCATAGCAGATCATAATGAACATCTTCACGAATGCGAATCGTATACGGACAGAAAGCATATCGTTAGATATCGTCAACGGCAGAAATTTCATAATGGACCTAAGATCCTTATCAGAAGTTGCAAAGATCAGCAAAACACGTGTCGAGAGTCCAAACGTATCGAATCATATAACAAGGACAGCATATCAAACGTATAGGTAGAATGAACCTAAAGTCTCACTAAACTCAAATGATCTTGATCAGATGCCAGAATTCTAAAGCTTCTAAGGCACTCCTTAAAATATCATATGCCCACCATAAGTGCACGTTATATGATGTAAGTATTATCACGTTGGTCAGGCGTCATAATACTGGCATCATATACATATGCCCTCATGATGATCATACTTTATCTCAAGTCGTGAACACCCAAACTTATTTAAATCCACCTAGTCCACCTACAGTCTCAGAGGTCACCAAAATCAAACAACATAACTAAGAGAACGGAATTACTCGAAGAGTAACGGAGATCCGAGAATGTCATTCAAAATTAAGGTACGTCATCAGTAACGTCAATTCTTTACAGCATCATCTCGTCTAAACACAATGCCGGCTTCAAAATTCGTCCACTCAATTACAATTTCAAAAATCCTTTTTCCAAGTTGGAGTAGTCTGTTTACGCTTGTCCCTCTTACCTAACGATGAAAAGAATTTACAAACTCGAGTCTGGTTCCTCACGCCTTCAGCAACTCCTCTTGGTATGGTGGCATCGTAACGGCAGTCTCTGACACGATCACTGTGCATCCCTCCATCCGCAAGTCTGCTTCTGCTCTCAATTCATCTTAGTGCAACTAAAATGAATAGAGAAACAAGACTGCGTGTCTTTGACAGGTCTTCTAACATAGCTCCAGGTTTTAAGGTACATGATGTTGTTGTCGACTCCAGGTTGTGTGTTGAATGGTTCGTCTTCTTTGGTCTGGTTGTCTTGATGCCCGAACTGAAATCTTCACGTGTTGCATGATGTATGATTGAGCACTATCCTAGTTCCTCACTTCTTCTTGTATGCTTCTTCCATGGTAATGCTTGTCGCAACCATCTTCTACGACTCTTCCACCAAGTTTCTAACTCCGATAACGATCTTCGATCTTGGTCCTTCTTGTGAAAGCTCTGTCTTTACATTATACAGGGTAGTGTTGTCTATTATGCTTTCTGAACGTCAATCAAATTTCTCTTCCAGAACAAAGGGTCGTCTCACCAATAATCTCTATGTTCTTCTTTCGTTTTAGAACACAACACAATGTCATACTATGACAATTTGTCCAAAACACGCGAAAAACATGATTATTCTAGCCAACACCATTGGCATCATTCAAGTTCATAAATGTTATAACGAGTGCAAAGGCAACTTCAGAAATCATCTCAGGGAATTTTCACATCGCCTTCTTTCTTCTTCAGGAATCGAAATAATTCCCAAAGGTTACTCTCGGTTAGTTAACCCCCTTCTTAGAAATTTTTGTGGTTGCTTCTTCAGTCCTTCAAATCTAAAATGATGCAATCAGACGCGGAGTTTCAAAGGAAGACCAAATTAATTATTGATACGCGGAAACAGATAATGATTAGTGATAGTGGTACGTTTAAGTTCACGATAGTCAATACGTCATCGCATACTTCTCTCGTTCTTCTTCATAAACAAACAAGAGCATCTAAAGAGAATCACCAAGGTTAAAAATCATATTCCATCAGCTCCTTCAATCTCTCAACTTTTATGGCACCATGGTTTCTTCACTGATATCAGTTCAAGGTCCACTCTACTTCTTAAGCAGGAAGGAGTACCAAAAGGTTCATCAGAGGATACCGGAAAATCTTCGTACAACAAAATATTTCCCAATAGCAGAACTTTCCAAGGGTTGATAATAATGGTTTTCAGGACAACTTGGTAATCACATGAGTTTGGGGTAGGTGTTTCCATAGTGACAGAAATTTTAGCAGATGTAGAGAGTCATCATAATGGAATAGGGTGAAGCAGATTTTTAAGGTCACATTTCAGATATGGTAGTCTATGGTATCTTCACGAATAGCCATTCAGTCCAAAAGACCGTACAATCAGACATCTCAAAGTCAAAGGATTCATAGAGTGAATACAGTCGTCAAATCATACAGATAGTTCATATATCAGAGTCAAGTACATGGTTCAACAAAAATGTTGGGATGGATAAACGAACAGTTCAATGTGTGGGAATTTCGTTTAGCTTCTTAGCATAAGTAGCAGGTAGGATGTGTATCATTGGTAATACGAATATCGTATAATCGTCAATTGTGGGAGGTACAGAATCTCAGTTATCAGCATCATCATGCTTAGTTAACAAATTCATATAGAGATAGTATTTACATCATACCCTTCCAAAGGAAACGGTTGGCAGAACAAGGTTCATCATTCAAAGAGAAGAAACAAAACTTCTCATATTCGTGGTTCATAAATTACCAGAATTCTCATAGGAGTAGTAATGGATCATACAGAGTTAAGTAGTATCGGATGATACATTCATACCCAGCATAAGTAATGAATTTACAGAATGTGTCGAACACATTGTGGTTGAATGACCAACGATGTGGTCGAAAAGGTGTCAAACAGCTTATCAAACAAATCGGAGGCGGAGATCAAAATCTGAAGGTGAAACTTAAATGTGTAAGGTATCCAGGTAGCCTCCCGAGGTATTCCAAACTTACTTGGTTACTAAGCTTAAGTTGCAAAACTTCTAACTTCTGAAACAAAGGTCCTTATAAGGCTTATCTAAGAGCAAAGGCACGATCAGAGTGATACGGAAGCAAATGATACTTACATAAATGTCTTAGTCTACCCATTCCTCACTGGTAATAACTTAGGTTACTATGGGGAATCCTAATGTAAAGTTTCAAAGGTTGTCTTATGAGCGCCTACAGTGGAAACTTAGGGGTCCAAACTTCACAGGTCAAGGGTAAATGTATTACGAATCGCAGCCTGGGCTCTGATACCATAATTGTAACACCCCAACCCGATAAGGGTAGAAGTATTACATTACAGTGACATATCAGAACAAACACAAGCATATGATTCATACATACAACGAAATTCAGGGTTACAAATGAAAATCTGAAACTACAAGGTTACAAAACAATAAATACTATGTCTAATAAAGTGAAACTTCATCTAATCGTCTCTAGTCCAAAGCATAGTCTTCTAAGTCCAGTCACACTCTCTTCCCATAACCCAGCTTCCTACTAAAACCTGCCGCAGGAAAAGGAAATGCGGCTGAGCTTAAAAAGCCCAGTGAACAGATACATATACAAAGCAATGATAATGAAACAGAACTGAAATATAGTGCATTGGGGAAATAGAATAAGGAATAGATAAAAGAGTAATAGAATAGAAAGAAGAAAGGATAGTCATCTACCACGAGCCCAGAAACATATCATATCATATAAGCCGTCAATACCATAATTCTTCATAATCATATAGAGGGGAGTCCTCTCAGATAATCAGATAATATGAGGGGTGTCCTCATTCTTCAAATGGGTGGAGTAGCGAACTCCCAGAAATTGTGAAAGGCATGTATAGCACACAGTACCAGTCACCAGACATATATCATAATCATAATCATAGTTAAATCCACTAAACAGAACAGATCTAGGATTGCAATCCATACGCCCCTTACTCAAAGTCAATCTCAAAGTCATATACTCAAAGTCATAATGGCCATAATAGTAATCATAAAAAGGGACGGCGTGAGAAATCACTCACCCACACATGAGTCATGCCAGCGGTGCATCACAGACATGCCTATGGTACCTTCATAGGTAGGGAAACAGAAATGGCTCGGGTATCAAACTAAGAGTCAGGTCTCATATCATACAAAAGGTCATATAGCAAAGTTGTATCTCAGAATCATATCAAAGGTTCATAATAGCAGTTCATAACAAAGGATTCATATCAGAAATAGTATTCAAGGTCCAATCAGAGTTTATCAGGTCAAGGTTCATATTCAAAAATCAATTCATGGTTCAGTTCAAAAGTCCGTTTCAAAAGTTTCTATTAAAAGTCCAATTTAAATAATCTTTTAAAAGAGTTTTCATAAAAATGGTCTTTCAAAATATAGGGTTCATGAAAGTTAAATAACCTTTCTTTTAAAAAGAAATTTAGCATCATTTATAAACATCTTTTCAAATCGGTTCTTCTCAAAACATTTCCATGGCATAATTAAAAGGTTTTCATAGCATGGTTTCATAGCGGAGGTCATATCAAGTGGGATCAACAGAGAAAGTTCAAGTAAAGGGGATCATAGCAATGGCATCAATTCGGGAACTAACGGATCAGAATATGAAAGAGATCATGAGAAACCTTTTGAGAAAGGTCAGAATATCTGTACCTTAAACCGCAAGTGCAAACATGACAGAAAACATAAAGGTCGGAAGCAAAACTCCTTCTTCAGCGAATCTACACAAATTAATTGTCGGCTTGTTGTTAATAACTTATTCAATTCAGATTTCTCATTTTAGTCGGCTTTCCAGTTTTAGTAACTTTCCATTTAAAGTGACTTTCCACTTTTAGCAGGTTTCCATAAATAGTAAGTTTCCACTTTTAGGAAGTTTCCATAATTAGAAAGTTGAATCATTATTAATGGAATCAAAGTATCTTTTAACATATTTACACATTTGGTCCTTAGGGTTTCATAACTTTACATTTTACACCCTTACATTCCAAAATTACACTTTAAACCTTTTAGTCTTCATAGTTACACATTAAACCCTTAACTTATCCATTTTACACCATGATCACTTATTTTATCATATAATATGAATGGATACTCAAGTATTCATAATTTACACATTAAGTCCCTCAAGTTATCAAAGTTACATATTTAACCTTTTAATTTACAATTTCAACTTTTAATTATCTATAATTACATATTAAGCCATTAAATTACCAAATTAGCACAAAACCCCCTGAATATATTTTATTACTCAAATCAGTCCCAAGTTTCCAGAAATTACACTTTTAGTCCCTCTACTTTAATTAATTACAAATCGCACCAATTAAATACAATTAACTCATTTCTTGTAATATTTTCACTTAGAACCCTCAAGTTATATTTTTCCCATATTCCTACTGATATATATGATCTTACAAAAATATCCCAGATGTTTCAAAGTTGGCAAAACACACCCTTGTACTTTATTTTCCAATCGGATTTATTTTAAAGTTACCAAAACCAAACCCTAATTTCATAAAATCATTATGCCATCATTATACAATCATTACTCAATCATTATTATGCATTAATTACCAGATCCAAACATAAAAACCCTAACCCTAATTCGATTTAGGGTTTCTTTTATTTTCTTCATTGTTTTCTTAATTAGCCGATTTATAAAATAAATCACAACACGAGATTTAAGCTTCTATAATTCAAACCCATATTTTTATGAGATCATAATTAATATGTGAAGTTCATAAAAATTATCATTCATATCCAGAAAATTCATATACAATGATATAGAGTTTTGTTGCGTTTTTAGGGTTTAATTCACCAAAACGTTATAGAGCATGCATGGATCGATTAGAACATTTTATTTGGTGTTCATAAGGTATAAGGGACCTGAGAAAAATACCAAACCAAGAATGGAACGTGTGGAGAGGGCTGTACGATTTATAGCATACGCGTATAGGCCAAACGATCCAAAAATCACCACGACTTCACCAATGATCTTCCAACCTTGAAACCAATTTTCGTGGGTCTTATATGATGTAAGTAACATCAGGAAAATAAGAAGTCATTTTTATAGAGGTCGTATGAAGCATAACGAATTTACCTTTGTTTTAGGGCTCGACACAAAGAAAACAATGCTATGATCGTGTAAGGCTTCAACAATTCGAATGGGATTTTTCTTGGCTTCTTAGGATGATGATAACTCACAGAAAAATGCTTAGGAGTGCTGTGTGAGTCGAATGGAGGCTGTGGAAATTTTTGTGTGTGTAAATATTGGATCGGTATTAGGGTTTTTGAAATAGAAAAGGTAGGGATTTGTTTTTAATATGAAGAAAACGTGTGGGGAGGGGAAAAAGACCAGGAATTTCGTGATTTATGGTTGGGAGAATATTCATGAAGATTATCTTCCATTTTTAGATAATGTATATCTCTTTGATTTCCAATAAATCAAAATAAATTCACTTATCATTTAATCGGCCAATCTAAGGGCATTTTGGTAATTTTACCACACATATAAATGTTAAATAAGATTGTTAAAATTATTTGGGATCATAACTTGTGCATTGTTTGAAGTTTGGGAATTATTTAGATACTTTATAAGCCTTAAATAAATTTTTAAACTTGTAGGGGTAATTTGGTCTTTTCACATGCTTTAGGATTTTAGGTGTTACACATACTCTTATGAGGAAACTCACATATCATGGGTATCCTCATTCCATTGTGGTGGGGCCTATAACCAACCAAACAATATCTATGGCTTTCAAAGTTATAGATTCTTTCCCATAATAGGATACCAAACGCACCCTAAATTTTATTGGTTTATTGCTAAACAACCTTTTCAATCAAACTACTTACCGCTTGTCATTTCTAATTACTTTCAAGTGATTGTTGTCAAATATAATACGCGTTAATTTAGTGACTTTTGCAAAAGTCTAGTAAAAATAACTAGTTGGGCCCCTGCTAATTTATACGGATAATGAACTAAGACGTTTTAAAAGTGGAATGCATGGCAGTCTTTTCTTTTGTAGTGTTTCATTCTCCACCTCCTACTTTAGCAGGTTTTAAAATATATATAGATTTAACAAAGATACGATTTTTGTATGATATCTTACTTTCGAAACAAAGCTAAACACAAGTCAAAATATTTGTTAATGATGTAACATAGTTCTTATTTCTAATAGTTTTAGATCAAATCATGAATAAAAAATTGAAAAGCAAAAAATTGTTTATGGGAGATTAATTGGTAATAGGAGGCGATTTGCACATATTAGTATTTGATTTGCACACTTTAATGCACAACTAGTTAAAACAGAATGTATATACAATATAATAGATTAAGGCATAACTTCAAGTGTGCCCATAAAAAAGTAAAGTGTGCAAATCTTTTGCTTTATGACATGCTTGTCATACATGTTATAATCAATTTTATTCATAGCAAATAGTTTTTGACACAACATTTGCTCGTAGATATATTGTTCGCCATTGTTACTTTGTAACGTAGATGCCTCCTTAAAGTAAAATTTTGACTTCGCCCCTAACAACACTATTCTTAGTCAAAAATTTTACTTGTATTTGTTTTGAATGAAAATAACCTCAATTAAAAAATTAGAATAAAACTTACAGTAATAACACATAAATTTGTCAGATCATGACATAAATAATAAGTTAATCTCATACTATTATTTAATGCTCTTTCCGTCTCAAATTAATAGTACACGTTTTCTTTTTAAAATGTCTGAATTTAGTTGCTATTACTAATAATAGATAAAGAAGTTTGATCGAGTTTATCTTATTACTCTTAGTTGAAGTTAATATTACAAACTTTAGAAAAGACATTAATTAATGAATTAAAGGTAAAAATGTCATTCTGTAAAAAGTAAGAGAGAAACCAGTAATAATTGTTTTTCTTAAATGCGTTTTTTTTTTTTTTTTTTTTTTTTTTTTTTTTTTTTTTTTGTCGAGGGCAATTATTTTAGACGGAGGAAGTTTAAAATTCTGGATAAACTGGAAATTATTATAAATTATATATGGGCCTATGGGTTATGTCTATTCATCCTATTTTTTAGGAACAAGTTAGGGTTTAGACTATTAGCCTTATATATACATCCTGCTTGTAACCTCATGGATTCATTCAATAATAATTCTCTCTTCTCTTTACTCTTGTTCATTACTTTTACAATACGTTATCAGCACGAAGTTTGCTCCAAACCAAAAAGAGGTAAATAAATTTTCTTGACCCTCGAAGTGGTCAATGTGAATTAGAGGTTCAAAAGCTCATTCACTTGCAAAGAATAGCAAATGAATTGCCTGATGCATTTACAGATACAAAAAGAGTTACAAAATCATATGTTCCAGCTTTAAATGCACCTTCTCGAATTGATATTCCTGAAACTCTGAATGAGTCAAATGTACGCAGGAAGCGTAGAAGACCAATGGGGTCTAAGGATACAAATCCACGAAAAAGGAAAGAGCAGAATACAACTGGCAAAGTCCAAGAAGTTGTTATCAATAAAATCCCAGAAGAGATTAATAATAACACAGAAAATGTGGAAAAATCTCTTGAGAATGGTCATATACCTAATGAATATGAGATCTCAATAAATTTTGTACAAAATGGTACAACATGGAATCGTAATGAAACATGTGTTGATGAAATTTTTGCATATGCTATAGCAAGAGAAATAATAAATGATGAAGTTTCTGTGCCAAAATCTATTAGAGAATGTCGACAAAGAAAAGATTGGCCAAAATGGCAAGATGCCATACAAGCTGAACTAGATTCACTTGAAAAGCGCCAAGTATTTGGCCCAGTGACATTAACCCCAGATAATGTGAAGCCGGTAGGCTATAAATGGGTATTTGCTATAAAAAGAAATGAGAAAAATGAAATTGTGAGATATAAAGCACGACTTGTAGCACAAGGTTTCTCACAAATACCCGGGGTGGATTATGAAGAAACATATTCACCTGTTGTGGATGCAACGACTCTCAGATTTTTAATTAGTCTTGCAAATGTTGAAAGGCTTCAAATGCGCCTTATGGATGTTGTCACAACTTACTTGTACGGTTCACTTGATAGTGACATTTATATGAAAATCCCCGAAGGATTGAAAATGCCGGAAGCTTGTAAATCTAAGCCCTGTGAAATGTTTTCAATTAAATTGAAAAGATCTTTATATGGTCTAAAACAATCAGGACGAATGTGGTATAATCGCCTGAGTGAATATCTTTCAAAAGAAGGATACAAAAGTAATCAAATAAGTCCGTGTGTTTTTATCAAAAGATCAAAGGGGGGTTTCACAATCATTGCAGTGTATGTTGATGATTTAAATATCATCGGAAATATTAATGAAATTGAACATACTGTAAATTTGTTAAAGAATGAATTTGAAATGAAAGATCTTGGTATAACCAAGTTTTGTCTGGGCTTGCAAATTGAGCATTTGTCACGTGGAATATTTGTCCATCAATCAAACTATACGGAAAAGATATTGAAACGATTCAATATGGATAAAGCTCATCCACTAAGCTCACCAATGGTCGGTCGTTCACTTGACCGGGAACTTGATCCGTTCCGCCCCAAAGAACATGATGAGAACATTCTTGGTCCTGAAATACCATATCTAAGTGCGATAGGGGCTTTGATGTACCTTGCTAGTAATACACGTCCAGATATAGCATTCTCAGTAAACTTACTAGCAAGATATAGTTCCGAACCAACACGCCGACATTGGAATGGAATTAAACACATATTCCGTTATCTTTGTGGTACCCGTGATATGGGATTATTTTACCAAAAGAATTCGAAATCAAAGTTGGTTGGATATGCTGATGCTGGTTACTTGTCTGATCCACATAAGGCACGATCCCAAACAGGGTATATTTTCACATATGGAGACACTGCAATTTCTTGGAGGTCGACAAAGCAATCTTTAACTGCAACATCATCAAATCATGCTGAACTTATTGCACTTTATGAAGCTGGTCGAGAGTGCGTTTGGTTAAGATCGATGATTCAAAACATCCAAGAAGAATGTAGGCTCGAGTCTATTCAAGGAAATCCAACCATGTTATGTGAAGATAATGCGGCATGTATAGCTCAAATCAAGGAAGGGTATATCAAAGGAGAAAAAACAAAACACATTTCTCCGAAATTTTTCTTTCCATATGATCTACAAAAGGATGGAGTTATTGACGTTCGTCAAGTTCGATCAAGTGACAATTTAGCAGATTTATTCACAAAGTCTTTGCCAACAAGATTTTTTTAGCTACTGGTTCGGAAGATCGGGCTTCGACGCTTAAAAGATATGCATTAATTTGAGGAGGAGCATTATGCGTACTGCACTCTTTTCCTTTATCAAGTTTTTATCCTATTGGGTTTTTTTCTTGATAAGGTTTTTAATGAGGCAGTTTATGGCGTGTAATGAAGGATGAATATCCAAGGAGAAGTATTATAAATTATATATGGGCCTATGGGTTATGTCTATTCATCCTATTCTTTAGGAACAAGTTAGGGTTTAGACTATTAGCCTTATATATACATCCTGCTTGTAACCTCATGGATTCATTCAATAATAATTCTCTCTTCTCTTTACTCTTGTTTATTACTTTTACAATAGAAATAAATTTTGGTAAAGTTGACAATTATTTTTTGATATTTTATGTAGTATTTTACATTTGTATAAACGGGCCTCTTTGAAATTATCTTGTAATACAGGGGTCAAAAGTCACAACTCATCTCACCCTAAAGGTTAGAGGCCCACAAAGTATCTTTCCTATTGGGTTTTTTGCCTTTTTGCTTCCCACTGGGACCACTTCATTTTTTTATTTTTATTATTATTTTTTTTTTTTCACGACTTTCTGGTTTATTGACATTAAGGCTGCGTTTGTTTTTTTTTCCCAACCTGTTAATGCCTCTTAACGTTTCTGAACGGACATTGTGTTTGAATCGGTCAGACATGTTTCCCGTTCAGACCGTTTTTTTTTTTTTTTTTTTTTTTTTTTTTTCTTTTCGTTCAGACGCGTTCAGATGCAGTTAGATCGTAATGGTCAAGACTTGAGAGGGGTGTCTTAACGCGTCTGAATGCCTCTTGTTGAAAAAAAAAAAAAAAAAAAAAAAAAAACCCCGTTTAAACGTGAGTTTTTTTTCGTTCAGATTCAGACCATCTAAATAAACAAACACCACCTAATTTAAGGATTAATTTAAAATACCATTATAATTTCGTACGGTTTATTAAAGCAATGACAATGTTAGTTAGATGGTTATTTATTTTTTAAATGTCATGAATACTATGAATCACGAGATAAAAACACAGGACGATTAGGCATGATCGCTAACAGTTTGCAAGTTACCAAAAGATTTTGAGATTATGTTGAAGTAAAAGTTTGCTTCTAATTCAAACAAGCGAGATGAATCTCTCGGACCCTGGATGGTCCTCCGGATTCGGGGTGATCCTTGTTGGTAGTGAGCTGTTTCGGATATCTGCAAAACAGGTACGTCCGTTAGTCTCGCCCCGGGAATGTATCCCAGGACTAACCTCCGGCGTGAGAGTAAGTATAAGTTTTTAGAGGAAGAAAGTATATATGAAATTTAGAGAGTGAGAGAATTAGTTAACCTTTAAGTGAAGATTCTCTCTCTATTTATAGGCCTCCAATATGGAGTGTCAGACTGGTTTATACTTAGTTCCTTAATGTTTGCTAGTTTGTGCTCCATTATCATATACTTGGTGTACTTGTTTGTACTTTGGTTTGTGTACTTACTGGTTTATCCGAATGGTCATGACCTCCGGAAGGTTGAGGTCATGCGGACATTCCTAACCTATCGGATGTTGGTCTGCCTTGTTTAAATACATTTGGGTGCGCCCTGTTTGATATAGATCCGGAGAGTATTTAATTGTACGGCCTAAATCCGGAGGGTACATACGCCAACATGTCCCCCCCAGTATCATAGTATTGGTTATGCCAATGGTGTGATACTTTTGTAGTTTTCCAAAGGATAAGTCATAGCTTCGTCGCTTGCTAGGGTTGTAAACAAAGTGCCAAAAGTAATTAATGTGTCGTTTATGGTGCGTCGTCTTTTTTTACTGCGTCCTCTGGATTAGGACACGTGTACGTTCTTCCTGATATACGGTTTGGATGGAGACACGTCTGCCCTACGGGTGACGTGTCGTTTCGCGCCCAATTTTTACTACCTATAAATAGTTCCCTTTTTCTCATTTACACCACTGTAATTTTTCTTTCACACACACAGACTTTTGACACGTTCTATCTCTTCCATATTCCGAACGATTATTCTCATCGTCTTTGAGGTACGTCCTAGTCCGTTTAGTTTTTTGTTGTTTGGCTATACGCTTCTCCTTATCAGACCCATTATGTCGGAATCTACCGCATCGTTTGAGTATGAGGACGTATCCATGCCGGAGGGTTCCCACGTTAAGAAAGATATACATTTAAGGCCGTCGACGATGGACGAAGGCGAAGTACTTGCTGTAGTGGAGACTTTTGGGATACCGAAGGAGTTACATCCGAGGGTACCTCCGTCGGGTATGACGATGGATCGATTACCTGCGGATACCATTGGCTTATACGCGGAGTATTTCTTTGACGGAGGCCTTACTGTTCCTTTTTCCACTTTTCTTTTGGATGTTATCAAATATTTTAAGGTCCACATTTCCCAGTAGGTTCCGTTGGGTATGCATCGTGCTACCCTTTTTGAGGTGTATTGCTGGAGCATGCACATTCCTCCTACTACTCCCTTGTTTCGCGTCTTTTATAAACTCAGCAAACAGGGTTGCTGGTTTTCTTTTGAAAAACGTGTGCACAAGGATAGGAAAATTTGTTTCGGGGAATTTCCTTCCTGTCTGAAGGGTTGGAAGTATCACTTTTTCTTGATTGATAGGAGAGCTATTCCCTTTGCTATGCCTTGGAGGCATTCGGATTCGGATGTGTCTGATCCGTTTCCCAAGAGAAATGAGTACAATGCTTCTCATGCCGAAAGGCTAGCCGAGACGATCATTGAGCCATGCCAAGTTTCTCAGGCGTTCTTATATGCTCTGGGCCTATCGGATCATTGGGAATTTACCGGTTTCCGTCCGGCTTTGAGGGATGAGCAGGGGAGGGGTATAACCTTTGTTATAAATATGAATTTTTAAGTTGTGCATCTTTTTTCATTTTTAATGATAGGTTTTGTTTATCCGCAGGTGTAACCATGTCGAGTTATTTGAAGAAACCACCTCTATGAAAGACCGTGAACGTGGTGAAGGGGGACCAACTTCCGCAGGGGCAGGGACGCGAGATGCATGCTACTCGCCCTCTGGCCTCCAATACTGAAGTTCCGGAGACAAGGTGTTGGCTGCCAAAGACAAAAAGAAAGAGCAGGCTGGAAAGCTGGGTTCCAAGAAGCCTCAATCGAAGAGAGCCGGAGGGAGTATCTCTTCCAAGCTTCGCAAGAAGCATAAGCAGTCTGGTGACAATGTCATTGATTTGGATGCTGCTGAAGGGGTTGAGGAGCCGGAGCTAATCCGCTCGGTGCACCCTAAAGATATCCCATCTGGTATGTCTTTGTGGATAGTCCTTTTGCCCGTAATTATTTATCTTTGATTTGTTTTCATCACTTATTGATGAAGGTTTTTTATTTTCAGGGGGTTCGAAGGGTGCTTCTCAGCGTCCGGGGAAGGAGGTTTTGATAGAGGAGGAGGATATTGAGGTGGACATAGAGGGGGATGATGAGGATGATGCTACCTTTGTTCCTGCGCGGGTGGTGAAGAGGGGGACTCACATGAATAATGCGAATGTCTGCCGGGATATGATGATCAATTTAGCCATCCCGGGTGAGGAGAAGTACTTAGATGGTCAAGATGATGGTGAGGCTATCCGAAGGTCTTGGTTACTACTGGGCAAAAATGCTACGGCTCAAGCGGATCTCATCTTCCATTTTGAGTCTCTTCTTCGTGAGCACCAGAAACTATCCGAAACTCACAAGGTGTGTGATAAAACCTTCGATGATAATTGGAAGAGGTTTGGGGAAATGGCTGAGGAGCTGAAAAATCTGAAGGACCAGCATGCAGAATGTGCTAAAGTGAATCCGGAGGGGATTCAGAAGTTGCATGCTGAGAATGCTAGTCTGGAAGATATGGTTTCTTAGCTTGAGGTGGAGAAGGAGGAATGGAGGAAGGTCTCTGGGGAGCAGGCCGAAAGGATCAAGTTGTTGGAGGGCCAATTGTCTGATGCTAAGTTGAAGCTGACTGATGAAGAGAAAGCTTACAAAGAGCTTTACCAATAGAAGCAAGACATTGCTATAGCTGCCGGTAATGCCGAAGTAGAGAGGAATCGTATTATTAACGAGTTCATTGCGGAAGTTATCCACCGTTTTCTTGGCAGTCATTAATTCCGGACGGCATTGGCAGAACCCTTCAATTTGTATTATCAGTCTGGGTTAATAGACGGGGCTGGTTTATTTGATGAGCCGGAGAAGGCGGCTAAGCTGTTGGGAGAGGTGGAAAGGATGGATGTGGAGGCTGATGATAAATACCGTTCATTATATGATCAGGCCCTCTCCCAGGACTACCCCTTCATCCAAAAAATCCATCGAACCATTTATTGAAAATTTGATGAGCTAATAGCCTTGGTTCCCGATCCTGCTCCTGCTTTGGAAGTTGAAGAGCCGGTGGTTGAATCTCATACTGAGAATCCCTCCGGTGACCAATCTTCGGATCAGACTGCCTCGGCTTTTGTCTGAAGTTGATGTTTTTAAGGGTTCGCATACCTCCATTTTGACTATGGACATAGGTATTACAAATTCTTTATGAAGCTGCTGTTCTTGAACTCTTTCCATTGGAGACTGTATGTCGGAGTCCGGATACTTCCATTTTGACCATGGGTTTAGGTATTCCGGACTCCCTGTGAAGCTATCTCATTTCCTGGTTGCAATTGATGTAATAGTGTAGGGTATTGACGTTCCGTCATTTTTTAGAATGGGTTTCTCGGAACAATTGATGTAATAGAATAGGTTGTTAATGTTCCATCTTTTGTTGTTCCATTATCCCGGAACACTTGATGTAACCGATTTTGATCAACTGAATATATATCATTTACCTTCTTTGTTATTTTTATTATTTGTCTTTATGCTACTTTTGTGTTATGTATGTTCCGGGACATTTGTGCCTTTCAACTATTGTTTTTTTTTTTAGATTGTACTCGTCTGAGTTTAATTTATTGGACAACCTGTTTCCTCCGTATCTTGGCCTTAGATTATACCCATCTGGGGGTTTTATTATACCGAACAACTTGTGTCTTTCGGCTTTTGGCCTTAAGTTACACCCACTTGGGGTTTTGTTATACTGGAAAATTTGTGTCCTTCGGCTCTTGGCCTTAGATTATACCCATCTGGGGGTTTTATTATACCGGACAATTTGTGTTTTTCGGCTTTTGGCCTTAGGTTATACCCACTTGGGGTTTTGTTATACTGGACAACTTGTGTCCTTCGGCTCTTGGCCTTAGATTATACCCACTTGGGGTTTTATTATATCGGACAACTTGTGTCCTTTGGCTCTTGGCCTTAGATTATACCCACTTGGGGTTTTATTATATCGGACAACTTGTGTCCTTCGGCTCTTGGCCTCAGATTATACCCACTTGGGGCTTTATTATATCGGACAACTTCTGTGCTTCGGCTCTTGGCCTCAGATTATACCCACTTGGGGCTTTATTATATCGGACAACTTGTGTCCTTCGGCTCTTGGCCTTAGATTATACCCGCTTGGGGCTTTTCCTTTACTAGGTAGTTTGACGTTTAGATAAAAACAACTTTTCTTATGGCCCAACTGCATAGGATGTTTTATAGATGACAGGAAAATGACTCATGCCTTACAATAAGTCTATCGGAATAATTGATTACATAAAACACTTTTTTAAATTGATTGCATGCCAGGCTCGAGGTACTTCTATGTCGTCCATGGTTTGCAGCTTGTACGTACAATGCTGGTATGCTTTCGTTATCCGGTAGGGACCTTCCCAGTTTGGCCCTAATTTTCCTTGATCTTCCACCCTGCTGGCTTCATTCTTCCGATACACAAAGTCTCCCACCTTGAACGCTTCAGGTCTAACCCTTCGGTTGTAGTACTGTTCCACCTTCTTTTTGTATTTGGCTTCCCTTATTGCTGCCATTTCTCGCCTTTCTTCCAACAAATTTAGGTTTAAACCGATCTCATCGTCGTTGTCTTCTGCGTTTGCCATCATGGTCCGAAAGGTGGGCATACCGATTTCCGTTGGGATGATCGCCTCGCTTCCGTAGGTCAGGCTAAAGGGAGTCTCTCCATTGCTAGTTTTTAGGGTGGTACGGAACGCTCATAATATGTTTGGTAATTCATCTACCCATCCGGATCTTTCCCTTCCGAGCCATGACTTGAATCCTTTCATTAGGCTTTTGTTTGCTCTCTCCACCAATCCGTTGGCTTGAGGATGAGCTACGGCCGTGTTGATTTGTGTTATATTCAATCTTTCACACCAACTTTTGAACGGATCTCCTACAAAATTGCTTCCATTGTCCGTAACAATTATCTTAGGTAATCCGAACCTGCAGAAGATGTTATCCCACACGATTTTTTTCACTTCCTTTCCGGTTGTTTTGGCTAGGGGCTTTGCTTCCATCCACTTGGTAAAGTAGTCAATGACTACGATTACATATTTGACCTTCCCTGGAGCTTCGGGTAAAGGTCCTAACACGTCTATTGCCCATTGGAAGAATGGCCATGGAGCCATGACGGAAGTTAGCATTGTTTTTGGTAACTTAGGAATTGGAGCATGTATTTGACATGAGTCACATTTCTGGATAACTTCCATGGCGTCTCGGTGCATGGTTGGCCAGTAATAGCCTTGCCTCATAAGTTTAGCTACGACATATCGTGGTCCGGAGTGCATGCCACACGCTCCTTCGTGTACCTCTCGGATGACATAATTGGCCTGGAGAGGTCCTACGCACCGCAGCATTGGTCCTAGATAGGATTTTTTGAATAGTACATCGTCGATTAGTGTATAATGGCTTATTTTCATACAAAGGGTTCTGGCTTCGTTTAGATCCTCCGACCATATCCCTTCTTTTAAGCATCGGAGTATGGGCGACATCCAGTTTTCCTCTTCTTCTTCTACTATTGCGTTGATTACCTCTTCCTCATTGGATGGTTTCTCTAATACTTCCACTAAGATTTCTTTTGTTAAGTGGTTGAATGCTACGGATGCCAACTTGCTTAGTACGTCTGCTTTTTGTTTTTATGCCCTCGGAATATTCTTTATCTTAAAGTGTTTGAAGCAAGCGATATATTCTTTGGCTTTGGCGAGGTATTTGGTCATGCTTTCCGTGTACACGGTAAGCTCTCCGTTAATTTGACTTGCCACCAGGTTTGAGTCCACTCGTACGTCCAGCGCTTCTATATGCATTTCTCTTGCGATTCGTAGTCCGGCAAGGAGTGCTTCGTATTCTGCTCCATTATTAGTAGCTTCAAAGTTCAATCTGAGGGCGTAAGTATATTCTTCTTTTTCCGGACTAATTAGTACTAGCCCCACTCCGGAACCCTTTCTGCTGGAAGCTCCATCAGTGTACAAGATCCACTCTCCGGTTTGGGAGATGTTGCATATCTCCTTGCCCCTCCTTTTTGGATCCGGATAGACGGTACCGATGGGTACTTCATTGATGAAATCGGCCAACACTTGTCCCTTGACGGCATTTCTGGGTACATAGGTAATGTTGTAGGCTCCTAGTTCTACCGTGTATTTGGCTAACCGTCCGGAAGATTCAGCTCGGTTTAGTATTTGCTTGATAGGATGGTTCGTTATGACTTTGATAGGGTGAGCTTCGAAATATCGCCTTAGTCTTCTAGACAGATGTAGCAGTGTTAAAGCCAATTTTTCAACCGGAGCATACCTTTTTTTGGCCTCATGCAACGTTCGGCTTACGTAATGAACTGGGATCTGCCGTCCTTCCCTTTCGACCAACATTACCCCACTTATTGCCTCCATTGCGGCCGATAGATATAGGTACATGTCTTCCTTTGGTTTCGGCGTCGTTAAGCATGGTAGCTCTAGGATCATCTTCTTCATTTCTTGAAAAGCTTTTTCAGCTTCCTCCGTCCATTGGTATTTCTCCTTATTGTCTTTGGTGATGTTTTTTAATGTTTCAAATAAGGGTAGGGATCTTTCGGCAGATTTTGATAAGAAACGGTTTAGTGCCTCCAGTTTACCACATAAGCTTTGCATCTCCTTCAATGATTTTGGTGATTGCATATAGGCAATTGCTCTGGTTTTCTTGGGGTTTGCCCTGATTCCTTCGGAGGTCACCATATATCCGAGGAATTTACCTTCTTCCACTCCGAAAGAACACTTCTTGGGATTTAGTTTCATATTGGTCCCTCGGAGATTGTCAAATTTATATCGGCTAAAAGCTCTTTCTCTGATTGGCTTTTGATGACCATGTTGTCCACATATACTTCCAAGTTTCGACCAATTTGCATCCAAAAGGCGGAGTCTACTAGTTTTTTATAGGTCGCTCCGGTATTTTTCAATCCGAATGGCATTTTGACGTAACAGTATGTCCCATGATTGGTATAAAAGGCTGTTTTCTCCTCGTCTTCCTTTGCCATTTGTACTTGATGATATCCTTTGTAAGCATCTAGGAAACATTTGTATCGAAACCCCATTACTGATTCGATCTTCCAATCTATTTCAGGCAACGGATAGTAGTCTTTGCGACATGATGAGTTGAGGTTCTTAAAATCAATGCACATCCTCCAACTCTCATCCGGTTTTTTTACCAACACGGGGTTAGATATCCAGGTTGGATATCGAACGGGTCTGATTACTCCGGCTTTTAACCACTCTTCTATGTCCTTGTTTATAGCTTGATTCTTTTCTTCCGAAAAGAACCTCTTCTTTTGTGCAATAGGCTTGTCTTGGACATTTACATTAAGTTTATGCTCGGCTGCCCATCGGGGGACACCAGTCATGTCCGAAGGTTCCCATACGAAAACGTCCCGGCTGTTCTTGAGTAACGTTATTAGCTGCCTTCTTCCTTCTTTTGAGAAATTTTTTCCTATTGTCACCAATTGCTCTGGGTATGCCGGATGAACCAGTATTTCTTCGGTTTCCGTTGTTCTTTCTTCTATTGTGGGCACCGGAAGACTTTCAACCTTAGTTTCTTTCTCCAGCAAGCATTTTTCTTCCAGCTTTCTGCATTCCGATATGATGACTGATCGGGGTGACCAAAGTGGCAATACCTCTTGGTATTGGGAATTTCATCATGGCATGTATTGTCGAAGGGATAGCTCTTAACTTCTTGATTCCGGAACGTCCCAGTATTCCGTTAAAGGGGGAGGGGGATCTTACTATTGCAAATTTCATGGTCGTCCTACGATATAGTCCTTCGTTTCCGAAGCACACCACTAATTCTAGTTTGCCCAACGGATTTATTGCTTCTCCAGCGAATCCAACTAGCGGCGTGTTTGTTTTTGTCAGTCGGGATTGGATGGAGGGGTCAAGATTTAGAAAGCAATGTTCATACATTACTTCTATCGAAGCGCCTTGGTCTACATATACCCTACTTACAGTGTATCCCTCGATCTCTGCTTCAATTATTAGTGGTTCTTCGGAAGCATCTCCGGGGAGTATTGGAGGGAAACTTATAGGAGTATTCATCAATTCTTCTTCTTGATCCATGATTTTTCGCTTATATTTTCTCTCCGGATATCGGATCATATTGATGATTCGACCTTGGTTGGTGTGATTGTTATTTCTTGGAGCTACTCTCTCCCTTTGCCGGACGTCTCTGATTAGGTGGTCCAATTTGCCTGTCTCCATAGCTTTTTTAAGTTGTTCTTTCAGGTTGTGACAGTCGTTGGTGAGGTGACCCTTTTCTCCGTGGTAGTCACAATACTGATCAATGTTTTCTCTGGTAGGTCTTCCTCTCAATGGGGGTGGTGCCGGAAGTCTAAGATGGTGTTCAGTTGTGAGGATTTCTTTGGGAGCTTTGGAGAGTACATTTAAGTCTATGAGCCTGACATCCCTCCGATTTCCATCATTGCGACGGTAGTCCGTTCTATAATCATTCTTGTTTGGATTTTCGTTTCTAGCTTGGCCGTAAGGTGCATAGTGATCATTTCGTCGGGGCCGGAACTCCTCTCGATGGATATCTCTTCTGCGATTCCCTCTGAAGGAGGATCGTTGCATGTTCTGGTCGTTTCGGTTATACGGGTTAGGATGATAATCTTTTCTGTAGTTATCTGTTCGTTCTCCCCTTGGTACTTCGGTCAACCGATATGCTCATTCAGAACGGATGAAGTCATCTACCCTCATCATCATCTCGGTTACTGTCCAAGGAATTTTTTCTGAGAACCTCTTTGCCAGCTCCGGACACTTACATCCGTCCATAAAAGAGGATATTTACATTACCTCCGGGACCCCTGAAATATGGCTAGCTTCGTCGGTCCACCGTTCCTTGAATTCCGACAGGGCGTCATTGGCCTTCCGGACAATCTTGGTTATTTCCATGGGGTCTCTGATACACTTTCTACGCAGAGCAAATCTTTGCACAAATTGTTCACATAGAGTGTCCCAATTGTCGATACTTCCCCGCGGAAGGCTATCGAACCATCCTCTAGCGGCATCATATAAGGTTTGTTGAAACATCATACACCATATGGGCATAGGCCAAGCACCCTGGTTGGCAGCTCCTTCGAATCTTGTGACATGATCGTCCGGGTCTGTGGATCCATCGTATAACTTTATGTGGGAAGGCATCAGGTATTTTGCATTTTTAGGTCCGGAAAAATCAATTATCCTTCAGGTGAATGGATTCTTGGACGCTGCTTTGAAAGGCTTGGAAAGATCATCCGTCGTTTCCTCTTCTGCTTTCTGAGCTCCGGTATCTTGGGGTTCTTCGTCTTCGAAGTCGAGCTGAATAGGCTTAATAGGTGTTACCCCCGTGGCATTGTGTTGTTAGATTAAAGCTTTTAATGCGGTGAGATGGTTCTGAATTTGTTCTATGCTGTTGGGGTTTGTTTCTGAGTCTTTCCCGCTTCCTTCAGGTGTTGTCGGAGTAGGACCTGTCATTTCTAAGTTTGGGTAGAGTGAATGACGGGTCCCTCGGATGGCGCCAATTTGTTGAAGTAAAAGTTTGCTTCTACTTCAAACAAGCGAGATGAATCCCTCGGACCCTGGATTGGTCCTCCGGATTCGGGGTGATCCTTGTTGGTAGTGAGCTGCTTCGGATATCTGCAAAACAGGTATGTCCGTTAGTCTCGCCCCGGGAATGTATCCCAGGACCAACCTCCGGCATGAGAGTAAGTATATGTTTTTAGAGGAAGAAAGTATATATGAAGTTTAGAGAGTGAGAGAATTAGTTAACCTTTAAGTGAAGATTTCCTCTCTATTTATAGGCCTCCAATATGGAGTGTCAAGCTGGTTTGTACTTAGTTCCTTGATGTTTGCTAGTTTGTGCTCCATTATCATATACTTGGTGTACTTGTTTGTAGTTTGGTTTGTGTACTTACTGGTTTATCCGAATGGTCATGACCTCCGGAAGGTTGAGGTCATGCGGACATTCCTAACCCTTCGGATGTTGGTCTGCCTTGTTTAAATACATTTGGGTACGCCCTGTTTGATATAGATCCGGAGAGTATTTAGTTGTACGGTCTAAATCCGGAGGGTACATACGCCAACAGATTACAAGTCTGGATTAAAACAAAGGTGCAAATCGAGATGTAGATGAACCCCTTTCAATTCCTAGATCTCCCTTCAATCCAAAAAAAAAAAAATAAAAAAAAAAAAAAATAAAAAAAAAAAAAAAAAAAACTAAAATTTCCTTTTAACCCTGATTCAATTGAATGGAATACCAAAGTTGGGACACTATAGTTGGGACGTCATAGGTGGTACACCAGAGGCGGGACAACAGAGGTTGGGACGTCATAGGTGGGACACCAGAGGCGGGACAACATAAGTGGTACAACATAGGTAGAACTTTCGATTAGGGGTTTTTATTTTTTATTTTATATTGTTCGGATCTTGTCTATGGGGGATTACGCTTGGACTGAGGTTAGAAGGAAAAGACGTCGTTCTGTGTTTGATAGAATGGAATTCCCAAATTCCAAAAGGTCTGTGATGGATGATTTAGCGAGAATTTCTTTATCTGTTTATGTGTCCAATTTCCCCTCTCATCTCACTATTAGAGAGCTTCGGAACATTTGTGGTAAGGCTGGGACGTTGGTGGATGTTTATATTGCCAAGCATAAAAACGCATTAGGGCAGATATTTGGATTTTGCCGGTTTATCAAGGTTACAAATCAGGATAGCCTCATTAACTCTCTTTGCAAAATTTGGATTGGTAAGCTGCGGCTATATGCGTGTGTAGCTAAACATGATAGGAAATTGGGGGGTAAGCCTTCCTTCACTAGGGCTCACATTGCAAAACCTGCTGCTCCTGTTGCTTCTAAGTCGATGCCCGTTCCTAATGCGACATTGGCTTCTTCTTATGTCAACGTTGCCAAAGGTCAATCTAACGGTGAAGCTAAGACTTTTAATTCTGCACCTGAAGTTTCTGGATCGCATATTCCCTCCATTATTCTGTCACAAGACATCTCCAATGAATTTCCATTAGGCCTGCTTGGGTGTTTCAAGGATTTTCGGGCTATTGCTAATACCAAAAACATGTGTCATAATGAAGGTTTCTTAAACGTTGATTTCAAATATTTGGGAGGTTTGTGGGTTCTTTTTTACTTTGATTCACAGGAAGCTAAGAATAAATTCCTTTCTCATAAAGGTATTCTGACATGGTTTTCTTCATTGATACCATGGTACAATGATTTCGTGGTGGATGAACGTCTTGTATGGCTTGAAATAGAAGGCGTTCCTGTTCGTGCTTGGGATAATCTAGTATTCACTAAGATTTGTAATAGATGGGGGGAAATCATATTCATTGATGAATCTGATGTGTGTAATCGACTTAGCAAAAGGCTGTGCATTAAGTCGACTCATATGGATTTGATTTTTGTATCCATCATGGTAACCCTGAATAATGTTAACTACACTATTCGGGTTAGAGAATTATGTAGTTGGACACCTACATTTGCTTCGATTGACAATGATAGTGATGAAGATATCTCTTTTGGCGCTTATGACAAGTCTGATAACGACTCTAATGGAGATGGTGGTTCTGGAGATGGTGTCTCTGAATTCGATGTAGATGATGGTGATGGTGGTGCTAAAACTGATGTGGATCCTATCGATGAAGTGTTGGAAGATTTTGCTCTTAACCAGCAAGCTGGTGACCAGGTTCTTGAAGTAAATTTTACTACTCCCAAATCTGAAGGTAAGGACATAGAACCTCCTATCAGTGATCCGTTTGAACTTGATAAGCTTATTAAAAAGAGTAGCAAACCACAAAAGTCACGTCAATCAATAACTCCTGAGTTCCCTCCCGGGTTTTCTTCGAATTTCAATAATGTGCATGCTAGTTCGGATTTGGTGCACAATTTGGCGAATAATTCTTCTACTGGTGATATGTGTAAACACCCTGGGTTTTCAATGCTAGAACGCCTGGAGGAAACTATCAAAGTGGGTTTGGCTTTAGGGCTTGATATGGAAGGGTGCGAAAAGACCCTTGCTTCTCTCATTAATGAGATAGGAGATAAGGACTTGAATAAATGAATTGCATTTCCATAAATTCTCAAGGTCTTGGGGACCTTAATAAGCGGCGATGGATTTGTGATTTATGTCAGGTCAATAATGTTAATTTCTTAGCTATTCAGGAGACCAAGATGCTTCAAGTTGATATTTGGATGCTTAGACAAATATGGGGGAATGTTCACTTTGATTTTGCTTCTACCTCATCTCGTGGAATGTCAGGTGGTATCATTTGTATCTGAAATTCTCTTGTCTTTCGCAAATCTCACATTTTCTGTAATGACAACTATATCGTCATTGATGGTGTTTGGATTCCTAATGATGTTCATATTAGGTGGATTGTTGTATATGCGCCCCAAAATTTACCCGACAAAATTACTCTTTGGGCTACGTTGGGTAATTTGCTTAACAATTTGGAAGGCATTTCTATTATCATGGGTGACTTTAATGAGGTTAGGAATGAGGGTGAAAGATATGGCTCGGTTTATTGTGATAGACAAGCGAGGTATTTTAATGACTTCATTGCTAATAATTCTCTCATTGACGTTTCCATGGGAGGTCTTACTTTTACTTGGACAAATAAAGGGGGATCTAAAATGAGTAGATTGGATCTATTTTTGGTTTCTGATAGTTTTTTTTGAGACTTTCCCACATGCTACTGGTTTAGTCTTGGATAAGGGCATTCCGGATCATCAGCCTATTCTCCTTAAAGAAGTTATTGTTGATTATGGTCCCACTCCGTTCCGATTTTTTCACTCTTGGCTAGAAAATAGAGGGTTTTCATGATATGGTTATTCAGACTTGGAAGAATGATGGAATTATTTATGGGAATGGTTTCGTTTTGTTTAAAAAGAAGCTTCAAAATTTAAAGAAAGTCATTCGGGCATGGATCTCTAATTGGAAGGCAGATGCTTATGCGTCTAAAAAATACCATCAACAAAAACTTTCTTCTATCGATTCCAAAATCGATCAAGGTTGTGCTAATGAAGAGGACCTTAATACTCGTAGAGACTCTATGGCTTTTTTGGGTGATCTTGAACGTCTTGAGGCCAAAGAGTTTGCTCAAAAAGCTAGAATTAAATGGGCTCTTGAAGGAGATGAAAATACAAATTTTTTCCATAACACTCTTAAGAAAAAAAGAAGACAGCTTGCGATTAGAGGTGTTTAAAAAAATGGTGATTGGATTGATAGGCCGGATCTTGTTAAAGAGGAATTTTTATCCCATTTTCGCGATCGTTTCAAGTGCCATAATGGTCCTTCGATAGGTATTGATTCGCTGGAATTCAATACTATTTCCCAAACGCATTGTGATTATTTGGAGCTTCCTTTTTCTCGTGACGAAATTAAAAAGGCCGTTTGGGATTGTGGCGGTGAGCGTGCTCCTGGTCCGGATGGTTTTACCTTTCGCTTCTTCACTACTTTTTGGGACACTATAGAGGAGGATGTGGTTCGTTTTGTGCACGAGTTTGCTACCTCGCATAAAATCCCCAAAGGTTGCAATCCGTCCTTCATTGCCTTAATCCCGAAATCTCATAATGCTAAGCTTGTTTATGATTTTCATCCTATAAGCCTTATTGGCTGCCAATATAAGATTATTGGTAAACTTTTAGCCAATCGGCTTAGTAATGTTATTGGTGATTGTGTTAATCCTGTTCAATCGGCGTTCATCAAAGGGAGGTTTATTCTTGATGGTCCCCTTATTTTAAATGAAGTCTTGGCTAATTGTCGAAATTTAAAGAAAAAGCAGCTTCTTTTAAAAGTTGATTTCGAGAAAGCTTTTGACTCAGTCCGTTGGGATTATTTAGACGCGATTATGGGAAAGATGGGATTTGGTGTTAAATGGCGTTCTTGGATTTCAGGTTGTCTTCATAATGCGCGCTCCTCTATCCTTGTTAATGGCTCCCCGACAAGTGAATTTGAGCTTGGTAAAGGTCTTCGGCAGGGAGACCCTTTATCTCCTTTCCTTTTCATTTTGGCAATGGAAGGTCTTCATTCTCTCACTTGTAAGGCTGAAGATCGAAATATTTTCAAAGGTGTTCTCATCGGGGATGGCAACATTAATATATCCCACCTTATGTACGCTGATGATGTGATCTTCTTTGGTGAATGGTCTTGGGCTAATGCCCAAAATCTTATTAATATGCTTCGTTGTTTTTATCTTATTTCAGGGCTTAAGATTAATGTTCATAAAAGCAAAGTTCTTGGTGTGGGTGTTTCGGATGATGAGGTCTCTCAAATGGCGCATATCATTGGTTGTGGGATTTCGAAGTTCCCATTTAAATACTTGGGTGTGCTGGTTGGTTGTAATATGAATCGATGCGTTAATTGGAGTACCGTTGTTAATGTATTCATTTCCAAGCTTTCCTCTTGGAAAGCTAGGCTTTTATCCATTGGTGGGCGGTTATCGCTTATTAAGGCGGTTCTTGGTAATCTTCCTACTTATTATATGTCTATATATTTGATGCCCACTTCCATTCGTTCTAAGCTTGAATCGATACGTAGCAAATTTTTTAGAGGTGCTGATCTAAATGAAAGTAAGATGGCTTGGGTTAAGTGGGAGAAATGTTTGACAAGTAAAAAGAAAGGAGGGCTTGGAATTGGTAGTATTTTTGGTCTCAACATTGGTCTCTTGTTTAAATGGATTTGGCGTTTCCTCACGTGTCCATCGGACTTATGGGTTCGTATCATTCGGAGTATTTATGGTACTTCAGGTGGTATTTTTAATACTCCTCATGGTCGGATCAAGAATTCTAGTATCCTGAATTCAGTGCATCGGCTCAAAGACAAAGGTATTGATTTACTTTCTTTCTGTACTCGTAAACTTGGCAATGGATCTTCTACTCGGTTTTGGGAAGACATCTGGTATGGTAACTGCCCCCTTAAGGTTCAATTTCCTCGCATTTATAACTTAGAATCCGATAGGAATTGTTCCATTTCTGCCAGAGTTCCTTTCTTGTGTACGGTTCTTCGTAGACCTCCAAGGGGGGGGGGGGGGGGCGCTGAGCTCTGTCAATTCAGCTCTCTTGTAGATGCTATTCGGAATGTTTCTCTTACGGATCAATGCGACTCATGGTCTTGGTCTCTTGGCCCTAGGTTCACGGTTGCTTCCACTCGTCTTTTAGTTGATGATAAGCTGTTAGATTCAAGTCTTGAGGCTACTAGATGGGATAGGTATGTTCCTATTAAAGTAAATGTGTTTCTTTGGAGATTGCGTCTAAATAAACTCCCTTCTAAGGTGAATCTCGACCGAAAAGGCATTGAGGTTGATTCTTTACTGTGTCCTATGTGCCATGAAGACATCGAAACGGATAATCATACCTTTTTTAATTGTGAGCTTGCTAAAGACCTTTGGTCCCGTTTGGCTAAGTGGTGGAATTTGGATATTCCTTTTTGTTCTAATATTGAGGATTGGTATGTTTGGTTAGATCATTCTCGATTTAATGCTTATATTTGTTTGGTTCTTGAAGGCGTCGGGGGAACGCTTATGTGGGCTATTTGGAATCACCGGAATCAGTTTCTTTTTGCTAATCCTCCTCATAGGAAGACTCTTCTATGGGATTTTTTTGTTTCGCAATCCTTTTTATGGATTTCTTCTAGAAATCCCAAATGTAATGTTAGTTGGTTAGGTTGGTTACAATGTCCTATAGCTAGTTTGATAACTATGTAATTTTCCTTTTTAGCTTTTGCTAGTTTTAATATATCCGCCGTTCAAAAAAAAAATGCGAATACGAATAGTATATAAGCTAACATAATAATATTATTTTATATAGACATCAAGGGAATAAGAAATTAACGATAAATTTAGGGTGACTTACTAACAAAATGGAGGATCGTGAACTAAAAAATCAATATGTGTCCCCATCATAATAGATCCAAATAAATCGAGAGATATTTATTAATTTAAATTACAGAAGTTAGATAAGGAATAAAGCTGGCCACGTTATAGTGACTTGTTTAACCTCATGTCTCTCATTCACTTGCGCTAAAAGCTACCAAAATTCAAATTTAACTCTTATCTTTTATATTTTTTCAACAACAAAAGATCCCAACCATCTAAAATATACACCAACTATAACTGATGACGCACTTAAACCAACCCAAAATGCAAGACTTAAACACAAAGCAATCTAACCAAAAACGTTTACCAAGTACCGCAAATCCGCAATGTGCACCATCGTTACTGTTGGGAAAACTAAAACTCCACATTGTCGTATTAAGAATGAGTATAAAATAGGTTGAAGCCGATGCCGAGAGCTGATCGAAAAGTTGGGAGATCGATCTTGCGTAATTGTTTTGTTACGTAAAGCTATTTGAGTACTTGAAAACGGATGCCAAATCGTAGAATCTCATATTGGCAAGTTAACATGAAAACAAATAAGGAACCTTCCTAGAAATTGACATGCAAGTTGCCAAACAAATAATGCAGATTAGATTGTGAAATGCGAATGAGAAATATAAGAAAAAGTTACGTTACTATATTTATGTCATTATACTCTACAAGCAAATTATATTTAAATGTACATTTACACATTGTCTAATTAAAAAAAAAAAAAAAAAAAAAAAAAAAAAAAAAAAAAAAAAAAAAAAAAAAAAAAAAAAAAAACATTTACACATAAAGCTAATGTTCATAATTTGTTATCATTTAATCAATGGTATCCTAATCACATGAATATCGTTTAACAACATTCATACTTCATCTAAATGCATATATAGATTACTGTTTTTCTTAACCTAACACATAGCAAGGAATATAATGAATGACATTATTAGAAATGCGTTCATAGATATGAGTTTAGTCAATGGTATTGATAAACGTTGCTTGTACAAAGGGCAAAAAGCAATCTTGAGACATTTTCCTGCCTTATCGCAGTGACACGTAAACATTTATTGGAACACACATCTAGGAATGTATATAAGAGAAAATTACCAAACATAAAAAATAAAATAAAATAATAATAATAATAATAATAATAATAATAAAAATAAATAAATAAATAAATAAATGAAACAAGACTTGGTCTCTTTTTGCATTTTATTTTATTTTATTTTATTTTTATTTTTTTTCTGTTTTGGTTATGCTCAACTGACTCCATCTATAGCCGGCCAAAGATATTTAAAAAAAAATACCAAACAAAGATACGTGTTACTAAATGATTGGAGTCGAGCAGTTAAACAGTTTAGCATGACCAAAATAAAAAAAATTGTACAAAAAGTTACCAAATCTTTGACCAAAGCTGTTTTTTTAATCTTAGTTTGGTAATTTCCTATATACCTAAAGGGGGGAAAAAAACAATTTTCTTACAAATAATTTACTCACCATGAATTATAGATATAAAATTCATTACTTCTCACATATTCGTATTCCAGAATATATGTAGATATAAAATCTGTAAACTATTGTTTGACAAAGAAAAAGCCAATTTCGCTCTAAAAAAAATAATTAATTAAATAAGTCAATGTTTTTTTTTCTTTTTTGAACAACATTTCGTTACGAGAGTCTAGCAAAAAACTATGACTAAAAAATATTACAAAGGATACTTACGCCACTCAACCCACGAAACCTTATATTTATGGTTCCGATGGGTTAGCCAAGTAAACGGCAACATAATAACATTATCTACTAAATTACTTTTACGCATCCTTCCGGCATCAAATAGCACAGAATTTCTGTACCGCCATATCATCCAACATGCATTTTATATCTCAGGTTCTTTGGAATCAAATCACACCATTCCCACCATTCAGAAAACGACTCACCACTAAACATGGATACATTACACCATCTATAAACATGAGACCAAAACTCTTTTGCAAAGCAGCAAGCGAACAATGTATGCGACATGGTTTCCATACCAACTCCACACGTGGGACACAAGATAAACGATTTAGCATAGAAAGAATCAAACTTGTAAAGTATCAAACTTGTAAAGTAATACGAATATACGATAGGTTGAGTTATCCACAACCTCCCATAGGGAGGGTTTGCAATGATTGGACCCATTATTCGGTTGTACGGTGTGAATTACAGGTTGTACGGCTTGACCAAACTCTTACGATGTAACAATATAGGGAGGGTTTGTATAACACAACCCATATACGATTTAGCAAACCACCGTAGGTGGTACCCAATTTTCCCTTTTGATTATGTTACAATTTTCATCTTTCCTGATTACTAGGATCCATGTTTAATACTATAAAATTCAAGTATAATAATATATTAATTTTATACTATTGTACCAATTATTAATCCGGGGCAATATAATAATACTGTGAAGTTGCAATATTAATTTTTGCTTTGATAAATAAATGTCATCTCATCCAATGAAAGGGTTAATTTGATCTTAAAATTCTTTATGAGTATATTTTTATCTTTCTAAATAAATGGCAATTCATCATATGCCTTAATCCGAACTTGAACCCTCAATTATTTGATTAAAATGATTCTCACATAATAAGAGGTGTCACTAGGACTGCTGGGTCTACTCAGTACCCGAGTAGTCTTAATCTAGGATTTGAATATAAAATAACCTAAGTGTACGTAATCTAAAACGACATTCAAGTCACTGAGTGAACAGTCACTCAGTGAGTCATCTTCAGGAAGCTCTGGACAAACCTAAGAAGAAAGATCCATTTAGTGAAGCGGGACTCAATAAATGATACATGAGCCAAATAAGAAGGTGATAAGTTCAGGGAGTGATGACAATAACTCACTGAACTTTAAGTCACCTCAACAATTAAGAAGACTGAAGACTTAGAGACTCAAGGGAAGGCGGGACAAAGCGGGAAAATTTTGAAACGTATAAGGTCGGGTCCTTATCATGCAAAGGTCAAACTTTCCCTCAAAGGCAAATGTTCAGAACCGTGTCATCGATGTTATTTAAAAAGCAGTATTGTCTTATACCTAAAATAGATAATTGTAACAGAGACAAAATACGTAAGCATTTTGTCCAAAGTAGCTACGTCATCTTTGTCTTCATTGTAACGGTTCTCCAAATACTTGTGTATAAATAGGTTAATAACGGTTCTTCATTGTAACGGTTCATTGTAACGCTTCTCGCTAGGTTCTTAATAATATTCTACCGTTCGATAAAAAAGTTAGAGTTAAAGTTAAGTTTATGCACTAAATGCTTAGATATTCAAAAACCTTTTACTCCTCCAGAGATAACTAAGATTCTTAGAATAGCTCAGTTAGTTAGCATAGTTGTACTTAAGCTAGCTTAAGTTTATAGAGGAGATTACATCATACTTGTCATTTCAATCCCAAGTGCTGTTCCGCAAACACTTGAGTATAAGTTCTTTAATTTACTTTTAATAAGGATTTAAACGTTGAAAAACCTTGTGTCGATTTACTTTAAGTATTTATCACTTCTTTACAAGTATTTCATTACATCACTTAAGCATGGAACACGGATAGTTTAGCTATATAGTTAAGCTAATCCTGTAAAGAACAACAGGGCAACAATCCCTTTGGTAATTTGAAGTTTTTTAATGCATGTACTTGTCATCGACCACTCAGACGTAAGAAACTTAAGTTTTAATTTTGGTGGAAAGTGAAAGGAAGTAAAAAAACCAAAATATATGTATGTTTTAAAGTTTCTCTTGAAGGCATGATAAAAGAAAAGTGCGAGAAAAAAAGAAGAAAATGGTTGGCGTTTTTATGCCAAAACTTACACCCCATTTTTGGGGATGAAAGTGAGAAATAAAGGTGATATATATTTTAGTGATGAAATTGACTTTTATTTATTTTAACTTGAGTTTAATTAGATATATGATCGAGTATATAATTGTCAAATAATAATTTTAATTATTTTTCTTAATTGTTTTGTTAAAACTCTGGACATTAGCAAATTTTTAATAATCTTTATTTTTTTTCTCTCCGCACCTTTTCACACTTCTCTTCATTTTTCTCTTTTTTCTTTTTTCAAATAAAAAGTGAAGAACAGTGTTAAAGTCTATAAACACGTCAACAAATATACCCCGTATTATATATATACTAAAAGGTAAGAGGTTACTGTAGCAAGCACAGTGCTTGCTAGTTGCTACAGTAATTTTTATTTTTATTTTTTTTAACGGTCGTTAGTTATTTAACGGCTGTTAACTAACGACCGTTATCTTTAACATTTAAAAAAAAATTGTACGCATTTTGTCCTTCATCTCAGTGGTTCATTGCAAATTTAGTCCTCAAATAATTACATAAATGGTCCTTCATTTTATACATCAATTGCAAAATCAGTCCTTAAGTAACTAACTTCACGTTAAGTAGCTAACGGCAACAAAAGAATTCCGCAGCAACGCGCGGGTACCAAACTCGTTTTATCTAAAGAGAAAAGTCTAAAATACATACCTGTGGTATGCAAAATGACCGATTTACATCTTTTTTCTTTTTTTTTTTGCTCAAAAGTCATCCCCCCGTTAGTAACTTTGGAACAAATACATCCCTTTGGACTAACGATGCAAAATTTTGCCCGTTAAGTACCTCACGTGTTAGTCACGTTAGGGGTATTTATGTCTTTTTACTTGACCCAGGTATAAACCATGCCTCTTTTTAAGTGGTATCATTTTCATTCTTCCCCATAAAAAATTAAAAAAAAAAATAAAAAAATAAAAAAAAAAAAACCTAATGCCAAATTCATAAGCCTAATTCCAACATTCTTCCCCAATTAAAAAAACCCTAACCAAAATCAGAAAACCCTAAGCATGTCCCACACTATGATTTGTAGATGTGGGTTACCAACTGTTATTCGAACTACATGGAGACCAGCCAACCCTGGAAGACGATTTTATTGTTGTCCAAAACCTATAAGTCATTAACACGTTGTTGAATTTGAAAGTGGATGTGGAAAACTAGAAGGGGGGGTTGAATAGTTTTACGTCTTTTTAATTTTATTATGAAAACTTAGTTTAGTTTTAAAACCTTGTTTGCTTTTAAAACTTTGATTCAATCTTATGTGAACTCAAATCTTGAACAATATGAACAAGTATATCTAAGTATGAACAATAATAATAATGTAAGCTAAGTATGTGAAATCAACACATGCATAATATAAACAATTATAGCTATATACGAGAGATAAGTACGTAATCGTTTATTTTATAATCCTTAGTTATATTTTGTATAAAAACTATACTTGATCGAAATGATCAATTATATGTATGTAACCTTTTTAGTTTGATTGTAAAAACTTTGTTTTGTGAATGAAACTTTCGTTTGATCTTTAAGTAAAATCAATACTAGCACTATATGAGCAACTATATATATACGTCTACGTCTACAAATGTAATAACGATATAAGCAAGATAATAAGTAAGATATGGAAAGATCTAACCGCGAGACAAAGGATTTATAGTGGTTCGGCTACAAGGACACCTTCCTTGCCCTACTCCACTCCTCGAGTCACCTACTCGAGAGTTTTCTTCACTATGTCAACAAGCTCCTTATGGCGGAGAAACCTTACACACCAATATACACACCACTTACACACCAAAGCTTCGTCACAACGAAATCACACCTTCTTCACAACTACTTCACACCAATCTACTACACACCTATCTTCACAACTACTTCACACCAATCTACTACACACCTATCTTCACAACTACTTCACACCAACTTTCTTTACTACAATCTAGTTCACACCTATCTTCTACACACCAATTATCTTCACTACAATCTACTAGCCAATCACACAATCTATATTCCTAACACAACTATCTACAATCAAATATTCACAACACACTACACAAAGATATATGTAAATATTCTTGATGATGCACCAACAACTTGGATGTGGAGGTCACAACAAGTTGTAATACTTCTTGTCTTGGAGGATAGAAGTATTCTTCTCTTGCACTTGAGAGGATGATGTAAGAATCACTTTGAAACAAAGGATTATGTATTTATGATCAAAGGATTTAGAGAATAGAAATGGGGATCTAGAACAGAAAGTTTAGGAGTGCAAAAGGTGAGGAAAAAATCCAGGTTTAAGGTGGTATTTATAGGCAAAAGAATCTGACAGAGGAGCGTGGCCGGTCCCCTTAAATCATGGCCGGCCCCCTTAAAATTAAGGGGACCGCCCTTTATAATTAAGGGGGCCGCCCAGCTGAAACGGCCAGATTCTTTGTCTTTTAGTGGGGAAAGTTTATTTGGTGAAAAACTAACTGTTTTTGGTTAAAAATTTGAATTCATATATTTAGTATGAATAAAACATTTTTCTTTATTACCAAAAGTGTTTTTCAAAAATATATAATATGTTTATATAATTAAATAAACTTTGCATTAGTTAATTAAATACCCCTTTGATCATAAATTGCACTAAACACTTTGTTTATTCATACCTTAAGTGATTTGGATGTAAAGAGAAATATTAATCACTAAATACTTGTTTATGTCACAAGTTTTAGTTCTATGAGTTTATATTTTGTGATAATCAAAACATAGAGATATTGATAACATGTTAATAATGTTTTTAGGCATTAATTTATGTCAACAGTGGATGTGTAAGTTTAGCTGTTTTTTTTTTTCTTTTTTTTTTCTTTTTTTTTTTTAAATTATTTATAACTGTTTGTTGTAAGGAACCTAATGATGGGTTTCAAGACTGGGTTAATCCTCCAATGTGTGTGCAAGATCCGTCATGATTATTCCTGGATTATTAAATGTAGACTTTAAATAACACAACTTTATCACACACAATATAAGCACAATAAGAAGGAAAGATGGAAAGATGGTGACTTGATATGTATATAAGTATTTCGTGTATTGAGAGAGAGAGAGAGATGGAAATGAGAACTTTTATTTAAGAGAAAACACACACAAATACACACACAAGCACACACCTCAAATGAGCCTTTGAGGTGTTTAAATAGTTCTTAACATGAGATGCCCTATGGGCTTTCTATGGGCTTGGGCTTGGGCTTGGGCTTGGACTTGGTTACTTGGTAGATAACAAGGCTTATGAAACGTTGCACATAACATATTAGCTTGCCAAGTCCAAGGCCCAATGACTAAACTATTACTAATCTTAACAAACGACACAAAGTTATAATATGAGAATGACCATCACTTCATAATACATATTTTTAATGCTAACAATCTCCCCCTAAGGGGTGGTCATTCGAATGATGCTCCACGTGAGTGGGTCTTCCATGTTCTTTGTCTTTAACTTTGTGTGTCGTTGTAGAATAGTCTTTAGTCTTTGTTCCTTCATGCTTTGTGATCATTGATAACTGACTTTTCATCGTTCTTTGTTCTTTAGTGATGTGGAGTTATCTGCCTTTCGTCACTTCTGCGTGTGTGGTGGTTGTTCGCCATTCCAACATGCTCATACATCTTTGGACTTTGATATTCATATGCGCGTAGTTCCTTTTCTTTCACTTTGATCTTTAGTCTTTATACTTTGTAGATTCTTCTTTTTGGCGTAGAATCTTTCTTTGCACTTTGTGTTGTATAGATCTTTGAGGGAGATTTCTTTAACTTCCAGATGTATGTATGAGCATGTGGAATCCTTTCGCCATGGAGATGATGTGTAGCTGCATGAAAACAGTTAGCAATAAAACATTCGGTACTTACAGATAAGAATTAGAGATCATCAACAGCATAGTGTGAAGACTCCTTCTAACCATTACCAAGGCCGTTCCCATGTCAGATACTCTCGAGAGAGCTTACAAGACCTACTAAGTAGCTCAATGACTGGGTGAGTCGCTGGGGATCACTCCACGACTGTAGATCGTTTGAAACCACCACGAACACTAAGCGTAACCCATAAAGAATTACCGAAGTGACCTGCTGTCAGGGCTGCTTAATGTTGAACCTGGCAGGAATTTCCATTCAATCATTGAGAATCACAAAAGTGAATCCTCTCATAAATGTTCTGGCAGATTGCTAAGATCTGCGTAGGACTCTTAAGTTTACATCTGGCGTCCTTAATGATGAACTACCAGTGTAGAAATATCATGTATTCCTATGAGATCTTTTGATGAATCTCGGGGCTCTAGACTCAATAAGTGCACATTTGGTTTCCTATGCGGTGATTATGGAGAGGTCTCCTGCTTCAATATCAACCATCTCTAAGAGACAGGTCGATAGATTACACCGGTTCCCCGTGAGAATGAAACAAGCTCTTTTAAGAGAACTTGAGTGGTTAAGAAGGTTTAGTGCAGTGCGTCACTGGGTCCATGACGTCTTTGTCTTCAATACCGGTGTCACCTTAGTAACAACCAGTAGCATACAAATTGTACCCGGTGTCTGCCCTAAGGTTGAACATTTGGAGGGCTATTTCTTTTCACCCTTTTTCATAACTTTTCTTTTTAATTCTTCAACCCCTTCTTTCTCCTTTCTCATTTTCTCCTTTTTTTCAATCATACATAAGGACTTCTAATTCTAATCTATTGGAATTGTCCTTGGGTAGATCCCTCCGGCTCTGGCGGATCATAGAACGGATATTCCTAACCTTAGTCACCTTATAACTCCATGACTATCCTATTGTTGCCATGAAACCATTTTGTGAAATATCTCTCAAAGTGTTTATGATAATAAAACATCTTGTTGTTACCACTTTGAGAGTTTTGCAATTTTGAAGGACTCCCCCTTCACATGTGCTCATGAATATTTAAGAAATTTGCACATGCGAGAGGAGTTTGCACTTTTTGAATTGATCCACTTTCAGTGAACATGACCGATTCGAGACACGCTTACATCACTAGTTAGACTAGCTTGAAGTTATTACCCGTCCTGGTCAAATTCAAAGAAAGCTTCTCGAGACGGTACATTCTACTTAGACAAGTCCTATTCGAGACACGCTTACATCACTAGTTAGACTAGCTTGAAATTATTACCCGTCCAGGACAAGTCTTTTCGATTACTGACATTTTAAGCTTCGTCAATTCATTGGTACTTACTGAGTCGAGCTCTTTTGAGATTTAGTCACAAACTTTAAACATCTTTGATCACATTTTAATCACGTCTTCTCCCCCTAAAAAATAGCATAGTGTGATATTTTTGATATCAACTGATTCAGAAAAAGCTTTTGGAGAGAAAGACAGATTTGTTTTTGCATGAAATCGGAACATTTTAGTGTTTGTACTCCCCCTTAATGATATCATATTTAAAATTACTTAAAGGTTTTGAGGGAGTTATCTTGAGCACTAATTTTGAGAGATTTTGAGAAATCTTTTGAACAATCTTGAAAAAGTGCTCAAGAATTTTGTTGAAAACGAGTTTATGCTTGAAATCTTTTTCGTTTGTTTAGACTCGAACTTTTTGAAAAAGATTTTGTCATTGAACGTACGAGTCCTTGATTTGAAAATAATCATAAGTCATCATTGAAGTCCGGGTTTCGTACTGAAGTATACGAAAGGCATTGTGAAGAAAATTTTGAGAAACGACATGTTTTAGAAAAACATGAAAAAGAACTCCCGCTCAAGCATCTGTACATATCCGTATCATTGTTGAATGACATTTCTAGAAACGTACAGAATATTGATTTAGAGAAGAATATTTTTGGATTTTTTTGATTTTATATTGTTTTTGTATTTTTTGAAACTTTTATATTTTTGTATTTTGTTTTTGTTGGTTTTTCAAATTTTATATTTTGTTTTTTCAAAAATATTTACAGCGAAGCGATTTTGAAATCATTTTTCAAGAAGATTCGAGAAGACGTTCTAGCTCCTCAGGAGTTAGGCTTCGCATGCCAATTCGTCGAACTAAATAGTCAAACCTTTCTTTTGGAAGGGCTTTAGTAAATAGATCGGCGAGTTGATAATCAGTCTTAACGAAAAATAATTCAACAGTACCCTCTTCCACGTGTTCTATGATGAAATGGTAGCGGACTTTGATATGCTTCGTCTTAGAGTGATGTACGGGATTGCACGAGATGGCTATGGCACTTTTTGAGTCACAATACATAGGTATTCTGTCAAAAGTAAAGCCATAATCTGTGAGCTGTGTCCGCATCCAAAGAACTTGGGCACAACACGCAGATAGAGACACATACTCGGCTTCGGCGGTTGATAGCGCAGTACAATCCTGTTTCTTTGACGACCAGCTTACAAGCTTTTCACCCAAAAATTGTGCTCCACCTGATGTACTCTTTGCTGTAACTTGATCACTGATACGTGGGAATCGCACCAGGCTTTACCTCTCAAGGGATCTCGAGAAGCTTACAACCCCCACCAGGCAGTGTACCTGATCGTTGTAGTATAGTATAGTGACAAGTACCGGGGGATTGATCGTTCAGCTAGGAATAGTAGCTAGGATTAGAAAATCTAAATACTAGTTCTAAAGATGAGGGATGATTATTTTTTGTATTTTTATATTTTTTAGAAAGCAAGTAAAAATCTCGAGTTTCAAGGATTTGGGCGGAATTAGTTGCTAATCAACTAACCCAATACTAAAGATGCAATCAAAATAAAATACTAGAAATGAAAATAAACTAAATTAACGAAGGTTGTGAGCAATAAGTGGAGAAGTTGTGTTTACTTAGATTTCACTACTCCCTAGATATCTTTTACACGTTAATTACTTGTTATAGTTGCGTGGATGACGGATTGTATTCCTTAATACCATTCATGGGGTGACGCACTTAATTCCCCTATCCTATGAGTGCCTACTTCACTCCTATGTCGAGCCGGCTAAGAAGCTCCTAACATGGGATCATTAGAATTTACTCATGCATTAAATACAACCAATAAAACCTAGTGCACGTCAGTTCATGTTTTCTAAGACGTTCAAGCATGTTACCAATTGGAGATCTGCCAGTTTTCTTACGCTTAACATCGAATTCATTCATCCAATACAATCATAAACAAGTAATCAACACATAATGGTAGTCCGTATGTTTTTTTCTCGGCTAAGAAGCTCCTAACATGGGATGGTAGTCCGTATGTTTTTTTCTCTTTTCCTTTTTCTCTAATTTTTTTTTTTTTTTTTTTTTTTTTTTTTTTTTTTTTTTTTTTTTTTTTGCATACACTCGACTTAGCAACCATGTAATCAATTAGATAGTTAACTTAGGGTTTAAAAAATAACAATAATGCACTAAAGATGAGTGCATACACGGAAGGCTAAGGCGATTTGAGTGTACATTTAAGTGGGGTGTAACAAATTCTTCCTTTAAGTAAAATGCTTAAAGTTAGAAACAAAAAGATAGGCTCGGAGGGGTGTACTAGGGGTTTCGTGTACTAAAAATGAGTACAACGCTAAGGTGTGAGAAAAATTAGTTGACTTAACTAGCCAAGTAATATGACTTAAATGGTCAAGTAATTATGATACGGGTTTAACACAAGGGTGATCCTAATGCCTCTTATCATGTAGTAAATCCTACTACACGAATGTAGTCTCACTAGCGGTCTCGGGATGCATCACTAACGCAAGTTCTAGAATCTAAATGCTACCAGCACACTCATAAGCACTAATAGTAAATGCTTTTCCTATCAAATCTAAAGGCGAACCTCACATATTTGGGTGGAAAATTTTTCTGAATAGTACAGTTATGTGCTAGTCATACAATCTCCTATCCATGAGACGCTTGCTATGGCTAAAGTTTCACTCCTAAATGTTGTTAAAAAATTTAAATTTGGTGCTAAAATTGCACTAACAAGTATTTCTCATAGTTTTATTACACATCTACCATCAAACAAAACAAACTCAAGCGAAAGTGTACATGTAAGGCATCATCATTTTACCCTCCCCTTACACTTAAGATGAACATTGTCTCCAATGTTCAAGTAAAGAATGTAAAAGTGAAAAAGTAAAAAGAATGAAATCAAATACTCCCCTGATTCGCTCGGTATGGATAATAAGGTGGCCAGGTTAAATCTTCCTCCAAGAAAATGAACAATCAAAGCTTCCCTTCCAGAATATAAATCATCTTCTTGTCATACATAACCTGTAAATCCTGAGAAAATAGACAAGACGACCTCGCATAAAATCGGCGGCATCCTATATAAGTTACTAAATCCTAGAAAACAAGATAAGATATAATGCTTGTGGAATGAAGTTTGCAGATCTCCTGGAGATTATAAAACTGAATAATTCACAAAAACCATAAGACTCCGTTAGAAAAACAAAACCGGTAAAATTTCCATATTTTTACACGTGACGCCGTCAAGAATTAAGTCTTGACACCGTCAGAAGTGACCTGCAGAAATTCTTATGTTAAGTTTCCGAAAAATTTCTGGAAAAACTTGGTCCTACTTCCTGGAAAATCCTGTAAAACTTCATTATGACTCGATACAAGCATTTGGCTCTAACAAATACGAATATACATGTTCATTTAATATTGTGGAGAATCATGATCGGTTTGTTTCTTAAAAACATATTTGGGGTTTCCTCTTACACTTATCTTTTGCAAAAATACCTTTAGGTGAAGTTAAGACTAGGCCAAAACAACAAAGTAAAGTATTTCCACTATTTAATTGAGAAACATGATCAACCAACAATAAAAATAAAGCATGCATACGGAAGCAAATAACAAACAAACAAAATAAAATCACACAAAACATGGGTTGCCTCCCAAGAAGCGCTTTTCTTTATTTACGAGTCTTGTAGCTAGACTCAAGGTCATGGGTTACTACGTGACCTCATCCCTTGAAATGAAATACCCCATATAGTTATGATCATTACTGTTATGGTGGTAGTGCCTTAACCTATCGATACTTGCAATCACCATTCCACCCACTTCACTTCTTAAGTTATCCATTCCATCTTGGCTCACGCCTTCAATTGTGAAAGGCCCATACCACCAAGGACTTGGTTTATCGGGTGGTATCTTTGTTTCCAAGTGTCTCAAGAGTACCAAGTTCTATTCCTCAAATGGTACATGATTTTCTGCGGGTTGAGTATGTTCGAATTCGACCTGAACCTTATTGCTTTTGCTTCTTTCATATTTAGCCTCCTTATAGCTTTTGATTCTTGCCTCCCATGCAAGAATTTTGTTCTGAACACGAATGGGTGTCGTGTCAATGTTGTTTTTGATTTTTCTCCGACTCAAACTCTCATGCCCACTTCGCGGAGTCATGGGGAAACTAATCTTTCTTTTTCCAGATTTGAGCTCAATTTTCCTACCTTCATACTTAATGACAGCCCTAGCGGTGGCGAGGAATGGTGACCCAAGGATTATTGGCATGCATCCATCTCCTTTATCATCGATGATCATAAAATCAATGGGGTACATGAACCCTGCGACATTAACTAATACATCTTCTGCGATTCCTAGGGGTATACGTACGAGTGTCCAGCGAGGGACAACCTGACACGAGTAGAGGCTGACATTTTTGACGTTAGTTGGATGTAAATAGTTAGGGGCATAAGATTTACTTCCAATCCTTGGTCGGCGAAAGCACTAAGATATTTCAAGTCCCCGATGCTAGTTGGTATCTCAAAGTTCCCGCATGCTATCTGCTTAGTAGCCACTTTTTGTACCAACAGCCTCTCGAATACTGATCCCCCAGGTAACGTATCATACTCATCTTTTGCCTTTTCCTCTTTCTCAGAACCCTATTTGGAAGGTTGGTTACACCCGTCACCCTTAATCCAATTTGTTATGGTGTTTTCGTTTATATCATGTTTCAGGTAGTGACTCAAGGGTTGTGATTTTGGTGGCTTCTCTAAGGTCTGTTTAGTAGGGGCTTCTACCTTCTCGTTATCCTTGTGGACAATTGTGATGGAATTAACAAATTGGGTAGTGGGAGTGGCGCTTTCTTTCTTTAGTAGCATTCTTTCGGGGGTTCTCTGGTTGACATACTCCTCTAATAGACTCATCATCTCATTCATTTTCTCCTGCATCTCTTCTTTTTGCTTATAAACTGCTTCCTCGAATCTAGCAAGCCGATCTGAGTGAGTTGCCATATATTCTCTCATCCTAGCTTCAAACTCCGAGCTAAGCTCCACGGGAGGGGAACAAGGTGGGGCATAGTTTTGAAAAGTCTCGATATTTGAAGTTGGTTTCGAGACAGAACTGACAGTAGCCCGTCTAGGACTTAAAGGTCTCATTTTCCTTTCCTCAAAATAGTCAACTTTCGCCTCGAGTTTGCATAGGAGTTCATCGGGGATTTCGGTGGTTCCTCCAGATGCTGAGACTGCATTGATGGCTGCTTTTATTGTATGATTAAACTCCCACATCTCATGATTATCAGCGGCGAGCTCCTCAATAATTGCCCAAGACTCCTCGGCGTTCTTATCACGCAGTTTACCTCCCGCGGCCATATCGAGTGTGCGCTTAGTGTGATAGTCAACATGGTCGTAGAAAATCTGGACTAATAACCAAAGGTTTATACCATGATGAGGGACCTTATGGAGGAGATCCTTAAAACGGGCCCAAGCTTCGTAGAAAGTTTCACCCTGATGTTGTTCAAACATCAAAATGTCATTTCTAAGCATTGCAGTCTTCCCCTGTGGGAAGAATTGAGTAAGGAAACGATTGGTGAGATTATCCCATGTGATGATGGATCCCGCGGGTAAACGCTCAAGCCATTGACTAGCTTGATCCCGTAGAGAGAATTGGAATAGGCGTAATCGGGTTGTCTCTCTAGTTTCAACATCTAAGTCTATGGAGTCTACGATTTTTAGGAAGTCCTTAAGATGTTTGTTTGGATCTTCGGAACGAAGTCCATGGAATGCACATCCGCTTTGCACCAACCGGATGGTGTCGGATCGCAAGGGAGTCACATTGGCTCCGGTGAGCTCAATGGTGTTTCGGTAGCCTTGGTGGCTAGGTCGGGAATACTCTCCTAAGGTTCGGGGCCTAAGGGGTTCTAGTGGTGGGTTTTGTTGTGGTAGGATGATGGGTTCAAAGATGTTCCCATCGTCCATGATGTCGGGTGGTGAAGAGTTACGAACAAAAACACAAATAAATAAGATAGACTAAAGAAATCCTAAAAATAAAAATAAAATCTTACCAGAAAGGAATCTAGCAAGTAGACCTAATAAAAAGAGATTCTAACCTAGACAATAACTATTCCCCGGCAGCGGCGCCAAAAACTTGATATGTGGGAATCGCACGAGGCTTTACCTCTCAAGGGATCTCGAGAAGCTTACAACCCCCACCAGGCAGTGTATCTGATCGTTGTAGTATAGTATAGTGACAAGTACCGGGGGATTGATCGTTCAGCTAGGAATAGTGTCGCTAGGATTAGAAAACCTAAATACTAGTTCTAAAGGTGAGGGATGATTATTTTTTGTATTTTTATATTTTTTAGAAAGCAAGTAAAAATCTCGGGTTTGAAGGATTTGGGCGGAATTAGTTGCTAATCAACTAACCCAATACTAAAGATGCAATCAAAATAAAATACTAGAAATGAAAATAAACTAAATTAACTAAGGTTGTGAGCAATAAGTGGAGAAGTTGTGTTTACTTAGATTTCACTACTCCCTAGATATCTTTTACACGTTAATTACTTGTTATAGTTGCGTGGATGATGGATTGTATTCCTTAATACCATTCATGGGGTGGCGCACTTAATTCCCCAATCCTATGAGTGCCTACTTCACTCCTATATCGAGCCGGCTAAGAAGCTCCTAACATGGGATCATTAGAATTTACTCATGCATTAAATACAACTAATAAAACCTAGTGCACGTCAGTTCATGTTTCCTAAGACGTTCAAGCATGTTACCAATTGGAGATCTGCCAGTTTTCTTAAGCCTAACATCGAATTCATTCATCCAATACAATCATAAACAAGTAATCAACACATAATTAACATCTAGGTTTCATTAGATCCAAGTGATGCGTGGGAATCGCAACAGGCTTTACCTCTCGAGGGATCTCGAGAAGCTTACAACCCCCACCAGGCAGTGTACCTGATCGTTGTAGTATAGTATAGTGACAAGTACCGGGGGATTGATCGTTCAGCTTGGGAATAGTGTCGCTAGGATTAGAAAGCCTAATTACTAGTTCTAAAGGTGAGGGATGATTATTTTTGTATTTTTGTATTTTTATATTTTTATGAAAGCAAGTAAAAATCTCGGGTATTGGAAGAGTGGGCGGAATTAGTTGCTATTCAACTAACCCAAAACTAAGATGCAATAAAAAAAAAATACTAAAAATGAAATTAAACTAATTATACTAAAGTTGTGAGCAGTAATTGGAGAAATTGTGTTTACTTAGACTTCACTACTCCCTAGATATCTTTTACACGTTAATTACTTGTTATAATTGTATGGATGACGGATTGTATTCCTTAATACTATTCATGGGGTGGCATAGATAACTCCCCAATTCTATGAGCTCTTATCTCCTCCTACACCATGACCCAACACAACTATAGGGATTGTAAACAGTGGCTCATGCATTAAATACAACCAATAAAGACCTAGTACGCCTCGGTTCATGTTTCTTAAGACGTTCAAGCATGTTACCATTTGGAGATCTGCCAGTTTTCTTAAGCCTAACATATAAAATCATTCATCCAAGACAAGAATAAACAAGTAATCAACACATAATCAATATCTAGGTTTCATTAGATCTAAGCAAACACAAAAGAGATCTAGCCTAGCATAATGGAATTGAGATAAGAACAAGATATAGACAACCAACACATAGAAATATTGATTGAATTAGAAGAACACTTATCTCAATTACAATGCAAGGTATCAAGGGTTTGGAACCCTTGAAAAACCTGTAAAAGATGCACCAAATTCGTCTTTAGGGTTTCACCAAAACTTCTCTCTTTTTAATGTGAAAAACTAGAAAACTATATATAGGAAAACTGGGGTGACGGCGTCAAGAGCAATTGTGTGACGCCGTCATCTCGCCGCCAAATACTTCCTCGGACGGCCTTGATCTACTTCTGACGGCCTGTGTGACGCCGTCATCAACCACGGTATTTTATTCTTGGGACTCTGACGCCATCAAGAACAACTCTTGACGCCTTCATGCACTGTTCCCAGCATAGAAATTTGAGACTTTGCCGTTTTCTTCACTTTTATGCTCCAAAAACGTCCGAAATGGCTTCTTTTCCAGAATTCACACTCCAAGTACCTAAAATCACAAAAGGAACGATTTAGGGCAATATTTGATCAAATAAAGTCGGATTCGGGCTTAAATGACCCCGTAAAAACAGATCATTTTTCGCCTTATCATATACCCTTACACTTGAGATTTGCTTGTTCCTCAAGCAAATGCGCTTTTATTCTACTCAAAAGACAAGTTAGGGGTCATTTAACACTAATATAAAAGTAATTACAACAAATAATCGTTCCACTAAAGACCAATAGACAAGCATGGAGGTCATACACAAGCACCTCACAAATAGTGTTTAGATACTCACATCTCTCGTGTGTAATAAAGTAATATAACATTATGGAAATGGAAGATATCTCTCACTACCTGTCATAGCAAAATAGATTACCATAGGCTTGGGAAAGGATCAAACCTCCACCACATGGCGTAAGCACCTAGGATAAACTATCAAAGAGGTCTTTTAAAGGGTTGTAACGTTAGGTATAGGGATATGAATTACACGGTTTTGTTGGATAAAGGAAGTTTTACTGGTGGCGAGTTAACAATCTTGGTTAATTACATGTACAATACGGCGTTGCTAAGCCAAGACTAGACTCGACTTAAGCTAATAAATGAAAAATAACAAAAACATAAAATGAACATAGAATAAAAAGGGATGGTAGTCCGTTTTTTTTTTTTTTTTTTTTTTTTTTTTTTTTTTTTTTTTTTTTTTTTTTTTTTTTTGCATACACTCTTACCCTACCATCCAAAATAATACATCATAGGGGATGAGCATTCCCCTTACACTTGAATCTTTACATACTTTACAATAAACTAATCTAATGATTCGAATTAAGAGAATCAAAACACTTGGAGCACTTTTAAGATTAACGTATATATGGGGGTAATAAATGATGTTCTTCCCCATTACTCCATAAAATAAGTACTTACCCTTGAGTCCCAATCGTCCCAAAACAATATGTACAAGGATATGACTCGACTTAGCAACCATGTAATCAATTAGAAAGTTAACTTAGGGTTTAACAAATAACAATAATGCACTAAAAATAAGCGCATACACGGAAGGCTAAGGCAATTTGGGTGTACATTTAAGTGGGGTGTAACAAATTCTCCCTTTAAGTAAGATGCTTAAAGTTAGAAACGAAAAAATAGGCTCGGAGGGGTGTACTAGGGGTTTCGTGTACTAAAAATGAGTACAACGCTAAGGGTGTGGGAAAAATTAGTTGACTTAGCTAGCTAAGTAATATGACTTAAATGGTCAAGTAATTATGATACGGGTTTAACACAAGGGTGATCCTAATGCCTCTTATCATGTAGTAAATCCTACCACACGAATGTATTCTCACTAGCGGTCTCGGGATGCATCACTAACGCAAGTTCTAGAATCTAAATGCTACCGGTACACTCATAAGCACTAATAATAAATGCTTTTCCTATCAAATCTAAAGGCGAACCTCACATTTTTTGGTGGAAAATTTTTCTGAATATACGGTTATGTGCTAGTCATACAACCTCCTATCCATGAGTCGCTTGCTATGGCTAAAGTTTCACTCTTAAATGTTGTAAAAAATTTTAAATTTGGCGCTAAAATTGCACTAACAAGTATTTCTCATAGTTTTATTACACATCTACTATCAAAAAAAACAAACTCAAGCGAAAGTGCATATGTAAGGTATCATCTTTTTACCCCCCCCCCCCCTTACACTTAAGATGAACATTGTCCCCAATGTTCAAGTAAAGAATGTAAAAGTGAAAAAGTAAAGAGAATGAAATCAAATACTCCCCTGATTCGCTCGGTATGGATTATAGGTTGGCCAAGTTAAATCTTCCTCCAAGGAAACGAACAATCAAAGCTTCCCTTCCAGAATATAAATCATCTCCTTGTCGAACATAACCTGTAAATCCTGACAAAAAGTAGACAAGACAACCTCGCGTAAAATTGGCGGCATCCTATATAAGTTACTAAATCCTAGAAAACAAAGTAAGATATAATGCTTGTGGAATGAAGTTTGCAGATTTCCTGGAGATTATAAAACTTAATAATTCACAAAAACCATAAGACTCCGTTAGAAAAACAAAACCGGTAAAATTTCCATATTTTAACTCCTGACGCCGTCAAGAGTAAACCCCTGACGCCGTCAGAATGGACCTGCAGAAATTCTTATGTTAAGTTTCCGGAAAATTTCTGGAAAAACTTGGTCCTACTTCCTGGAAAATCCTGCAAAACTTCATTATGACTCAATACAAGCATTTGACTCTAACAAATACGAATATACATGTTCATTTAATATTGTGGAGAATCATGATCGGTTTGTTTCTTAAAAACATATTTGGGGTTTCCCCTTACACTTATCTTTTGCAAAAATACTTTTAGGTTGGAGTTAAGACTAGGCCAAACAACATAGTAAAGTATTTCCACATTTTAATTGAGAAACATGATCAACCAACAATAAAAATAAAACATGCATACGGAAGCAAATAACAAACAAACAAATAAAAATCACACAAAACATGGGTTGCCTCCCAAGAAGCGTTTTACGAGTCTTGTAGCTAGACTCAAGGTCATGGGTTACCGTGTATCGCTTATGCTCACATAACCAAGTGTGAGCCATCTAATAGTTGCCTCATCTTTCTTATATTCATCTCCTAACTCTAAGCATCTGTGATAGTATCTTTTATTTTTTTCATGAGTATACTTAAGTCCTTTTCTCTTATCATTCTCACTTAGCATATCTATAGGCGGATACCTACTACACTTTTCCATGGGAAAATCCTTGAACCTAGGGTGTGTGCGGGGCATTTGATAGACAAAATCTTCTTCCCCATCCGAGAATGTAATTAACCCTTCTATGAGTTTTTCATCAAGGTTAGTCAACTGTTTGAAGGGTTTTCCAAACACAACTTGGGTCAATTTATCATCAATAAATTCTCCTAGATTCTCCATAACCATGAACTCAACAAGATAAACCAAGCTTCCTACAAGCACACGCAATGGTATTGCCCTAGCCACAATGTTTTCTCCTTTGTATTCTAACTCATCTACCATGATTTTATTGTATTCATTACGTGAGATTATGTTCATTGGAAGAGATGAGTTGAGATAGGCGTTAAAGCTCTTAAATCCAATCTTACAAGGGAATTGCATGTTAAATGAACTATCACACTCAATCCTAGTTCTAGGGTCAACATACCTAAGAGGGTTTATTTCCTCTTCCATTCTATCCTCATTAATCACATCACCATCATCAAGATCCTCATCGGAGTCTGAATAGTAAAAAGGACTAGCCCTACGGTCATCATCATGATCAGACTCTTATAGCTCAGAATTATTGTCAAAGTGGTGGTTGGGTGAAAGGTTAGGTGGGTTCTCGTTCTCAACTAAAGGGAGCGGGGCGGGCATTTGGAAAATCCTACGATGAAAAACACGAATAACATGAATCAAACGATCAATGTTATTGTTATCCATCGAAATAGCTTACGAACAAAGGACACAAAGAAATTAAGATAGACTAAAGAAGACCTACAAATAAAAATAAAATCTTACTAGAAAGGAATCTAGCAAGTAGACCTAATAAAAAAGAAATTCTAACCTAGACAATAACTATTCCCCGGGCTGCGGCGCCAAAAATTTGATGCGTGGGAATCGCAACAGGCTTTACCTCTCGAGGGATCTCGAGAAGCTTACAACCCCCACCAGGCAGTGTACCTGATCGTTGTAGTATAGTATAGTGACAAGTACCGGGGGATTGATCGTTCAGCTTAGGAATAGTGTCGCTAGGATTAGAAAGCCTGATTACTAGTTCTAAATGTGAGGGATGATTATTTTTGTATTTTTATATTTTTATGAAAGCAAGTAAAAATCTCGGGTATTGGAAGAGTGGGCGGAATTAGTTGCTATTCAACTAACCCAAAACTAAGATGCAATCAAAATAAAATACTAAAAATGAAATTAAACTAATTATACTAAGGTTGTGAGCAGTAATTGGAGAAATTGTGTTTACTTAGACTTTACTACTCCCTAGATATCTTTTACACATTAATTACTTGTTATAATTGTATGGATGACGGATTGTATTCCTTAATACCATTCATGGGGTGGCATACATAACTCCCCAATTCTATGAGCTCTTATCTCCTCCTACACCATGACCCAGCACAACTATAGGGATTGTAAACAGTGGCTCATGCATTAAATACAACCAATAAAGACCTAGTACGCCTCGGTTCATGTTTCTTAAGACGTTCAAGCATGTTACCATTTGGAGATCTGCCAGTTTTCTTAAGCCTAACATATAAAATCATTCATCCAAGACAAGAATAAACAAGTAATCAACACATAATCAATATCTAGGTTTCATTAGATCTAATTAAACACAAAAGAGATCTAGCCTAGCATAATGGAATTGAGATAAGAACAAGATATAGACAACCAACACATAGACATATTAATTGAATTAGAAGAACACTTATCTCAATTACAATGCAAGGTATCAAGGGTTTGGAACCCTTGAAAAACCTGTAAAAGATGCACCAAATTCGTCTTTAGGGTTTCACCAAAACTTCTCTCTTTTTAATGTGAAAAACTAGAAAACTATATATAGGAAAACTGGGGTGACGGCGTCAAGAGCAATTGTGTGACGCCGTCATCTCGCCGCCAAATACTTCCTCGGACGGCCTTGATCTACTTCTGACGGCCTGTGTGACGCCGTCATCAACCACGGTATTTTATTCTTGGGACTCTGACGCCGTCAAGAACAACTCTTGACGCCTTCATGCACTGTTCCCAGCATAGAAATTTGAGACTTTGCCGTTTTCTTCACTTTTATGCTCCAAAAACGTCCGAAATGGCTTCTTTTCCAGAATTCACACTCCAAGTACCTAAAATCACAAAAGGAACGATTTAGGGCAATATTTGATTAAATAAAGTCGGATTCGGGCTTAAATGACCCCCTAAAAACGGATCATTTTTCGCCTCATCACCAAGCAAACGCAAGGTAGATCTAGCCTAGCATGATGGAATTAAGACAAGAACAAGATATAGACAACCAACACATAGACATATGGATTGAATTAAAAGAATACTTATCTCAATTACACATGAAAGGGTTCAAGGTCTGAGAACCCTTGAAAAACCTGTAAAATTCGTACCAAGTTCAGATTTAGGGTTTCTCCCAAAACTTCTCTCTTTTTAATGTGAAAATTAGAAAACTATATATAGGAAATAGGGTCTGACGGCGTCAAGAACAAATTTGTGACGCCGTCATCTACCCGCCAAAATACTCCTCGGACTGCCTTGATCTACTTTTGACGCCGTCATGTGTTATGTATTTCCAGGCCGTCATGCATTTTCCTCTTGACGCCCTACCTTGTGACGCCGTCAAATCTGTACTGGATCGTCATGGAAATTACTCTTGACGCCGTCAAGATTTTCTTCTTGACGCCGTCACCTACTGTTCCCAGCAAGGAAAATTAAGACTTTGGCGTTTTCTTCACTTATGCTTAAAAAACGTCCGAATTGCTTCCTTTTCTAGATTTCTCTACCAAAGTACCTAAAATCACAAAAGGAACGATTTAGGGCAATATTTGATCAAATAAATTCAATTCCGGGCTTAAATGACCCCTTAAAAGTGGTTCATTTTTCGCCTCATCAATCACCAGCATGGTCTGCATCTGAAAATGCTGTTAGATGAAACCCCGAATCCTTCGGATACCATAGTCCCATGTTAATGGTGCTTTGTAGGTACCGAAAGATCCGTTTAACCTCTTTGAGGTGAAGTTCGGTAGGCTTTGCCTGAAACCGTGCTAACAAACAAACAGCAAATTGAATATCGGGGCGACTAGCAGTTAGGTACATGAGAGAACCGATCAAACTCTGATATTTCTTCGGATCAATGGGTTTCCCAAATAAATCATCACCTATTTTTGGTGAAGTGACCATTGGTGTACCAACAGAATCACAATTTTCCATTCCATGTTTTTTCAAAATCTTTATTGTATATTTAGCTTGATTGATAAAAATACCACGAGGGGATTGATGTATTTGTAAACCAAGAAAGAATTTTAGTTCCCCCATCATGGACATTTCAAATTTACTTTTCAAGAGATTTTCAAAATGTTTTGAATGGTTAGGATTGGTTGATCCAAAAATGATGTCGTTCACGTAAACTTGAACGATCAAAATGTCATCTTTGAACTTTTTGATAAACAAGGTGTCATCAACCGTTCCTTTTGTGAAATTGTTTTTAAGCAAGAAAGATGATAGTTCGTCATACCACGCTCTTGGAGCTTGTTTTAAACCATAAATTGCTTTCTTAAGCTTGTAGACGTAGTCTGGATGATCCTTGTCGATGAATCCCTCTGGCTGACTCACATACACTTCTTCTTTCAGAGTTCCATTTAAGAAAGCAGTCTTAATATCCATCTGATAGACTGTGATGTTTTTGTGAGCGGCATAGGCTAAGAAAATCCGGACTGCTTCAAGTCTAGCTACAGGCGCGAATGATTCCTCGAAATCTATCCCTTCTTCTTGTGGATAACCTTTAGCCACGAGACGAGCTTTGTTGCGAATAACAGTCATTTCCTCATCCATTTTGTTCTTCCACAACCACTTGAGATCAAGAACTCGTTTATCAAGTGGTCGTTCAACAAGTTCCCAACTATCATGTAACAGGCATTGAAGAAATTCCTCCTGCATCGCTTCAATCCAAGGGTTTTCTGCCATTTCTTCCAGAATGTTCTTTGGTTCTTTGAGGCTGATTGAGCAAACGTAAATGCACAATTAGAGATCGGTGGCAAGTTGTCTCCTTGTCTGAACTGGCTTTGAAGGTTCACCAATAATATGTTCTATTGGATGGTCTTTTGTCCATTGAAACGTAGAAGGGTACCTTGGGTGTAACGAATGTGTGTTAGGTGGTTCTTGTAACCTTGAAGAAGATTCAGCAGAGTCTGTTGCAAACGGGTTTTCAAATACTTCTTCTTCTTCTTCTTCTAACGTAACATCGTTTGAATTATTTGTTGGTTCTTCTTGAGAATTAGCGTTTTGGTTTTGCTCATCAACTCTTGGTTGAACAGTTTCAAGTACTGGAGTTGCTTGAGTAGATGTAGATTATGTTGATGTAGTTGGTGCTTCAGCTTCGATTGTGGTAGATGCATCCTGTGGTGGTGGTGGTTGATGGTTTTGAGCGGGTGCAGCGGAATGTTGTGGAGATGCATTTGTCGAAGTTCCACCATAATATTCATCAAACATTAACTCGAAGAAATTTTCCAGTTCTTGTTCTGGAGGTTTATCCGTGTTTGTTGACTGAGCTCCTTGAGGTACGAGTCCTGAACTGATGTGTCCAGAAGTCTGCTGGTTTGGTGCGGGTCCTAATCCGTTTTGATTAGAAGCCATCGGATTAAGCGCGGGTTCTAGAGCGTATCTCTCAGAAGCCATTTGTGAAATCTCGTCAAACTTCACATTCATCGTCTCCATTATCCTTTTTGTTCGTCTATTATACACCCTGAATGCCCTCGAGTTTTCTGAATATCCAATGAAGATTCCAATATCACCCTTAGCTTTTAACTTCCCTAGATCTTCTCTGTCATTCGCCGGATAGCACAAAGCGCCAAATACGTGAAGGTAAGAGATGTCAGGTTTACGGTTGCTCACAAGCTCATATGGGGTTTTATTGAATCTCGGATGGACTAGGGATCGGTTTTGAGTAAAACAAGCAGTGGCTACAGCATCAGCCCATAAGAATAGTGGTGCACTAGAAAAAATCAGCATTGTTCGAGCAGCTTCCACAAGAGTTCTATTTCTTCTTTCAACTACCGCATTCTGCTGTGGAGTTCTAACAACTGATGTTTGGTGTGTGATTCCAACATCTTCAAGGTAAGTTCTTAACTCCTGGTTTGTAAACTCTGTGCCATTGTCTGTTCTTATAATCCTTACTGGAGCTTGAAGTAGAACTTGAATACGCTTCAGAAAGGTGATGATGATGCCTGGTGCTTCGTCTTTTGATCTCAAAAACTTTACCCAAGTATATCTTGAATAATCATCAACAATAACAAGAATATACTTCTTCCCATTACTGCTTTCAACTCTCATTGGGCCACATAAGTCCATGTGCAACATACGTAACATTGCTTCCGAACTAGGTACGGTTTTGGGTTTATATGATGCTTTTTTACTTTTTCCTTGTTCGCATGATGGACATAGGTGTTCCTTGGTGTATTTGAACTTAGGAAGTCCGGTGACGATGTTGTCTTTGGCTAACTTGTTGATGGTGTCGAAATTGAGATGGAATAAACGTCTATGCCACAGCCAGGACTTAGTTTCGGTTGCCCTTGTCATAAGACAAATTGGTGATGTAGAAGCCATTTGGTTGATGTCGATAGGATACAAGTTTGTACTACGATTACCAGTTAAGAGATCATCACCAACCAAATTTCTAATAAAAACCGTGTTTCTTCTGAATGCCACTTCTAAGTCTACATCACAAAACTGCCCGACTGAAAACAAATTGTGTCCCAACCCTTCGACGTAGTAAACTCGAGTGATTAAATAATTCCCAAATTGAAGATCTCCATAACCCTGAATAGCTGCTACATGATCATTTCCAAATCGTACAGTTCCCATGAATTTCCAGACGAAATTGATCAGCAGCTTTAAATTCCCGGTCATGTGCTTGGAGCAACCCGAGTCGATGATCCAAAGACATATTTCGATAACCTGCCAAGAACAGAAGAGTTTGTATTTGGAAACCGTTTTGAATTTGGTTCCATGGGGTTAGGAGTAAAAGCAGAATCACACTCATAGACAGTTGCTACTTGTTTAGCTTGAGTTATTTCTAATTTGCTGTCCTTAAGAGTGAACTCTCTACCCGTCGGAATCCACATACAAAACTTAAGATAGTTCCTAGGCATTCGACTAATAGTGGTAGTCCTAAATCGTGCAACTAATCTTTCTATAGATCTGGATCTGGCACTAGGTCTTTTTGGAACATTCTTCTGTTCAGGCGTAACATTCATATTCTTAGAAACACATTCATCATGAACATCATTAATTAAACATTTCTTGCATATTAAGCAAACAGAGTCGTTACATGCATTAGAAACATTACGCTCGACATTACATTCAGATGAAACATGTCTCTTATTACAAAGCGATAAATTCCTAAGGTGTTCTTCTACTTCTTCAACTTTATTCTTGCTACTACTCTTAGAAACAGGCGAGACTCTATTGTTCCTTGTATTGCTCTTAGGCTTTAGTCTGCTGCTCCTAGAGGTGCTTTCTAATCATGTAGAAGGTAAGGCACACACATTAGGATTTATATTGTTGTCCTTTTTAGCATCCCTAGATTCTTTAGAATTAGCCTTTATGCACTTGTCATTTGTCTTAGATGTTGAGGCAGACGCACTAGTGGGACTAATCCTAAAAAGGCCAGGTGCTAATACTTTAGGAGTTTCGACAACCGCTTTTCCTTTATCAACAATCTTAACATTTTCACTTTTCTTAGGCAAGGGTGTTGGAGTGACTGGTTTTGTCAAATCCTTTTTCTCATCGACTTTTGGAGCAAACCGTGAAATTGACATTTTTGGTTTTTGAACCGTGTTAGAAATATTTGGTTTCTCCGAAGTCAATGGTTTTGCAAACTTAGTTTCCTCACCCTTTCCTTTTTGACTTTCAAGCTGAGCCCTCAAAAGATCATTTTGCTCTTTCATGTTTTTTAAGTCACGCTCATACGACAATTTGTCATACTTGCATTCTTCCTTTTTCCGATCAAGTTGTTTAAAATATGACACATTTTCTTTTTCAAGCTTTATAAGAGCATTTTCATATTTTGAAACAATTGCGGAGGTCTCAGCTCTTAGTCGTTCATCGTCTTGAACATAATATGTTTGTAAAATGATGGACATAATGTCAGTGGTCATAACAACTTCGAAGAGAGAATCATTTAGGTTTTCCAAAACATTCATGTTTTCACGAGTATCATTAGCTTCGTTTACCAGGGATTTGTGGTCCTTGACAAAGTCGGCTGTTTCTTTTAAGAAAGCTTGTTCAAAATGGATTACCCTTGCACTGATGTTATTTAGTGGGATAGTAATTTCATTTTGAAACACCTTTTTCTGTTCGATATGAAAACTAGAATGCCAGTTGTTAATATTGATGGTAGTTTTCGATGCAACAATATTTTGAAGTTCTTGAATTCTCTTTTTAACGTCATTAAGAATTTCTCTAGCCTCACTTGTATTAAAAGTGTTGTTAGAGGACATTTGTTCCAGTTTTGAAAGAGATTTGGAAACAACTTTCTTTTTAGACAAGAATTTCGCAAATGGTCATTTTATGGAAAACGCAGATGGTTCTGTTTGTGGAACAAAAGTGATTCCCGAAAGTTTGTTCAATTTGTTGTAATCAATGGGTTTCAAATCCTTTTGTTTCATTTTATTTATGCTCTTTTCGACATGTTCAATCGTTAGCACAGAATCCCGAACGACGGGAGGATCATGTTTGGTATAAATCACATTACCATTGTACAAAACATTCTGTTCTTGCTGAGCTTTCTTGAGATTACAAGGGGTGTTGTTACCAAGAGCCATTTTATGTTTCGTATGGTAAATCGGATTAGTTTGATTTGAAATCATTTTCATAGTTTGACTTGACTGACCCGACTTAACCACTAATTCTTCTAGATGTGCAATCATGTGTTCTGACTCTACGATTTCTTCCAAAAGTTTGTCTTCTTTCTTTGCAAAGTCCTTTTTCAACTCATCCATTTCTTTTTCAAGATTGGTATAAGCTGTTTTTTGTTTAGAAAGTTGGTTTTGTAAATCAGAAATTTCCGTGTTTAAAGATTTTATCTTTTTGAAAGAATTAACATCAAGTGTATCAAACTTGAGTTGCAATTGTTGTTCCCTTGAAATGGAATTTTGATATGAAATTCAAACAATCTTTTGTTATGAAATTCAAAAGCTTTAACGGTTGATTTGTAACTCTCAAGCTCAGCGGTCAATTTAACATTCGCGGCCTTAACATCGCGATTGACCTTTTGCACATTTTCAATTTCAATACTACAATTATTCAATAATGATTCAAACAAAGCACGTGTTTCCTCATCATTCTCAGCATGCTGTGAAACGAATTTTCCATTATGATTCACATCTGGAGTCGCTGAAGGAGTATTGCTACTACTTGGCGTGTCCAGGTATGTATCATAAGTGGGTGCTAGCTTCTCAGAATGTTGTTCCTCATGAGGAGACATATCAAATATATCATTATTGTGACATGTGTTGAAGTTAGATACCTCAGATGGTGCATTGGTGTCATAAACAGGAAGTGTGTCAGAATCCGTGTCATACTTAGCTTCCTGAAGATTCGCCATGAATATGCAGTTCGCATCGATATCTTCTCTATCTTCCATGTCATCCATAAGAGCCATAAAGTCATTCTCCTATGCGTTCAACTGAAATCCTGCCTTTGCCTTTTGTGCCAACATCACTGCTTTCTGCAAGTACGCTAGATCTTTCTTCTTTGGCTTAGTAGGACAGTTCCGTGCCATATGACCTACACCCTGGCAGTTGAAAGACTTTACCGGATTACCCTGATTCACATTTCCCAAATTTCCAACTACTGGAGCTGCAACATTTCTATTCTGATTACCCATTACCTGATTACCAACATTCTGACCCCTCTGATTTCTAACAAACTGACCCAACTGATTCCCTGCATTCTGACCATACTGATTCCCTGCATTCTTACCAAACTGATTCCCTGCATACTGACCTGCATTCTGCATATTCTGATTGCCCATATTAAATCCAGTAGCATATCCTTGCTGATTCCGATAAACTCCAACCATTTGGCCTCCGTTGCCCATATTGAAACTCGGCTGAGCGATCTGCCTGTTGCGAGTATTCGATGAAATCCTTTGGTTGTTGTTTGTTGGTGTAGAATAGCGTCCTTGGAATGCCTTTGACAGAAAAGCAAACGCTTGTGTCAATGCTGCAGCAACTTCATCATTGTTAGTGGATTCTGGTTCTTGGAATTGTGGGTATGTCTGTTGTGGAATAACTTGTTGTTGTTGTGGGTAGAATTGTTGTTGGTAGACAAGTGTTGGTTGTTGAATGCATGATGGTTGCATGTAGTTGTGAATAGGTAATGATGGTTGTTGAGTGTTCACTTGTAATGGTGTTGGTGTATTAGCAATTAGTGCGAGAGGATCATGATTCTTTGCCAATCTTTCTTTTCTAACTTCATTAGCCTCAGCTTGGTTTTGCTTCAGAAAGTCATAGAGTTGATCATAATTCACCTGATGTAAGTCCTTTGTCTAATTAACAATTGTAACATAACGACCCCATTCTTCTGGAAGGTTATTGAGGAATTTGATGTTTGTTGCAATTGCTCGTGGTGTCAACTTGTTTCTGATTAACTCATTCATCAAAGTGCAAAACCTTGTGTAGTAAGATTCAATCTGTTCACCTTTAGTGGATGTAAAGTTCTCCCATTCAGTAAGAAGTTTGTTCTCAACATCTTGTTGTCCAATTTCTGTTCTATGACTTATTCTTCGAACACGTTCCCACATAGCATAAGCACTTTCACAGCTGTCGACCGCAACAAAGATCTCCCGTGGTAATCCAAGTTGGATTAAATGCATTGCCATATCATCAGCTTTGATCTGCGCCTTGTCTTCATCAGTGTAATCTGCTTCTGTTTGTATACGCACTAATGGTTCAGTAGGAGGTGTTGTATTTGGATTACCTTGAATTTGAACTTGTCTTGGCTGAAATGGACCATTTTCTATGGATTTGATCATAAGGTGCCTGGTATCCTTTGTTTTGATGTAACGAAGCATACGGCTTGTCCATGGGAGATATCCACATTTTTCAAGCATTGGAGGTCGGTTTTCCGCACCGGCTGCATGAATGTCTTGCTGAGTTGCCATTGATGAAGTGTAGATGGATAAAGTTGATTCTTGGATCGTTCCAACGAAATAGGAGTAGAGTTTAGAGTGAGTTGATGCAAGTATTTATGGTGAAAATTTTGCCTTAAAACCTTAAAACCTCAATAACTTCTTCTCAGAGCGTTTTTAGGCCTCGAAACTCTGCCTAAATTGATTAATCATTTAACGTGTCATTCTCCTCTGTCTCACGGTCGTTTTGACAGCTGATTCGTCGAAAACGGAGTTACGGTTCAAAAGTTATGGCCGTTTGAAGTTTGGTCGTCAAAAACCTCACTTTTGTCAAAATTCTCGAAACTTTGCTGTGTTCTCGAAACTATAGGATTGCGAAATTTCTGTGATCTCGAAACTTGTGGATTGCGAAACTTTTGTGTTTGCGAAACTTAGGTGATTTCGAAAATTTTGGGTGATTTCGAAAATTTTGATTTTTTTCGAAAATGTAGTGTTCTCGAAATTTTGCAAATTTTTCGAAAATGTTGCACTGTTCTCGAATTTTTGCAATTTTTTCGAAAACCCAGTCACACAAACAAATTTCGAAATTATACAATTTCAAAATTTAGCCCAAAAGTCGAAGTAATTTCTTTCTTATACAAGAGAGAAAATACCGAGTATCCAACGGTGAGCACGAACGGAGCCTTTTCTTGTGTTCTTGAAAACTTGTCAAAAGGGATTTCGAAATTAAAAGGATGATTTCGAAATTATGACAGTTTTTTGAATACGCTAGAAGCACACCCAAATGACTTATGCAATCCAAGATTCTTGTACTTCTAGGCTAAAAAACACCAAAACTTGAAGAAAGTTTCAAACTTGATGATTTTTATAAAACTTTTTTATGTTCTCGAAAACTAGTACAAAAACCAAGTACGAATTTTCAAGCTAAGATCTTTCAAAAGATTGAAACTTTCTTGTTGGGAAAGGTTTATAACACTAGTTTGTAATCAAAAAAGTGTTAAAAACACAAATCAAACAAGAAAAGTAACGATTTTTTTTAAACAAAAACGTGATAAGAGCTTAAAAAACACGAAACAAACAACTTCTAAACCCTCCTAAATCATTGTTAGGCGATTGATACCACTTGTAGACTTTAAATAACACAACTTTATCACACACAATATAAGCACAATAAGAAGGAAAGATGGAAAGATGGTGACTTGATATGTATATAAGTATTTCGTGTATAGAGAGAGAGAGAGATGGAAATGAGAACTTTTATTCAAGAGAAAACACACACAAATACAAACACAAGCACACACCTCAAATGAGCCTTTGAGGTGTTTAAATAGTTCTTAACATGAGATGCCCTATGGGCTTTCTATGGGCTTGGGCTTGGACTTGGTTACTTGGTAGATAACAAGGCTTATGAAACGTTGCACATAACATATTAGCTTGCCAAGTCCAAGGCCCAATGACTAAACTATTACTAATCTTAACAAACGACACAAAGTTACAATATGAGAATGATCATCACTTCATAATACATATTTTTAATGCTAACATTAAACAACATGAATCAGCTTCAAGAAACAGTCAGAGAAGATTCAAGATCATGTTAGGATTAAGTTCGTTGTTCTTTGTTATGTATTTGATGATGAAATGAAATGAAATGTACTAATGTAATGTTTCCTGTTATCAATGAAATATGTATGTATTTTTTTATTTTTTTATTTATTATTATTTATTTTTTATTTTTTTTTGTGAATTTACTGTGTTAAGGTTGAAATAGGTTAAATTGGTACAAGTGCAAACAATGTGGTTGACTTTCAATGGGTTGAATTATATTGACTGATTAATAGGGTGTTAGAAGGTGCGAAATGTTAGCAAGTAATTGGTTTTCACCACAAATTGGCCCAGTAGAGTCTGTAAACACAGGACACTTTCCCCTGCATACTACTCTTACCATTTGTTTGTCATTCTTCCAAGTGTACAACTGTCTTCTACTAGCCACAACAACTTCATTAACCATTGCTGAAATTTCTTTTTTATTCCCAAACTGTCTCCCCACAAAGAATGAGTCTTTACTTTGACCTACACTCCCACTATGATGAGCTTTTTCCTTTCTTAAATTTGACATAGCTCTCTTTCTTCTATCAGTGATATTTTCATTAACACTTTAAGTCTCACTTTCACTTTCAATGTACATAGGCATATCAAAGTCATCTAGATCATATGCTTCTTCAACTCCTAAGTCAACAGTCTCACTGGCATTGTCATTTCTAACTCCCACCCATTCTGCATCTGTATCAACATTTTTATCGAATTCTTCCATATCTACATGCACTTCATTATCTCATGTTCCTCATCTGTTTGTATATAATCACTACCTTGGCTATCATCACTCTCAGAACTAGTCTCATACTCTCCTCTAAAACTCTCATAGTTACAATCATCACTAGTCTCATTCACACTTGCTGCCTCATTCAAAATAGGTGCTTCTACATCCACAGGCACACTTGGTCCATCTACATTAGCATTCATAGGTGGTCCATCTACATTAGCATTCTCACTTGTTCCATCCTCAAGCAACAACATTGGCAATCTAGTTTCCTTCAAACCAGGCTTCTTAATGGTCTTCTTAACTAAAGCACTAGTTTCTTCTACATCTATTTCCTCCAAAATCACTTTCTGTGGTGATGTAAATGGTGATTTGAAATAAGTATCTAGGACTGTATAATTATGCTCAATATACACATCAATCAGTTTGACCTTATTAGCAAACCCAACTAAGTTAAGCACATCCATATCACCACCTAGTGCTTGTAATCCATGATCTAAGTCTGTGTTAGGTACTTTCCAATAATAGAACATCTTACAACCTTTACCCTGGTAACCTAACTTTTTAACCATGTCATATAACTCAATCACAGAAAATAAGTCCACATATATAAAGTCTACATAAAAAAAAGTCAAATAGGTTAGTGTGTGAGAGAGAAAAAAGGTTTTAGGACGGAACACCTCGGAAATAGAGAAAGGTACAACGGCGGCGCTTCAAACGGCTATAACAACAAAGAGAAACGGACATCAATTGCATCGTTCATGTTCTTCAATTACCCGACAAACTGGGGGGTGGGAAATCTGTGGAGACTGTTCAAACAACATGGAACCGTTTTCGATATATTCATAGTGAAGAAGCTGTTGAGGAGCGGTCAAAAGTATGGGTTTGTGAGATTTAAAAATGTTTTCGATAAAAAAAGACTGTATGAGGGCCTGCGCAACAATTGTATTGGAACGACAAGGATTAGGGTGTTTAACGCTTATGATAGAAAGTGGAAAGGGGTTTCAACAGGTAAAGAGATGGAAAGGAATCATGGTGCGTGGAAAGATGAACAAGTCGGTAATGGATTGAGAGGTACTAGAAGATATAGTGAGGTGTTAAAAAATTGCGGTGGGGACAGGAGCAATGAAAGAAAGGGCGAGGAGCCGAAGGCTCAAGGTAACAGCAAAACAACGAAACAAGATGAGAAAAGGGTTATTGAGGTTGAATATAATGATTTAGAGGCTGAAATGATGAAGAGAGGGGTCATAGGGGAAGTTAAAAAGCTGGAGTATTCAGAAAAATTGCACACTATATGTTCGAAGATAGGAATTGTTGGAACGAAAATCAAGTACATGGGAGGGATGGAAGTTATGATTGTGTTTCAGAATGAGGAAATGGCAAAGAACATAATGGAAGATGTACATCATAGCCTTAGAAGGTGGGTGTATAAACTTAGAAGTTGGGTGTTGGAATATTGGTCATCTGGAAGATTAACTTGGATTAGTGTCATTGGAGTACCGATTGGATGTTGGAATGAGAAGACCTTTAAACAAATAGCAGCATTGTGGGAGACAATTTTAGATGCAACCAACTGTTCGCTTAAAGACTCAAACAAGGGAATTCAGGCATTGACAATGGGAAGTATGCTCATACACACAATAGAGAGTAATCTCATACGAGAGGAAGTTCATCTAAAGGTTGGCAAAAAGATTTATAAAGTAATGGTAATCGAGGAAGTTCGAGATATAGTCAAGTTAGATGCGGAAGAACCAGAAGATAGTGACAGTGAAGAAGGTGATGATGGAATCTCAATCGATCAAGAGGGGGCAGCACCCATGGAAGGTGGTGATGAAAATTATGATGAAGATCGCCAAGAAGTGGAAAAAGAAAAGAAGACGTGTGATAGTTGGGTTGGGTCAGAAGTGAAATTGAAAAATGGGAATTTTGAGGATGATTTGGAGGATGGAATGAAGGAAATAAACACTGATGTACAACAAACAAACAGAAGGCCAGCTGATAATGAGGAGCAAGTAGCGAATTTTGAAGATCCAGGTAAAGAAGCAAATGTAAAAAAGTTTAACAGTGTAACTCTTGAGGATGGAGAGATTCATGAAAGTAGTAACATGTATGAGGTATTGGGACATGTAGTTGAGGAAAATGAGTATGGGCCTTTAGGAAATGGACAAAAGGAATATGGGATTGAAGTGGAGAATATGAAACCATTAAATGAACAAGCAGTTGAAGAGATGGTGGCTAAGCCGTGCACAGAGGGCCAGAACCATGATAATACAATTAGTGATGAGAGAGTAACTAAGCAGATCGGAATAGGGAATAATATTATCAACGCCATCAATGTAGGAGGGATAGATGAGGTGATTTCGAAGACTGTGGTGGAGGAAGAACGAACAAATAAAAAAAGGAAAATGGATGACAATGGCGAATTCGTAGTAGGTATCAATGGATATCAAGAAGGGTGTGGGAAATCCAATAAGGATAGTAATCAATGGAAACAAGTCCGAAGAAGTATTAAATTAGCCAAAGAGTGTGCTAGGAGAAAACGAAGACTATCAGGAACAAGAAACGAAGGTGATATATCCAATGGGGTACCATTATCCGATAAATACAAGGTAACACATACAATGTTCTCATCGAAAGGGTCAAAAAGTAAGGATTCAATACATATGGAGTCTGATTCAATTCATGAGGATTCAGTATTGGGGTTGGGAAATTCGATTAACATGGAAGAACTGAAGGGTATTGGGGCACAAATCGGAGTTGTTTGGGATGATGGGAGGGACGATAGTAGCATCAGGGGTAATGGGTTGATTACTGGTGACAACCAGTAATTGACCATGACAAAGGGTGTTTTAGTATATATTTACATGAAGATAATATCACTAAACATCAGGGGTAGAGGTTCTGAACATAAAAAAAGATGGGTGAGGGAAATATGTAGGATAGAGGTGCCGTGCATAATGGGTATACAAGAAGCAAAGGCTGGGGTAGTTACTGAAAATTGGATTGAAGACTTGTGGGGGTCCAAGAATTTCGGTTTCGCACAAGTTCAAGCTAATGGTAAGTCAGGGGGTTTAATCACTATCTGGAATACAAATGTATTCACATATAAAGAAGGGTTTGGGGATGATCGGTTTATAGTAGTCAAAGGCGAGTGGAAAGGTGTGAAAGGTGACATTTTATTAGTGAATGTTTACGGATCACATGAACCGAGAGAGAAGTTTGCTTTGTGGGATAGGCTGTCTCACCTAATGGGTAATGTCAATGCCGCTTGATGTTTTTTCGAAGATTTTAATGAAGTTAGGGAACAAGATGACATGCTGAATACACAATTTCATGAGAAGGAATCTGATGGTTTTAACGAGTTTATTGCATCTGCGGTATTAATAGAAATTCCATTAGGAGGGTGAAGGTTTACACGGATTAGTGATGATGGGTGAAAATTTAGTAAACTTGATAGATTCCTGGTGTCTTCAAATTTTATTAACAAATGGAGTAATTTGGCGGCTACTGCACTCGACAGGAAGGAGTTGGATCATTGTCCCATTGTGTTAAAAGATGTTTGTGTAGATTATGGGCCGAGACCTTTTAGAGTGTTCGATGTTTGGCTTGATGAGCCTGATGCGGAAAAGATCATTAAGGAGGCATGGGCAAAGTAAGTGCATGGAAATAGGCCAGATTGTGTGTTTAGGGACAAACTTAAAAATGTAAAAATTGCTTTGAAGGAATGAAGCAGAGGCAAGTTTGGTAAGTTAGATGAGATAATTGATGGGTATAAGAGAGAGGCGATGAGATGGGAGATTGAGGCAGAGTCTAGACAGCTTGATGAAGTCGAGAGGAGTGAGTGGTTAGATGCTAGAAGAAAATGGATAGATAAAGATCGAGAAAAAATCAGCATGCTCAAACAGAAAGCTAGAATCAAGTGGGACGAGGAGGGTGATGAGAACTCAAAATATTTTCATTCAATCATTAGAAGACGCAACAACAAGAATAATATCCGGGGTCTGATCATGAATGGCATGTGGAGTGAGGATCCAGAAGTAATAAAGGGTGAGATGTTTAGGTTTTATAAAAACATTTTTAAGGAAGAAATAAAAGAGAGACCGAAATTTTGATGTAGTAGTGTGGCAAAAATTAGTGAGGAGGATGCAAGAGTTTTAGAACGTCCATTTAGTGAGAGTGAGGTGTGGGAGGCATTAAAGTGTTGTGGCAGTGAGAAAGTGCCAGGACCAGACGGCTTTAATTTCAGATTCATTAAACGATTTTGGGGTATTATTAAGGAAAGTGTGATGCAAGCAGTGTTATGGTTTTGGGATAGGGGGAAATTTCGGATGGGTGTAATGCGTCATTTGTCACCTTAATTCCTAAAGTTACGGATCCTATTGGCCTTGGTGATTTTAGACCGATTAGTGTGATTGGATGCTACTATAAGATAATTGCGAAAATATTGGCAGAAAGAGTCAAGAAAGTTATAAGTAAGGTAGTCGAGGATGTACAGAACGTGTTTATTGGAGGGAAATATATTCTAGACGGGGTTCTAATCGCCAATGAAGTTATAGAGTTTATAAGATCAAGGAAAAAGAAGGGATTAGTTTTTAAAGTGGATTTCGAGAAAGCATATGATTGTTTGCGATGGGAGTTTTTGATGGATATAATGAGACAAATGGGATTTGGGAATAAATGGTGCAAATGGGTAAGTGCATGTTTAACGTCTTCTTCAATTTCTGTGCTAGTGAACGGAGCACCTACAAAGGAATTTGTTGGGTCACTGAATTCCCCAATCCTCCTCTTACAAGGATTTGAACGTAAAATAACCTAAGTATAAACAAGTCACTGAGTGAACAGTAACTCAATGAGTCACCTTCAGGATGCTAAGACCGAACCTAAGAAGAAAGGTTCTCCATTCAGTGAGGCGGAACTCAGTGAAGTGTGATCTAAGCCAAGAAGAAGGTGATGGGTTCAGTGAGAATGACAATAACTCACTGAACCCCATGACTCCTCAACAACTTAATCATACTGAAGACTGATGACATTAAGACTGAAGTTTTGGCGGGACTGGGCGGGAAAGTCTGAGCTGCTTTATTAAAGTGCTTTATCACTTTAATGTCAAACTTTCCCAAAATGGTTAAAACCAGTCTGTCATCAGAAAGTGCCTTTTGGACCTAACTCAATGAAGGTTCCTTGCCAGAAGAATAATATCTTTCAAGATATTGTTAAGGAAGCTTTAGGTCCAATATATATTTAGTTGTTCTATACTTGTGTATAAATAGGAAGCAAATGTGAGGAGTAAAAGTTGACAAGTTTGTGCAATTAATGCAAAGCATTCACAAACCACTTTACTCCTCCAAAGAACAACACAAGCCCCTGAGATAGCTCAGTGGGTAATTTAAGTTGTCACTCAACATAGTTTGAGTTTAGTGAGGAGTCCATACAATACTTGTCATTTTCAATCCCAAGTGTTATTCCGCAAACACTTGGGTACGATTCTTTGTGATTAACTTCTAATAAAGAATTAAACGTTGGAAAATATTGTCTCTTATTTTTACGTTACTTTATTGTTAATCATTTTCATACATTTGTGTTCAAGTCATATAACTTGGTTACTTTAGCTTTTTAGTTACTGATAACAAAGTAAAAAGGACCAACAAGTGGTATCAGAGCCTCTGATTTGTAAAAGTTAAACCTGTTTTCAAAACCTAAGAGTGCTCAAGTTTTTAAAATCAAGATCCCACTATGACTGACATAGATGTTCCCCAGCTTGTTGATAAAAAGGGTGGAAGTTATTCAGCAACTGCCCCTCGACTTGAAGCTGGCAAATTTAATAAGTGGAAAAAGTGAATGCTTTGCTACTTAACTGGGATGGAACCTTATTACATCAAATTGATTAATGAGGGTCCATATGTCCCAACAACTGCCCAAGGTTTAATCGAACCTGAAGCTCAGTGGACCCCAGATGAAAGGAGGGTGGTCAATCAAGACCAGCGCCTGAAAAGCATCATTATATCATGCCTTCCTGATGATATAATGGAATCAGTGATCAACTGTCCCACTGCCCAGCAGACATGGACTGACCTGGTTCATATCTATGAAGGGCCTTCTGATACCAAAGAGAATAGAATCATGGACCTGAAGCTTGAATTCAACATCTTCAGGGCCGAGGATTATGAAAGTCTCTCTGAGACTTATACTCAGTATAAGACCCTCCTGAATGAGCTGACCAATGATGGTGTTATACTGTCAAAACATGAAATCAATGTTGCTTTTGTCAACAGTCTCCCTGAGAAGTGGTTAAACTTCTCTCAGGGATTGAGAAATGCAAACCACATTCAGAACCTTGAGCTCCCTGCCATCTATGGGAAGTTGGTCTATGAAGACAATCTTATCACCAGGAGATACCCTGGTAAAGCTCAGGAGACCAAAAAGGCCTTGACAATTACACCCATATCAACTGCTTTCTATTCAAAAGGTGTTGTGCAGGATTTTCAGGATGGATCTGATGATGAGGTTGACCAAAGAACCAGTGAGGAGTATCTTAATGATCTTCAAATTGAATTTCATGAAAGAGCACTCCTTGCTAATTTAAAAAGGTTTTTTTAAGAAAAACAAATTTCCTTCTAAAGCAAATGACAACACTGAATGCTTTAAATGTGGCAAAATGGGGCATTTTGCTAAAGATTGTTTTTCAAAAACAACCTCAGAACCATCTTTCAAATTTTCAGGAAATAACTCTTTTTCAGGCCCCAGCAAATTTCAACCAAAAATGCTTCAGTCTAGTCAAAGATTTGAAAAAGTTCATCAAATTGACTTTGAAGTCAAGTACAGAAAGGCAAAAGCTAGACTTGCCCTTCTTGAATCATCCTCAACAGTCTCTCAGCCTCCTCAGGCTCCAAAGCCTACTCAAGCCAAAAACAAAGGGCTTGTAGCTGAAACATATGACTGGGATGAGGTTGAAGTGTCCTCTGATGATGATGAAGTTCACATCAATGCCCTGATGGCTCTGTCAGAAGACAACAAACTTGCTGTGGGGAAGAGTCATGCAAGAAATGGAGAATGGGTCAACATCACTATGAGAAAGGTAAATCTTATACTTTCTATGGATGATAATGATGATTGGAAATCTTACTTAGATTATATTAATGTTGATCTTAAGTATGTTGAAGAGCAAAGACTTAATTTGTTTTTAAAATTTAACAAACTGAGTTTTGAATTAAATCATTGTAGAGATGAATTACTTGCCTTAAAACAAGCCAAGCTTGAAAGTGTTTCACTTCAAATTCAAAACTCTGAACTTGTAAAACAAAATCAAGCTCCTCAGGAAGAACTTAAGAAAGAAAAGGAAATTATTTGGAAATGGACTCAGAAAAACCCCAAACTTTACGAAACAATGAGTCTCTCACCCAGCCCCAATAAGGCTGGTCTGGGTGATGATCAACTCACTGAAGTTTCTGGGGAGAGTAGCCATTCCACAACTTTTCTATTAACCAACATACTCTCTAGCAAAGAACTAGCTCCCAAACCCAGTGATTGGATTGAAAGAAACAATCCTGATAGTAAATTGCCAAATTTTAACACTGGAAGAATCCTGGAGCCTGAAAGTCAGGCTATCAAGGAGCTGCTAGGGGTCACTGATGAACTTAGTCCTACTGAGTCCATCACTGAGTCTAAGTCTGATTCATCACTCCCTCCACTGAAACAACTTCAGGGAGCAGAACCCAATTCTGACCTTGCACCATTAGTCTTTCAACCACACTCTCCTAAAGAGAAATCAGGATTAGGAAGGACTATTCTGAAAAGACCCACTCCTGCACCAACTAAACACCAAAAATCTTCAGTAACCACTGAAGTGAAGCATGAAAGCACTGATTCAAAGGTTGATTAGCTTGCTGAACTTGTCAGGATGCTGAGTGAGAAAATTGAGTCTACTGAGAAAAACTCTGACTCAAAATCAACAAAGCCCTCAGTATCCTCAGGTTCTTCCAAACCAAAAACCACACCAAGACCCTCAGGGAGATGTGAACTGTGCAATTATCCAAATCACAACATTGATAAATGCTACAGAGTCCGGTTTTGCATGATATGCAAACAAGAGGACCACAGAACTTGTGATCACATCCCCCACACTGCTTCTTTAAAAGCAAGGGGTCTATACAAAACCCAAGGCTATCAGTATGCCACACCTTCCAAACAAAGACTGAAGGCTAAGCCTTTCTCACCATGTCCTTACTGTAGTTTCAATGATCATCTTCCTGATGATTGTATGATGAAAGAATGCTGTGACATCTGTGGAGATCCCTCCCATGAAACCAGGGGGCATGACAAAGTGATTCAGTCCAGAAGGAAAAATCAAACCAACACTTCTCAGTCACCTGAGGCATCAACCTCCACAAAATGTAAAACATGTGGAAGCTCAGGTCACACCACTTCAGACCATGATTCACTAACTGAGTTCAAAAAGTCCCTGAGGACTAAGCCCACTAGAAAGTGGGTCAACAAGAAAAACTAACCCAGTTTACTATTTGTGCAGAAACACATCAAGGATCCTACTTGGCATCTAGACAGTGGATGCTCCAGAAGTATGACTGGTGTGAAAAGTTTTCTGCACAAATATGTGGAAGAACCAGGACCCAAAGTGGTATTTGGTGATAACTCATCAGCTCCCACTGAAGGTTATGGCTCAGTAAACTGCAATGGTATAGTTTTTACAAGAATAGCTTATGTTAATTGTCTGAAGTACAACCTGATAAGTGTTTCCCAACTATGTGATGCCAAATACATAGTTCAGTTTGATGACAAGAGAGGGACCATCTTTAATGCCAATAAGGAAGTTGTGTTGATTGCCCCTAGAAGGGATGATGTATATGTCCTTGACATGTCATCCCTGACTCAAAATGGGACTTGTCTATTCTCTAAGGCAAGTGAGACAATCAACTGGCTATGGCATAGGAGACTCTCTCATCTCAACTTCAAAAACATCAACAACCTGGCCAAACAGAACAAAGTTCTGGGCCTTCCATCCCTGGTGTATACCAAAGACAAGCCTTGTTCTGCTTGTGAAAAAGGAAAACACCATAGGGCTCATTCAAAACCAAACAAACCTTTTCCATCAAAAGCTGCCTACATCTTCTTCATATGGACCTTTTTGGACCTGTCAGTCCAATGTCCATACACCATGAGAAGTATACTCTGGTCATAGTGGATGAATACTCAAGATATACTTGGGTTTACTTCCTGACCAAAAAGAGTCAGGCAGCTGAAACAATCATGTCATTTGTCAGAAACATTGAAAATCAAAATGATGTCAAAGTTAAATAGATCAGGACTGACAATGGCACTGAATTCAAAAACCAAGACCTTGAGTGTTTTTGTGATGAGAAAGGAATTTCTCAAAATTTCACTTCTCCCTATACTCCTGAACAAAATAGAGTAGCTGAAAGGAGAAATAGAACACTCATTGAGGCAGCAAGAACAATGTTAAATGGCTCAGTCCTCTCTAAACACTTTTGGACTGAGGCAGTTAAAACAGCCTGCTACACTCAAAATAGGTCAATCATTGTGAAAAGGCATAACAAGACTCCTTATGAGATATACAAAGGAAGGATTCCTGACATCAGCTACTTTCATGTATTTGGGTGTCCTGTGTTTATACATAACCACAAGGATCACTTAGGTAAATTTGATGCCAAAGCTGATGATGGATACTTCCTAGGATATTCCCTAGTTTCTAAAGCCTTCAGAGTGTTCAACACAAGGAGACAGCAAACTGAGGAAACTTATCACATTACTATTGATGAGAGCACTGAATCCATCAGCTTCTCAAATTCCTCAGTAGAAGAGATTGGTATTGATGATTCATCAAGATATCCTCCTGATGAGTATCATCCTGAGAACAATCCCTCAACTCAATACCAAGCTGATGCTGATGTCTCCTACGACATCATCCCTCACAACCTACCCCAACCACCTATCAGTGAGTTCATAGAAACTCAGCCTGTCTCAAATGAGACTGACACCACTGAACAAAATGTTCAGGAACCCACAGAACAAATTGTTCCTACAGTTGTCACTGAAGCACATATTGATGAGTCACCTCATGTTCCAGAGTCTGAACCTAATCAGGCTCCTTCAAGCTCAAATCCTTATCCCAAACCTCAGGATAGCTGGACTAGATCCAAAATCATTGAGCTTGTGAACATCATTGGTGAACCCACTGAAGGCATGCTCACAAGAAGCAAGGCTGCCAAACTTAAGGCTGCCACTGCCAATATATGTCTTTATGCTGACTATCTCTCAGAAATTGAGCCTAAAAGTGTTAGAGAAGCCCTGACGTATGAAAGCTGGGTCCAGGCCATGAGAGATGAATTGGAACAATTTGACAGAAATGATGTCATGACCCTTGTTGAATGCCCCCAGGGTGTTTTAATCATTGGTATGAAATGGGTCTTTAAGAACAAGACTGATGAGAATGGCACAGTCGTCAAAAACAAAGCAAGACTGGTTGCCAAAGGATATAATCAACAGGAAGGTATAGACTATGAGGAAACCTTTGCACCTGTTGATAGAATGGAAGCCATCAGGATCTTCCTTGCCTATGCAACTTACATGAACTTTAAAGTTTACCAAATGGATGTTAAAAGTGCATTCTCGAATGGTAACATCAAAGAAGATGTTTATGTGCAACAGCCTCCTGGTTTCGAAAGTAGTGAATACCCTAACCATGTCTACAAGCTGAACAAAGCCCTCTATGGACTGAAACAAGCACCCAGGGCATGGTATGAAACTCTTTCAGCCTTCCTGATCCAAAACAAGTTTGTCAGAGGAAGAATTGACAACACACTGTTCATCTACAGAACAAAGGATGATGTTATTCTTGTCCAAGTGTATGTTGATGACATCATCTTTGGCTCAACAAGTTACAAACTTTGCAAACAATTTGAAAAACTTATGACCACAAAGTTTGAAATGAGCATGATGGGTGAACTCACATACTTTCTTGGACTACAAATTAAACAAACTGAAAAAGGAATATCCATTTGCCAAGAGAAATACCTCAGGAACCTACTAAAGAAGTATGAGCTCACTGACTGCTCTTCAGTAAAAACTCCTATGGTTCCTCCAAACAACCTTGGTCCCGATCTCACTGGAAAATCAGTGAATCAAACCCAATACAGAGGAATGATTGGCTCCCTGATGTACTTACTTGCCTCAAGGCCTGATATCCAATTCTCAGTCTGCCTGTGTGCAAGATACCAGGCTGACCCAAAAGAATCACATCTCACCGCTGTCAAGAGAATCATCAGGTACCTGAAGGGTACTCCAAACCTTGGTTTGTATTACCCAAAATGTTCAGGATTTGATCTCAAAGGATACACTGACTCTGACTATGCAGGATGTAACATGGATAGGAAAAGTACTTCAGGATCCTACCAATTTCTTGGTGGTAAACTTGTGTGCTGGAGTACAAAGAAACATCAGTCAGTGGCCATGTCCTCAGCTGAAGCTGAATATATGGCTGCTGCAGGATGTTGTGCAAATGTACTATGGATGAAAATCCAACTGAGTGACTATGGCATTCAGTATAAGATGGTACCTATCTTTTGTGATAATACAAGTGCCATAGCCATCTCAAACAATCCAGTACTTCATCAAAGAACCAAACACATTGACATCAGATACCACTTCATCAGGGACCATATATCTAATGGAGAAATTGAACTGCATTTCATCCCCACTGAGTATCAGCTAGCTGATATCTTCACAAAACCTTTGGATGAACCCACTTTCACAAGATTGAAAGCTGAATTGGGCATGTTGGACATAGAATCAGGAAACTGATCAAAAGTGTTCCAACCTGATGTAAATTCTCTAGGTCCCTGATCACACCCTTCCTGATTTTTTTTTAAAAATAACAATCCATTCAGGGGGCTCAGGATGAAAAATGGCATTGAATACTCTAACTAAATGCACTAAGTATTTAGTTAGTTAATGTCCCAGGTAGGTAACTGAATCCTATTAAATATAGGAATATATGTCACTTACACAACTGGCATCCACTCCTTGGGCCCCCACATCCCTCTCACCAAACATCTCTGAGCATTAAATGCTCCCTCTCACACAAAAGTTGTGATAATTTCTCTCTGCAAAAGTGCATTATTTGCAAAGCCGCACAACTGTTCATCCACGATGTGAGAGAAAATAGGGTAATGGGAATCGTGATATTTAATGCGGATATCAAACCAAAATTATTATGTCGTTTCGGTTAAATAAATTAAACCTTTGGTATCCGCAACATCACCACCCTAATTCTCACCCTATAAATACCCCCACAAAAAGGGAAACACACACACGCTTTTAAAATCATAACTAAACTCTTGCAAATTGTTTTCAAAACTGCGTGTGTTTCCCTCACCAATAACATTTTTTTTCAAAAACCAGGCCTTTTTATCATACTTAATGGCTTCTTCAAAGGTCGTAAAATACGCACCCAACGTGGATTTCCAAATGGAAAGTGTAGACCTTACCAAGAACAATGGGGTGGGGAACTTTGCCTACCCTGCTGGGTTCCCTGAATACAGGGATGTGGTGAAGTTCCTTCAAAACTGCTTTCTGACCACCACATTCACAAAAACCCCCCTCAGTCATCTACCCTGAATATTTGAGGGAATTTTGGTGCACAGCAGTGGTTGAAAGCCCTGATGTGCCCAAAGAGGCCAAAATAAAGTTCACAGTCAAGAATGGAACTAAGTCCCTAACTCTTGACTATAAAACTTTTGTCAAAGCCACTAGGCTTGATTACACACAGACCTTCGTTGTCCCACCATCTGATAAAGATGTGAAGGAGGTCTTACTGACGCTAGGGCCTTATGACAAACTTCACCCTGAAGTGTCACCTGGGGCCCTACTATCCAAAGCCCCAATCATCAAGACCTGGTTCCCAGCTCCCTGGAGGATAATAATGACCTTTGTCATTCAGGTCCTCGGGGGAAATAAATCCTCTACTGAGCAATTGAACAATACTCAAGCAATGATATTGTTCAGTCTCATTGAGGGTAGATTTATTGACCTTGGAGAATTGATCTTCAAGGACCTCATAGCAAAATTAGGGGGGAAGTCTAGGCAAAAACTTATGTCATACCCTAGATTCATTTCCTGTGCCCTACAAGATTTGCTTGGGTCTGAGTATGTAAAGCCTGATGCAATAGGTTTTGAGCCTGAAGTATTACACAAGGCTAATTACTCTCGTGACCCTCTAGAGGTTACACCAGTCACCCTGACCCAATATATGCGTACTGCTATCCAGGGTGACAATATTATATCACCAGTTCCCTCTCCCACCAAAAAGGTGAAGAGGAAGAAGGGACAGGGGTCCAGGAAGGTGGCTCAACCCAAGTCACTCGACACTGAGACCTCTGACCCTAAGGCTACCAAAAGGGGGCATGAAATACCGCCCTTGACTGCGGACACCCTGAAAATAATAACCCAGTCACTAGGCCTGCAACAAAAGCCATCGGAGGGCACTGAGACATCACACTCAGTGTCCTCGGGCATACTCGTTTCCAAAGACTCTACTGTCATAAACAAGACAGCCGAGCCGAAACAAACCAAACCTTCACATCCTGCTAAAGGCTCTAGCAAATCACAACTAGAGTCTCAGGGAGTAAGGGATCCTAAATCCTCGGTGGGGCTGCACTACTCCACTGAGAAGGGGGTCCACAAACATTCACATCCTGCCAAAGGCTCGGGTAAATCACAACCCAAGCATCAGGGAGTTCATGTTCCTAAACCTTCGACAGGCCAGAACAAGCCTGTTGGAAAGGGGGACTCAACCACTCATCTGCCTGATGAGGACATTCGCCAATCAAAGCTTTTGTCTGAGGGCACCACTACTCATCCCAAAGATTCAGAGGGAAACATACAACCCGCTGATAGGGACACAACAATCACGGCTCCTAGTGATGGCACTGAGAAACACCCATCAGTGTCTGAAGGGGTCACGGGGGACAAAGATTCAGAGGGATATACACCACCCACTGATATGGAACCCACAACCACTCCCGGAGGTGCGCAAAACTTGGGAACTGGCCTTAAAGACCAGGTAGGTAAAACCCAACCTACCGGATTTGAGGGGTCAGGACCTGGCCAAAACGAAGGCAAATCTTCTTATAAAGAGGAGCCAGATAACCTCCATTTGTTGCAGATTACCTCCCTGGCAGATGCTCAGGCGTTCTTATTTTCTGATGATGAATTTAACAGTGACGAGGAAGTCTTCACGGCCGGAGATGAAATGGAGGTTGAGGAAACAGTCCCTGAACCTGTTACTCAGTCTCCTCAAACCTCTAACCATGATGAAGCTGAACAACATTCCGAGCCGGAAACCTCAGAAGACGCTTCAACTCCTCTCACTGTAAGAGCCTTCAAAAAGTTCATCAAGAAAATGACCAATGTTTTGTACAGGGGGTCACTGAAGAGGTGTTTGACATGCATGCTGAGCAAGCAGTCCACTATCACCTCCTCAAAAATGCTGTTGAAGACTACAATGATGATGTCAGGGAGCAAAATTCCACTGTCTCTCACTTCCTGACACAAATAGCTTCGCACATCAATCAGTTTTTGGAATCCCTAAAGGAGCTGGCTACAGGGGTTAAGTCAGTTCAAGAATCAGTCAAGGATGATCCTGAGTTCAACAAGAAAATTCTTCAGGCATCTGAGACGTACCAGGTCAACTCGGCGGCTCTTACTGAGTTACTTGGTTTGATAAGGGATTCAAATGTTCAGAATCTCAGCTCCACGGTGGAGTCCCTCAAGTCTTCCTTCACTCAGTTGGAAGCATCAGTGACAGCTCAATCCCTGAAGTCCACATCTCTGGCATGGACAATGGGATCCAGGATGACTGCTCTTGAAAATTCTAAGGCTACTCTTGACTCCAAGGTATCTCTCATTCATCAGGATACTGTGGAGATCAAGTCAATGATGACGGAAATGTTTCAAGCCTTCAAGGGCACCTCTACTTCATCTTCAGTAACTCCAACACTTGCCATCACTGCAGCTCCGGCAATTGTTGAGGGGGAGAATGTTCCTGAAACCCCTATTACTGATGAACAAGAAGCTGGACAGCCCTCTCACACTGAGGGGGAGTATGTCACTGAAGCCACACCGATCACTGAAGTTCCACCACAAGAGGAACTAGTCTCCTCCACTCTCTTTCAGGACAGAGGAAAAAGTATTTCCACCACCTCAGAACCTGAAGTAAGACTCCAGCCTGCCTCCACAATGGTCAGAGTTGACCCTGATGAACCTATCAGGGTCCCGTTTGCAATCAATGGAAAAATCTATCAACTCACCCATGACCAAATACAAGACTACATGGAAAGAACTGAGAAAGTGGCAAAGGTAGCTGAAGAAGAGAGATTGAGCAAGCCTGAACTGATACAGGTTGTTCATGAGGAAGCTGAAAAGATTGGTCTGGATGCTGAGGCACTAGCTACTGAGCACGCTGGTGCAGCCTTTAAAAAGGCTCAGGAAGAACAGATGAATGCTCTGAAAAGGGAAAGGGAAGAAAAGCTGAAAAGGCAAGCTCAAATCAGAAAGACCAGGGTTGAAAGATATCATTGGGTGATGAAGGAAAGGTTGAAGCCTGAAACCATCACTGACATTAAAATCCACAGGAACACCAAACCCGCAATGGTCACTGTCTTCAGGGGGGCTGATAAAAGAATCATGGACACTCATAACCCATTCAGATTCGCTGACTTTGGGATTACTGAACTTGATGAACTCCGACCCATCATTGCCAAGAAAAACAATGTCGTTGTACATCACCTTCTCAAGTCACGGAGTGAAAGGTATGAAAGACAGAGAGCAATGCCTGAAGCCCTCAACATTCCCTTCCTTCTTCCTGCTCCAACAACAGGAACTGCTTCATCAACAGCCACCAAAAGAAAAAGGAAGCACATTGAATCCGAGCCTGAGATCAAGGTCCCAGGATTGGATTGTGATAGGTCCGTTCCTGAAGGAATCACCTTCGTGAACAACACTGTGCTTGAATACCTTGAACGAAGTCTATGCTTTACGGATGAATATGGAGACCTTGCTTTCCAAAGATGGTCTGATATAGACAAGGCAGGGGTCAAGGCAATAGTAACGTACCTGATGTTAGCTTCTCCTATACAAAGTGGGGCAAACCAAAGGTTCTGTAAGGATCTTAGGGCCAAGATTGAGAAGCATCCTGAGAAACAACTGCTGAGATCAAAGAAAGCTAAGATTTAAGGACTTGGCTATCATCTGAACATCTGATTTGCAACAACTATCTTTATTTTGTTTGTAATTTGTAGGAAAATGTAATAGCTATGAATAAACTGATGTTTTTGTTTAAATGTTATGTCCTACTTACAATTACAACAAACATTCAGCAAGAGAAGTACCCTGACAACTCATGTTGAATCAAGAAACACTTAGGCTATTTGTATGTTCAAATAGGGGGAGATTGTTGGGTCACTGAATTCCCCAATCCTCCTCTTACAAGGATTTGAACGTAAAATAACCTAAGTATAAACAAGTCACTGAGTGAACAGTAACTCAATGAGTCACCTTCAGGATGCTAAGACCGAACCTAAGAAGAAAGGTTCTCCATTCAGTGAGGCGGAACTCAGTGAAGTGTGATCTAAGCTAAGAAGAAGGTGATGGGTTCAGTGAGAATGACAATAACTCACTGAACCCCATGACTCCTCAACAACTTAATCGTACTAAAGACTGATGACATTAAGACTGAAGTTTTGGCGGGACTGGGCAGGAAAGTCTGAGCTGCTTTATTAAAGTGCTTTATTACTTTAATGTCAAATTTTCCCAAAATGGTTAAAACCAGTCTGTCATCAGAAAGTGCCTTTTGGACCTAACTCAATGAAGGTTCCTTGTCAGAAGAATAATATCTTTCAAGATATTGTTAAGGAAGCTTTAGGTCCAATGTATATTTAGTTGTTCTATACTTGTGTCTAAATAGGAAGCAAATGTGAGGAGTAAAAGTTGACAAGTTTGTGCAATTAATGCAAACCATTCACAAACCACTTTACTCCTCCAAAGAACAACACAAGCCCCTGAGATAGCTCAGTGGGTAATTTAAGTTGTCACTCAACATAGTTTGAGTTTAGTGAGGAGTCCATACAATACTTGTCGTTTTCAATCCCAAGTGTTATTCCGCAAACACTTGGGTACGATTCTTTGTGATTAACTTCTAATAAAGAATTAAACGTTGGAAAATATTGTCTCTTATTTTTACGTTACTTTATTGTTAATAATTTTCATACATTTGTGTTCAAGTCATATAACTTGGTTACTTTAGCTTTTTAGTTACTGATAACCAAGTAAAAGGGACCAACAGAATTTAAAATGGAACGGGGGGTGAGGTAAGGTGATCCTTTATCACCTTTCCTTTTCATATTAGCAGCTGAGGGGCTGAACATTATTGTAAAGGAAGCGGTTAACAGAAGAATTTTTCAAGGAATCAAAGTAGGAGGAGACGATGTTGTTATATCTCATCTACAGTATGCCGATGATACTATATTTTTTGGCGAGTGGAATCGAGGCAATGCACGTAAGTTAATGTACATTCTAAAGTGTTTTAAGGAAATGGTAGGTTTAAAAATTAATTTACGAAAGAGCTGTTTATATGGTATTGGGGTTGAAAACGAAAATGTTGCGAGTATGGCTCGGTTCATGAAGTGTAGCGTGGGGGAATTACCATTCACTTGTCTTGGGCTTCCCATTGGGATAAATATAAGGAAGCTGGGAATGTGGCGCCCGGTAATTGAAAAATTCAAGAAGCGTTTGTCGGATTGGAAAGCTAAAGCAATGTCTTTCGGAGGTCGTTTAACTTTAGTTAAGTCTGTTCTTGAAAGCCTGCCGCTGTACCACTTTTCGATGTTCCGTGTACCGTCATGTGTGATTAATGTACTAGAGAGTATTAGAAGGAAATTTTTTTGGGGTGGGGCGGGGGAAAAGAAAAAGATGGGTTGGGTAAAATGGGATAATGTCATCGCTCCGTATGGGTCGGGGGGGGGGGTTAAACATTGGGTCTCTTAGAGCAAAGAATTTAGCACTCTTAGCAAAATGGTGGTGGAGATACAAGGTTGAGGGTATGGAGTCATTGTGGGGTAAAGTGATTAGAAGTGTCCACGGGGCAGATGGGAAAATGGGTTTGGAAACGGGGTCTAGTTCTCGGGTGGGAAGGGTCCGAGGGGTATGGGGTGAAATCGTAAAAATTGGTGAGGTTATTAACAACATAGGGATAGAATTCACTTCATCCTTTAATAGAATAGTTGGTAATGGTGAAAACACGATTTTTTGGGATGATAGATGGGTGGGTGGGGAGAGGTTGAGAGATAAGTTTCCAATACCGCTTAGAAAGTGATAAGGGGGTGTCGGTTATGGGTAGAGGGAATTGGGTGGATGGTGTTTGGAGGTGGGAATGGTCTTGGGTTAGGGTTCCGAGGGGAAGGGCGGAGGGGGAAAGGGTGGGGCTAATTAATACTTTAACAAATGTGTCTTTGTCTCAATCGTGTAGGGACAACTGGAAGTGGAACTTGGATGATAATGGTGTTTTTAAAGTTAAAACTCTTACGTCACTAATTGAAGATTGTATCACTCACGTGGGGAATAGTTGTCAAGAAACGGTGTGGAATAAATTAGTCCCAAGGAAAGTCAACATTTTCATATGGAGGGCTCTAAAACGGTGATTACCAGTTAGGGTTGAATTGGATAGGCGTGGCATGGATCTACATACCGTCCTTTGTCCAAAATGCGAGAATCAATGTGAAACTGTGGAACACGGGCTGTTATTTTGTGAAAAGGTAATGAAGGTCTGGGAAAATATATTTCAATGGTGGGGTTTAAGATTGAATGATTCTTTTACAATTAACGATATAATTTTACATACCGGAAATTCAAACATGTCAAAAGACAGTAAGATGTTGTGGAGCTCGGTGGTTTGGGTCACGGCATACGTGGTGTGGAAAGATAGAAATAACAAGGTGTTTAAAGGCAAGTCTGAGAATATTGAGAAATTAGTCCAAGAGATTCAAGTAAGAAGTTTTGAATGGATTAATTGAAGATCAAAAAAGGGCGAGTTTTCATGGGATCAGTGGTTACACAGTCCAAACATGTGCAAGCTTACGGTGTGTCTTGGTACATGTATTAGCTCAGGTGGTTGATTGCCATGTTATTGCGCCAGTTTTGCGGTGTAAAAGGTGTGTGTTTTACAGAGTTCGATAGTGCGTATAACGATTAAGTTTTGATGATGTGGTGTAAAAAAATTAGTGCTATGTTATTCAAGAAGTAAAGAGAATTGCTCAAAAAATTGTCAGTTGTGGTAGTTGGCGGAAAAAGGTCACCAAAAACTATCATACACCACTCCTCGTGTTGTTAAAAATAGCATGGTGATCAAATGTTCACGTTTCTAGTTGAGTGCATTAGTTGAGGTTGTAGTTTGTGAGGTTGTTGGTGTATATATGTACACATTGTATCTGTTATGTTTCCTGAATAAAATTTTGCCGTTTCAAAAATAAATAAATAAATAAAGTCTACATAATTATGTTTCTCATTTGTGTAGGTTCTACCTGGGGTTCAGTAAAAAAACCATCATGATGAATCTTCAATGAGAAAAAGTTTTGTCTTGTACTTGTTATTAGCAAGTAACATAAAAAATATTAGGGTTTCGATCATTAAAAGATTATGTGCTTATAAGTGATTAAACTTACTATATGTTTGTTGTTCATCCACAGGATCATCATAGTCGCGAATTGTTCATTCCACAACCACCATTGTTGTTAATCATATGTTGAACACTGGAATTAGATTTTGGGGTTTTAATTTTATCTTATTATTATTATTATTTTTTTTTTTTTTTGTGTTCTGTGTGTTTTAGAGGGAAACGAGGTGGGGGATATGATTTTCACACTAAAAAGAGACGTGGTTTATACCTGGGTCAAGTAAAAAGACATAAATACCCCTCACGTGACTAACACGTGAGGTACTTAATGGGCAAAATTTTGAATAATTAGTCCAGAGGGATGTATTTGTTCCAAAGTTACTAACGGAGGGATGACTTTTGAGCAAAAAAAAAAGAAAAATGATGTAAATCGATCATTTTGCATACCACAAAGATGTATTTTGGACTTTTCTCTTACCTAAAAGGTATAATAAGTCTAATAAAATTATGGTTCTAAAAAGCGTAAAAGCCCTGCAAAGGCGTGAGGCTTATCACGCCATCATATCACGCGTTATGCCGCCTTATGTTACATTTTTTTGTAAAATCGATATATATATATAAAATATAAATATATATACTAGTATATATTTTAATATTTTATGTCTTCTTGTGTCACGTCTTATAAATGCAAAAACTTTGACTTAACCACTAAAGCTTAAGTTTTAATTATATCTGCACGCCACGACTCCGTGTTATTTATAACCTTCACAAACGACGAAGATATTTCTCTCAGAAATGCACGTCTTTGGAGTATCGAGATGAACTAGTGACCGGGTCCCACAACTAATCCACTAGAATAATAGACTACACAACTTTTAATTTTAATCGCACATGTGTCATAAAATATAACAAAGTTCGTCTTTTTCCTTTTTAAATGTACGTATTTTATTTTAAATTATCTATAGAAATATCTTGTTTATATTGTGACTCCGTATAAATCTTACTATTATTTATTTGAGTTGTTTAAATAATCGATACACTTTTAGAAAATATCCTAACTTAAGAATACATGAATAGAAGTTGCTAAACCATACCATGCTCCTTTTAAAACATAATATGCGTATAAGTGACTGCTATTTATGTCAAAAATGGTATTGACCTTCTATATTCATGATTTGGATTGAAACACCATGATAGGTACACAAATGGAACTATGCTTTGGATATGGCAATTTCACTTGCTAAAAGAAGAACTATCGTCATAAATGAATGTTTGAGATTAGATATCATATGCCGAAAAAGATTAAAATCAACTAAGTTTGATAGATAGCTAGAATGAAAGATATTTGAACGATTATGATGTACGCCAATAGAAATGATAATGCAATTAGCACCTTGTACTTTTCGATAAATGCCATGTCATTATCTAGATGCGAGGATATGTTTTTCATGCCTTGATTAAGACTGTTTTAGATTGCGTCTCCAAAATTAATTTCGTAAAATCCCATCATATCTTGTCCCGCGATTTTATCGCCTCCATTCTCATAAAACTTTATTTTTTCGGGTGCAACCCTACTCGCATCAATTAGTGTAGAGAGCCAAATATGTACACATATAAGATTGATGTGGTAATGCCTCTACTATTGTTTCTCAAAGTAACCCATATGAGCTTATAGGCGACTTAATAGTTGTCATTTCGTCCTAAAATTATTGTCTCTATTTTCATTTTAAGATGCCCTGAACTAATAGTCACCTATTTGAGTTGACCAATCAAAAGAAAGTTTAGTGTGTGAGGATGATATTTGATTGGTTGAAAAGTGTAGTGGTCTTATTTTTTTAGAACTATATATTTTTTGTCTGGAGACAATAATTTTAAGATGGAGGAAGATATAGCATGTTACGTAACAATTTTTGTCTTAATGATCAAACCTGTTAATGTATTATTCTCATTATAGAAAGTTTTCCCATAAGGCCATAACTCTGTTACCTTCTAGCTCAATTCCAAAACATTCTAGTTGCAACTTGTAAAGGTTCTGAAACTATTGATTACTTAGCTTGTTTTGGATTGGCCCAAGTTGCATGCTTTATCAATCTTTTATCTTCCTTCCATTGGCCCATTCTCTTATCTCTTCAAGCTTCATTTCTTTTTTTATACTGTATAAACTCTTGTGAGCAGTATGATAGAAAACAACAAATGGGAACACTTTGCCAAGTAGTTTTACTCATGTCTTTGGACTTTTATGCCAATAGGATGAATATATTTTTTTTATAGATATCTTTTCTAACAATAATAGTAGATAAATATTCAATTGCTCAAAATATAATGTTGAGAGGTAATGTTTTGTGTGTCTACACCATTTGTGGCTGTATAACATAACGGTGTGAGGATTAGTGTATGGGTGACCATTCATAGTCTCTAACACATTTATTGTATAACAATATCTGGTATGGTAGGATAATATTTGTTTCACTTATATCAACACATTAGTTCTGTACTTCTGTATAAAACTAAGCATACTCCATCCAATAGCATGATTATAAACTCAAAGTTGTTACTAGCAGTGCCGAACTGCCGATTGAATTGTTTTATACGTTTTAATTAAAGTGCACACTTATTTCTCATTACTCTACTTATCTTTGTCTGATCAACCTTGTGATTAAATAAATACATACTCGTTTATTAGAAAATGTACATGTTCAAATGTTCAATGGTCGTTTTGTTCCATTTTACCCTATTCTCACGGGCTTCGAATATGAACACAAGATGGGCTTAATGTAGGAGTAGAAAATATTGGCCCAGTTAAGCATACTGGACTGATACTAATAGAACAGGCTTATATAGACATAGTGAGACCATTTTACTTAGGCCAAAACACATATTAGTACTCCGAACTTGACAAACTGAATCATTTAATACCCTAAATTTTTAAAGGTGCAGAATAGTACCCCGAACTTGACAAATTGAAATTACTACTTCCCTGTACTAAATTAAATCAATTTATTATTTTTTATTTATTCTAAAAAATGAATTTACTAAAGCCTAATGTAATATAAATGATTTATAGTTAAATTCAAGATAATTATTCATTTTTATGAGAATTTAGTTAATTTCAATTTTCTTTAATTAATACAATATTATATTTATTTATTGAGAAAAAAATATATTTAAATAATACTTTTATAAAATGAATTTACTGCATCACTTTTGATATATAGATATCCTTTTTATATATTTAAGTGATTATTTCAAATAATTTTGAGAGTTAATTAATATTTCATATGCATATTTTAAATTAAGAATTAAAAAAAGCTTCAATATAGTGAGTTATAAGTTGATTAAAGTAACATTTAATAATATAATTTAAAATATATCAGTAGGAGTAGTGTGTTAAAATATCTTAGAAATAGATGCTACATATATATTTTTTATATTCTAAATAATGAAATAAAATACTATATTATCTTTTCAAAAACGAAAAATAATTAACGTTTTAGAAAGAAAATGTATATAGCTAAAATTTTACAATAAATTATTTATTACAAAATACTTTACTAAATTTTGTTAAAGATAAAAAAAAACAATTAATTGTTGAGTTACTTAGTTAAGGGTAGTAGAAATTTCATTTTGTCAAGTTCAGGGTATAATTCAGCACTCTTAAAAGTTTCGGGTACTAGATGATCCAGTGTGCCAAGTTCGGGGTATTAATATGTGTTTTAGCTTTTTATTTATTTATTTATTATTATTATATTTATATATTATTTTTTATTATCTTGTGTGTGTGCTACTAGTAACTACTCCGTATGTGAAGTAGATATGTGAATGAGTTTTTTTTCATGAAAAGCATATATGACTTCAGCGAATGCTTAATCAATAGCCTAATGTGATATTCCCTCTTGATCGATGTGTACAAAAATTGATGTTTTTGTATTACGTAAACTTCAATCGATATTTTATCGTACTAGAAACTCTGGAATCTCTGTCTTTCTAGGAAGCTTGAATAATACCTCGTGTTTTATTTAGATTTTTAATACATTGTACTCAAGTTGGTTTGCTTTAGTTGATGAACATGAAAAACAAAACATTCTAGAATTAAACGTATGATGATAATATATTTTATAGTTTCCAAATTGCGAAGATAAAACAAAACAGCACCCATGTGCAGTTTGACCTTTGAATATACAGTTTTTTCAGCGGGACAAAATATATCAAAACACTTTTAAGTCTTTCGTACTCTTCTAGTTATATCTATCTAAATTAAACTATACGAAAAAGACATTTCGTTAAGAGTTGATCGATATTAGCTATTACAAAAACTTGTAGATTTGGTTCATAAACTTTGGTCCTACTTGACGTGTTTTTAGTTCTATCCCCTAACACCATTTTTTCTTTCCTTTTTTTGCATCTTATTCCGTTGCTACAAAAGTTTTCAAACATCAAAATTCGTGGTCTATTATTCTTCATGAACTTTTTTTATTGAACCATACAACATGCAAATATAAGTTGGAAAGGACAAAGCAAAAAGCCGAAAATGTTATTTTATCTCGTTAACTTCTAAACATGTTTCTTTTTCAAACAGCTTTGGCAAAACATCATTGAAATTGGAAAAGCAAAAAAGAAACAAGAGTGGAAGAAAAGAATCCAAAGTGAAAAATCGAATGTTCAAATTCAAATTAAAAAACATGAAAAAGGAAAACACCGTAGTATCCGTTTTACCGGTTTAAAAAGTGGATAGGGGGCTCACAAGTAAAATCGACTTGAGCATCTTCTAAGGCTACCCACAAAAAGGGTGTCGACATTGAGGGTCGTCGGTCGAAGTGGGGGTTGCCACTACTGTGGCCCAAAGGTCGCTAAGCGTTAGGGCTAAGCATCGGGCCGATCCCGACCCGTCTCGAGCCGATCTCGACTTATCCCGAAATTGACAAGCTGGAAAATCCAAACCGAATCCCGACCCGAGTCTAGTTCGGGTAATCTCGAATCCCGTCTCGAGTCCCTAAACAAATTCGGTTTGTATGGTTTTCTTTGTAATCCCGACTTCCGACCCGAGTTCCGACAAGCTGAAAAGCCCAAACAGAGTCCCGACCCGAGTATGGTCGTTTCGGGATTCGGAACGTCGGGATCGGGACGGTTTTCGGGTGTCGGTCGGTCGCACTGTAAAAAATAATGCTATTCTTCACGCTTATTTTGCCGCCATACATGGTCTACTGTGGAGTTTTTTTTACATATATAATAATTTTGCTACATTTATAGGTGTAAAAAATATTTAAAAGTTTAATCCACATATATAAGTGTGTACAATTACAAAAAAGCTACATATGTGTAACAAATGTCTCAACACTTTTATTTTTGAACAGTTTTTGCAATTTGCCACATTTTTAGATGTGAACATTCAAATAAAATTTCCACACTTTTAACCATAGACATTTAAATAATATCTCTACACTTATGTGTGTAGAAAATTTGTCACACCAATTATTACCACACATGAGAAAGTGTAAAATCAATAATTTTACACATTTTCAAATAAAAGTTATTGGCTATGTTTGGCGACAGGTAGCAGTAAGCAGTAGCAATAAGCAGTAAGCTGTAGCAGTAAGCAGTAGCAGTAAGCAGTAGCAGCTTGTTTAAAAAACGTGTTTGGTAATGTAGCTGTAGTTGTAATTATAAAATGTAAAATTACGAAAAAGGGCATATACTTATGAATGAATGTTATTTTTTAAGGGTAAATTGGTAATATTAAAAGTAAATGCTAGCGGTATATTGGAAAGCTTCTTTAAGAAGCATTAAGATTGCAATCTTTTGAGGTGTTGTTAAACGCTAGCAGCAGTGTTGCCAAACAAACATTAAAACTGGAACGCTTGTCGCTTGTCGCTTACCGCTCTTAAACGCTTCCAAAAAGGTGTTGCCAAACATGACAATTGAGGTTGCAGGTTGCAAGGAAAAAAAAAAACAATGAAAGTTATTGAGGGTTTACTGTGCCTAAAGGTCAACTTGTTATCGTTTGACCATAACCCACTTAATAACCCACTAGTATTTCGAAACGTGTAAATGTTTATGTTCATATGAGAAGACTCTTCTAGAAGCAATAACGTTATTTAAATCGAGTTGCCGGTAGTTTGTAGTTAGCAAGTTATGGTTGTGCGCTACAATAAACTCGAACTTCATATATCATGGGTACAAATTTAGAAAATAGAACCACGATAGATTTGAAGATTGGTAAATTGAACTAACGTAACAATATTGAAAATCATGGAACTTGTAATCAATATTTTTCCTCGGATAAGTTTTGGTTTACATTTCACATAGTTTATTCGGACTTTTCTCAAAATCTTTTACCAATAACTATACCGGTCCTTGGTTTGACCGGTTGAATTTGTAAGGTGGTCTTGGGTTAGAACTTAGAACATTGCTTGAAATGTATAAGGTTGGGTCTAATAATCGTCTTTTGACGCGTCTTCAACCCTTTTAGACACGTCCTTCTTATTACCTCACTCTTATTCCTCGCGTCTTCGATCCTTAAAATGCAAGACTCGGTTTTGCACACGACCAAATTGCAAAGCCTCTTCGAAAAAAAAAAAAAAAAAAAAAAAAAAAAAAAAAAAAAAGAACCATTGGGCATTACTAAAAAAAATAAAATATTACCTTTAGAATTTTATATAATTTATCCCTATAAATACCTTAATACTCTTTATTTTGTATCGTCCACAAATATTTCCCGATTCATCATCACGACCAATCTCAAAGTTCTCAACATTATTCACCGGTTTACCCTTTTAATGTTGATGACGTAGAAGATTTTGATCCCTTTTTTGGAAGTCAACATTATTCTCTAACTCAAGTTTCGGGTGGTCTATCCGAACCCGTTCAAGGCGACACTCCCGTCGAAGAGGTTGCAGCCGTAAAAAAGGTGTCAAAAAGACATCAAAAAAGCAAGATGAATACAAAAGAAGACATTAGTGTTTAATGACCCAACCGGAAGAGTCATGGGTTTGAAAGGAGGTACTAGCATACTTTGAGAGGGAAATGGGAGAATCGAGAAGAGGTTACGATGCTCTCTACTGCAAATGGAAATCACAGATTAGTCTTAAAGACGGCAATTTTGCGAGATTAGCTATAATGTAAAAAGGAGGAACCATAATTGGTTAAATGACCAAGGGGTATTCGATAACGCAATATCTGAATATTGTCTGACGTATGCTCATAACTTCTCACTTGTTGAGCCGTGGAAACATTTGGATAACAAAAAAATTGGCAAGAGATATAAATTCCAAAATTTTACAAATCAAAGTCGATGCAAACAAAAAATCAAAGACACTAGAAACCACTCATGCAACACATCGGACTCAGCACATGGGGGTTTTAATCTTAACGATGAAGCGGATGATTCAGAGGTGGAAGAGGTTCGGGAAGTTCGACCAATGGGCAAAGACAAAGCTAAGAAAAAAGTCATCCACGTCCGTTTAATCAGAATCTTTATCTGTTGCGCCCACACCATTTGTTGATTTGTTAGTCGATGAATGAAAAAATGTCCACTCGGGTCTCTTTTCTAAAAAGAAGGAAGACCATTCTTTCATAGTCCTGATTATCATTTAACTTGAAAACAACAAGAAACGAAGCTAGAGATAAAGGAATAAATTAAAGAGAAATATAATATTTAGATTAAATTAGTTTAAGTTTTTATTATTTTTTTAATAATTCATTTGAACTATTAATGTAATGTTTTATAATTATAAATGAAAATTTTAATTTTATTGTTTAAAATATGAAAATGAGAAAATAATAGAATTTGTTTGTAAAGTTGATTATACTAAGTTGTTTGTATAAATAGAAAGCTAATGTGACGCTCAGTTGGTAGTGATGAAGTTGGTTGTGTTACTCTCTTAGGTTAGGGGTATTAATGGAGCACCACAACAAATTTCACCATTGCCAACTGAACACTACATCGGTCTTCTCTCTCTGCAACCAACTTTCGCCAGCAACTTATTGTTATAAAAAAATCAACTTTATCACCCAAATATACTCCACCTTAATACAAATATATTACACAAAAATCAAAATCACACACACACACACAAACACACCTCCAAGACTCGATCGTCCAGACGACCGAGTTGTCCTCTTTTCTCTACTAGCACGCGCCGTCCGAAATGAGTGTAGTTAAGAGGATGCGTCGTTCGAGTGCCACATAGACGCCGCAAAAGCACGAGTTGATGATCTATTATTACGGACTTACGGGTAGTCTTATTACGACGAGTCTAACAACCAAAAATAAACGCATACAAAAGTACTACATTGCAAATCAAACTTGTAAACATAACATTTCCAAAATACTCTAATAATATACGAGTGGAAACTTTAGAGGTTACCTAAATTTTGGAAGTAGATGAGACTTGCTTTTTGTAAGAATTCTTGAAAACATAAAAGGAGTGCTATTAGCGTATCGTTTAGCCTTCCAATATCGAACCAAAGCAGGCTCCCAAACTTCCAAATAAACAATACCAAGCAAAACTCCAGACCATGAACTTAAATACCTTAAAGCCTGCCCACTAATTGATTGGTGAAACACTCAAAGGAACTCGAATAAACCATCTAACGGTTAAATGACATTATATACCTTGCATGAAACCAAATCAATGCAATGCTAAAGATGAGCCATCACAAGTATTTCCTTAGTTTCAGCGAGCAGTCCGACTCTAAGCTCGAGTTGGATCACAATATATTTTCATTCTACTCTAATTGTTTTCAACTGAAATTGTCACCAAATCAACCTCATTGCTTATGTCGAGTTTTGGACAATTACATTACAAGTACTAGACCATATCATCTTCATAACGTATTTCACTTAGAACGTTATTCATTGTGGTGGTTGACTATTGCCAAATGGTCTTGACTCTTAAGTGTGGGAGTCCGAATCTCCGAGGACATCGTGCCCTATGGAAACCGAAATGAATTGATTTGAACTTTCAAAATATGTCTCTTGAATAACCTAATAAAATCACCAAGGCACCATTGTTAGTTCTCTTGAATAACCTAATAAAATCACCAAGGCACCATTGTTAGTTCGTTCTTACACCAAATCAATTGAAGCATTGAACTATTCGGTTGAACTCCATAAAGCTAGCGCGCTCTTAATTTTCTCCAAAAGGTGTAAATTTCTTCTTGATCATTTCATTTTTTGATACCAACCAGACCCTTCCCCAAAGACCCAGTCTCATACAATGTGCTAATGTCCCAATGGCCTAATTAACCAAGAGTTAGGTTCAAACCGTGGTCATTCTTCAAAGACCCACTATGATCGGTCAGTTTGCGGAGAAGGAATAATATGTTTTACTTTTGACTTTGTTCTTGTTCGTTTGCATGTCATGTAACGATATGTGATTTGTTTTTTAATGTCTTTTCCAAACACACTGTACATTAGTTTGACCTCAAATCACCACATTTGGTTTTAAATCTCATTAAGCTCATTTACTCGGTCGATTTGACAAATTGGCCGATTTGAAAATCATTCAACATGAACTACTACAAAAAGAAAACAAAGACTTCCAAACTTATTTTGCTAATATACACAACTACAAGGACCATTTCAACAAGTCCTCATTGTTCAAAGATCAAACCGATTCAAATTTTGACAAATCAAACACCCAGCTATTATTTTCCACAAGTAAACCCATTATTGGTTAACTAGTTTGACCGCACAAACACATCAATATAAAACAACCAGACACCCCATCTCTCCATCATTTTTATCCCATTTCCCATTTTTCTTGTTTGAATTTCAAAACTCGAATGTTCTTTTAGTCAGTCATGGCAGTTGATTTAATGAACACCTCTACAAACACTTTACTACACACCAAAATGGAACAAATTAATTTCCAGGAAGCCGCAACAGCCGGCCTCCAAAGTGTCGAGAATCTAATCCGAGTACTCTCAACACAACAACCTAAATTTAATGATACCACCTCTTCTTCCACTGCCACACCAGCATCTGACTATGTTGCAGTTGCTGATGTGGCAGTTAATAAATTTAAAAAGTTTATATCTCTCCTCGATCGGAACCGAACTGGTCACGCTCGGTTCCGAAGAGGGCCCGCTCCAATAAAACAAAACAAGAACAGTTTATTTTCTCTCACTCCTGAGCCAGTACCGGCGCTGGAAAAAGAGAAAGAAAAAATTTATTCTCCAGCGCCGATACAGCAAAGGATGCCCCCGGTTTCGTTAGTGAAATCGGGGTCATTTGACAGGAAGGATTTTCCTGTTACGACTATTAGTTTTGCATCGTCTAAAGCGAATTCTTTTATGTCGTCTTTGACTGGGGATAGTGAGAGTTTACAACCTTCGATGTCTTCTTCGGGTTTTCAGATCACGAACTTGTCTCAGGTTTCGATGTCTGGTGGGCAATCCAATATGTCGAATTCCTCGTTTAAAAGAAAATGTAATTCGATGGATGATTCGCATACTAAGTGTGCTAATTCTTCTGGCCGTTGCCATTGTTCTAAGAAAAGGTAAAAAAAGAAATTCAGTAGTTAAATTTCATTTTTTAACTTTTTTACTAGTAGTAAAATGTAAATGTCACGTTTGCTAGAAAGAAGCAGTCAAAATTTTAAAAGAGCGTTGATAATATTTCATATAATGAAATGTCAAACATTGGTTTATGTAATTTTTTTTTTTTTTTTAATTATAAAATTTGATTTGAAATTTGTAGGAAATCGCGGATGAAAAGGGTGGTGAGAGTACCGGCCATAAGTATGAAAATGGCCGATATCCCACCAGACGATTACTCGTGGCGAAAATACGGGCAAAAACCAATCAAAGGGTCTCCACATCCAAGGTAAATTTCTTGGCTAATTTTTTAGTTGATAACTTGATATTGTAGAAACTTGGTGACTGAGTCAGTGAGTTTGGGAAACTCGTGACTCGTTGACCAAAAATTGGTACATATAGGATTGGTTGTATTGTGTGGTGGATAGATGGCAAGCTTTAGACAAAGTCGTTGTCCCCATGAGTGTGAAAGTTTGACTCTTGTTTGTGGGTATTTTGGCTAGGTGAGTTGTTAAAGTAGACTTTGGTTTAAAATAAGAAACTGGAATATTCATCACACATCAATTATTTGAGTCTATATTGTTCGTAAAATATGAAATAGTAGTCAACGATTGTACAAAAAGTCAACTTAGATTCATTCCCCTTGGAAAATCGGTACATCTTGATCTCGATCTTTGTTGTGTTTATTTTTGCACAATTTGTATATATCTGTTAAATTTCGGAAACCCAAAATCATGATTTTTTTTCTTTCTTTCCATAAAACGACAATTATAAAAATTTATAAAAGAGTAGTGATCAATAAGCTTTCTAATTAAACCAACAAATAGGACTAGCGCTGAGCAAATGACCCGAACGGACCGGACTGGATCGACCACATTCGGTCCGGTCCTCGGTCTTGGCTTTTTGGTTAATTCGGTCATCGGTCCTCGGTCCGGTCCGGTCTCGGTCCGGACCGGAACAAAAACCGATTATTTGGCCTAGTTGGACCGGACCGACCAAGACCGGACCAGACCGACCACATTCGGTCCGGTCCTCGGTCTTGGGTTTTTGGCTAATTCGGTCCTCGGTCTTGTTGGTTCGGTCCGGTCCGGTCCTGGACCTATGCTCACCCCTAAATAGGACTACCCTATTTACATATTCAATTTTTGAAATACATCCTTATATGCACCAATTATTTTTAAAATACATCAATCACATTTGTAGGTCTATTTTTACAGCCGTTACTTAGACCTGCAAATCATTTTTCAAACCCGATATACGACACTAAAAACATTAACTCAGAAGGGTCATCACTGACTAATACCGATTGCCAAATGAGATTGGTTATACACACCTCCCCTAAGGTTAAATGGCAAGGTACATGTCTTTTCACCATACACATCAGCGCCACGTCAGTTTCTTTCTCCTCTCACTCTCCTTCACCTCACTTCACCATTTAGTGGGCAAGGATACTACATATTCACCTTTAATTAAAATACTCACTTTATACAAATATAACTAACTAAATACCCCCATCACACTCACACACAAAATAATTAAAACAAAAAAGGTACACATGGGACCGCGTTTTTTTCTTTTTCGTTCGGTGATCAGACCACCATATTTTGTTTTGGGTTTCGTGTTTCGTGCGTGAACTAGGGAAGTAAGCAAGGGATATGGCGCGTGATACTATGTGAATCGGTGAAGTTTTCACCTCCCTGCCCAATAGCCTAAAAGAATATTGGCATCCCCTTATTTATTTATTTGTTTTATTTAATTTTTATAAATTTGTTTTTATTATAAAACTATATAACTGAATGTACGGAACATAAAATATGAAGTTTGATAATTTAAAAATATTAAAAGACGGTAAATGCGGAACAAAAAAGGGTAAAAGAAACTATTTTTTCCTGTCAGCATAGTGGGTGAATGTGAGTGAGGGGTGCCAGTAAGACTAATGCTAGTGGTGACCACTTTCTCACCCAAGCAACCCTGCCACATCAGCGCCATCTCAGCTTTCTCTCTCCACAACTCCACCCCAACCACAATTTGCTAATAAGGTGACCCCAACCACAACTAAAAACATACCCCACATAAATAAATAAATAAATAAGTGCACACACAAAAGAATTGAATGTTTCGGTTGTGTAAGCAACCATAACTTTGAAAAGGTTGCCAAGTGACGCGTCGCATTTGCCTTGGCTAGTGGGGGAACGCGTTGCATTTTTGAGGTTATGGTTGTCAAGAGACTCCCATTAGCATGAGTCTAACCACTAAGAGTACCAATAACAACACCCTTACCAAATACGGATTATAATATTTGTGGTTTCAGCACAAAAGAGCACTACAAGCACATAAAAATGTCTTAAATTTGATGTCAAATTTATTCCACATTATGCCAAAAGCCGCAAAACTTACTATCATTGATGCCAAAACTTACTACAAAATCCTTTTGTGAGTCTATAACTACAAACCCTTGTAAAAGGAGCGAGGATTCTGTCAAGTACTATACAATTTGATTGATTATATTGTATAATCAAAAGCCTATGTTAAAAGATACAAACTACTCTGATTTGAGCTAGACCTTTGATTTCAAACATTTGATCCAAAGGCCGGTAACTATACAACTTGATTGATCAAGTTGTATACTACTTGAGAGAATTATCTAAATTTTTGATTATACAACTTGATCAAGAAGTTGTATAGTACTTCAGAGAATGCTCGCCCTTGTAAAAGAAAGAAAACAATCATAGCTTTCAGACATTATTTGTAAGGTCTATGTGACAAAGTTTTGATGTCTAAGATGGTCCAAGTTGCATTATTTATTTTAAAGACAACGTTATAGGATGTCCTATTTAATCTCACAAATCAATTATTAAAATTTTACACCATTGACGATATTTGTTTTTAGTATGATGGAGTAGGTCAAAAGAAATTTAATAGAGTAACTTTTTTCACATTATGAAAATAATAAATTTACCATAATGGACTTCGCTTTAATGTTCCTAGACCATGACTTCATATTCATAGGTTGCTTTATCTTTTTGAAACTTGACCATAATTATCGGACCTTTAACAAGAAGAGAACCCATAAGACTATGGTAACTGCAATTTGCATCAACTTTCTTTTCTGTAATATCTGCTTATGTCCTTGTAAATATAAAAGATGTCATTGTTGGTAAAACATCTAGATTAGCAAGTTATAAAACATATGACAGTGATATGCATGTCTACTTCTTTGATCATACTGTAAATGTTTTCTTATCAATTTTCTCAATGAATATAGGGGTTATTATAAGTGTAGCAGTCTTAGAGGTTGCCCGGCAAGAAAGCATGTAGAGAGAGCTTTGGATGATGCCGCTATGCTCATTGTCACTTATGAAGGTGATCATAACCATTCTCACAACGTTAATGATTCCCCGGCTGCCATAGTACTTGAATCAGCTTCTTAAACAGCATTATGGCTCTGTTATTTTGAATCATTAGTATCACAATTTAACCTGAAACAAAATGTAAATCTTAGTTGCAAGTATTACTAGTTGTTAAGGGAGAGACTTTGTGTGGCTCAATTGTCAACAAGGAAAACATTTGATGTGCAATTAGACCTTTTTTTCTCCTTAAAACAAAACATTCTTAATATAGTATCATGTATTCATGTGTCTCCTCACTCTCAAATTATTGTCCAGCGTAAAAAAACACACAGTTTAAAAAAATACATTTATTACTGTTTTAAATTATGCAAAAACAACAAAATAACAGTTTTACCCTTTACAATTAATCAATGCTTACATTTAATTTTGTAAATAATAATTTTGATTAAAGATAATATTGTAAACTTAAACAATTTCATGTAGGCAAACAATTACACTTTCATTAATAAAATCAAATTACAATAAAAGCAATAATAAAAATTAATAGTAATTAAAGAACCAAAAGTTTAAAACATACAACATTGGTTTGCATATCAAATTAATATCATCTTATTTGTAAATCCCATTAGTTAAATACAACTCATCATGTCACAATAAATAAAACGTTATTAAGGGAACTCATTATAAGAAATTGTTATAAATGAACATTATTTATGCACACCTTTAAATATTTTTGAGTTTTGATAGGGCATCTTTTTAGTGTCGCCCGGGGCTTTCAAATTCATTTGCCGGCCCTGATCATACTAGTTAGAAAAAACAATATGTGTGATAATATTTGACAATAATAAAACTATTAATGACACATATTGTCATGTAGTAATATAGTGGTTATCAATTTTTAAAGAGCATTGATTTGCATATCAAATTAATATGCTTAATTAGGCATCAACCTTGACGAAACTATAAAAAAGTTTATAAATTGTTACCTCTTTTAATGTCATTAATAAATAAAACTTTTCATATTATTAAAACTATTCCCAGGATAAAGTTTAACGTTTATACATTGTTTTAACATTATTTTATAAAACATTTTTTGATCTCTTCAAAATTTTAGACCATTTTATTCCACATAAACATGAAATTGTTCCTCGCTATAAAACAATTTTTTTTTTGACATCTTTATAAGTTTTTAGACTTATTCTTAAACATGCATAATGAATGTTTTTATGTGATTAAAATCTTTGCATGTCTCAAATTAAGTGTCCACTTGTACCTTTCAACTAATAAGACTCACAATTTTCACAAACCACTAAGCAATTGACAATAATAAGACTCACAATTTTGTTGATGACAATAATAACACTCACAATTTTCACAAACCACTAACCAATTGATATATCCACTTAAAGACAAAAGTAGTTACATGTTTACGCATCTAAATCGTTATCCATTTTTAAATACATATTTGATTGTTCACTAATCAAATCTACTTTTTGAAAAACATCACAACATACTAGCTTCTCTCATAGTGCTTAAGTTACTTTTAAGCTTTCTTCCATATTCGATATTTAATATTATCATATACTTGAGTGACTTTCGAGAATGACCAGCTTGTTCACATTATCTATTAGTCCTTATTTCTCAATAGTTCGTCTTTGTTCTTTGAGTTGTCCCGATTGTCTATTTACTAAAAGTAAAAATTGAATTGTTGAAAAATATTTTGCAAACTTCACTATTTAACATATGTATATGTTAAAGTCATATTTCTGATCGCCGTGTGTCAAATACTTAGCTAGCTCGTTTCGGTAATAAACATATGAACTGTCAAATCGATGCCCCATATGTCAAATATCAAATCATAAACTGGATTTTAGAAAGGTATCATGTACCTTGTGAGATATTCCTTAAACTTCACATCATGACATGAGCTTGTAAGACTGTTTATCGGTGGAAATCTACAATCGATTGGATTAGATAAAATAAAAATATATTAGTATTATATTACAAAATGCATATATGAAAGAAAATAAAGTTGCCAATCAGTTCGTTTAGATTATATTTATCAACAACTCAGCTCAACCAAATTTTTTATTAAAATATTATTTTCTCTTCCTTACACCTACACAATCAATACATACAATCAATTTATATGTTTTTTTATCATTTATCAACAACCAACCTAAAATAATATAAGTATTAAAAAGAAAAAAGAAAAAGTAAAGAAAAAAACAAGTGTGCATTAAAATATTGACATGTGGCAAATTGGAGTTGTGATCTTTGGTTGCCATGTGATCTTGGATTGCCAATCTAATCTTTTTATTTTTGTTCACTCCTATATATATATATATATATATATATATATATATATATATATATATATATATATATATATATATATATATATATATATATATTTGTTGATAAAGGTAGTCTTAGCAATCTTGGGTCACCAACTCAGAATTTGCAATCTAGTGGCTAGTTTTTTTATCTTCTTTCTTTTTTCTTTTTTAAATTTTAATATTTAGTATTTTATATTGTTAAGAGGTTAGGTTGTTGATAAATGGTAAAAAAATATATATATAAATTAGTTGTATGTATTGGTTGTGTAGGTGAATAAGGAGAAAAATAATATTTTATTAAAAGATTGGGTTGTAATAAATTGTTGATAAAGATAGTCTAACACATGTGAAGTTGCAAACCATTGATAGAGTAGTTTGATACAGTTTGGGTCCTGGTACGGAATCAGATAAGTATAACCGTGTGTACAAATAATTTGATCCGTAATATAATATAGTTAAAAAAATAAATTAAAACGGAGATTTCATTAAATTAGAAACACATTTCGATTAACCAGCTGTATTTAAGAAAAATCAATGTTTTTTCAAAAATCAACACAAGATCGAAAAAATTCTTGGTGTCTCGAGACCCCGTGAGACTCCTAGTTCCGTCCCTGTTTGGGTCAATAAAGCTTGTGCTCCATTTCTTACAATAAGAACCCTAAAAACTACGTAATGACTAATATCTTTTATAATGATAAATATTAAATGTCATGGCTTGGAAAGTTAGGTTTGGTTTTCTTCCCACTCGTCTTAACCTTTCTCGTAGAGGATTGGATCTCCAATCCATTCTCTGTTCTAATTGTAATAAGGAAGTTGAATCCACAAGTCATGTTTTCTTTGCTTGTCCTTGTTAAAGTTTATGGATAAATATTAATATTTGTATGACTAGAATCGAACTCGAGACCTCGGGATTGCACACGTTACGAATGAGTATAAGAAATAATAATTAATATATTTATATATTTATTATTATACACAAGTATGTAACGATCGTTGGTATTTACCGTTAATGACTAACGACCGTTAGACGAATATAAGGAAAGAATTATGTGATAATAATTGGTAAGTCAAGAAGCTTCTGGATTCCCTTTGGGATCATATGGCCGATCGGTTGGGCTTGGGGAAACCCAATCCCACACCAACTTGAGCTCCAAGTTATTAACACTATAAATACAAATCAAGGGTCATTAGTTTTTGTAACTTTTGTACACAACATTAAACCCTAAATTTGTGTTTTCTTTCTTTGTATACTAATCGGCCGAACACCCCTTTAAGGGTGATTCGACTTTTGTTTTTTATAAAACAAAATTGTTTCTTGTGTTGTTACTAGCATCACCTTAATATGGTTTAATTCGTGTGTACAAGAACGAGGTAACAACATACTTTTGTTGTTATCAAGGGATCGATTAACAAAACGGTAAGGGGTTAATCATTGATCTATATAAACCCTAATTAGGGTTCATCACATGTTCAAGATTATTTATTGATTCTTGTTTTGCTAGAATCACTAAAGGTACGTTCCTATTTAATTTATGTTAATCTCTTATATGTTATAGATGTTCCTACGCTTCCGCATATGTGTTTACCTGTTTATATGATTGTCATGTTATTTAATTCTAACAGTGGTATCACGAGCTTGCTATAACATGTAATTGATTACATAAAACACATAAAAAACGAATTTTGATTGTTTTAGATACATGTTTTGGATCTAGCGTTTTGTTTTTTTTAATTTTTTCGAAACCCTAACCCTAATTTTGGGGGGGGGGTCGATTTATTCCATGAACCCTAATTAGGGTTTGTGATTTTATTAATTAATTGGATTAGAAACCCTAGGTTGCCTACATGTTTATGTGTTATTTGGGCGTATCCTTGACCTAATTGGTAATTGTTATGCTTTGATCCGTGACGAAACATGCATGTTAGTCATGGGTTATTAATTGTTTATTTATTGTTAAGCTTTTTCACATGTTTAGATAGATCTAACATTGGGGAAGACCCCATAATTATTAAAATCAATTATGTGCTATGTGGTATGTGATTAACTTTGGCCTACGCAATTGACTTGTCAATGTATGTGGCTCACTTCCATTAAGAGGTGAAGGCCTTAGTTAATTATATACATATAAAAACTTAGAATTGATTTTGTTAGGATCTTTTCTAAAAAGATTGCATGTGGCTAATTGTTTCACCTTTATAATTGTTATGTTATTAGTTGTTTTGATTTGTCTTTATTACTTGTTTTATTGTTTAATTGTTGGACACGTTTGTAAGCAATAAAAGGGTAATTTTTATAAAGAAAATAATATGGACTAATAACGGTGAAACAAAAGTGATAAAGTAAGAATCTTGCAAGGTCTTAAGTGCCGCTAGTGGTCCGATTCGCACGGTAATCAGCTCCCAGGCGAGACTAGCCAAATTCATACTTTATTACATGATTTTGAGATTGAATCCATAAACTTTTGCTTGATTGATGTTTTGTACAAATATGCTTTTAAAATTAAGTCCTTTAAGACGATATTCATAACCGTGATTTGAAGGCTTAGAAAAGAGCCTTAGAGTCTGCCTTGGTTATCACAATCTTGAATATGTCTTAAACGAATTACTTTTAAAATCATAATTGTAGAAAGTCATCTTAGGGTTTATTAAACCTCAAGTAAAACTTTGTGTATTAATTTCACGAATTGGTAATAAAAAGGTTTTGAAAACTAATGTTATAAAGATGAGTGCATGCATCTTTATACATGTTTTGATTTTTACATCAAAAATTTATACCCTAAAATTTAAGTTACATGCCATCTAACTATAAGAAACACTTGAAGTTATTATTTAGTAAACGTGAGACGCATGCTAAATTTTAATGACAAGGTAAATTTCCGAGTGTGCGTGAGACCACACATGGAGAATTTGCAGTTTCTAAGTTAGACGACTTAATTAAGTTGATGCGTGAGACCTAGAGCTTAAGGCATGAGATGGGATAAAACATGCTTACATGACAAATTGATGAATCAATTTGATGTAAATCCCATAATGATCTAGGAATTGGAAAGTGTTTGCCAATTATTGTTCGACAGATTACCATCTTTTATACTTTCACCACTAGCAGATCAACTGATGTGGTGGAATCTATGTAAAGTTGGATCCTAGATTTTTAAGAAAATATGTTGGTTATATGAATATATCCTTGGGTATTATATTTTCTTGGAAATATAAATTATCGAAAATACTAAAATTGAATTTTGTAAATTCTTTAAATGTATTAATGCAACTCAAAACCGTAAACGTAAGTTATTCTTTTAATTGATCTACACCCGTTTGGGTTTTTGGTTAGAGTCAATATTTACAAAAGGAATAAATATAGTCTTCTTTCCATTAGGAGAAGTGTGAGACTTAAATCCTATTCCTTTTCATGAATGAGAAAGGTATAATAGGATGATTAGAATTGTCTAAATTCTAAATACATAACTCATAGCAAACTTTAATAGTAAGAGTATATGCAACTTATGAGTTATTAAATTAGAAGCTAGACTGATTACTGCATAATGGTAAAAGAAGAATTAGATTATTTTATCTAGTTGTTTTGGTTTGACCATTTACAAATACTACATACAATTGTTGGAATGGTAAATCTATAAAGGAAGAAATTGCATGCCCAGTTTTTTTCAAGTTAAATAGTTTGGAATGTGATGAATCACATTTATGTAGTAGATTACATCCTTTTATATCCTATATAATTGTTTGAATGGGTTTTCTTAAAAGATGTAGGAAAGTAAACAAGTACACTATTTCCTTTCACTGATTAATGAAACATTTACAACGTTGTCAAATTCAGTGGGAGTATTGTGTTCTTATGGCTGGATAAGGGATTATTATAATGTTCTCTAATTCAGTGGGAGTTACAAGACTTATTGTCTTGATTGTAACTTAGATTATCTTTTGAATATCTCAAGGTAATTACTTTCCAAATATAGACACTAATATTTTCAAGGATAGTCATGTACGTTTCCTTGATTGATTGAGTAAACTCTATATCTACTAAGTTATGTTAATGACACAAATCATATTGTTCAAATTAACAAACGCGTGCGTGTTGTTTATATGATACATGGTGTTGTACCATGCACAAGTGGGAGAAATCTTCATTATGTGCAAAGTACAACACATAAGAATATGATTTAAAAGATCCTCTTAACTGCAAAGTAAGAGATTATAATTCTAGTTAGATTAATACATCTAATCTAAGAAACACTTGGTATTGAAATTTAGTAAACGCGAGACGCAGACTAAAAGGTGAATTTCCATGTATGCGTGAGACCAACATGGATAATTTACAGTTTATAAATTAGACGTCTATTAGAACATGTGTCAATAACAATACTACTTCAACTTTAATATTTATGTATTATTGGAATGACATAAATGCATGAAGTAATATAATACTACTTCAATAATTATGTATTCTTAGAATGACACAAATAAATGAAGTAATGTGTTAACTTGAAAATATTATTGAAACCAAATGATGGTGTTCATGATTACTTTAATTATACATGTTTATACATTATTGTATAGTTATAAACATGAAGTCTTTTAAGTATCACAAAGACTTATAATAAAGTAAGACGTTAGCTTGTTATGGTCTTTTAATTAAGACATATACAAGAAGTCATTGAGATAATTAATGATTAATAACGTATAGTGGGATTATAACACATTCATGTTTTGAAGAGACATGAACATGAAGTGACTTGGTCAAAAGTACTTGTGTTATATATAAAGCATGCAATTGGTTTGGAAATACTATTATACCATTAAGTTGACTTAGTTGGTAAATAGGTATGCCAACAGGAATATGGTTATCTTATATATATTGTTAGATCTTCTTACAATATTAATTCTAATTGAAGTACCACATATGGATAGTATGTTCAGTTAGGGAATCAAACTCTTGTTAGATTGTTTGATTGAAGATAACTATGATTTCTTTTTTTCTAAAAGTTATCAAGGTTAGAAATTGAGTATGGCTTGAATATACTCAATTAGACTCCTAGAAGATTAATAAGACGTTATTGAACTATGAAATGTGATGAATCACATTAAGTCTTAAATTTTAGTTCTGAATTTGTTAAGCTACTTATAAGAAGGTTGTTAACAAAAGAATATCAGGAACTATCAATGTGTATTAGTAATGTCCTAAAAGAGAACGCTGGATTGTTGCTCTAATTGCTAAGTACTTATATTCTATATAATGCTAAAGGCAAGTGGGAGTATTTTATCTTGAAAAGATAGAATTACAAGATACATAATCTTCTAAAACCACACTAGTTAAAATCATGATGAGGCTTAACATGTAAATGATAAACCTCAAAATGATGGAATTATCATTCATAGATCCACTTGGATATCTCATATATTTAATTATATGATGTAGTATTACCAAATAATGAATTGGGTAAATTACTCATAATATGAATGTTATAGATGCTGTTCATAAAGATATTCAAAATTTAAAATTTGGTTTATCTTAATTCTTAATGGTTAGAGAATGAAGATGAGTTTATTCAAAGGTAATGTAACCTTAGTGGGTTAAATCTTTGAGTAGAAATCATATGAACAAAATTGTACACATATCTTAATGCATGTCTTATGACAAGATTATTAATCATACTTAAGCAATTAACTATGATTGGATACTCTTTTCTAAGCATATTAAAGATACAAAGATGGTAAATTGTCATATTTATATGAATATGAAATTTGACAATGAATATCAAAAACTCTTTCTAGAATAATTACTTGAGCGAGGACGATAAATAATCAAAAGGAGTTTATGAATTCAAGAAAATCTTTGGAAGCGTACAAAGTGCAATAATCCATGAATGGATAAATGCATGCATCTAGGAGATTATTCTTATGTTTAATTATTATATCCATGTATTGATTTATAATTGAAAAAAGATAATTTCTAAGTATTCCTGAAAGCTAGTGGGAGTATTATGTTTGATTTACTAAATCATATAAGTTATAGAGTAACATTCCATATAAGTAAAATGTTAGACTTAGTTTGGAATGAAACTTTATTTGAAAGATTTAGAAAATAAAACATACAACCTTGGAACAAAAGTTTATTATTAAATAAACATGTGCGGAAAATAAATTCTAATAGAACATAATATATCATTTAGAAAATGGATATATATTATGAAAGGATAGAACATGAATATAAATCTAAGTATGACTGAAGGATTTTCATGTGAATCATATTATTGTTAAATCATGCTTAAATGCTTAATGATTTAACAATATTTGATATCTTGTGTAATGAATATTCTAAAGAAATATGTTTGAACTTAGAATAATAATCCTCAACCTGGAATAGCTCCTAAAAATTACACAATGGATATTAAGTTTACGGGATTTTAAAGAGCATATTGTAATTTTATACGATGATGCTGGTTTAATTGAGATGACACTCAATAACTAGTCATGGAAGGATTTCATCCTTAGCCATGTGAACTAGTTGTGCTCAACTAAGAGCATAGTTGCATTATACATTAGAGAATTAGAATACTTTAAACTTTAAAACGTTTGAAAGTTTGATTGTCATAAATTGATGGTTGAGGATATCACATCATTTATGAAATATTGTGTGACCATATCAAGATAGTTAGATACACACATACAAGAATTTTGCTAATTAAATTTTTGAAATAAGTATTCTCAAAATTCGGATAGATCGAAGTTAGTTTAATAATGCCTTGTCAACAAGAATGATTGTCATTACTTGAGGCATAATTGTCAACAAGTTATTACTTGAGACAAAATTCATTAACTAGAATTATTATGCATTGATCTATTTAGTATTTGGATAAAGGATATTAAGCAATTATTATTTATAATGAATTAAAGTATTTAGTACGTTTGTTTTCATTAATAATAAATTGTGTCATATATTTGCATGTTTAGATCCATGAATAACTTATGTTATTCTAAATTGTCCATTGTCAATTAATGATATGAGAATATCATTAAACTAAGACAAATCTGAGTATCGGTTAGAATATACTTGAAAGTATATTGACGCGTTGACATACCAATTTCACATGATATTCGATGAATTGAATATAGGACTTATCCCATCTACATGATTTTACTTTATGGATCTTGTCAGTAAGTAAATCATGAATTTGTTATCCTCAGACTTGAGATACCAGATAAGAGTCATGGATGTAGTGCATTTTTATGAAGCAATCTACTGCTCACCGTAACAGGGAGTTATAAGGGTTGTTTTCAGAAGTGTTGCAAAGTTCATGGGTTATTCTTGTAGACAAGAAAGAATTTGTTCCTTCAAATTTGTTTTGAAGTTTAATACTGCTGGGCCCCTCGTAGGGTTGACAAGATGTTTGCGTGCGCACGCCCAAAGTCTATCTGAAATACGTTCAGATGTTTTGGTAATCTTGCTCAATCATAAACAACGAGAAACAGAATTGTTAATTAAAGAATGACTAAGATCCATATCTTTATTAACGTGGTATTAGAAACAAAAGGATGATAATAATAATGATGAATCATTATAGGTTTTTCTAGGAAACCTTCCTCGAGTTGATCTAGGGGCATTGGCGTGTTGCTAGACGCTTACCAATGTCATTACACTATTAATAGATATCCAAGTGGGAGCTGTTAAAGTTTATGGATAAATATTAATATTTGTATGACTAGAATCGAACTCGAGACCTCGGGATTGCACACGTTACGAATGAGTATTAAGAAATAATAATTAATATATTTATATATTTATTATTATACACAAGTATGTAACGATCGTTGGTATTTACCGTTAATGACTAACGACCGTTAGACGAATATAAGGAAAGAATTATGTGATAATAATTGGTAAGTCAAGAAGCTTCCGGATTCCCTTTGAGATCATATGGCCGATCGGTTGGGCTTGGGGAAACCCAATCCCACACCAACTTGAGCTCCAAGTTATTAACACTATAAATACAAATCAAGGGTCATTAGTTTTTGTAACTTTTGTACACAACATTAAACCCTAAATTTGTGTTTTCTTTCTTTGTATACTAATCGGCCGAACACCCCTTTAAGGGTGATTCGACTTTTGTTTTTTATAAAACAAAATTGTTTCTTGTGTTGTTACTAGCATCACCTTAATACGGTTTAATTCGTGTGTACAAGAACGAGGTAACAACATACTTTTGTTGTTATCAAGGGATCGATTAACAAAACGGTAAGGGGTTAATCATTGATCTATATAAACCCTAATTAGGGTTCATCACATGTTCAAGATTATTTATTGATTCTTGTTTTGCTAGAATCACTAAAGGTACGTTCCTATTTAATTTATGTTAATCTCTTATATGTTATAGATGTTCCTACGCTTCCGTATATGTGTTTACCTGTTTATATGATTGTCATGTTTTTTAATTCTAACAGTCCTATGGTGAGAGATCTTTACCGTAAGATTTCTTTATGGTGGGATATTAGTTATTCAGTGTTTTCTTCTTATGAGGAGTGGTTGGATTGGTTTCTAAATCTTAGAATTCATTCCGACCGTAAGGAGATTTTGGAAGGTGTTTTCTACATCATGTGGTGGCTTGTATGGAGCTTTCGGAACAAAAGTCTATTTGGTTCAAGCATTCCCTCCAAAGCGGTTATGTTTGATGACTTAGTTACTCGCTCATTTTATTGGTGTAGATATAGATGCAAAACTAGTTTTAGTTGGTTAGATTGGTTTAAAAACCCTTATCTTATTACTCTGTAATGTCTTTTCTAGCTTCTTCCTAGTTGTTTCTTAATAAATTCGCCGTTCCAAAAAAAAATATGATAAATATTAAATACAGTTAACTTTCAATATCATTTCCCGTGATGGAGAGAATAAGACATGATGGCTAAGATTGAAACGGATTTGGAGCATTGCATATAAGGAAAAAAAAGTCAAAACAGGCTCTCACCTTCATCCTATATACATTGAATCCTCTAGTAGGAATCGAATTGGTTTAAAATAGTAGTTTAATAAGTGTATCAATTATTGGATTAGATTATAGTTTTTGGTCCTAATATGTGTGAACGGTTTCGCCGAGGCCTTTTTAAAAAAGGTAACCAAGAAAACGGTACATCAAAATTCAAAGAGTGACTTGTTTGTGTTAGCAAGAAAGTCGTTGGGAAATCTTTAGAGTGGCTAAACAAGTTGGTTGCATTCTTAAAGTTCACACTTTACAGTAACGTTAAAAGGCTCACTTAAGAGGGTTAAACGATTTGTTCGAAAAATGAGAAGCGTTAACCACGACGCTGTAAAAACAGCGTATTGATATTCAACCACAAGAATAGTACAATTGAGCAAGCTAAAGCGGTCTCATCGATGTCGCTTTAGATCTATGGGCAACTCTTCGCTAATGTAACATTTTTATTCCGATGGTTTTCTACTTTAAGTCGCACTTTACAGCATCCGGTCCAGTCAAGTTGTCAAGACTATTGCTCAGCAACTATGTCATTGTCAAAGTATTTTTGTGTATCAGCTCAAATCAAAGTTGGTTCGGAATCGGCAAGATGATGCATGATTAAATTTGTTTTGGATATGATATATTAACTCAATCGGATTAATTAACTTTCTATGCTAGGATTTATCATATGACATTAAACCAGGGGCGGAGGTAGGGGAGGGGCACATTGCGAAAAAAATTGTAGTGTAAAATTTGAAAATATCGGGTTTTTTTTGTAATTTGCCCCCTTAAGAACCAATTTGTAGTGTAGTTTCTAAAAATTATCAAAGTGTGCCCCTTCGAACAAAAATTTCTGGCTCCGCCCCTGCATTAAACTCTCTAAAGATTGCATCATATCTGGAAATATAATCTATATTAGAAAAAATAACTCAAAAGTGTTTCATCCAATGAAACTAGCGAATAAATGTTTTAAAAGACCAAAAAAAATAGCATATGAAATGTGCGGGGAGAGTAGTCGATTCGTGGCATGTGACGTATCTTGACTATTATATGGTTCACATGTACAAAGAAAGGACCACAACAACAACATTAATTTTTTTTTAAAAGAGATATCCTAGCATTATAATGCATTAATGCTGAGATTTTTGGGGGCCTATGCTTGACTTTATAAGCACACATAGACATCCAATAACTTCCCAGTTACATTTCTTTTGCGTTAAAACTCATAGAATTATAGTACCAAGTCCTCAAGATATTTGAATCCATAAATTCTTTGAAATATTTCATCTATATAGATTTGAAATCATCAAGCTAAATATATCGTAAACAATGTGTGATATGATATCTTCGATACTGTCACAAGACACTTGAAAACAACTTATGATAGAAGATCAATATATGCCACGTGATATTGACGGATACTGTATAAGAAGACACAAGAGGGGAGCTTAAACTTTGTGCAGGGGTGGCTCAAGGGTAAAATTATTAAAGTTAGGGCTTTAGGCTTCCGAAATTTTAAAGCCCCGATTTTCTAAGCCCTCATATACATAGATAGTTTGATACGATCCTGTTAGGGGTTGTATCGGGATAAGGTACCACCTCAAGCGTGTGCTGGCTCAGTCAGAAAATAGAAGAAAAGAACTAGAGATTTGTTTATCTTTGATTCATAATATAATGACATCTTAAATACTAGTTTATGAGATAACTCTCACAAACATAAGACTTATCCTAACATGACTCAAAACATATCCTAAACAATTACTAAACACTTATCCTAATAAACATAATAAATAAACTATGATAGTTATCCAACAAGAGCGTATCACTCCCTACTCCTTCAAAATCACCTTGCCCTCAAGGTGTGATCTAAAATAAATCTTGATTCCAGGATCCACGTTCTTCTTTGAATTTTAGCCTCCATTCCCATGACAACATCCATGTTTTCAAAAGTTATCAATAATAGCAATGTCCTTGATGTGCGTGTCTGTACCCACTTTAGAATAACAACCAAACTCTTACCAATATCAAAAACACCGTCTATCGCGCTTTTAACCTCATCAACACCAATATCTTCATCAACATCTAAGGACCCTTTAATCTTAGGTGAAGCGAATTCACTTTGTAATGATGGAATGACATTTGATTTCTTTTCAATTATATGCTCTTTCTCATTCTCTGCAATTGCCTCAAAACGAGCCTCGACTATATGGGCTAAGGAAAATGCTTCTCCTAAAGTTTTAGGCCTTGCTCTCAACAGTTCTATTTGTAACGTTAGTTTAAGTCCGAACATATAAAACAATGTAAGTAAAGGTTCAGAAATCCCTGTTACTCGATTTGCAAGTACCACAAACTCACTCTCATATTCGGCCATCGTACCCATTTGCAAGAGCTTAGAGAGTGCGTATTTCGTGTCCTGATCGCTGCCGTCTGATGTCATGAATAATACTCAAGCTATTTTTAACTCAAAAAAAAAATATTTTTTTTGATGAACAGTACCCGCGATGAATAGTACGATGAACAGTGATCTGATGAACAGTGCGATGAACGGTAACTTTTTTTTTTTTTTTTTTTTTTTTTTTTAAATTTGGAACCCTAATCAAAAACCCTCTCAACGAGAGCTCTCAATGAAAGCACCAATTGATACGACCCTGTTAGGGGTTGTATCGGGATAAGGCACCACTTCAAGCGTGTGCTGGCTCCGTCAGAAAATAGAAGAAAAGAACTAGAGATTTGTTTATCTTTAACTTTGATTGATTGATTCATAATATTATGACATCTTAAATACTAGTTTATGAGATAACTCTCACAAACATAAGACTTATCCTAACATGACTCAAAACATATCCTAAACAATTACTAAACACTTATCCTAATAAACATAATAAATAAACTATAATAGTTATCCAACAAGAACATATTTTCTTGAGCCTCTTCTATTAAGTCTCGATATTTTAAGGCGCCTGAAATTCACTAAAAGTCTAAAACTATTTGAGTTTTGGGCCTAATTCATAAAGTATGAATCTTTGTTATGTTATATAAACAAATGCATGTTCATTTTTTACAAGAACAGTTATTCGTCCGTAAAAAAATTAACTTTAAAAGTTTTTTTTTTTGCCAAAATGCATATTTGTACCCCGAATTTGTCTAACCGGGTCCTCTAGTACCCTAAACTCTTAAGGGTGTAGAGTAGTACCCTCAACTTGGAAAATCGGATACACTATTACCCTGACTCAGTTTAACTCGGTCACAGGATTTCCATGTAATTTTCTCTGTTAGTTTTTTTTTACGAGAACAGTAACATGACGTTATTAAACTATTAAAATGAGAAAAAGAGACAAAAACAAAACGACGCACCACCAATTGCCAAGGATCAACAACGCAAAAAAAAAAAAAAAAAAAAAAAAAAAAAAAAAAAAAAAAAAAAAAATCAATCAACCATTTGTGAATCAAAACCGATCTCGTGAAAGATGAGTTATGATGATGAGATTTGGATTTTGTATTTGTACAATAAAACTAGAACATTTTTGTGTCCAATTCCTTTGCAAACACAGGCTTTTTAATAATAAAATATAAGATTTTTACACCTAGCTTTCTAATATACTAGACACGTACTCGTATTTGTGTTTTTTCATTGTTTGTTTGCTTTGAATTGCATTATTTTTACACCTAGCTTTCTATTTGTGTTTTTTCTTTCTTCCTGTTTTCTTTAATATTTTTGATGAAACATTTCTATACTGCCAAATCTCTTGATCAAGGAGTGCCCAAATTTCATGCCATTACAGATTTGTTCATGCCAAAATATTCTTTAAAAAACATGCTTATAGAAAACTGTGAATTTGACGTGTCTAAGTAACGTGTTTGTATTGTTCTCGCTAAAAAACTAACTCGAACATCATATGGAAATCATGTGAGTGGGTTAAATTAAGTCAGGGTACTAAGGTATCCAATTTTTCAAGTTGAGGGTACTACTCTACACACTTATGAGTTTAGGGTACTAAAAGACCCGGTTAGACAAATTTAAGGTACTAATATGCATTTTAGCCTTTTTTTTTTAAGTTTTTTATGTTATATAAACAAATTGCATATGTGATGAGATGGAAGGAATATTATCCGAATTAGACAACTAAGTTTGTTATATTTAAGGCTATGCTTCCTAAGTATACGTAGGGTTTTTTATCACTACATCGCCGAGAAAAATTCTTAAATTAGGTGTCTTTGGCTTGTAGAACATTAATCCAAGATATTTATTATTCAGAATCCACAAGCATTTTTCAATTGAGGGATCTTTTATTTAAATAAAAGTTACACTAGTTAAATTAAAGTGCAAAAGGAAATACCAAAGTGTCGTCAAAACAATGATTCTAATAAGTACTTTAGGCTTTTTGTTTATGGCCCAACAGAGACTTTCAATTCAAAAACCCAGGTTTTGGGCCCAACAGTATATGACTAAAAAGGCTTTAAGATCTTTTACTTTCCCAAAACCGTCAACACATAATGGGAGTTCGAATGCAAGAGATTTTAAGAATAAGATCTAGTTTCAAGATGAATTTAGTTAGTAAATGAAAAAGATTGAAGTATTTTAGATCGAGTATTAAGCTCCATTTAGATGTTATGCTATTGTATTTTTGAAACAGATGGTAGTTCTTTATACTTTGTGCTCGTTATAGGATGTAGAAGTTAAATGGTTGATACACCACCATCAAACAAATAAAATGGATTGCCATCATTCAAGATACAAGCATGTTTTGGTTGTTGAGATTGCAATAAAACATCGAATAACCTAATTAAAGATCCGTACAGGAGTACAGGGTTTATATATCAACCATAAAAATTGTTAAGAGGTTATTGTTAAATTCTTTTTGAGAATATGGCATACGAGTTTAAGTTTGTCTCAACATTGGTAAATCATGTAAAATTACCTTTTTACGGCTTCTTATTTGAAGTGTGTTTGTTTTAAACATTTTCATGTTATTAAAGTGATAAGACGAAGTTATTGTTAAATGCGGGTTTTTATTATTTTTATTTATTTTTTTTCCGGTTACTAAAAGACCGTAGAAGCAAAAAAAAACTCTTACTGAATTAGATGCAGATGAGGTGCTTAACACCTCTTAGAGCTGTAAGTACACAAGGCTGGTTGGCTCGCGCCAAACAATCAGCCGAGAAAGAGCAACAGCGCATGATACCGTCGCTCGTGTCATTCGTCATTCCGCCGTAGCTAACAGCCAGCGCCAAGCATTTTTTTATCTTTAAAAAAAAATAATCGAACGTTGGTAAAAAAAAGTTAGCGTTTTTATAGCCGTTTGGACCCATTTAATACCAAATAAATAAATAAATAAATAAATAAAAATAAAAAATGACCCCTTAAAAATCCTATAATTACCTCCTTATTATTTCATACTTCATACACACTTCCAATATATTTTACGCTTTTACTAAGTGCTGTTGTTAGCAAAATCCTATATTTTATAACATACTAATCTCTACCAAATGAATCCAATTCACCATGGATTAACAATATGCTAACCGACCCTTCGAACCAAATGACGGGCTCGTCTTCGAATCCGGGCTCGTCTTCGAATCCATATCCTCAAGCGCCTTACTTTCCCACCTTCCCAAACCCATATATGAATCCCAAAGAACAAATGTTATTTAGTCAACGGTAATTGCAACAACAACAACAACAACAACAACATACTCAATTTACTCAACAACAACAAAACCAAGCCATCGCTTCCCGACCATCTACGAGATGAGGACAAATACGAAGAAATGGTGGTCCTGACCCCGACGCCGAGAAAAAACAACAAGACGAAGCTTATAGGGAAAAAAAATAAAAAAATAAAAAAAACCGCAAGATGGTACTCGATCTCATAATCATTGGACCCAAGACGAGGAATTGCTTTTGGTGGAGTGTTTCATTCAAATATCCGAGGATCCAAAAAAAGGTGTGGATCAATCAAAGGATACGTTTTTGTACAGAATTCTCGACATATACAATATGAAAGCCGAGAAACACAAGTGGACTATTCGTACCAAGAACATATTGACGGGAAAGTGGACTCCAATGAATTGAGAGGTTACCAAGTGGAATTCGTTATTGAATGAAACAATTGTTATGAGTGAGGAGAACGATATAGGTTTTATGAAGAGGGTGCATACATTGTATAAAATGACGACGGGTTTAGACTTTAAACACATGAGCGCTTGAGCCTTTTTGAAAGACAAGTACAAGTGGAAAAATCCCGAATCGACATTGGCTAGGCGAAATCGTCTTCGGGCTACGGACAAGGAACCCGAGCATTTTTGAGCAGACACGTTGCCACGGCCAGATGGCATGTACCAAATTTCTAAGAGTTAACGTTTGTCACACTCGACCGTTAGTTCTGGTTCAAACCTGGCAATGTTTCAAGAAATGATGCAACAATAATACGAGTTAGACCGCAAGGCAAAGATGGATGTTATCGAACGAGAGTCACTCGCAAGAGTTAATTTATAAAATTCTCAAAAGATAGCAAGGACTTGCGAGTGCTACAAATGGGCACAAGCAAGATGGATCCGATTGACTCGGCTATTGTCAATAGCCAAAAAGCGCGAATCCGGGCAAACTATCCAGCCGAAAACTAGTTAACTTTATGGATATTAACTTTTAATGTCTTTTTCGAGTTTTTTTTTTTTCCTAATTTAATGTGTTTTAATTTTAATATTATATATCTCTAAACAAATTATGTAAATAAATAAATAAAATTGTCCAACGGCACCACATTTTCTGGTACCAAAGGTAATGGCACAAAATATGGTGCCAAATAATTTCTAGTGCCATAAAGTGTTTTGCTGATGTGGTAACACTTTTTGCCAATAGCACGAGCGTACACAGTGCTCTTAATGTCTTAGCTTTTCTTTTTCTTACTTTGTTATAGTTTTATTATTTTTATTTGTTATGATTTTTTATTTGGTCATTCTTACCTTTCTTTTTGTCTTATTTCAACTTTGCATTTTGTATTGACGGTACGTTTAAATCGGATCATTACGTATTTTTTGTTAGATAAAGAATGTAAAAGAAGTAAAAATTACGTGACACTTCATGTCATATTCATATTGAAGTTTTCAGAGTATTAATATCGTAATAATAACATGGGTAGGGGTTCAAATAAAAAGTTGCATCTCTCATTAAAAGTCTAAAAAGGGCCTCTCGTCTTAACAAATGTCCTTTTCTTCTCCCTCTCTTTTCTCTCCTTTTTCCCTCCAACCACGATCCACCATATATGATGAACATCAAAATATGATGACTATCAAGATTTGATGAACTGTTATTGATGAACATTCAGACCATGATTGATAAACATTTATTGAAGAACATTCAGAATGTGATTGAGAATAGTTATTGATGAACATTCGGACCATGGTAGATGGACATTCAGACTATAGCTCAAGATCATTTATTGATGAATATTCAAAACATGATTGATGAACATTTACTGATGAACTTATGGGCAGAGTATTGATGAACTTAGATTGATTGATAAAAAAATTCTAAAATAAAAATAATTAACATTTTGTATCGATGAACATCAATTAAAAAAAAAGGCCAATAATCATTTGTATTGATGAACATAACAAACATTCTTTTGAGGAACGTTGTTTGATGAACCTACTAAGTTGGTTGACCTAAAAATAAATAAATAAGAAAATCCTCAAACAACGTTTCTAAACTCATTTTTCACATCCAAACACTCCAAATCCTACTTAGCTATCTAGTAATTCTATGATGAACTTGAAACCGAGTTTTCTTTGATGAACATTTTGTGATGAACACTTACGTTGATGAACATAATGTGATAATCACATACTTGATGAACCTTAACGTGACGAACCTTTAACAAATCACCACACAATTTTGTATCCATTTCTCACAAGAATAAATCAAGATGGACATTTAAAAAATATTTGCTTCCCTTCGATACCTACGAAAAATATAAGTAAAATCATATTTTCACAGCCTTTATTCATAAACCAAAACATACCTACGAATTTAGTTCATCATTATTAATCATTGTTAAAATCAGGGTTTTAAAAGGCGTGTCATGACGGCGCCGCTAAAGCGTGACCTTTATGTTACGCAATAGACCAAGGCGTCGGCGTAAGATGAGGCGTAAAAAGGCGGGCTAAGGTGCGAGACGTGATACATTTTTTTGAATTTAACTCTGATGAAACAGGTTTTTTCTGGAAGAATGAAGAAGATTAAATGAAAGGATAATTTCCTGATTATATTCCTTATGTATAACAGTTTTTATAAACTCGATATATACGAAATACGAAATATGATATAATATATAAATCTATAAATATTTTAATATTTTGTGTCGTTTTAAGTCACGCTTTAGAAAACACTATGGCTTCACCTTTTCTTCTAACGCGTGAGGCTTGGCCATGCCGCCACGTCACGTGTCACTCTATTTATAACCTTGGTTAAAAGCATCACACTTTTAAATATTATTTCATTAAGAAATTTCATCAAACACTTTATGGGAACTTTCATAAACACTTGATTTATTTCAAACTTCTTTTAAACAAAAGATGAATAATTTGACTTTAACTGATGTTAATTAATGATGTGTTAATCAATAATTGGCATAGTAATTTCATTTTGACTCAAAGTCAACAAAACCCTAATTTGGTTGAACTTTGAATACTTGAAGATTCTTGTATTGTCGCGATTGAACGGATTTATGATGTGATTGAATGGATTATGATGTAATTGAACAAAGATATGAACATAATTTTGTGGTTTTCAATGGTTTTAAAAGTGAAACTGAGGAAGAGATATTCATCACATCCAGGGATGGAACCAGGAACAAATATTATTGGGTGCAAAATTTTTTTTGAACCATAATATAATAAAAACCCATTTCGATGGACCGGGTGCAATTAAGACACATTTAAGAAAAATCGATGTTTTTCTCAAAAATTAAACATTCCACCAAAAAAATCCATGGGGTTCTCGAGAATCCGCTGGAACCCCCTGGTTTCGTCCCTAATCAGGTCAAGAAAGAGGGAGAAGATCAAAAAATGTGAAACATGATAGGAAAAGATGAGGACACGTGTTGGGCTGGGGTGGCTTTCTAGAATTTGTAGAAAGTGTGATTTTGCTCCCACTTTTCAAACAATCGCATCTCTCATAACATGACCAATTTAGTTAATAATTTTGAAAAATTAAATCTAATCTCATACACGTTACTGTTTTCAAATGAACATGTACTTGAGTGTTTTATTTTTTAAGCTTTAATTAACTATATTCTAAAAGATGTTATTCCATACTTAATAGAATTTATTTTTCACTCTAATGCAGAGGGAACCTTAATATGCTTAGCAATAGCAAGAGAAATCACATAATGTGTCGAAAATTCTCTAAATGGACGAAAAGGCATCTAACAGAATAACAAACGAATCAAAGATCGAAGTTCAAAAGATCGTGATAACCTCAGAAAGTGAAACATGTAAGGCAATACTACAAAATTCTCAAAGCATTCTAAACTTATGTTACGTATCCTGCTAAATTTTCTAAATCTCATAAACGAATGATCTTATAAGGGCGTAACTGAAAGCAAAGGCACAAATTAGAGTGATGCGGAAGAAAGATATCTAATAATCGCCTTATCACATAATCTACCCAATCCTCACCGGTTGATGAGTCTCGTATTATACATATTTATACCCCCGATATTATGTGAATTATATGATAAATGACCTTATTATTAGGACTTTTGGTACTTAATATGAGAATATATGTGCAGGACAAAGGTTTGGAGGAAAATAACGAGAAACACACGCGAAGGATGACTTTGTGAACATATAAGGAAAAAGGCATAGTTTGGACTAAAGCACGCCACTTATAAGTAGAAAGAGCGCCGCTTACGGGTATCTTTGGTCAACTATATATACATGAGTCAAATATGAAGAGCGCCGATTATATATTATATAAGCGCCTGTTACGCGAAATGAAGCTCGCCGGTTTTACACCAAATGCACGGCGTACTTTACATGGCAGTTATATTTTCTACATTAATAAGCTACTTCAATGATGAGAACGATCACTTTCTTGTAATAACTTTCCAGGGACGTGTTAGGGTTTCATTTACACTATAAATAGAGGCACAATTCGTGGTTCTAAACACACCAAAACAAAACGTCATAACTTGATCACTAGAAGAAGTTTAGTAGTGGTTTTCACCAAAGCCACTAGCTAAAGCCGGAGAAACACTTGGAGAACTCAGTTGGAACGCGAGAACATTTGGAAACCTCGGTATAATGATAACATTACTTGTTTACTTAGTTTACTTTTATATGAATATGGAGTAGTACTTTTATGTTTGTTAGAGGCATGTCTACCATGAGTTGAATTTGGATTTGTATCATGACTATTGAATCTATCTTTTATGTATTTGATATGTTACGGTTTAGACTCCTATCATATGTCTTGATTGGTCATTATAATTGTTTATAGGTCGAAAGATGCAATTATATTGATTATATTATGAATCGTCTGTCTATAACGAGTCATTGCTATGCTTGTGAGAATTGGATAGTAAAGCATATGATAAACTCAACCATAACATGTTTAAGGACTAGCCTCATGTCTAACGACTTGGTTAGGGGAAATTCATACTTGGTACTTCATGCATGGACCATACTTTATGCATTTTATGTATTTAGGATCATAGGTCGAAAGAAGATTCTTTTACATCAAGTAGATATATTAGTTTACATGATCACCAGTCATGTTTTACTTCTATGCTTTGTCCAAGTACTTTCTATGATACTTATGCTCATTCATATTATGTGCTTAGCCTTTAACAAACATACTTTTAATATCAATTGGGAAAACACTTCAAAAATCTTAAATCCAATAAAAAACGATTTTAGTGATAAGTGACAATCATTGGAATCTAATTTTGTTATCTTTAGCTAACAATAGGAACAATTACCTCTGTTGGGACGACCTAGTGTTACCTCAAACCTTTACTATAAACGGGGGTTATACTTTACCCATGTGTTTTATGAATTAAGGAAATGGTGAAATTAGTCTTATAAATTTAAAGCTTTCGAAACACATCAAAGTTTTTGGCGCCGCTGCTGGGGATGTTAGATCATATTGTTAGTTTTGCAAAAGAAAATTTACTTAATACCAAAGAATTCTTGTTAAAGTTTTGAAAAATTTCGTTTCTGAGACACAAAGAGCACCGGTTTTTTAGACAAAAACCGCCGACCAAATGACACAGTAAAAGAATAGTTGGATTTGATTTCACAAAACCCCAAAAACAATCTTGTATAATGCTTTTTCCAGATTTTGAGAACATAGGACTTATGTTTCTTTTGTTTTTACTGTCTGAATTATTGCATGAGTATATAATGCACATTAAAATAAAAAATACGAAAATATTTTGTTTTTACTTTTTAATTCTTTGCTTGCAAATGTTCTATTGGATTGCTCTATTGAATGGAATGATAATTGCAATATGTTTTCAATTATTATCTGAATTTATGAATGATTATATCTCTTGTGAAGAACTGTTAAAACCCGGAAACACGCCGATTTTTATCCTTAAATCGCGCACTTATGGAGAATTTTAAATATAACAGCTAAAAAATCACGTAACCGCCGTACTTTTATTAAAACTCGCCGAACTTTTCTACAACAATCTTTACAGAAGACTTGTTTCTTTTCTATGATGATTAAACAGATGCAAATCTTGACATATATCAGTTATATGAGATTATTGGAGTATGATTATGTGCTTATAACTTATTTGACTAACATACTAATGTTTTGTTTGATGCTATGCTGTAATACATTAGAAATGGAGGAAAAATCAAACTTAGGACCAGTGAATGATGAGAAAAACAAAGTGGAAATCAAGGACACTTGGCAAGGAGCAGTTACTTTTGAGATTGTAGAAGATAAGGAAAAGGATGAACAAAGGGTTCATATTTTAATAGGATAAAAACTAAGGGATGCTACATGAAGTTCATAACTCCCTGCTATGTTGAAAACAATTATGCTCATGATGCTGTGGCTGATGTGGATTACAGCAGGAACTTACTTTCAAAGGAATTTATGAAGAGACTGAAAGTGAGCATTGTGGAAAAGGAAGATGGTAGGAAGGAGGTCACTAAGAGATTACAGGTGCAAATGAATAGGGACATTTTCTTTGTTGAATTTGATGTTAACCCAAGTGATAGTGAATGGGAACGTAGTGTAATCTTAGGGAGAGATTTTCTAGAGCAGACAAATGGAGTTATAGACTTTTCTAAAGGTTTACTAACTATTCACCCGGACATTAATGTACTTGGAAAGAGTTTCTGGAGTGTAGAATCGTAGAGGGGGCTGAATATGGTTTCTTAGGCTTTTAACACATTTAAAAACTTTAAGCCTCCAAGAAAACCAAGTGGTTGTATAATCAATCCAAACAACCACAAACACAACCAAAGTATATAAAGCGAGTAAAGAAAGACACCACGATATATACTGGTTTGGGATGAGGGTTTATACCATCCGTACGTCCAGTTGCGAATCCGCGACTCTGATACTATTCACTAGTATAATCCTTTCGGTGGATTACAAACCGTTACAATTCACTCCACTGAAATTCACCAATATCGATGCTCACAAATAAGGAGTTACTCCCCAACGGTATTCCGCCCTCGGAAACCACCCAAAAGAATCTCACGATTCGACTTCACCTAAGGGTCACCAAGACCACTACCAAGACTTCCCACTGGAAGTATCAAACCCCAACTAGATCCCCAATGATCTAGGCTTGGTCACCAAGACACAAGACTTCCCTTACAAACAACTGAATGAATGAATGAATGCTTGTTTAATCAAGCCCTAACCTAACCTTGTGACACGATTCTAGTAGAAAGGGTATAGATAAGAAGACCCTTGTCACAATCACAAGAGTGGATTAGGTTCTTATGATTCTTCCCTTGCAAAGATATGTGTTCTTTCAAAGATGTTAGTATGATAATCAAGAACACAATATTAGAGATAGAGATAGAGATAGAGATTTGAGAGTGTTTAGAGAGAAAGAATCTAGAGAGAAAGAATAATGGCAAGGGGTGAGGAATACAAGAGGCAAGGGTGGTATTTATAGGCCAAGAACCCAAACTTGGGAAAATTTACCGAGGCCAGCGCGTCACCCACGCGTCAACACGCGGGCAGCGCGCCAGGCTTCTGTAAATATTTCCCAAGTGTTGGGTGTTTGGATCTTATAAATACCTATCCTTGCTAAACCCCCAATTGTACTTCACACTAAACCTTAACATTAATCATTCTAAGGTTTACCAACTCAAATAGCCAATTTGGAAAATGTTTTGTGAAGCGTTTATAAGAAAACCAAATACCAAGGGTAGAAAGTGTAGATAAGGTAATTTGGAAGGGGTTGAAGAGTTACTCCTTACATGGCATAGAAAAGAGAGAGAATATGCCAAAGTATATTCCAATGCTTTGGGGGGAAGAATGAGATGGAGGGTTGAGATGAGAAGGCTTGAATTTGATGGCTAGGATAAAAGGGAGCCTCATTTGGTTTTCAAATTATTTGGTATGTGTTGAATATGGATGGTTGAGATGTGATGATTTGAAATAGATGGCTAAGATCAAAGAAGCCTAGGTTTATATTGAGAAGGGATATTCCAAAGGAATATGCTTTGCTTGGGGGGAAAGGGGAAATCAATGGTTGAGATGGTTTTGTTTGAAATTGATGGTGAAGATCCAACACATGTGATGGAATGGAGAGGAAGAAAGAATATACTAGTGGAATATTCCAAATCATGGGGAGAAGAAATAAGATGGATGGTTGAGATGTGTTTAGTTTGAATTCAATGGTTGAGATCAAAGGAGCCTCTTTAGTAATTCAAACAATTGGCATGTGGGAAATATGAAGGGTTAAGATGTGTTGTAAGGGAATGGATGGTTGAGATGTAGAGTGTGTAAGGGAATATGTAAGAGTGTAAGAGATTGTGTAAGACAATACATGATTTGGATTTGATTGGATATGATTGGATTTGTCTTTTGTAGAAATGAGATTAAGAGAAGATTAAGACATAATCTAATTGTCATTAAGAAGAAAAGGTTTAGACAATCAAGATTATAAGTTGAGAAAATCATAGGTTACTTATAAGTTCAAGTAACACAACGTCGAGAATCCATAGGTTCATATCTCGTGACTTTCCACGACTCGACGTTCTCAACTAATACCTTGGTTCAAACAAGTTAAGTGCTTTGCCTTGATTTAAAGCATAACCCAAGTGGGAAAGGATGCGTTTACGCAAAGTGACCTTTGACTTAGTTTGACCAATAAGGGAGTAAACCCGTTACGTAATTAGAGAAGACGTAAGCACGGGATATGTGCATATGGATGCTTCAACACGATGTCACGTGAAATATACAAGCTCCCTAAGTTTAGAAAAGCCTTGGCTAGAGGCGATAGTTAGAAAACATGAGTTGGCGTTTTCCCGTAAATGGGTACTTTAAAAGTAGGATCTCTCAAGTCTCAAAACTTGTTTCGAGTGTTCTCAATTAAGCACATAACATATTTATACCTGTATTGAAAGATCCACATTTGTCGGGTAAGGGGAAAGCCGACTTTCAAAATTCGCCCGGAGCCATACAGTGTCCTGGCGCGTCACTCGCGCGTTGACGTGCGGGCAGCGCGCCAGGAGCAGACATTGGCTCCGGCGATTTTGAGCTAACGTTTGTTATTTTATGTGTTTCAATGGTTTATTTGTCATCATTAAACAAGAAGAGATCTGGATCATGTTGCCTCAACATGGAGAATGAATCCTTATGCCCCATAGATGAATGAGAAAACTAAGGTATTTTTACTTCATAGGATTGGAAATGAAAGTGAAGTTGGGGAAAAATATATAACATCATGTTATATTGAGGGATTGTTTGCCTCAGATGGAATTTTAGACCTTGACCAAGATAAGAACTTTATTTCCCAAGAATATGTGGTTAAACTTGATTTAAAATATGAGGTTTTGGAGAATGGTGATAAGAAAGTTGATGAGAAGTTGTCTATGAAACTGGTAGGAGAAACTATCGGGGATTAGATTGAGAAAACCAAAAGCTATGAACTAGAGTTCTATGTTAACCATGTTGAAGATGATGTGGAACCCGATGTGATATTAGGAAGAACATTCATGGAACACACCAGAAGCATGATTAATTACCAATATGGAGAAATTACTTTGTGGGCAGAAGTTAATGAGGAAGGAGAAGTTGGTCCTGATATGAAAGAAATTCCAGCAACATCTGATTCTTCTCTTGACACTAAAAGGAAGCCATCTGGTTCCTACAGACTGGGTGACATCATGTCACCAGAGCATTTTTCTGCCTAAAACACCTAAGTAACACCCAAAAATGGAGTTGAAATAATGCTCCCTTCTTAACTTTTATTTCTATGTTATTTTGCAAATTTTGAATAAGTTGTATCTCAAGCTTATGCTTGATGAGTATGCCTCTGATAAAGAGATGAATGAACAACCTTTGAGAATCTTTATTTGATAACTTTTATTGTTAGTTTATTATTTATCAATTTCTAGAAGACCATAGCATGCTGTGAGAAAAATTGCAGAAATAATCGTCGCTCTTTTCATTAATAACGTTGAATTTTTAACGAGGGAAGCCTTTATAACTCAAAAACTGAACATTTTGACCTTATGCGCTAAAAAAGAAAAACGCCCAAAAACACAAAAAAAAAAAAAAAAAAAAAAAAAAGTTGTATATATATAGAAATAAAGTGAAATTGGTATGTCCACAGTTAGATTCGAATCTTGGCTTTTTACGTTCATAGCTTCGGCATAATAGCCGGGACTTTGAATATTGAGGACAATATTCATTTCTAAGTGTGTGTGTGGGGGGGGGGGGGGGGGGGAATTCTAACGAATTTTAAGCTATATCTTTCAAGTACCCCCGTTTTTGGCCAAAATTTTCAAAAATTTTTCACTTTATTTCAAAATTTTTATGGTAATCAGTCCGCCTTGTCTAAGCGACAAAAGGGATTGGCTAGTCCAGGAGCAAACGGCTCTTGGTAAAGACAACTCAAATCCGTTGACGGCTGGCAGTTTGCCCAAAATTGTATGGTTCATCAACTCCCCGAAAACAAATGAGTTGGCTAGCCCGCAAGATTATGGCTTGTGGTAAAGGCCGTGGAAAAATCCATAATTGGTAATCAGCTCACCAAGATGTTGACTAGGTCCATCAAGAGTTGGCTAGTCCAGGAGCAAACGGCTCTTGGTAAAGACTTAACAAATCCGTTGGAAGCTGGTGGTTTGCTCAAAATCACACGGTTATCAGGTGTGCCACAGTTCTTACACCTGGCTACTCCAGAAGTGATGGCTTTTGGTAAAGAGTTTAAAATCCATCAAGTTTTCTAAAAAGATTGCTAGGGACTAGCAATAGTTCAGTGTGGGGGATTGATGAGTGCTCAAACACTCATCGTTTTTGATATATTTAAACTGCCAAAACGCACAAAAACAATCAAAAAGATATCAAAATACTTAAATAATCCCAGGGATTGTGTTTTATGTGTTTTAAAAGCAAAATGTGCAAAAACAAAGAAAAAACGTACAAAGTTTGCAGTATTGGCAGTTTCAGTCCCCCAAGTTTCAAAACTTGTCAATTTTAGTCCCTATGCACTTATTTTTAAGGAAAAGTCAACCCAAGGTCTTAAAAGTCAAATAATCACAAAATATTATAATTGGGTTGCAAGTTTTCAAAAATTACATAATTAGTCCCTGAAAATCCAAAAATGGCAAAAGTAGTCCCTGGGATTTTTGAAAATTTGAAAATGTGGAAAAATGCAAATTTGGTCCTTGGATTATTGGTTCTTGGCAAAATGGATCCTTTGGAGAATTTTGGAAAGTTGCACTTCAGCCCCCTCAACTTTGAAGGATTTACAAAAATGGTCCTTGTGATAACTATTAGCAAACCGGACCCTTGTTTACTTAATCCAAAAGCCAAACCCAACCCAAGCATTGATCTGATCCAGCTACACAACCCAAGCCCACCACTTAGCCCAAAATTTTAAAAACCGTTGTAAATAACTCCCCCGGTCAAACTTGCGTTGACCCGACCTTCTTCCCCAACCATATCCCACAAAACCAGGCAACATTGTCTCCCCCCCCCTCCACCTTTTCCACCAACTCAGCCCCCACAATCAATGCCCACACCTAACAAAGCCACCACCATTAATGCCCTCACCAACACCCACTCATTTAACCCCGACCCCATTTTGGCGCTAAAATCATGATCAAGGGTTTAGAATGGTCTCACAGCAATTCAATGGATGGGATTTGGTCAAGAAGTCATCACAAAGACTTTGGGAGTGTCAGTTTTCAAATTGAGGCCATGTGGAAGACTTAGGGAATTATTTTTAGGTCGTTATATATAGAAAAGCTCATAGAAGCTCTTGGTGTGTAATTTTTCTTAGTTTTATGTAGTTTCAGTTTATTTTTAATGTAATGTAACTATTTTTATTAATGAAAGTTCAGTTTGAAGCTTAATTCTCTTTTTCATTTTTCAAAGTCTCAATTTAAATTTCCAAGTTCTAATTAAAAGTTTCTAATGTGAGTTCATGTAATTCAGTAGCTTATATAAACTTAAAAACAAGGTTTGGAAAGCTTTATAAGCTTTCAAGATAACACTAGGCTCAGTTTTAAATATCTACTAAAAATTCAAGAAAAATCAAAAATAAAGAAAAAACAAATTGTGAAAAAGAACAAGAAGGCAAGGAGCACAGTGGATTAAGGATGGCTGTGGGTTAGAGGTTTGTGGAAACCACATAGGTTTGGTGATTGAGGTTCCTTGGTTCTTGGACTGAGCTTGGAAGGCTTATGTAAGCCAACTGTTTCAAATTTTTACTCTTCTTAGTGATTTAGTTACTTATTATTGCTTTGATCACTTAATTGTTACTTATTGTCAGTAATTAGAGTAGTTATAATCAGTAGATTGTGTTGTGTATTTATTTAACTCAGTTTTCTATCACAAATTACCTTTTAAGGGGTGTTTGGTTGTAACTTGTATGGTGTGTTCTAGCTGTGTAATTGTGCATCTATCTGTTTCTATCATTTGCATGGGTGTATAAAAGCTCAGAGGAACAAGTGAGTTGGTACAAAAGTTTGCAAAAGTCAGATTTACAAAAATTCCACCACCACAGTTAACTGTGGTGGATTTTGAGTCCCAAATCTTTCCATTTCATTAGATAAGTTTGTGATTTAACATAATTCAGTCCTAATCTAACTTACAAACATAATTTCAGTCAGTTAGATCAAGCCCAATCTCACAAAAGTCAAAGTGTTTAGTTTTCTTCAAAAGTCAAATCTGTTTCATTGGATTTTGAGCAAACTTTGATGATCTGCAATTTGCTTAATACTAGGTTTTAAGATCTGAAATTTTACATGAATGATCTCTACCACTTAGTTGATTTTTGAGATTTAATTCAGATTTTATGGATTTTATTTAGTGGGTCCCACCAGGCCTTGAAGTAGGTTGCAGGGCAAAGATCTGCCCTGTTCTCAGCAGATCACCCTCACACCACCACCTTTTGTGGTGGTTTGTGACCACTACAGTGACCCTAAGTCTTTGTTTTTGGTTCCACTCAACCCCCCTCCTACCAGGGAGTAAGGTTGAACCCTTTGTTTGACCCCTAGGACTGTGGACCCCACCTAATTTGGCCCCTAGACTTTGTCCCAAAACTGTATCAGAACAAAATAAGCTAAGTGCTTATTGAAGCTTTTTGGCTTATTCAGGCCTCATTTGTTGGTTGTTAGTTGCTTATTATTGATCATTAGACTCAGAGAAACCAAAGAATACCATTGTGGACCCCACATCTTCATTTTGAGCTTAAAAACCTTCACAGTCAACAAAAGTCAACTGTGAGGTAATTAAGCACTTCAACTGCTTATTCCTTAGGTTAAATCAAAAGTGTTTTTGTTAAAAATAGTTGTTTTTAGTTTATTATTAGTTTAGAAAAAGAAAAAATCCAGAAACCCAATTTTAAAAATAGTGATAGCTTCTATTTAATAGGAGTTATCAATTTATTTTTCTTTTTAATTTACTTCTAAGTAATATATCACTTTTATATTTTTAGAAATTATATTTTAGGTTAAAATAATTTTATAAATTTTTCCAGATTTTTATTTTGTCTTTTAGTGGGTTTTCTAATTAATTTTAGTTTAATTTAGTTTTAATTAATATTAATCAATTAAATAGCATAATTAGATTTTATATAGTATAACCTAGTTTTTATAATTTTTCTAGCTTTTAATTTAGTTAAAAAATTTTCATAAATTTTTCTAGAATTTTTAGTGTTCATTTTCTATTTCTTATAATATAATTAGTTTAATTAGTAATTAATAAGTAATTAGAATAATAATTAATTAATTAGCTTAAAAATACCTAGAATTAACTTTTTATAATTTTTTAGGATTCCTGTAATGGTTAATTAGATTTATAAAATTTTTCTTAATTTTCTAAGTCTTTTTAGTATTTTTAATAATTCTAATCAATTTAATTAGTATTAAATAGATAATTAGTAATTAATTAATATTAAATAATTAAATAGTGTAAAAATAATTTTTAATTTTCTTAAAATTTTCTTTAATTAATAGGATTGTAAAAATACCAATTTTACACTTTTAACCCTCCCAGTCCTCCAGTTTTACTTTTTGTTTTATTCGTCCGAATACGTTTTTTAATTAAAACGTACGTTTTTAGGTTTAGCTCAAATCTTCGTACTCCAAATTCCTGTAACCATTCACATAGCTTTCCTAAGCTATATTTGTTAATAATTTCCACATAATTTTCACAACAAACCCTTTTCTGTGAATAACACCCGATTACGAACACGCTAAAGTTACATTTCACACCTCAACGGGATTTAACGACCCGGTGATACATTATATTACCCGGAGCATTGATCTAGGCTATTTGACTTAGTTGACCATTCTTTGGTTAATTTAAGTTAGGTGGTTTGGCATCAATCAATTTATGGCGCCGCTGCCGGGGAGGTGTGCGCGTTTCTGTAGCGTTTTTCGAGATTAGTGTTATCTCACCTCACTCATTGTACAAATACCATCACTTGTGAATATTTTCAAAATCAAAACACATAAAAATGTCATTGACACTTTTCCTAAAGTGTTAAAACACCAAAAAAAGTAAAAAAAACCAACAAAACATATCGTAACGTTTTCTGATTCGGTTTTCTTTTAAGGTGATTCTTGAAGAAAAACGAGTCTGAATTACGGGACGATAACAAAAATATTGTCCAAAAAGTTTTTATCCCTAGTGCATGCGCACTCGTTCTTCAAGGTCCACTAGCCCATTACGTGAGCTGGTTCAGAGACCTCGAAGACCTCGTAGACGTTCTGCACCAACAGTCGGGTCTGAGATCCGTACTGTTCCACCTCCAGCTGTCATCATGGCAGCTGAGCCCACTATGAACGAGCTTCTCCAAGCACCCGTCGAGGGTTACGGAGATGCTATCGTTGTTCCAACAATCATGGCCGATAATTTTGAGCTTAAAACAGGATTAATAAATCTGGCCACATCACGTCAATTCTACGGTTATGAGAGGGACGATCCTCAAGATCACATTCGATGGTTCAATAAAATCACTTACACCATCAAATGCAAAGATGTCCCCTCTGATGCAATCAAACTTCTTCTCTTCCCATTCTCCCTGGAGGGACAAGCCCGGATTTGGCTTGAAAAACAACCTCCACGATCTATTGAGACATGGCAAGATCTTGTGAAAAAGTTCGTGAATGAATTCTTTCCTCCTTCCAAAACCACAAGTCTCAAGAATGATATCATGAAATTCACGCAGAAATTTGATGAATCCTTTAGTGAGGCATGGGATCGTTACAAGGAATTGCTCCGAAAATGCCCTCACCACGGTTTCTCTGATCTCATGACACTTGATACTTTCTACAATGGTGTAAGCCAATCTGATCAAGATTCTCTGAATGCCTCCGCTGGAGGTAACTTCTTGAATCGCACCACAAAGGATGCTTTAGAAATCATTGAGAATAAATCTAAGGTTCGCATTCCCCGAAGCAGATCGGTTTGTTCCCAAAGAGATGTTGTTCCTTCTTCTTCATCGCCCGTGGCTCAGTCTAGCACCGATGCTAGACTTGACAAACTCACGGAAGCTGTCCATGCATTTGTTCTCGCCTAAAGCAAGAAAGATTCTTCTCCTTCTCCACAAGCTGAAATCAAAAAGATAGAAGTTTGTGTCACTTGTGGTGGTCCACATTCATATTATAATTGCACTGCCACTGAAGGCAATCCATTCGAAGTAAATGCAATAGCCGGCAATTCCAACCAAGGAGGTATCCAATACCGTCCTCAAGTGGAACCAAATTACCGGGCTAGCAATCAGGGTGGACCACCCGGTTTTCCTCAAAATCCAAATAGGTTTAATCCTAATCCACCAAGGGGGCCTAATTTGCAGAATCAAAATCCTGCCCCCGTCAATCAGTACCCACCCCAAAGGGGTAATCAAGGGTATTCAGCTCCAAATTATCAAGATCCCCTCCTAAACGAGCTCAATAACTACATCAAAGTTAATGAGACCAAAATGAGGGCAATGCAAAATCAAATCTCAAATTTGAAAAATGATTTCCAATCATCAATAACCAAACAGGGTCAAGAGCTGAAGAGTGAGTTGATGCAAACAAACAACAAAATTGATCAAAATCAAGGCAAGATTGAAAATATGCTTGCCAGTCTTATGAATCATCTCACTCCACCCTCTACATCAGGAGGTCTCCCGGCTAATACAATTGTTAACCCCAAGGGTGAACTCAAAGCTATTACTACACGAAGTGGTAAAGCTTATGAAGAGCCGCCAGTTCCTCCTATTTCTCCTCTTCCACCTATGCCTCCTCCTCTTTATTCTGAGGAAGTTGAAATTGAGCCTGAGGCAACCACGGACAAGGTGCAATCTCCTAGCCCACGAAGTACCGCACACGTCCACCCTCAGGTTGTTCCGGAAATTGTACCAAAATCTGGACTTGTACCAAAACCGGGAGTTGTATTTGAACCATCAACAACTCCTGGAGAGAACCCTAAATCCAAACCTTCACTACCATACCCGTCAAGACTTAATGAGCAAAAGCTCCGCGAAAAGGCTAGTCACCAAATGGATAAGTTTTATCAAATCTTTCAAGATTTGCACTTTGACGTTAGCCTTGCGGATGCTATCATCCTGATGCCCAAATTCGCATCGATGATCAAGAACTTGTTAAGCAACAAGGAAAAATTGTACGAAATGGCAAAGACTCCATTAAACGAAAACTGCTCAGCAGTTATCTTAAAGAAGCTTCCCAAGAAGCTTGGAGACCCTGGGAGATTTCTCATTCCATGTGTTTTCCCTGGGATGGTTGAGTGCTTCGCCTTAGCTGATCTTGGCGCTAGCATCAACCTGATGCCTTACTCAGTGTGGGAGAAACTGTCTCTTCCTCAACTCACTCCTACGTGCATGACTCTCGAGCTTGCCGACCGTTCAATCTCTCATCCTCTCGGCATTGCCGAAGATGTATTCTTGAAAGTAGGAAAGTTCCATTTCCCCGCTGACTTCGTTGTTGTTAAGTTCGATGCTGACCCACGAGTTCCTCTCATTCTTGGGAGAGGATTCTTAAGGACGGGTCGTGCGTTAATTGATGTGCACGAAGAGGAAATAACTCTTCGTGTTGGTAATGAAGCTGTAACCTTTAACCTCGATCAAACTTCGAGGTACTCCTCTAACTATGACACCGAATCGGTTAACCGAATTGATGTCATTGATGTCGCGTGTGAGGAGTACGCTCCAGAGGTTTTAGGTTTTGTTGATGATTCTCCGAGTGAAAACTTCACTCCATCTTCTCACCCCATTATTGCCAATTCTTCTCCTTCCCTCACTCCGTTTGAGGGAAGTGACTTCATCTTCTCAGAAGAAATTGAGGCCTTTCTCAAAAGTGATTCGATTCCCGATGGAATTGATAACCAAGAGATCGACCTCGAGAGGGATATTCACCTGCTGGAAAAATTGTTAAATGAAGATCCCTCACATCTTCCTGTTCTACCACAAACACTTCATAAAGAGGAAGTCAAAAATGTTGAGAAAACTGATGACTTTCCCGCGGTTGAACTTAAGGACTTGCCGCCTCATCTTGAATATGCATTTCTGGAGGGTGATGATAAATTGCCCGTCATTATTGCTAAAGACTTAAGTGTTGAGGAAAAGGCTGCTCTTATACAGGTTTTGAAGTCTCATAAACGAGCAATTGCTTGGCGTCTCTCCGATATCAAGGGCATCGACCCTGAGTTCTGTACTCACAAGATATTAATGGAGGATGACATCAAACCTACGGTCCAACATCAAAGAAGGGTGAATCCAAAAATTCACGAGGTTATCAAACAAGAGGTTTTAAAACTTCTTGATGCCGGATTGATTTACCCTATCTCGGACAGTCCTTGGGTCAGCCCAATCCATTGTGTTCCAAAAAAGGGTGGCATTACCGTTGTCACAAATGAGGAGAATGAGTTGATTCCAACTCGTTTGGTTACGGGTTGGCGCGTCTGCATTGATTATCGTAAATTGAATGACGCCACCCGTAAGGATCATTTTCCTCTGCCCTTTATGGATCAGATGCTCGAGAGATTTGCAGGGAATGAGTACTATTGCTTCCTCGATGGTTTCTCGGGTTACTTTCAGATTCCCATTGACCCGCAAGACCAAGAAAAGACCACTTTTATGTGCCCCTATGGAACCTTCGCATATAAACGTATGCCATTTGGCTTATGTAATGCCCCGGGCACGTTTCAAAGATGTATGATGGCCATTTTTTCCGACATGATCGGGAAAAGTATGGAGGTCTTTATGGACGACTTCTCGGTCATTGGGGATTCGTTTAAAACATATCTCTCCTATTTAGACAGCATGCTAAAACGTTGTGAAGACACAAAGTTATGTCTAAATTGGGAGAAAAGTCACTTTATGGTCAAAGAGGGCATTGTCCTCGGCCATAAAATTTCAAAAAATGGGATGGAGGTTGACCGTGCCAAAGTGGACGTCATTGCTAAATTGCCTCATCCCACGACTGTGAAAGGTGTTAGGAGCTTTTTGGGTCATGCCGGTTTCTACCGTAGGTTTATTCAAGATTTTTCTAAAATCGCCCGGCCTATGACCCATCTCCTCGAGAAGGATGCTCCTTTTATCTTCTCCCCTGAGTGCATCGAAGCCTTTGAAACATTAAAGAAAAGGCTTACCGAGGCACCGATTCTTGTTGCCCCCGATTGGGACTTGCCCTTCGAGCTCATGTGTGATGCTAGTGATTATGCTATAGGGGCAGTCTTGGGGCAACGCAAAACAAAACATTTTCAGCCTATACACTATGCCAGCAAGACTATGACCGAGGCACAAAGTCATTACACCACCACTGAAAAAGAATTATTAGCTGTGGTGTATGCTTTTGAAAAATTCCGGCCATACCTGATTCTGACTAAAAGCATAGTGTATACGGATCATTCGACTTTGAAGTATCTATTTGCAAAACAAGATGCAAAGCCGAGACTCCTCCGATGGGTTCTCCTCCTTCAGGAATTTGATATCATCATTCGTGATAAAAAAGGAGCTGAGAACCTGGCTGCTGATCATCTCTCCCGTCTTGAAAACCCTCACCAAAATGCTTTCGAGAAAAAGGAAATAAATGAAACATTTCCTCTCGAAACCCTCAATGTGGTTTCATTTCGTGGAGACTCGATTACCCCATGGTTTGCCGACTTTGCAAACTATCTTGCGGGTAACTTCATTGTGAAAGGGATGTCGTCCCAACAAAAAAATAAATTTTTCAAAGATGTCAAACATTACTTTTGGGACGACCCCTACTTATTCAAGATATGCTCGGATCAAGTCATCCGGCGGTGTGTGTATGGTCAGGAAGCCGCTGAAATTTTAAAGGCTTGCCATGCTGGTCCCACGGGGGGCCACCACAATCCCAACTACACCGCCAAAAAGGTGTTTGATTCTGGCTTTTATTGGCCCTCGATCTATAAGGATGCCCAAAATTTAGTCAAGTCCTGTGACGCTTGTCAACGTCATGGAAATATTTCACAAAAGAATGAAATGCCTCAGAATGCAATTCAAGTGTGTGAAATCTTTGATATCTGGGGCATCGACTTTATGGGGCCATTTCCATCCTCTCACGGCAATAAATACATACTCGTGGCAGTTGACTACTTGTCAAAATGGGTTGAAGCGAAAGCTTTACCCACAAATGATGCCCGAGTAGTTGTGAAATTTTTAAAAGCTCTTTTTGCCCGATTCGGAACTCCACGTGCTATTATTAGTGATCGTGGTACGCACTTCTGTAATGACAAATTTGACAAAGTCATGCAAAAGTACGGTGTGACTCACCGTCTTTCTACTGCGTACCACCCTCAAACGAGTGGACAAGTCGAAGTTTCAAATCGGGGCCTCAAGAGAATCTTGGAAAGAACTGTAGGAGAAAATCGTGCATCGTGGTCGGACAAATTAGATGATGCACTTTGGGCTTTCCGTACGGCTTACAAAACACCCATTGGGTGTACGCCTTATAAACTTGTGTACGGGAAGGCATGCCATCTTCCGATCGAGCTTGAGCATAAAGCCTATTGGGCCCTCAAGCATGCCAATTTCGACCTCAGAACGGCGGGTGATCACAGAAAAGTTCAACTAAATGAATTAAACGAACTTCGTGATCAAGCTTACGAGAACTCTTTGATCTATAAACAAAAGATAAAGAAGATTCATGACTCAAAAATCAAAAACCGCGTTTTTAACGTTGGTGATCGAGTCCTTCTTTTCAACTCTAGACTCAAGATCTTCTCGGGAAAGCTCAAAACCCGATGGACTGGTCCATTCACTATCACAAAAGTTTATCCTTATGGTACCGTCGAATTATCTCAAAATGACGGTCCTAACTTCAAAGTGAATGGACATCGGTTAAAGCACTACTTTGGAGAGGACGTACCATCCATGGTCGTCCCGGATCTCCAAACTTTCCCCAAGGACAATTGAATTCGGGGATAGAGTCAAGCTAGCGACTCAATGACCAAAAACTAGCAACAATACGGGTTTTCACCCGTATCTCTGATTCTTTCTATTTTCTACCACTAAGTGTGGGAGAATGGCCAACCCCCCCTGTTTGAAAAAATGTATATATGTATATAAGTTAAAAAAAAAAAAAAAAAAAAAAAAAAAAAAGTTGTATATATATAGAAATAAAGTGAAATTGGTATGTCCACAGTTAGATTCGAATCTTGGCTTTTTACGTTCATAGCTTCGGCATAATAGCCGGGACTTTGAATATTGAGGACAATATTCATTTCTAAGTGTGTGTGGGGGGGGGGGGGGGGGGGGAATTCTAACGAATTTTAAGCTATATCTTTCATGTACCCCCGTTTTTGGCCAAAATTTTCAAAAATTTTTCACTTTATTTCAAAATTTTTGTGGTAATCAGTCCGCCTTGTCTAAGCGACAAAAGGGATTGGCTAGTCCAGGAGCAAACGGCTCTTGGTAAAGACAACTCAAATCCGTTGACGGCTGGCAGTTTGCCCAAAATTGTATGGTTCATCAACTCCCCGAAAACAAATGAGTTGGCTAGCCCGCAAGATTATGGCTTGTGGTAAAGGCCGTGGAAAAATCCATAATTGGTAATCAGCTCACCAAGATGTTGACTAGGTCCATCAAGAGTTGGCTAGTCCAGGAGCAAACGGCTCTTGGTAAAGACTTAACAAATCCGTTGGAAGCTGGTGGTTTGCTCAAAATCACACAGTTATCAGGTGTGCCACAGTTCTTACACCTGGCTACTCCAGAAGTGATGGGTTTTGGTAAAGAGTTTAAAATCCATCAAGTTTTCTAAAAAGATTGCTAGGGACTAGCAATAGTTCAGTGTGGGGGATTGATGAGTGCTCAAACACTCATCGTTTTTGATATATTTAAACTGCCAAAACGCACAAAAACAATCAAAAAGATATCAAAATACTTAAATAATCCCAGGGATTGTGTTTTATGTGTTTTAAAAGCAAAATGTGCAAAAACAAAGAAAAAACGTACAAAGTTTGCAGTATTGGCAGTTTCAGTCCCCCAAGTTTCAAAACTTGTCAATTTTAGTCCCTATGCACTTATTTTTAAGGAAAAGTCAACCCAAGGTCTTAAAAGTCAAATAATCACAAAATATTATAATTGGGTTGCAAGTTTTCAAAAATTACATAATTAGTCCCTGAAAATCCAAAAATGGCAAAAGTAGTCCCTGGGATTTTTGAAAATTTGAAAATGTGGAAAAATGCAAATTTGGTCCTTGGATTATTGGTTCTTGGCAAAATGGATCCTTTGGAGAGTTTTGGAAAGTTGCACTTCAGCCCCCTCAACTTTGAAGGATTTACAAAAATGGTCCTTGTGATAACTATTAGCAAACCGGACCCTTGTTTACTTAATCCAAAAGCCAAACCCAACCCAAGCATTGATCTGATCCAGCTACACAACCCAAGCCCACCACTTAGCCCAAAATTTTAAAAACTGTTGTAAATAACTCCCCCGGTCAAACTTGCGTTGACCCGACCTTCTTCCCCAACCATATCCCACAAAACCAGGCAACATTGTCTCCCCCCCCTCCACCTTTTCCACCAACTCAGCCCCCACAATCAATGCCCACACCTAACAAAGCCACCACCATTAATGCCCTCACCAACACCCACTCATTTAACCCCGACCCCATTTTGGCGCTAAAATCATGATCAAGGGTTTAGAATGGTCTCACAGGAATTCAATGGATGGGATTTGGTCAAGAAGTCATCACAAAGACTTTGGGAGTGTCAGTTTTCAAATTGAGGCCATGTGGAAGACTTAGGGAATTATTTTTAGGTCGTTATATATAGAAAAGCTCATAGAAGCTCTTGGTGTGTAATTTTTCTTAGTTTTATGTAGTTTCAGTTTATTTTTAATGTAATGTAACTATTTTTATTAATGAAAGTTCAGTTTGAAGCTTAATTCTCTTTTTCATTTTTCAAAGTCTCAATTTAAATTTCCAAGTTCTAATTAAAAGTTTCTAATGTGAGTTCATGTAATTCAGTAGCTTATATAAACTTAAAAACAAGGTTTGGAAAGCTTTATAAGCTTTCAAGATAACACTAGGCTCAGTTTTAAATATCTACTAAAAATTCAAGAAAAATCAAAAATAAAGAAAAAACAAATTGTGAAAAAGAACAAGAAGGCAAGGAGCACAGTGGATTAAGGATGGCTGTGGGTTAGAGGTTTGTGGAAACCACATAGGTTTGGTGATTGAGGTTCCTTGGTTCTTGGACTGAGCTTGGAAGGCTTATGTAAGCCAACTGTTTCAAATTTTTACTCTTCTTAGTGATTTAGTTACTTATTATTGCTTTGATCACTTAATTGTTACTTATTGTCAGTAATTAGAGTAGTTATAATCAGTAGATTGTGTTGTGTATTTATTTAACTCAGTTTTCTATCACAAATTACCTTTTAAGGGGTGTTTGGTTGTAACTTGTATGGTGTGTTCTAGCTGTGTAATTGTGCATCTATCTGTTTCTATCATTTGCATGGGTGTATAAAAGCTCAGAGGAACAAGTGAGTTGGTACAAAAGTTTGCAAAAGTCAGATTTACAAAAATTCCACCACCACAGTTAACTGTGGTGGATTTTGAGTCCCAAATCTTTCCATTTCATTAGATAAGTTTGTGATTTAACATAATTCAGTCCTAATCTAACTTACAAACATAATTTCAGTCAGTTAGATCAAGCCAAATCTCACAAAAGTCAAAGTGTTTAGTTTTCTTCAAAAGTCAAATCTGTTTCATTGGATTTTGAGCAAACTTTGATGATCTGCAATTTGCTTAATACTAGGTTTTAAGATCTGAAATTTTACATGAATGATCTCTACCACTTAGTTGATTTTTGAGATTTAATTCAGATTTTATGGATTTTATTTAGTGGGTCCCACCAGGCCTTGAAGTAGGTTGCAGGGCAAAGATCTGCCCTGTTCTCAGCAGATCACCCTCACACCACCACCTTTTGTGGTGGTTTGTGACCACTACAGTGACCCTAAGTCTTTGTTTTTGGTTCCACTCAACCCCCCTCCTACCAGGGAGTAAGGTTGAACCCTTTGTTTGACCCCTAGGACTGTGGACCCCACCTAATTTGGCCCCTAGACTTTGTCCCAAAACTGTATCAGAACAAAATAAGCTAAGTGCTTATTGAAGCTTTTTGGCTTATTCAGGCCTCATTTGTTGGTTGTTAGTTGCTTATTATTGATCATTAGACTCAGAGAAACCAAAGAATACCATTGTGGACCCCACATCTTCATTTTGAGCTTAAAAACCTTCACAGTCAACAAAAGTCAACTGTGAGGTAATTAAGCACTTCAACTGCTTATTCCTTAGGTTAAATCAAAAGTGTTTTTGTTAAAAATAGTTGTTTTTAGTTTATTATTAGTTTAGAAAAAGAAAAAAATCCAGAAAACCAATTTTAAAAATAGTGATAGCTTCTATTTAATAGGAGTTATCAATTTATTTTTCTTTTTAATTTACTTCTAAGTAATATATCACTTTTATATTTTTAGAAATTATATTTTAGGTTAAAATAATTTTATAAATTTTTCCAGATTTTTATTTTGTCTTTTAGTGGGTTTTCTAATTAATTTTAGTTTAATTTAGTTTTAATTAATATTAATCAATTAAATAGCATAATTAGATTTTATATAGTATAACCTAGTTTTTATAATTTTTCTAGCTTTTAATTTAGTTAAAAAATTTTCATAAATTTTTCTAGAATTTTTAGTGTTCATTTTCTATTTCTTATAATATAATTAGTTTAATTAGTAATTAATAAGTAATTAGAATAATAATTAATTAATTAGCTTAAAAATACCTAGAATTAACTTTTTATAATTTTTTAGGATTCCTGTAATGGTTAATTAGATTTATAAAATTTTTCTTAATTTTCTAAGTCTTTTTAGTATTTTTAATAATTCTAATCAATTTAATTAGTATTAAATATATAATTAGTAATTAATTAATATTAAATAATTAAATAGTGTAAAAATAATTTTTAATTTTCTTAAAATTTTCTTTAATTAATAGGATTGTAAAAATACCAATTTTACACTTTTAACCCTCCCAGTCCTCCAGTTTTACTTTTTGTTTTATTCGTCCGAATACGTTTTTTAATTAAAACGTACGTTTTTAGGTTTAGCTCAAATCTTCGTACTCCAAATTCCTGTAACCATTCACATAGCTTTCCTAAGCTATATTTGTTAATAATTTCCACATAATTTTCACAACAAACCCTTTTCTGTGAATAACACCCGATTACGAACACGCTAAAGTTACATTTCACACCTCAACGGGATTTAACGACCCGGTGATACATTATATTACCCGGAGCATTGATCTAGGCTATTTGACTTAGTTGACCATTCTTTGGTTAATTTAAGTTAGGTGGTTTGGCATCAATCACCTGTCATAGCAAAATAGATTACCAAAGGCTTGGGAAAGGATCAAACCTCCACCACATGGCATAAGCACCTAGGATAAACTATCAAAAAGGTCTTTTAAAGGGTTGTAACGTTAGGTGTAGGGATATGGAATACACGGTTTTGTTGGATATAGGCAGTCTTTACTGGTGGCGAGTTAACAATCTTGGTTAATTACATGTACAATATGGCGTTGCTAAGCCAAGACTAGACTCGACTTAAGCTAATAAATGAAAAATAACAAAAACATAAAATGAAAAGGGATGGTAGTCCGTATGTTTTTTTCTCTTTTTTCTTTATATATATATATATATATATATATATATATATATATATATATATATATATATATATATATATATATATTTGCATACACTCTTACCCTACCATCCAAAATAATACATCATAGGGAATGAAAATTCCCCTTACACTTGAATCTTTACATACTTTACAATAAACTAATCTAATGACTCGAATTAAGAAAATCAAAACACTTTGAGTACTTTTAAGATTAACGTACATATGGGGGTAATATATGATGTTCTTCCCCATTACTCCATAAATAAGTATTTTACCCATGAGTCCCAATCGTCCCAAAACAATATGTACAAGGATATGACTCGACTTAGCAACCATGCAATCAATTAGATAATTAACTTAGGGTTTAACAAATAATAATAATGCACTAAAGATGAGTGCATACACGGAAGGCTAAGGCGATTTGGGTGTACATTTAAGTGGGGTGTAACAAATTCTTCCTTTAAGTAAAATGCTTAAAGTTTGAAACGAAAAGATAGGCTCGGAGGGGTGTACTAGAGGTTTCGTGTACTAAAAATGAGTACAACGCTAAGGCGTGGGAAAAATTAGTTGACTTAACTAGCCAAGTAATATGAGTTAAATGGTCAAGCAATTATGATACGGGTTTAACACAAGGGTGATCCTAATGCCTCTTATCATGTAGTAAATCCTACTACACGAATGTAGTCTCACTAGCGGTCTCGAGATGCATCACTAACGCAAGTTCTAGAATCTAAATGCTACCGGTACTCTCATAAGCACTAATAATAAATGCTTTTCCTATCAAATCTAAAGGCGAACCTCACATATTTGGGTGGAAAATTTTTCTGAATAGTACGGTTTTGTGCTAGTCATACAATCTCCTATCCATGAGACGCTTGGTAAGGCTAAAGTTTCACTCCTAAATGTTGTTAAAAATTTTAAATTTGGCGCTAAAATTACACTAACAAGTATTTCTCATAGTTTTATTACACATCTACTATTAAAGAAACAAACTCAAGCGAAAGTGTATCTATAAGGTATCATCATTTTACCCTCCCCTTACACTTAGGATGAACATTGTCCCCAATGTTCAAGTAAAGAATGTAAAAGTTAAATAAGTAAAAAGAAGGAAATCAAATACTCCCCTGATTCGCTCGGTATGGATAATAAGGTGGCCATGTTAGATCTTCCTCCAAGAAAATGAACAATCAAAGCTTCCCTTCCAGAATAATAATCATCTTCTTGTCATACATAACTTGTAAAACCCGAGAAAACAGACAAGGCAACCTCGCATAAAATCGGCGGCAATCTACATATGCTAATAAATCCTAGAAAACAAAATAAGATATAATGCTTGTGGAATGATGTTTGCAGATTTCCTGGAGATTATAAAACTAATAATTCAACAAAAACTTTAAGACTCCGTTAGAAAAACAAAACTGGTAAAATTTCCAGATTTTTACACGTGACGCCGTCAAGAGTAAACTCATGACGCCGTCAGAAGTGACCTGCAGAAATTCTTATGTTAAGTTTCCGGAAAATTTCTGGAAAAACTTGGTCTCACTTCCTGGAAAATCCTGTAAAACTTCATTATGACTCGATACAAGCATTTGACTCTAACAAATACGAATATACATGTTCACTTAAGATTGTGGAGAATCATGATCGGTTTGTTTCTTAAAAACATATTTGGGTTTCCCCTTACACTTATCTTTTGCAAAAATACCTTTGGATGAAGTTAAGACTAGGCCAAAACAATAAAGTAAAGTATTTCCACTATTTAGTTTAGAAACATGATCTACCAACAATAAAAATAAAGCATGCATACGGAAACAAATAACAAACAAACAAAATAAAAATCACACAAAACATGGGTTGCCTCCCAAGAAGCGCTTTTCTTTATTTACGAGTCTTGTAGCTAGACTCAAGGTCATGGGTTACTACGTGACCTCATCGTTGGTTTCACTTTCTGATTGTAAGTGTTCTTTGTAGAAACCAATCACCTTTTTCTCAATCGCTCCTATAATCCTATGGGCAAATTCCTTATCGACTTTATACTTTGGTCCTATAGTCAAGCAATCTTTGTAGAAAAGACTCTTCTTTTCCCATACATAGTCCATGCCCTTTTTCTTATCCTCTTCATTGATATCCTCAAAAGCACCAATGTTGTCCATGTCAAAACGGGGCACAAAACGAAATTCTTTCATTCTATTAGGCATCCTATAAGTGATCCTATCGGTGTTACTTACAAATCGGATTGTCCCTTCTATCTCATCATATTCTAACTTGGACACCTCAACAAATGGTTTACCAAATACAACATTGGATAATCGACAATCAATAACATTAGCAAGATCTTCCACAATCATAAAGTCGGTGATATAAGTGAAATTCCCAACAAAGACATGTAGATCTTTAACTCTCCCGACAAAGTTACAAACTCCACCGGGGTATTTGGGATCTCTTCTAGGTTCAAGTCTTGTTTTCACTATATCATTATAAACACTTGAGGACATAATGTTGATTGGGGATTTAAAGTCAATGTAAGCATTGTCAACGTGTCTATACCCGATCATACATTGTATCTTAGCATTCTTAGGGTCGCCTCTCTTTATCTTAGGTTCGATTCTAGTAAAAAGAGATCGAGGGTTATCAATAAGACTATTATAATATGCAATCTCCTCCTTAGTGGGGTATAGATTAAAATAATCATTTAGCTTCGGATCTATTTCCCCTTCCTCAAGTTCCTCAACAACATTCTCAAAATCATTAGGTCCTAGGTCCTTATTTGAGTACAAGGCGGTTGCTAGGTCACTAAATGCTTGGTCGAGCTCAACTTTAATCAACCTATTAAGTTCCCTAATCTCACTCTCAATTTGTTCACATAACACAGCCACTTCTCTAGGGGAAAGGGGTGGATTCGCGTTTTCCGTAATGGTCAACGGAATAGTCAATGAATTTAATTTATTAACAAAGGCACGAAGAAAAAGATAGACTAAAGGGAACCTAAAAATAAAAATAAAATCTTACTAGAAAGGAATCTAGCAAGTAGACCTAATAAAAAGAGATTCTAACCTAGACAATAACTATTCCCCGGCAATGGCGCCAAAAACTTGATGCGTAGCGATTGCACCAGGCTTTACCTCTCGAGAGATCTCGAGAAGCTTACAACCCCCACCAGGCAGTGTACCTGATCAATGTAGTATAGTATAATGACAAGTACCGGGGGATTGATCGTTCAGCAAGGAATAGTGTCGCTAGGATTAGAAAACCTAAAGACTAGGTCTAGAGATGAGGGATGATTCTTTTTGTATTTTTTTTATATTTTTATGAAAGCAAGTAAAAATCTCGGGTTTGAAGGATTTGGGCAGAATTAGTTGCTAGTCAACTAACCCAATACTAAAGATGCAATCAAAATAAAACACTAAAAATGAAATTAAAACTAAATTATACTAAGGTTGTGAGCAATATGTGGGAGAATTGTGTTTACTTAGATTTCACTACTCCCTAGATATCTTTTACACGTTAATTACTTGTTATAGTTGCGTGGATGGCGGATTGTATTCCTTAATACCATTCATGGGGTGGCGTACTTACTTCCCCAATCCTATGAGCGCCTACTTCACTCCTATGTCGAGCCGGCTAAGAAGCTCTTAACATGGGATCATTAGAATTTACTCATGCATTAAATACAACCAATAAAACCTAGTACACATCGGTTCATGTTTCCTAAGACGTTCAAGCATGTTACACAATGGAGATCTGCCAGTTTTCTTAAGCCTAACATTGAAATCATTCATCCAATACAACCATAAACAAGTAATCAACACATAATTAACATCTAGGTTTCATTAGATCTAAGCAAACACAAGATAAATCTAGCCTAGCATGTTGAAATCAAGACAAGTAAAAGATATAATTAACCAACACATAGACATATTGATTGAATTAAAGAGAAGACTTATCTTAATAGCACATGAAAGGATTCAAGGGTTGAAAACCCTTGAAAGTACTGTAAAATATGAGCTAGGGTTTACAAAGTTCGGCCCTAGGGTTCTCCACAAAAGTTCCCTCTCTTTAATGAATGAAAAATAGAAAACTATATATAGAGTTTAGTAGGTGACGGCGTCAAGAACAAATGTCTGACGCCGTCATCTCGCCGCCAAATAGTTCCTCGGACTGCCTAGATCTGGGTCTGACGCCGTCATGTATTCCCCTTATGCAGGCCGTCACAAAAAATACTCTTGACGCCCATGTTGTGACGCCGTCAGGTTTGCACTGGGTCATCACCACTTTTACTCTTGACGCCGTCAGGATATTCCTCTTGACGCCGTCAGGTACTGTTCTCAGCATGGAAAATTAAGTCTTTGGCGTTTTCTTCACTTTTATGCTCCAAAAACGTCCGAATTGCTTCCTTTTCCAGAATTCACTCCCAAAGTACCTAAAATCACAAAAGGAACTATTTAGGGTAATATTTGATCAAATAAATTCAATTCCGGGCTTAAATGACCCCCTAAAAGTGGTTCATTTTTCACCTCATCAGTTTTAATGAACTTAAGGTATGATATTATTTTGAATTTTAGATGTTTTATGCTTAATTCTATGTTGCTTTACATGATTTTAGAGTTTTCCCTTGATTAGTTATAGAATTATGATCACTTCGTATTTAGGATTTTTCTGTGCCCTAATGTGAACAATTGCCCATATCAGTAGAATAATGTGATTGATGAAAACATTTGCTTATAAGTTTAAAAGGGAGAATACATGTTTAAGAGTTGCTATATAAATATTTGGAAGGATTTTGATTATGAATGCATAAATTTCTAAGTATATGATGCTTAAACTGTTATAAATAAATGCTTATATGGTTAATTTGATACTTGATACTGCTTTTGAGATGATAGAAACCAAATAAGGATTTTTTTTTATGCCTTGATATAATGAAAATGGTTCTTGAATATAAAATAGAGGATTTGTGTGCAGAGTATTAAAACCGCCGGTTTTGAGTGTCAAGACCGCGGTACTTTTATTAAAAACCGTCGAACATTTTCTTAATGTTGGGAATTTTGTCACGTAATCGACGGTTTTATTCTTAAAACCATCGTTTTTCTGGAGAATTTGAACACAGTATACTTGAAACTTGTTTAATTGGTTACATATTGAATGTCTGTGTTTTCTAACGACTAATGTTGCTTGTTTGTGAATATTTGAGTAGAATATACCAGGAGAAAGTTCTATGGTGGCATCCAGAACAAGAGGAGCACTTAGGAAACCAAAGAGAGAGCTAGAGGATCATCCTAACCTACTATGGAAAGGTACCACCAGACAACAAAAGAGGGATTTGAATTTTATACTAAACAAGATGTATTTCAGGAGTATAGATGTACCTAAAGTATTGAACTGGAAAACCATGGAGACTTTAGGATGTGACAAAATTATGGCTGATGTACTGATGGCTAGAAAGGTGATTGGGAGTGAATTTGTGACATCCCAGATGCGGAAAAGAGCAGTTGAAATCAGGGAGCTAATTTACATAGATTGGTGTTTAGAATTTTTTAGCTCCTTAAGAGTGAAGAGGGATATTACTGATGAAGAAGCCTTGACTGGAACTTTCATGAAGTTTAGACTTGGAGGTGTAGAGAGGAGAGTAACTTTGTATGAAGTTGGAAAGCTGCCGGGGTTGTATTTTGATGAAGAAATGAAGAGTGGTAAGTTGGAAAGACTAGTGGAAGAAGGATGAAGAACAAGTGAATTTGATGGTGAAAAGTTCTGGAAAGAGATAAGTGGAGAAGATACTAGGATATATGGGAAGAGAAGGGTATGGAAGATCAAGGACCTTGTGTTACAGATTTTACAAAAGATTTTGGTGAAATCTATTTTCCATAGAGAATACTTTGAGCATTATACGTTGGACCCTGAGCTGTATATTATGTATTTGTATGTGAGGAATAAGCATCTAAGTTGGTTGAATTTTACATGGTTGATAGCCCTACATCTTTTCTATGATGCAGTCACTGCTGGTGGAACAAGAATATGTTGTAGGCACTTGGTCTCCAGGATTGCAAGAAACTTAAGGCTGTTTAACAATGAAGAGATGGAACTTTTTGGAGAGCCAATTTTATGCAAGACTTTAGAAATTAAGAATTTCATTTACTTGAGAGATGAAGATACTGGGTTTATAAGGGGACACCCTGAAGATATGGAGGTGGAGCCATTAAGAAGTATGGAAGGAGGAGAAGTGCAGGGATGAAGACCGCCGAGGTTTTTGGGAAACACGGCGAAGTTTCTTTGTTTGAATGACTAGTATGTTGGTCATATTTTCAAAAAAATTTCAAAACATGTTAAAACAAATTTATGGTCTGTGACTTGGGTACCTCTGTTGGTACCCAAAAACAAAACAATTTGGATACTTGCACCACCACCACGTTGGCACCATGGTTGCCATTTCAAAACAATTCGAACCTATTATCTATTTTATATTTCTAACGTAATGTGTTAATATTTATTGGATATCTGTTTGTTGAATGATGTGTGAATACTGATGCGTTGAATTGCACCCTCGCAAAAGGTTTTACCTCTCAAGGGATCTTGAGAAGCTTGCAATCCCCACCAGGCAGTGTACCTGACCATTGTAGTATTGTATAGTGACAAGTATCGGGGGATTGATCGTTCAACTCAAAGAATAGTGTTCGCTAGGGTTAAAACTCAATTAAACTAGGTCTAGAGATGACAGACGATTCTTTTTGTATTTTTGTATTTTATGAAAAGCAAGTAAAAATCTCGGGTTTTGAAGGAGTGGGCGGAATTAGTTGCTAATCAACTAACCCAAATAACTAAAGATGCAATCAAAATAAAATAAAATAAACTTAAACTAAAACAATAATGAGAGAAAATGTGTTTACTTAGATTTCACTACTCCCTAGCTATCTTTTACTGGTTGATTAGTTTGTTACAATTGCATGGATGATGGGTTATATTCCTTAATACCATTCGTAGGGCCGTGTACGATCTTCCCTAACTCTATAAGCTTCTACCTCTTCCTATGTCGAGCCGACTACTAGCTCCTAACATGGCCTCATTAGTAGTTACCTATGTATTAAATATAACCAATATATCATAGTACACCTCCATCATGTTTCTTAAGATGTTCAAGCAAGTTACCAATTGGAAGTCTGCCAGTTTTCTTAAGCCTAACATCGAACTCATTCATCCACAACAATTATAAACAAACAACGAACCAATAATCAATATCTAAGTTTCATTACATCTAAGCAAACACAAAGAAAACCTAGCCTAGCATGTAAAAGAGAAGACAAGCATAAGATATAATCAAACAACACATAGATATATTGAATGATTTGATGAAAGACTTATCTTCAATTAAGCATGGATGAAATAAGGGTTTGAAACCCTCAAAATAGCAGTAATATTCATCTAGGGTTTTCTCCCTTCAAAGTTGCACACAATGAATGAAAACTAGAAAACTATGTATAGATTTTACATTCTGACGGCATCAAGAGTAGTGTCTGACGCCGTCAACTCGCCGCCAAAATAATACTCGTATTGCCTAGATCCGCTTCTGACGTCGTCACGTATAAACTTGGTCTTGGCCGTCATGTGCAATTTCCTCTTGATGGCCTTGGTGACGCCGTCATGTACAAATCTCCAAAAACTTCTCTGGCGCATCACGTGTATTTGATTTATCCACCTATTTGTCAAGTCTTGACGCCATCACTAGCAATCTGTGACGCCGTCAGGTTCAATTTTCCGCATTATTTTGAGACTTTGTCGTTTTCTTCACTTTTTTGCTCCAAAAACGTCCAAAATGCTTCCTTTTGTAAATTTCCTCTCAAAAGTACCTAAAATGACAAAAGGAACGATTTAGGGCAATATTTGATCAAATAATCTCGACTTTGGCCTTAAATGACCCCTAGAAGCGGTACACTTTTCGTCTCATCAAATACAGGAAATGAAAGAATGGTCCAAAAAGGTGGACAAATACTTGGAGATTCCTCGGGCAATAACAAAGCATACCCGGGAAGTATCGTTATCCTTTATTTTTCCCGTTATACTTTGTTTTTAATTCTAAAGCATTAGGGACAATGCTTAATTTATGTATGGGGGGGGGGGAGATAACTTGAAAAATAAAGAAAACTTATGCTTAACATGGAAAATTTTAAACTGTTAAAACAACAAATATTGCATAAAAAGCGCCGCTTTTGGCAAAAGAACGCCGTAGTTATAACTAAAGATCGACACATATTCTAGTTATGTACGCCGATTATGGGGGTATAAAAAGAAAATAAATTTGGAAATAACTAAAGAATTTTATAGAAAATGTATCCAAAGACAATCATAAAAAGTCTGAATCGGGATTAATGACATTATTTGCACATTTTATGACCATTACGACTATAAATGTGAGGATTTCGAGCCTATATCGGCATGTACCTTTTATGCTTGATTTCTTTGTTTATAAGTGTGCCGATAATTTATGTGATTCTAGAACTTGTATTAGAAATCATTATGAGACCGCAGTGAGATCACATTCGTGTGATATAAGTATTTCTAAATGATAAGATGCAAGAATTAGGAATTACACCATATATAAGCCATCAGTTTTCTAAACAAAATTTAACCCATTTAGCACTAACTTTTAGTGCTATTATCCACTAGATAAACCTATCTGAGCCTTAGTTTTTCGTTTCTATTTATCCATCAAGAAAAAAACAAAAATATGTTGCTTAGTCGGGAATCTAAAGATTGGAATATATATGAGAAATAAGATACCAATTACGATGAGTATGAAGAGTACCCGCTTTATGTTTGTTATAATGTGGCTTTACCAAAAAATAAAATATAAAATAAAATAAAAAATAAAAAAGAGAATAAAGAGAAGTATGATTTCCCGACTTAAGTTTTACACCAAATATTTTTCATGTCTAATCCATACCTTGTTAACCGTTAACCTTATAACCCTTAAACCGAATAAAAGACCTCTTTGATATTGATACTTGGTGCTTACGCCATGTCGGTGCAGTTTTGTTTCTTTTATAAGCATATGGTAAATCTATAAGTTATGACAGAGTTATAAGAGTGCATTACAAACCAATATATATATATATATATATATATATATATATATATATATATATATATATATATATATATATATATATATATATATATATATATATATATATATATATATATATATATTTCTATGAGTGCTTGAGTGAATTTAAAAATATACATTTTCGTGACGAGCATGTCATGTTATTCTTGGTTGTCTTGGATACACAAAAAATACACATTTGAAACTTATACGAGACGTGGTTTTTGAAAGACAAATTTTTATATATGGTTGAGGGCAAGCATTGGTTTAAGTATGGGGGAGTTTGATGAGTCTCGTATTATACATATTTATACCCCCGATATTATGTGAATTATATGATAAATGACCTTATTATTAGGACTTTTGGTACTTATTATGAGAATATATGTGCAGGACAAAGGTTTGGAGAAAAATAACGAGAAACACACGAGAAGGATGACTTTGTGAACATATAAGAAAAAAGGCATAGTTTGGACTAAAGCACGCCGCTTATAAGTAGAAAGAGCGCCGCTTACGGGTATCTTTGGTCAACTATATATACACGAGTCATATATGAAGAGCGCCGATTATATATTATATAAGCGCCGGTTACACGAAATGAAGCTCGCCGGTTTTACACCAAATGCACGGTGTACTTTACATGGCAGTTATATTTTCTACATTAATAAGCTACTTCAATGATGAGACCGATCACTTGCTTGTAATAACTTTCTAGGGACGTGCTAGGGTTTCATTTACACTATAAATAGAGGCACAATTCGTGGTTCTAAACACACCAAAACAAAACATCATAACTTGATCACTAGAAGAAGTTTAGTAGTGGTTTACACCAAAGCCACTAGCTAGAGCCGGCGAAACACTTGGAGAACTCAGTTGGAATGCGAGAACATTTGAAAACCTCGGTATAATGATAACATTACTTGTTTACTTAGTTTACTTTTATATGAATACGGAGTAGTACTTTTATGTTTGTTAGAGGCATGTCTGCCATGAGTTGAATTTGGATTTGTATCATGACTATTGAATATATCTTTTATGTATTTGGTATGTTACGATTTAGACTCCTATCATATGTCTTGATTGGTCATTATAATTTTTTACAGGTCGAAAGATGCAATTATATTTACTATATTATGAATCGTCTGTCTATAACGAGTCATTGCTATGCTTGTGAGAATTGGATAGTAAAGCATATGATAAACTTTACCATAACATGTTTAAGGACTAGCCTCATGTCTAACGACTTGGTTAGGGGAAATTCATACTTGGTACTTCATGCTTGGACCATACTTTATGCACTTTATGTATTTAGGATCATAGGTCGAAAGAAGATTCTTTTACATCAAGTAGATATATTAGTTTACATGATCACCAGTCATGTTTTACTTCTATGCTTTGTCCAAGTACTTTCTATGATACTTATGCTCATTCATCTTATGTGCTTAGCCTTTAACAAACATACTTTTAATATCAATTGGGAAAACACTTCAAAAATCTTAAATCCAACAAAAAACGGTTTTAGTGATAAGTGACAATCATTGGAATCTAATTTTGTTATCTTTAGCTAACAATAGGAACAATTACCTCTCTTGGGACGACCTGGTCTTACCTCAAACCTTTACTATAAACGGGGGTTATACTTTACCCATGTGTTTTATGAATTAAGGAAATGGTGAACTTAGTCTTATAAATTTAAAGCTTTCGAAACACATCACCGGTCATAACTAAAGTTTCTGCAGGGGAAACCTAAAACAATTCTCATAAGTGACTTCATAAGATCCTATAGTGCAAACCTAAGGGTCCAAATCTTCACAGGCCATAACTTACGAGCTACAAGTTGAAGCCTGGGCTCTGATACCATAATTGTAACACCCCAACCCGACAAGGGTCAAAATGCCACATTATGGTGTCCATCAGAAAATACAAACGCAAGCGGAAGACTTATAAATATAATGATTACAAAGGTAGTCTTAGATAACAAAGAAATACTAACTCTAAACATGATGAGCTCCAAAGCGGAATTACAAATCTAAATTAAATCTAATTGAAGCTAAATCTAAGTTTAATCCAAAAGCAAATGGGTACTATCTTTAGGTAGTCTACTAAGAGATCCTATGCACTCTTCACTCAATCCCAGTTATTCCCAGCCTCCAACCTAAAACTTGCCACAGGAAAAGAAATGCGGCTGAGCTTAAAAAGCCCAGTGAACAGATGTAGACAATAACTGATAATAAGATAATCAAAATGAATTCGAATCAAATATGTCAAATCAAAGAAATAGAAGAGCCTGTTGAGAAGATGTCAGATGAAACAGAATACAAAATGAATATGAATCAGATACAGAATCAGAGTGCATAACAAATATCAATATATAGGATCGGAGTGCATTGGAGAAATATCAGAAGGTATATCATAAGTGTATCAAAGGTATAAAGGTTGTCAGAAATCTACCACGAGCCCAGAAACATATCATATCATAACATCATAATCATAGTCTTCACAAGTAACACATGTAACATAATGAAGTAGCTAGCTCCCAGAGTTTTGGTGACGTGTATAGCACATAGCATCAATCCACTAGAATATATAATAACATAAATAGCATAATGGAGTGATCAGCTCCCAGAATCGTGAAAGGCGTGTATTGCACACAACACCAGTCACCAGACACATATCATGATAACATAACAGATCATATCAAGGATGCATCCATGCGCCGCTGCAGAAATCATAGTGGCCAAACATATATCCTTGAGCACATAATATATAACAGAAAGGGACGGGGTGGAACATCACTCGACCACCCTAGAGTCATGCCATTGTTGCATCAATGACATGGTCATGGAACCCCCATGACTAGTGATAGCTCAGGTATCAAACTGAAGGTCAAACAGGATGCCATAGTAATGACACAGAATCTAAGGTAATCAGAAATATCATAATCATAGGTTCATATCAAAGGGTTCATAGCAAAGGACCAAATCAAAGGCTTATGTCATAATGTCATATTAGAAGTGTCATAATTGGAAAGACTCATAGCAAAGGCTCATATCATAAGTGTCATATCAGAAGTGTCATAATAGAAGGCTCATAGCAAAGGCTCATAAGCAGAAATAGCTAAATATCAAAAGATGTGTGAGTGTCATGAGAAACCTTAAGAGGAAGGTCAGAATATCTGTACCTCAACAGCAAATGCAAATCACACCAGAAAAATGAGGATTAGAAGTTACTCATTCTTCAGCGAATCTACACGAATTGATGATCGTCTTATTATATAAGAACCATTACGTAAGTTATTGTTGATTAATCACTTGTTGTTGCGCAGATTAACATATTAAGGTTTCCTTGTATTTTTAGAAACTTTTCGTTTATAGTAACCTTCCATATTTGGTAACTTTCCATAATTAGTAACTTCCAGATTGAGTAACTTCCCAGATTTAGAAAGTTTCCCCGAATTAGTATCCGGTCTACTTGTTGGGCAGGCCGGCCCTCCTTCATCCCTTCGTTCTAATCCATCAGACAACTATGGCAACCCGTACTAATTGCCCTTGCACTGATACCAGTAAGGGGAGCATCGACCAGAAGATAAGGGGAAAAATCGCACAGACTTATATACAGGGGAAGGACCTTAGAATCTTGTATAAGAAAGGAAATATTTCAAAAAGCAGATTAGGTACTTCCAATAGGAGAATAAGAAAGGAAGAAATAAGAGTGGAGAAAAAGGGAAATGGAATTCTTCACAAAGGGAGGGAACGCAAAGGGGGACAACACTAATAAATCGGGAAAAAAGGTCAAAGGAAGGGACACATCTTGATAGGTCAACAACCGGGGATAGGATCATATTTAGAAAGTTTTAACACGACTTCCTAATTTAGTTAATTTAGGTTTAGGGTTCGGGGTTACCAAGTTAGGTTAAACATACTCACAATTAAGTCAACATGACAATAAAAGAACACATACCACATTAGAACATGCACTAGGGCACCAACACATACAGTAACACATTTAACACCTATATTACACATGCATACATAACCACTGGTTTGACAACTTAATTAAGTCTACATTGCAAATTTTACAAACGTATCAGAAGTCCAAACTAAAAACCATAAAAACTCTCACAGAAGCGTATATGTCTTTCAATTCAACATGAGTTTTCTCAGATTTTATTTCCATGTATAAATACCATTTCAAAAATCGTTTATGTAAACATGTCCAGATTCTGATATGTAGATACACCTCAAAAGTTTACATTTTAAAAGCTAACTCAACGACTCCAGAAAAATCTGCAAAAACTCTAGTAGTACTAAAAATATGAAATATGACTCCTGTAAATTTGCAGCCTCTAATTTGCTATGGTTTGAAAATGAAAAATCATAAGTCACGACTGAAATAAAATCTGAAAACACAGTTTTGACATATCATCACATAAAATTAAGAAACATGCCCAAATCAATCTTAAATACTTCCAAACCAAATGGAAAACTTATTTAAGACATTAAACTAAGTTTTCATGCAAAATTATAGAATTAAACACTTACAGAACTCGAGCCATAACGCACATAAATTCAGCTTTCAAAACTCCATTTAAGACCATTTTATAACATGTTTTACTTACCCAAACCCATACGAGACTTCTATATATCACAAGACCTGTATTAAACATTACCTTAACATATTCATATGTTCACACCAAGATCATGCCATCACAGCCAACAACTCGAGCCAAACAAAACAGAAACATTCACATAAAATCACAAAACGAGCCTTAATCCATTCGTATTAATGTGTACTTCTTTTATTAAATATTCTAGGGTTTTACTAAGATTAGAAAGCATGTTATGGAGATTATTTTAGGGTTTAGATATCAGATATAGATCGAAAACAATTGTCTCGAATCAGATCGAAACACGGCTGAATGGAACAGAAAGTAATAGTTCGAGTTACACAAGTTTTAAATGTGTTAATTCATGATTTCATGTGGCCTCTTTTACATATTAATCGAATAGTAAAACATATAGATTCAGATTAGCATGTAGATTTTTAGGTTTCTCAAATCTGCTACGTGCACATAAATATGAGCCGAATTAAGCAAAACGCAAAACGGTTATAGATATACCTTTGGTCGATTCAAATGAATAAAAAATAATCAAAATTGTTAATACAAATATCGCCTAAAAACGTTATTTATATTTTACGATCTTTGCTAAGTTTTGTTAATGACAAAGTATGAACATTTGTTTATAGTAAAAACATCACTTTAGTTTTAAGTCTTGTATAACTAGATTTTACATTTCTCTTTTAACATAACATTGTTTTTATTTCTTAATATAGTATACATCACATCATGCATTTATGGAAAGCTTATGTGTTTGACTCTCCATAAGACTTACATTACATCATGCATTTATGGAAACCTTATGTGTTTGACTCTCCATAAGACTTCTTACACAATTGTGTGTTTGAATAACTTGATGTGACATTGCTTGATAGGGAAAGAGTTCTTGCATGTTTTCCTGTCAATCCTGGCGGAACCCTCAGGGTACATGGGCGGAACCCATTCTAGGGTTCCGCCGGATCCGCCAGACTGCTGGTTGGTTTGGCTATAAATACCAAGCCACTTGCAAGAATTCACCCATCACTTTAGGACATATATTTCACATATTCTCTCATTTAACTCAGTAACATTTGACTTGTGTGATTCTCTTATGTAGCAAAGGAGTTCACAAGTTCTTCCAAGAAGTTACAAGTTTCAACTCAAAAGTTGCAAGACTTGTTAGCTTTGTTATGTATGAACTTTGATAGTTTATACTTCATTTGTATCTTGTGTAGAAGTGATCGGTTAGTATTTTAGGCCTCAAAATACTTAGTATGTCGGGAGTTGTTGTACCCTTGTAAAAGAACTATTGGGAGTGGTTGTACCCTTGTAAAAGAACTCGACATCTAGCTTAGTGTCAGAAATAGTGGATAGGCGACGTTAGGTTGGTTCCTTGAACTAGGACTCGACATCTAGCTTTGTACCGGATAAAGTGTAAGCGACGATTGTAAAGGTTTCTCCACCCGTGAAAGGAGCTTGTTGACTAGTGCTTGAAACTCTCGAGTTGGAAACTCGGGGCGTGGATGTAGGGCAAGGACAAAGAGTCCTTCTAGCCGAACCACGATAAACAATCGTGTTGTGGTTTGATCGTTTCTTTCTTTATCTTTGCATATTACATATTGTCTTTATTTAGAATCGTTAATTACACGTAAAGCTTTTCAAAGATTAACAAGTATTTTGAGTATATATCTTTGATCAAACGTAAAGCTTTTCAAAGATTAAAACAAGTAATTTGAGTCTATATCGTTAAATAAACGTAAAGTTTTAATAGATAATTAACAATAAAAAGCGGTAAACTATTTAACCCCCCTTCTAGTTTTCCACAATTGGCATCAGGAGCTATGTTACTCAAGATCTTTAAAATATATTGTATTTTAAAACTTGGATCGATCCATGGATTTTGAAAATCTCAAAGAAGGGCAAACTATTCAAATGCCACCACTATTTGAAAAAGAAACTTCCTTGAATGGAAAAGTAAATTTGAAAACTATGTGAAATCAATTGATCAAGATCTTTGGCATATTATTTCTATTGGTGATTTCAAACCAACGAAAACAAGTTTTCAAAATCAAGATGATTATCCTAAACTTGCTAAAAACACTAAAGCTAAGATAATGATTTATAAAGCTTTACCAAGGACCGAATACGAAAGAATGTATTTTTGTCAAACGGCTAATGATATTTGGAAAAATATGTTAAACTTTCATCAAGAAATATGTCAAGTCAAAGATGATCAATTTGATCTCACATATGAATTAGAAGTCTTTGAAAAATTAATAGATAGACATCTAGTTGAAATAAATACATGTGTTACTAGTTTAAATGTTTTAAATGAAGGTGTAAGTGAAGATGATTACTTATGTCGAGCTCAAAGTGGCCTTGCTTACGATTCATGGAATGACACGGATGAAGATGAAGCTAAATATCCGGTTTGCTATTCTCAACTTAATAAAACATCAAGCAAGGTACAATTTGAAACCAAACACTTTTGTTTTGACACATTTATCCTAGAGCTTTCTAAACTACAAAATGAGTTTAAACTCTTATGCAACATGGACATAAAAACTATCTTCAACAATGAACATTCTAAATCTCTTGTGAACAATCTTGAAAAAGAGATAATGTTAGAAGATAAAATGTATAGGCTTGAAAGCAATATTGAAATTGATCTAGGATGCAAAATATGTCTAGAACACAAACATGAAATTAAAAGACAAAATGAAAAAGGAAAAATGCTTGCTAAATTTGAAGAAAGTTCAAAAGCTCTCAAAAGCTTATTGAAAAGTCAAAAGTCATTTAGAGATTAAAACCGGATTAGGATTTGACTCAAATGCACCATCGACAAGTAAAATAAAACAAGTTGTGTTTGTGAAATCTAGGCGAGAATTGTAGGAGTTATTCTATCTCTATTAGGAGTTCATGATAAAAGGATAAAGATTTCATGTTCAATACTTTTATATGTTTGTCTAACCTTCTTGGATTCATAAGTATTAGAGTTTAGCTTTCTTACAAGTCAAGATAATTTGCTTAAAGATTATCTTCTTGGTGGTTCATCTATGGAGCTTAAAAGGTACACGTTTCTTCAGCCTATCTTTCATTGCTTCTTGGTGATTGACATTAAGCTTTGTCGTAGGTGTTATTAATAGTTTTTACTCTAAGGTGTTTATGTGATGTAAGTAACAACAAGGATTAGATCATCCATGATTAAAAGATTTAGTCACTACATCTATTAGGAGATATAAGGTGTTTTACCTCTTTAAACTTTCGGGAAAAGACACGAGAAACTCTTGAGTGAGTCTCACTTAATACTTGTCTACAAGTGAGCTAACTAAGAATCTCCTAAATGATTTAACAACCAACACTTTTGTGATGCTTGCAAATCTAACAAAAACACAACATTTCATAGATGTTTGTGGTACAACATCTTTTGACATTATACCTTATATTTTCAATTGTGTCTTTAATTCAATCACTCTTTTGTTAAAGTTTCATATAAGACACACAAAGAAAAATAAATCATTTGAATACATTAGGATAATTGGGAGAAAATGATTTATAAACATCTAGGATTTGCACATCTAATTCGACCCATAGTCTTATGATGTTGTATTTCTTGGACATTTACACTTATAGTGTTTTAAGTAAATAAACCTAAAGAGTCGAGGAGTCATTGAATTTATCATTCGATGAAAGACCACATCCTTCTAAGATATCATCTTTGGTAGATGATGACTTAGTCGAAAGTCCAACTTTGATAAGACAAGTAAGTTAAGATGAATAACAAGGAAGATGAACTATTAAAAATGAAAAACAACATCTTTTCGTCTTGTGTCAAACATTGTGTCAAGCAATATTGACAAGGTCATAAAAACTTGAATCATGGGTCATTGTTGTGATTAAAAAAAAATTGATAAAAAATAGTTTTTGGAGATTAGAGTAAAGCAACAATTAAAACTAAATGGATCTTTCAAAATAGAAAATTGTGTAAATATATGAAAGACTTTTTAATAACCTAAGCAAGCTCCAAAAGCAAGGAATAATCACTCAAAGACATTCTTAGCTATTCACAAGTTCACAATGATTAAGTCTTATATGACTTATCAAGAATGAGATTAGTGAATCCGTAGATAAAACTAAACATAGAGAAATGTTTGGAAGTTTACTTGTTTTCACAATAAATAGATCCAACATTATGTTTAGTGCTTGTCTATGTGCTCATTTTAGAAAAGATCCTAAAACAACTCTTTCGGAAGAGCTTGTTTGGATACATCAAAAGGTACTACACAACTAGGATTATGGTATCCCAAAAGAACGGGAATAGAAACCATAGTGTATGCCAAATGAAATTATGTCGGTAATAAGTTGATAAGAAAAAGCACAAGTGGTACTTGCACTTTTATACTTACCCAATAATTCTCCAAAACTCTTAAGGTTCTCAAATTAGTATCGAATGGAGAAGCACGTCAACAAGCTCCACTAGAACAAGCAAACCCACGTCAACAAACGGAATTCCTCTTATCAACAATTTTATCCCTTCAACAAAGGAAGCATCGTCTTCAGCGTCAACCCAATCCATTATGTTCTTAATTGACATATTGTGATCATTCATCATCGCCTTGGTAAAAATGTTCATTGAGGAATGTCTCAACCAAGAAAGTCTTATACGATAACCATATTTTCGACGTTTTCACGAAACCTCTTGAATGAGTAACATTCATCTTCCCTAGCCTTAGTTAAAGACTAGTAAGACCTAAAATCTTAGTTTTGAACATTAGGATAAAACCACAAAATTCAAGACAAAACCTTTTTAATTTTTCCTCTGCAGTACCCACGGAACCTTGAGACCAAACGGGCGCAACCCTCCCTTTGGTTCCGCCTGGTCCGCCGAGTCTGCAACATGTTTTATTTTTAAATTTAAAACCAAACACCTCTTACCTCACAACTTCAACTTACAAACAACCTTCACTCACTCATAAACACCTTACCACATGAAAATTAGGGCTCTCACTTACATCTCTTTCAATCCAATCAACTTTGTAAGTATTTTTTTTTTAATCATAATTGCATTTTCAATCAAAGTCTATCATTTTCATCTACATACATTAACTAGAATCTTAGGGTTTATACATAAACTTGTTAATTCATGAAAAACCTTGGTTGTAAACTAATCATAATTTCCATTAGTTAGGAATTGTATCCTCTTCATTATTGTCATGATTTACCAAACACGCTAAGTTCATTGTCTTTCAAAAGTCACTAGAACACCACCTTTCACCACATTGTTAAAACAAATGAAGAACGTCATTGAAACACCACTTGCATAATGTCTCTTGAATGCTAAAGGGAATACATAACTAATATGTATTTTCGAGTACATTCAAACGAAGCTATATTGAATTAGGAGCGTTTGGGTTATCTTTTGTTTTATAACATAACTTGCATTACAAAAATGGTTCAAGCATCAAAATGAGTCAAGATAATCGCACCTCCACATTGTTTTCATATAGGCTTATACTAGAACATCCACATTATAAAAGTCATTAATTTAAACTTAAATTTTGTGTTTTCTAGGAATCAACATGCCTCCCGCAACATTCTCCGATCACAAGGAAACTCTTAAGTACTTACCCAAACACCATAGGACCAAAGGCCTTACTAAAAATCAAGTTGAAACCTTTAAGAGTCTAGAAAAATGCTACGTTCATGAAGGAAGAACCATTGATCCATCCTTCCTAAAAGGAACATTCATTCGCCAAAAGTTTGCCGCAATCAACTTTGATTGCCTCCTAGACATCGATGAGCAAATTTATCCTAGGTTCATCTTAGAATTCTATGCAGCCATAAGCCTTTTCTTCGATGACGATGGTGAGCTCTCACTAACCTTTACAACCAATCAAATGCCAAACATCATACCCTTGAAAGATTTTGCAACAATTCTTGGTATCCTTAATGTTGGTACATGTCTCTACACGGATAAGTGGCCCCTTTCTAGTCTTGATTCTATTGAGCGTTATCATCCATACGCCACTCCTCTTGCTAATAAGGAAGAAATTTGTGAGCATCTCTTTGTTAGGACCTCAACAACTAAGAAGAATCGTTCGGGAAATGAGGTAGATAAGGACCCTTTTGGTATGCAACTCAATGAGTTTAAACCACAATTTAAGAAATGGGAAGAAATTCTTAGAGCCAACGTTATAAGTTCCATAGGAAATAGAGATCATGTCAAAACATGTCTTAGCTACATGCTCTATAGCATTTCCACCGGTCAACCATTTAACTTAGCCTATTACCTAGCCAACAGAATGGCCGACATACCCTTTGTAGGAACAACCGCTCTTCCTTATGGAATGCTTCTCACCCGCCTCTTTAGAGCAATCTCACCCATTCCTCCTAATGATAAGGGAATGTGCCTTGACTATTCTCTTGTTCCCCACATTTTCGTCCTTCTAAGTGATAAAAGAGTCTTCAAAGCTAAGGGCAAGCGTACTCGCTCACCTTCACCATCATCATCATCATCATCATCCGATATGAGCGATGACGATAAACTTCCTAACTCTAAGCTACCCCCTTTAGACTACCTTCAAGAACTTCCCGTCATTAGCAATGTATCTGAAGAGTTCAAGCAAACCAAAGGAATTTTCAAGTGCTTTGGAAGGTACCTAAGAAAGCTCAATAAGAAGATAGACCGGTTGTGAGATGTGTGATTAGGGAGTGTTTGGCTTATGAAGGTTTTAGAACTTTGTATGTGTTAAACTATGTGATTTGTATTGTTTTTCATTTCCATGCCTTATTACTTTTGTCGGATTATGTTTTGTATGAGCCTTTATGCATATTGACAATATTTGAGGTGTTTGTCAATTTTTTATGCTTATGGAAAATTTCACTAAGTTTAGTGAAAATCGCTAGCCCCCGTTCAAAGTCCTATGATATGAATGTCTACATGTCCAATTTTTGCATTTCCTAATTAGACATACAGTAAATTTTCATTTTTAAGAGTTTTCGAAAAATTTGAAAATCGTCTTGCGGGTCAAAAAAGTGGACTGCCTTTGGGTTCCGCCAGTGTAAATTCTGGGCAACCCAGTTTTGGCCCAACGGACTAGACGGAACCCAAAACAGGGTTCCGCCTTTGTTTCGCGAGGGTTCCGCCAGTCACCTGCAGAAAATTTTTGTCATTTTTCTAAATTTCAAAATTTGTAAAGTGTCAAATCATTATCTTTAGTGAGAAACATCTTCCCTTACTCCCAATAAACATATTAGGATCACTCTCACTCACTAGAACAATTAGGAAGTCATTTCCCGCCAAAAATTCAAATTCAAACATAACTAACCCAAGGAACCCTTGCAAAGGATCCTTCAAAACCTTTAGAACATTTTCAACCAAATCACTTCCCATGATCACTTAGCATTGAGTGCATAAGTTAGCCTTTCACTCCACCTAATTCCATTGGGTTGACATCCAATGATTTGACATGTTCTTGGAAATTTTCCAAATCATTAAAAACATCAATATTTGTATGGTAAAACATTAAATCCAAACACCTCTTCCAACATCTCTTCCACTCTATAAATTTGACAATTTTGCAACACTTCTAATCACACCATCACCATCAAAATCCTTTCTCTTAAAGCTTCAAAACCACACCTTTGTTATGACTAAATCCAACACCTCATCCGAATAATCAAAATCCCTAGCAAAAACCGCTAGGATTAGTGTAAAACCTTGTTGCTTCAACAAAACCATCAAATCAAGCTCATCATCATCAAGTGATGCATCACTTGACATCTCTTCACCTATTCAACATTTCCTTAACCTTACTACCTCAACACCATCCTCAGCACCTTGCAATACCAATGTGATCACTATTCAAGATTTACTTAATCTTGCTACTCCAACACCCTCTCCAACACATTGCAACACCAACATAGCCACTATTCCGCCACCAACTAGACCTTCAAGTGATTCAGCATCACCTTCTCAACAAACTCAACCATCAAAAACTCCATCACCTCAATCACCAACACTTACACCAATGGAACTTTTCCATACACCACCAACATCACCACTACCCTATTTGGAAACTTTAGAAGACCTATCACCTAAATCATTGAGCCCTCCATCATTGTCACTCTTTGACACCATTGCCGAAATGGAAACCCATCAACAACCAAGTTTTCAACCAAATGAGTCATTAGATGATGCACCTCATCAACCATCATTGGTTGAACGTCTAGCTTATCGTTATGCTAGACCATCAATTTTTCCACAAGATCAAGGTCATACACACCTACAATCTTTTGTGTTTCACCCCATTTACAAAGACCTTCATGGTAATCCTTCCGGAGAACCAAGCTTCCGCCATTTTGTTCAAAACCAATAACCACAATAACAACAACCACCACAACAAGAACAACCACAACAACAACCACCACAAGAGCTTTCTCAACACTTTGAATATCTATTTCCTTCTTATAAGAAAATAGAAGCATCCATATGGGAAAAATCTCCAAACCTAAATGATGAGATTGACACTCATTTAAACCACCTTCATGCCTTCAAACGTATGGTTGACTCTCAAATCAACCATATTATGGTTTTATAAACAACGTTACACTCATCTAGTGAAGGAACAAAAAACACCTCCCAACCATCCACATTTTCTCCTTCAAGTTCAAACCATCCACCACCAATAAATCAAACCTCTCTTCCACCAAACTTTCCCCGCCATGATTGCGCACATTGCGAAAGAACCGCTCACATTAGTGAAGGGTGTAGAACGGATATTCGCATGCTAACCGAAGATATGAGTTTTATCCTAAACCACATTTTTGACCGTCTAGAGTCTTTGTCTCACCCACCTCAACTCTAGAGTCTCCAACAATAGGGACCCAATCATAATAACACCAAAAACACAAACCAACAAACCAAAAGCGTGTCACTTCCACAAAATGAAACCCGCTACATCCTCCAACACACATTTTCATCCTTAAACAACCTTAGCCTTGTTTTTGAAAATGTTTCTCAATGATTGCTTTCTTTCATAGATGTAGGATTTTATGTTCTTAGTTTCTTTTTATTTTTCTTTTTATTTTTAGAAGTAGGATGTTAACTCTCTAATTTCTTGTCTTTGACTTTCTTAAAGTCAAATTTTACATGAAATTAATTTCATTCTACTATAAGGTATGCCTTGTTTGTTGACCATTTAGGCATTATGAGTAAAACATTGCCTTGTTATGGTAGCATACATATATCTTGTGTTTTAGAAACTAACCTTTCTTTTTGTAGGATCATTATACATGTTTCCTTTCCTTGATACTTCATTTAGGGGAGTAATATTCAAGGGGGAGCATGAGAATTGCATTATTCCGCTTCGCAACTCTTTACATCATGACTTGCTTTATGCTCGTCTATTGCGACAACTAACATTTTTTTTGTAGATTCAAAATCCATGTCTCCTTTCTTGGCACTCTTTTTAGGGGGAGTATCAACCAAGGGGGAGCACGTGCATATTTCCGCTTCGCTACTCTTCTTTTTGTTTCGACAAAAAGGGGGAAAATTTAAATTAAACTTGTTCTCACCTTTTCTCTTGCATATCACATCATCTTAGCAAAAACAAGTTTTAATATAAACTTTATAAGACTTAACACTAAAACTTGTGGCTTACTTATAAATAAAGTTTATGTTTTGTCATCAACAAAAAGGGGGAGATTGTTAATACAAATATCGCCTAAAAACGTTATTTATATTTTACGATCTTTGCTAAGTTTTGTTAATGACAAAGTATGAATCTTTGTTTATAGTAAAAACATCACTTTAGTTTTAAGTCTTGTATAACTAGATTTTACATTTCTCTTTTAACATAACATTGTTTTTATTTCTTAATATAGTATACATCACATCATGCATTTATGGAAAGCTTATGTGTTTGACTCTCCATAAGACTTACATCACATCATGCATTTATGGAAACCTTATGTGTTTGACTCTCCATAAGACTTCTTACACAATTGTGTGTTTGACTAACTTGATGTGACATTGCTTGATAGGGAAAGAGTTCTTGCATGTTTTCCTGTCAGTCCTGGCAGAACCCTCAGGGTACATTGGCGGAACCCATTCTAAGGTTCCGCCGGATCCGCCAGACTGCTGGTTGGTTTGGCTATAAATACCAAGCCACTTGCAAGAATTCACCCATCACTTTAGGACATATATTTCACATATTCTCTCATCTAACTCAGTAACATTTGACTTGTGTGATTCTCTTATGTAGCAAAGGAGTTCACAAGTTCTTCCAAGAAGTTACAAGTTTCAACTCAAAAGTTGCAAGACTTGTTAGCTTTGTTATGTATGAACTTTCATAGTTTATACTTCATTTGTATCTTGTGTAGAAGTGATCGGTTAGTATTTTAGGCCTCAAAATACTTAGTGTGTCGGGAGTTGTTGTACCCTTGTAAAAGAACTATTGGGAGTGGTTGTACCCTTATAAAAGAACTCGACATCTAGCTTAGTGTCGAAAATAGTGGATAGGTGACGTTATGTTGGTTCTACCTTGAACTAGAACTCGGTATCTAGCTTTGTACCGGATAAAGTGTAACCGACGATTGTAAAGGTTTCTGCACCCATGAAAGGAGCTTGTTGACTAGTGCTTGAAACTCTCGAGTTGGAAACTCAGGGCGTGGATGTAGGGCAAGGAAAAAGAGTCATTGTAGCCGAACCACGATAAATAATCGTGTTGTAGTTTGATCGTTTCTTTCTTTATCTTTGCATATTACATATTGTCTTTATTTAGAATCGTTAATTACACGTAAAGCTTTTCAAAGATTAACAGGTATTTTGAGTTTATATCTTTGATCAAATGTAAACCTTTTCAAAGATTAAAACAAGTAATTTGAGTCTATATCGTTAAATAAACGTAAAGTTTTAATAGATAATTAACAATAAAAAGCGGTAAACTATTCAACCCCCCTTCTAGTTTTCCACAAAAAGAACCACGAACAAAACCTAACACCCTTCGAACCAAAACCACCCACGATCACAGAATGTTTGAACCACCAAAGAATTCGATCACCACCCTCTTCTATGTCTCGCACCTTCAGCCTTTGGAGAGAATAATTAAAACTGATTTGGACTTGGAATGGTTTTCAGGTTTCTTGTATTTGAAGAGTGATATACGATTTGTTGAAGTGAGTAACGAAAAGGGTGAAATAGGGCTGGAAGATACCGAGTATTAGGGGATGTGGGCTGGACTAAATCTTTTCATAATTTCAAATTTTATGAGACCATATTATTTAGTGATGTTGGGTACAAGTTTTTAAGAAGGATTTGACCTCAAATAGACCTATTAAACGTGTGATATACAAAATATATAAGAGTTGTGTCGATTTTATTTTATTAAACTTCGGTTGTGGGTTCACATCTTGTAGTTTTCATTCATAGCGTATAGTTCGCTTAGGTTAATTTCATATTCAAAAGTTCAAATGGTATCTCATAGTATATATATTCGAAAGTCGTTCATATTTTAATTCGTACACATATTAAGAGTTTAATGTCATAACGGAATTTAGGTTGTTATAATAATACTTAACGAATCAACAGACGGGGTCAGGTCTACTAGCATAATCTATTATTTAATACTCTCCAGTAATCCGAGCGGAAAATCGCGAAAGTTCGGATTGGATATGAAAACCAAAAATACTAAAGCAATAATAAATTGTTGATGAATACATTCAACAGCAAGCGAAAATAAATCTTTAAACAGCAGCGGCAAAAGCAAGGCAAGCAAAGCAAAAGAAAATACGAATTTTTTTAGGGGGGGGGGGGGGAACTGTTTGCGACGGCGTGTCGGGTTTCTGAAGATGGTGATTTTGGATGGGTTTTGTGAAGAATTGAAAAACGAAGAAATTGACGCTAACACCGCCAATTAACTCTTAACAAGTGAAAGTTATGGCCAAAACAGTATGCAGTTAGGGTTTTGGCTTTCTTTTTTCAAATAAAAGGAACAACGTCAGTGGTAGGGTTTGACGAGGTGGCCTAGTCGGCTCAACGTAGCCACCTAGGTGTGAGTATCAGACCCACTCTAATACCATGTTAATGATAGAAATCGTAGGTATTAGATTTATTATTGATCAATATTTATAACGACAATTACATAGAAAAAACAATAACCCTAATGGACCCTAAGCCCACTGACCGGACTTGGGCCACCTACTCTATTCTACTAGTTAATACTCCCTTACAATTCGAGCGACGAAATTGCGAAACTCGAAATGCAGTAGATAACTTAAAAACATGAAAGCTATAATTAGTTTGTTGATGGAGAATTCGACAACAATGAATATTATTTAATATGTGAACTAATTTAATACTCATTGCATCTCAAAATAGAGTAGTGATTGGCATGCCTAATTTTATGCCTAACAATTATATCACAATACTTTGAGTAATCAAAGGCTATCATGAGGAGAGATAAATATCAAACTTCACTTGTCATATGTTGAGTGGATTATGCATAAAATTAGTCGTGCCAATCATTTTCCATCAAAATAAATGTTCATTTTAAAAATGCACATTGTTTTATGAAATTATACTAACTACATTTTCTACCAATAAAATATCATATTTAAATACTAAAATCTTTTTTATTGGTTGAAACACAAAGTGTTATTTTGGACATCTTAAAATAGCAACAACAATAACAACATACTCTGTCCCGCCGTGATGAGGTGTGAAGTAAGGTGGATACTTCTTTTGAGACAACAGAAGTAATAGACTAGAGATACTAATATTTAAAAGTATAAATTGGTTTTTTCTAAGGGAATAACATCTCTGCTGCAAACTGCAAGAAACTACCTGCGTTTGTTTGAAAAGTATATTTTAACATTTCACTTTGCAACCGTCAACTTTTATATTGGTCCCTCATTTATACCTAGGAGCAGACAAAGTTCTTTGTAGTTCGCTGGAGGGATTATTTTCCCTTTTTCGAAAGGCATGTAAGGGTAATATTTTTGTAGGGTATTTTTTTTTCATTTATTTTCATCCTAGAGCTGCATTATTGTTTTCTTTTCGCTTAATCATCACTTCACTTATTATAGTTTACTAAAAGAATTCTTAAGCAGACATAACACACTAGTACACATAAAATACTCTTATAATATGTGAGCTAATTAACCATTAGCCTCCAAAATTTGATTACCACGAGTTAGACTCCCACTCTTATTATGGTGGTTGTGGTAAAAAACGACCCCACGTTGACTGAACTGCGAGGAGTTTTTAAATCGCGCGCAATGAAACATATAACCATGCTTCAACCACGATAACCACACGTTAACCACCATTATGCCAAACCTGATCACACGTTGTAACAAAAAAAATTGCTTATGTGATCTGCTTCACCGAATGAAATTTTGGTGATTTCATGTGTGTGTAAGTTTTACATTGTATGTTTATTTTAAAAAAAGATATATTTGTCTGATGCGTTTAGTGTTAACTATTACGGGGTTTTTATGGTGGGAGTGGATGTTTATGTAAAGTGATCTAACACATGATCACACAACTTTATTACTTCCACTCTAATGGAAAACATAGGAATAAAGACAACCACACATGGTTGGCATACTTGGCATCCCGCATGCGTTTATCACCGTTACAAGTCTCCGCCCTTCACACATGGAACCACTGATCTAAAAGGTGGTCTGGTCATTAAAGACCACCAAACCAAATTTTATTGTATTTGGGTGTGTGTTAATACTGCTCATTCTGTATTAAAATTATTGTCCACAGACAAAAAAATCACATAGTTTAAAAAATGGGACTACTACACTCTTCAGCAAATCAAATATCATCCTCACGTACTAAACTGTCTTTTATTTAGTTGACACAAGAAGGAGACTATTATTTTGTGACATCTCAAAATGGAAATAAGGATTATATTTTTGAGATGGAGAGATTATTTGAATTGGTAGTTTTTGAGATATGTTTGTATTTAAATGAATTATGTTTACGTAATGGTTTGATGATTAATACTATTAAATAGGTAGTTTTTTTTGGTGATAGAAGTGAATATTTATGTAAGTGAGGTGATTTGCACACTTTATTAAACTAGACGAGTACCCGTGCATAGTAACGAGATTTTATATCGACATGTCGTTTAGTGATAAAAAAAGGTTTATATGTTATAAACGAAAAATAATAAAAGTTTGAAGATCTGGGGATTAAACATAATGTTTTGAAACCTGATTCGACTCGGATGGTTCAACCGGTTGAACCGTTCTAGTCGAAAAAGTGGTTGATTTAAACCGAGTCAACCCGATGGGTTGGGTCCAAAACGGGTCAAATTAAACCGGGTTTGAAGCGTCCCAGGTCAACCCGGTTTTCGATGTGTATTAATAGTTTAATACCTTTTGAAATATGTGATTTCGTATGGCTTTTATTGGTTAGCCGAACCGGTGGCGACACCGGTTCCCGGTTGAACCCGTTGGTCCGGTCCAGTTTTCAAAACTATATGTACCATCAACTTTGTGTGTTTTATTAATTTGTATAATGTGTATACCAACATATACTTTTCATTTTAGGGTGTTTTAAAAATGGGAAAAGTGAATATGGGGATGTCTCACATCTAAGCTTACATGCGAAACTATCAAAAACCACTAAAAAATATTTCATTTTGGTTATTATTTTTTTAAATTTGAGTAGTGGAACTAATATATGCATAGTAAAATGCATTTTAATGATGAATTAAATGAAACTATTGTTGAATCTATAACCAATTTGTTAGTTAATGAAATCACTTTACAATATGACGTAGAAAATGCATGTATCAACGTGAACCCAATTTAAGTGATGTTGTGATGAAATCAAGAGAAAATACTAATATTGTGAAGCACATGATACAAATGAGGTAGATTGGATATTTTCTTGTTAAAATAACGTAATTTTTTATGGTTACGCATGTAAGATTAGATGTGAGACAGCCCGATATTCACTATTCTACATTAATTAGCATGTTTAATTATTTTATATTTTAGATTATGTTGTAGCTTGTTTAAATTGTACATTGTGAAAATTTTATTGTACTTTTTAATAATGAGTGTTTTAATTAGTTGTTTTTAACTTGATATATGTTTTTAATTGGTTGTACAATGTGAATAAATTATTGTATTTTTAAGTTATGAGATGTTTTAATAAGAGTATTAATTACGTAAATTATGCATTTCTCTCACATTTGACTTTCAAGGTTTCACTATTCAAGATTCGACAATACAGTCTTTATATGTACTACGTAGTATAGATTATTTGCATACTCAAATTATTTGTTTTTTTTTTTACATTTATATTCTTATATCACTTTGTTATATTCACTCATACAAAATATAAATAATTACTATATACAAATTATTTCATGAAATGTGCAAATCATAATCCCTCCGTTCCATATTAAGTGTCTACAATGTAATCTTTGGATGTCCCAAATTAAGTGTCTATATTTTATTTCAACCAATAAGATGAGACTTTAGTGGGTAAAAATGATATTTGATTGGTGGAGAGTGTAGTTAGTGAAATTTTTTAAAAGCGATTATTACTGCAGTACCCCTACAGAGGGGTGTGTGTCACATATTACCCCAACTTTTTGCCGAAATCTAAAAAGCCTCAATATTCCCCACATATATTTATGCGACATACTTGAGATACTTGTGTCACCTTTCTAAGCTCGAACCAAAAAATAAAATAAAATATATATATGTCGCGTATATATATACGCGACATATATATATATATATATATATATATATATATATATATATATATATATATATATATATATACGCGACATGTATTAATTTTGCATTGGGAAGGAACGTTGCATGCTTGTGACTGAAAAGTTGAAAAGTTTATGACAAAGTTTTGTTATTAGGGTTTCTCTTTGGTATGTAAGAGTATAATAGTAGGGTTTCTTTTGGGTAGATAAGACCAAATTATTATTAGGGTTTTTTTGGTGTGGGTTATCAGAGTAGTGGGTCTATAAATACCTATTGTTGGATGTTGAATACACACACAAATTATCTAATAATTTAGTTTTCTTCTTCAAACATAATGTCACACAATGCATCACCTGAAAATGAATCGTTTAACACACCACCTGGCACTCCACAAGATTTGTTTCCGTTCTTCCAAGTGCATGACAACCCACCACCTGCCACTCCACCTGAAGTAATATTTCCACAAGAAAACAATCGGCCACCAAACAATCCGCCATCAAACAAACAAGCACCAAACTTTCCACCTGAAAACCAACCCATCATTCGTCAGTTGACTGAGGAAGAACAGTATCAACTGGATATGGAAGTGGTTTTGGAGTATGAAGCTGAGCAAGCCCGTCAGGAAAGGGAGCGTGAGGCGTACCTCAAAGGGAAACAAGATCGGAAGAACAGACGAGCTGAATGGCGATGGACTCAGGGACTTCCACCTGTGCCATCGAGTGAGGACGATTCAAGTGCCTCCTATTCGAGTCACGAGGGCTATGTGTCGGATGATTCGTTTTACTGAATCATAGTTTTATGTTTATTTATCGTATCGTTTTTTAGTTGTTTGAATTTCTGTTTCTTAGTTATCGTATCGTATGTTATTGTTGTAGTCGTTGTTTCAAGTAATATAAATCTTATGGTTAATATACTTGCATTGACTACAATTACACATTACATAAAGAAGGAACTGGTAGAATTAAAGAAGGTACTGTTATAATCAAGGAGTAAAAAGTAGCTACCATACCATACATTAGATAAAAACCAGATTACAACATACTAAAATATTACAAACACCATAATCATTAAACTTTCACCCCAACTGGCTTGAACCAGAGCTCTCTTCCCTGCTTGCATCCCTTTCCGTCTCATCCTTCGTTTCTTTCAATTGTTCATAGATACACCATTAAATCTTGCAACTCTTAAGCCAGTTGCTACTTCTGAAGGTGTATGGTGCTTTTCATACGGTTCAAACATGATGGTTGTTCTTTTGAACCCATCAATAAAAAGATCTGTAGGAATATTCGTCCCTAGTTTCTTGAATCAACCTGATTCGCCAAAAATGGTCATTTGTTTTGGTGTCCGTCCTGATACTTTAGACCCAACCCTTATAAAGATTAATTACCCTTATTACGGTGAAGGACCATGGTATGTGTCAGTGTATACATTGAGATCAAGACATTGGAATAACCTTGAAAATGACCATTTGCCACAGGAAACAATTAGAATAAAACGGTCTGGTCAAGCATGTGTGGGTGGTAAAATTTTCTTGGTGGGTTCTGAATTTTTTTTTTACAACGATGGTAATTACTACAAACGATACATGATTGTTTCGTTTGATTTGGTTACTCACCACTTTCAAGTACTAGACATACCTCAAGATATAACATCAATGATTCCGCCTCCATTCTATATATCACAATTGCGAAACTCTCTTGTATTGTCGGGAAGTTTCCTTTCAGAGGAGTACAAGATCATGTGCGCATGGGAGTTGCAATTTGCTGGTGGTATTGTATCATCGTGTACAGTGCTATTCACCATCCCATTTCCAATTGAGAATATGGCGAAATTAGTTGGATTTACCAAAGATGCGGAACCAATTGTTGAATCTAAGACCAACCAAATGGTAACGAAGCAACTACAAGTGTATGAGCGTACATCCCAATTGTTTCAAAACATGGGTATTGAAGCAAATGGTGGTTCATTCTTCATTGGCCCATACAAAGAATCACTAATTCTGCTTGATCAACCAAATAATACCTATATGCTATAGTTTGGGTCTTTAACCTTAGCAATGTATGTCTTCAACGTTTCTACAAATGTACTCGTTGTTTAGTTCATGACTTGTAACGTTACTTCTTTATGTTTAATGTACTACGTATTTATGTATGTGTACAAAAATAAATTTGTCATTGTTATTACTAGTTATTGGAAGTATGATATGACATTGATTTGACAAGTGCATGACACATGCGGGTACGTGTAATTTATTACGCGAAATATGACAATGATATGACATTGATTTGACAAGTGCATGACATATATTAGACATCTCCATTAAATTTCTCCTATAAATACTAGTGTGTAGTTCCATTTCTTTATTCACATTTCTACTCTCTAAAAAAAGATAAAAATTCACACAATGTCTCAAAAAAAAAAAAAAAAAAAAAAAACCGGATACACAAATTCCCAATTCGTTCCACCCAAACAAAAAAATGACGCAACATACGCCCCAACACATAATGTTGCGGGTTCTTCAACATCTATGAGCGACCAGGATTGGATAATACCTGGTCCGGCTGGTATTCTTCAACAAGCCATTCTTCGCAAAAATGCAGTCATCAGAGAGGGTGGCCCCGAATATTGTGTTGTGCCAACATAAGATTATGTAGCGAAAGTAAAAGAGGATGTCACTGAGGCTGAACATTTTTCGTAACTGGCTGTTTTGGGGATATAAAGAAGCATTGTGTAAAAGGGAAACTTGAACTTGTTGTAGCTGTTATCAAGTCTTGTACTCCTAATATATTGGGTGACCTTACATGTACACTAAAAGATCCAACAAGGACTATGGCTGGTACAATTCATCACAAAGTCCTTGCAGAAGAGCTGGATTACAAAAAATACCTCAAAGTCGGAGCTGTTTTGGTACTACGTAATGTTTCGGTCTTTACCCCGAAATCATCACCGCCTGCTCTTAACATAACAAAAAGGAACTTGGTTGAAGTTATCGACAAGAATACCATTTTTAGTGGATGAATATTTACATATTCATACCCTTTGTTTATGTTTAATATTGTCTATGTAGTGTTTATGAAACACAGCGTCGTCTGGTTTAATTGTTTCGTGTCTATGTACGGTTATTGTATTGTGTCTTTATGTAGTCGAATAATACTTGAATAAATGGTTGAAAAATAAATCAAATAATTAAAAGTTAAAAAAAAAATACTTCAACATATAGCATTACATACTGTTAAACCGTACAACTAACAACATCTTAACTAATCATATCCACATAAACTAGTTTCCTCACACCTACTTTGATAAAACATCCTACCAAGGCAACATCTAATATCGGAGAAAAAGGCTACAACATTATACATATCAAAGTGTGGTGGCCATCTACGCGTAACAAACTCATGTATTAGCCAACATGTGATTACTCCACAATCACTTAAATTTCCTTGTTGTGGGATAGGATATGGAACGTCGTTGTAATGGAATTCGAAATTGTAGTGTCCACGTCCTGTCCTGCTGAAATGTCCTAGCTCTTCTAAACACGTGTTCACAACTTCAGTCCAATCCAATACAAATTTCTTATTTGATCACAACGGTCCATGCTATACATAGAGTCGAGAACCAATAACTTGGAATCATGTAAATCTATAATTGCTGTCACCCAGTGATTCCCTGTCGGGTTCATCGGCATCAACACCTACATATAAAGTTTATTTACGTATACACAATTACATAGTCTAGTAAAGATTAATTTATACAAAACAAATATACATTGAAAGATCTTTACTTACCCAACGTACTACATCCCATGACGGGTATGGACGTGTGCTACCATCCAATGTTCCCCTAAGCGACGGATTTATCGAAAGCATGGACACATTACCATTTTCGGTCGGGGAAACAGATGCCGTCCATGATCTAGCCACTGTCCATAGTTGGTTGTCTTCCCATTTTCTCATTAATAGCTCTATCCAACAATTCATATGCTGATTCAAAAGATTAAACTAAATCAGTTAATGTTCTTGAAACTTAAATAATCTAAACCTCAAATAATTTAAAAGAACACACTTACATCGTCAGACAACCAACCACGTTTATCCGCTGGACCCGGATCATTACCCATCCTGTATAAATCCGGAAGTAGATGTTGAAAGAACGTAGGATCTACCACCCAACCCTTTGGATGGCAGTCAAGGTATATCCCATATGGGTCCTAGAGGAATTCCTCAAAACTTACATAGTTATTGCGCCTTACCTAAAAAAAATGATACAATATCGTTACAAGTTCGTTAATTATATAAAATAAATGTTAATAAATTTAAAACATTTTTAGTAGTACCTTTGTAGGATCAACATTATCAACTATCAAAGGTGAGCTAGCAGATGTACCAGTAACCATAACATCATCATCATCAACCTGTACTTCTTCTAGGTTAAATCGTGGAATATTCGCCGTACTCTTTTTTAGTTTAGCCTTAGCTCCACGTTTCTTAGGGAGGATTGTAGTGGGTCCCTGTTGGGTCCAAGGAAATTGATGATATTTACCTGGACGACAATCCCTCCTTGGTCGGTCGATCGGATCCTTAAAAAAGTTTAACCAAATTAATTTTTAACGTCATTAACATTGTTAAACATAGAATTGATGTAACAAAAACAATCAGTAATCAATTACAAATAATGAAAAAATTTAAAAATAATAATCGAAAAACAATAGGTCACCTGTATGTCAGCATCATCGTTAGGGCGGGAGGATGGACCAGCCTGGTGATCAATAGGAGTGAAAAATGAGGCGAACCCCATTGGTGTACGGTTAGAAGTATGTTCGATTGATGGAAACGGGGATGGATACTTACACACAACGGGCGGTGTAGGAATAGGAATAGGAAGTCCATCAAAGAAAGAGTCATTTGGTGGCCCACTAAATGGACGGTGGGATTGGGGGAATCCCTAGATATTAAATTATAACGTAATGTTAGTATATAACCTTTTCGTCATTAAAAATTACTGAACATAAAAACACAAGAAAAAAAAGTACCTGTGTGTTTTGAATCGCACTATAGTCACTAAAACCAACATTTTCATCATCAACAAAGCTTGATTCTCTATGTACTCGTTGTTTATTGCGAAGTTGGTTTTGCTGCAGTAAAAATGTTAATGAAACAATTAACAAGCTTTCAATGATACTTATACATAAACTCAAATCAATTGATGTAAAACTATTTACCTTCAGTTCAATCTCTTTTATCTTCAGTTCACATTTTTTCAACATAGCATCATACGATTTAAACTTCTGTAAAACAGCCGGATGTATGTCATCATCCATGGAATGGTATTCTTGTGGTTGTATCACCGGAGGTGCGACCGGATCCCTTTCGAAATACGCTCTACTGTCACGCCACCACTCGGTCAATTCCTCGTACTCATCCGGTGTAAGCCTAGGCAACGGTGGTCTTACCTTTAAAAAAACATGGAAAATATATATGTCATTAAAAAAACTTAAACAATATTAAATTCATAATAGTTAAAAAAAATTGGATATCTCAAACTCACCCTCAATTGGTCGTCCAAAAACTTGTCAATACGTTCTCTAACGACAAATTTGTTAAAACTCCATGCAACGGACCGGGGATGCAACACTCGATGATGATGGAAAAAATAAGGGCTAGCACCTCTCGGGAACATCTCCAATATCCAAAACTAAAAATAAATAAATAAATAAAGGTAAATTCGTTAAAAGTCTTTAACAGTATACGTATACATGAACTGTAGAAATAGATTAATGACATATCTTAAAAGCCCATACAAATCCATTCAACGTGTACTTAGGAGGTTTAGTAGGGTCCCTCTCCTCGGCAAAGTGCTTATCCCTACGCTGAAATGCTATATCCCGGAGATGATTGTACAAAGTTGGCCATACATACGACCCCCACGGAAACACATTCCAATTATCTAAATCCTCGACTAGCCTAAGAAAAAATCCGTCCACTACATTCCCATGCTCAGTACCTTTCAACACCAACATCAAAACACCTAACAAACAAAGTCGAACCCCATCTATGTCGCTCAACTTATTAAAGTCAGCTTTGTTTTTTATCATTTTTAACAACGTACCAACGTGTATATTACGGGAATCGGTAGAAGAATGGAACACTCATCTCCTAAAGAAGTTAGGTCCATCCATATACGACTCACTAAAATCAGTCCCAAACCTTAAACCCGTAACTAGACAAAATTCCTCCCTCCCAAACTGAATTTCAACCTCACCTAAACGATCAAGAGCACGTACACGATATCTTAATAGAACTGTGTTTGTGTCTCCCTCTTGGCAAGCAACTTGGTGGCATATAAAATAGTGTATTAACACCCCACTCTCTTGCATATCCGGAATGTCTAACATCCAACCAAAACATGTTTCTTTAAACAATTTTTCCTTAGGGGTGTTCAATATCAATTTTCTAATGTCACCAATTAAAGACAACATACTCCTACATGTAATTTGCGCAGGATAATCCTAAAATAACCAAAAAGACATAATAAATATATATTTACAAAACATATACGTAACAAATAAACAATAATTATAATGACAAAAAAAATTATATTTCAATATTACCCGATTTTCCGCCATTATGACACACTACTCACTACCACAGCCACTACCACAAGACCACCACCACAACGACACAACTGCACCAGCAACAACTGTTGGCATGAATATTACGATATTTAATCTAAACATTCTCTTCATGTTTTGATGATGACAAAGATGTAAGTTACAACATATAACGTAAAGTGCTTAAGTTACTTGTGATCACAATTCATCTTTGCATTCTTACGTCAACAAGCCTCGACATCTCAACGTCTCGAGTTTGCCTCAACAATCACTTAAGGTATGTACAAACAAATGTCTAATACATTTTATGAACAAATGGATTTTATTTAAACATTACAAAGTTTATAAAATGATATAAACATGTTATATATTTTTTGAAAAACAATTTTGGTAATTAAAGGAAAATGTTTAATTCATAAATATGAATTCAAATTTTTAACCAAAATCAATTAGTTTTTCACCAAATAAACTTTCACCAGAAAAGACAAAGATTTCTGGCCGTTTCAGTAGGGCGGCCCCCTTAATAATTAAGGGGACCGGCCATACAATTAAGGGGACCGGCACGCTCCTCTGTCAGAAATCTTCTCCTATAAATACCACCTCAAACCTGGTATTTTTCTTACCTTTTGCACAAAGATTTTCAGATCCAATTCTCTCTAAACATCCTTCTAAAACCCTTTGATCATAAGATTATTAATCTTTGTTTCAAGTGATCCAATCTCTCATAACTCAAAGTGCAAGAGAAGAATCCTCCCCATCATAAAGCCAAAGATGTAGTTAGTGCTTATGTAAAGTTATGAGCTTTGTATATGTAATAAGTAGATCAAGATGATCTTACTTAGTAGTGAGTTTATGAGTGAGTAAGAAGTAGTGTGAAGAAGTTGTGAAGTAGTGAAGTAGTCGTGAAGTTGTGAAGCCATGAAGAAGTCGTGAAGCCGTGAAGAAATAGGTGTGTAGTGAAGAAGAAGTAGTGAAGGTGTGATAAGTAGTGTAGTAGTAGTGTTGTGAAGAAGGTGTGTTGTGGTGTGAGATTGGTTCTAGCTACTATTAGAACTCGACATTTAGCTTAGTGTCGTTAAATGGTGTAAGCAAAAGTTGTGTAAGGTTTTCTCTGCCAAAAGGGAGCTTGTTGAGTAGTGAAGAAAACTCTCGAGTAGGTGACTCGGGGAGTGGAGTAGGGCAAGGAAGGTGTCCTTGTAGCCGAACCACTATAAATCATCGTGTCCGGTTTGCATCCTCTTTCTCCTATCTTTTTACTTTCATTCTTGCATTTATCGCGTTATATCTATGCTTGCAAATACGTGTTGATTGTTGCTTATATTGTCATGATGATTGATTGTGGTGTAGTTACAAGTTAATATTGTGATAGGATATAACATTGTATGATATTGTCTAATGGACTTATATATTATTAACACTTCTCATATCAAGTTTAACTTAATCGATAATTTGATACAAAACGTTTTAAGATTTCAAAAGGAAAACGTATTCGCATAAAGATCGACCAAAGCTACATTCATAAAACTAAGTTTCCAAAACTAATTCATAAGCGTACATATATAACCAATCTTATTGATTATATGTTGTTTTCACACTAAACTCCAATTGAAGGTTTTTCAAACAAACAATTGAATAAATTTGAATCAACATTTGAAACCAAGTTTTTATAAAATTAAAAAGAGGGAAAAACTATTCAACCCCCCCTTCTAGTTTTCCACAATTGGTATCAGAGCCAGGTCGCTCAAATTTTCAAAACAAATGGTTTTAAAAATTGAGTACGATCCATGTATCAAATTACCCATTAAGGAGGATTAAATATGAAAAGTGTTTTGTTGATTAACTTTTATTAGTTTTGATGATATATACACTAATTATACTAGCTCGAAATAATATTATGCTTAAAATAAGTGTTATATGTTCGGTATCAAAATCAGAAAGTCACACACCTTTCTGAAAAGTCAGAAAACAATTTTTTACAAAAAAATGAAATTTTGAGTACCAGATGGGCGGCCCCCTTAAATACTGGGCGGTCCCCTTAATTATTTAAGGGGCCCGCCTGTCTGTTCGACAGTTTTTCGAAAACTTTGAAAAATCATATAAAATTAACCGTAACTCCGTAAAAGTCGTGCCACCCGGCGTTTTAAAGGTAATTGAGTCTATTTTCATTTAAAAATACTTACAAGTAACCATTACAAACTTAACTAAGTAAGAAAGTCAAAATACTATACGGTGGTCAAAAATTTGTGTTTCGTTTTAACGTAAAACTTTTGTTTCACCTTTTCCTTCAAGTCGGGCATTCCTAGTTGATATACTTTTAAAAAATTAAGTATTTATGTTTTCAAAATATTGATCTTAATTAAATTATAAAATGGGGAGGAAACTATTTTATTTTTAAATAAATTCGAGCTAAGTAAACATTGGTGTATATAATACACAAAACGACGACAAGTATTTTATGTGTTATGTGAACTTCTTTGTGATTTTATTTTCTTAATTGAATACATTAAATGATTGTTGCTATTTGAAGTTTAGCTATGTATATATCTATGCATATGTGCCCTATTAGTGTATAGCTAGTTTACCGATTTATACTTAACTAGATCTTATGCTAGATTTCTTGTGTTAGGATTGTTATAATATGCTTGCATTGCATATAGGTATAAATGGCTTAATGTTACTCAAACATCTTATAAATGAGTTCAATCTAGTCACCTAAACATTTCAAACAATTTAATCTACTCTTCACAACACACTTAAATATTTTCTACAAATTAGCTTGTTTTACCTTAAGATGTTTAATAAGAGAAATTGAATCATTGTAAAACATTAATAGTTATATAAAAGAAAAAGTATTTTCAAAATCTAAGTGTGTTCATAATAAGTAAAAATGAAGAGTCTTTCACAAAAACAAAGCATATAACAATCATGAAATAATAAGTCAACTTTCAATCATTCACTAATAAATAATCTTAGGATTAATGGAACACACTATCAAAATGTTTATTTATTTCAAATGAGTGTCCGTGAGGGTCAAGAAAGATCTTGATATTATATCAATTCATTATTCAAATTATGGTTTATATATTCATCAAATCTAATTGACGTGTTTTTGAGTGTGGACAAGAAATTGGATTGCTATTTGTTTAGCTTCAATATTATATCAAATTACAACAAAAGATATAGTCTTGAATCTACATACTCAATCACACTAGATTGATATGAAAATAGTTACATCATTTGTACATGAAAAGAGTGTGCATTGGATCATAACTCACACTTGTGTTGATAATGTCATATTGAATCTACTTGTCCAATAATTGTGTTCCAAATATTAGAATAACATTTTAAACACATTTATAAAATATACAATGAAGTAGGATTGACGACTTGGATGTTTCGTTCGAAATATTCAAGCAATTTACATTGCAATGCAATGGATAAATGTGTCATATCCGAAAAACCAAACATGAGCAAACTAACAACATATGTAAACTTTACTCACACTACTTAAAATCGTCACTTCAAGATAAAAATACATATTTAAGAATAATACACACTATATATTCTATGTATTTCATTTTCTTTGTAGCATGAATGGTTGTGTTACAAGATAATGCACTACACTTTCCTTTTTGAAATAATATAAGTTATTAGAAGTGAAAAATAACTTGTCACAATCCATAAACAAATATTTTTTTTTCAAATACTTGTTAAAGTATGATATATATAACATTGGCAAAAATCATATAAAATAATATTTGTTTAAAAATATATTAATGTCTAGTTTTGATATCATTTGAGAATCACAAACTCATTTAAGATAAATAATCTTAATGATATTCATTTCACAAGAGATGCTAAGGTGCACTCTTAAGTTTAGCACATTTATTAAATCAAGTAATATGTCATCAAAACCAAACAACCGGTAAATCATGAAGAAAAGATTAAAACTTTTTGTTTACTCTTATCTAAACATTCAACACGTCTCTATTAGGATCGTGAATAAAATATATAATCTAGATGTACCTTCATTAAAACATGATGGTTGAGTCACATTAAGCCAAGTATTAGTGAATCATGCAAACTTTATGTTTGGTAATCTTCGATAGGTAAATTTAGGAACTCAATTTCTTCTAAAAAGAGAATGACTACTGGAGAATCTATTGACTAGAAATTCAATTTAACCTAACGGTTGAATTGCTTCTATGTGAGAAGTTGGGTGTGTGTAACCCGTAAAAATGGTCGTGTTTAGCCTGAATTGAGCACCACTAGTAATAGTCTCATACTCATTCTCCAACTTGATTAAATTGCTCTTCCTATATATACCTAACGCTAGTTTACTTTTATGAACTTTGCTTCTCATTAGATTCTTTCATTCCTAGATTTATGGCATATCGCATATATGTTGTTTCTAGATGTTTATTTGCTCATATGTGATTTGATTGTATGCCTTTACATGCTTAACTCTATGTCCGGATGAGCACGAATTTAATGGGAAGAGAAAATACACTCACTCACATATATTCCTCTACCTTACACTCAAACCTCATAACCCTTCTTTAGTACATCCTCAAACCACCCATGTGAAATGAAAAACCGAATCATCCTTTATACTACCAATCTCGAGTCATCCACCATTTCCATGCCCTTAAAATTTACCTTCCTAAACCACATCTTTCCTACACTATAAATACCCTCTTCCCATCATTAATGCCATCACACCCAAATATGTCATCTCCCAACAACCAAAAACCTAAGATTTCAAGAACCGCAAGGATCTCCGTCAAACCCGTTTGGAGGAGGAAACTTGATTCTTGTCATAACTCAAGTGATGTTGTTCCAAGTCAACCAACTACTAAACCTCAAACCCACAATAATGACTCATCTCATAACCTATCACCCACTCATTCCCTCATTCATGCTTCTTCTTATGATGAGCATGCTCAATCCCAAAACAACAATCCAAATCTCTCAATCAATACTTCACATGATGCTCATTTAACAAAAACACCACTCACTCTTGGAGAACCTCTTCCACCCATTTCATGTTTTCATGACTACCCAAGCTCAACCATGTCTCCACCACCAAGAGTACCACCACCACATCCTACAACCTCACATGCCATTCCTATATTGCATGTTCAAACCTTCACCCAAGACAACCATCATGTTCCACCATCATCACCTTCCTCCGAACACTTGAAGTTCGTTGAGGAGCTAAAAGAGGCTCATGAGCTTAGTGCTCTTTTAGCATTACATCTTGCGCAACGCAATTTGGATCCAACCCAATCAAGCTCACCATCATCACCACACAACATCAACCAAGTTGAGAAGCATGTCAACAATTACCCTTGTTGCATCTTTCTTCAACAACAAACCATTGCCTTGAATGAGTACTTCACTTGGATTGAGTATCTTCTTACAAGATCTCAACAAACATCATCACTTGAACAACATCCAAACTCTCAATCAACCTCTTCCGCTCCTAAATCTACACCCCTAAAAGTCAAGCGAATTTCTTTATGAAATGCATCTTTTCCACTTCCTAGCAAGTGAAGAACACAAAGAAGATATCCAAGCTTCAAGTGTTGTCAAGCCATCACCACCTCATTCACATATCCATTTTCGGTCGTCAACCAACAAAACACCTAAAAATCCCTTGATTCCAAATCATCCACCCTTGTCAAATGTTATATTAATCTAAACCATATTTGTCAACCTTTTGTCATTACCTTCCCTTTTCATTCACGCTCATCCTTCTTTATTTTTCTACGTCTTTAAAAGAAGGCATCATTATCATTTTTTTTCTCTTTTAGAATATATATTTTGGTATCTTTTGCCAAAATATGTCGGTAGAATCTTTGCATTAGGTTCCAATCATTATCATGTCTTAAGCTTTGGTCATGATATATATATATTTTTTTTGGGAAGTTAGGCTGGTGTTTTTAAAACAATAATTACATGTGTCATATTTTTAGTGCATATACCTATTACGTCCATATATTGTTCCCCTATTAGTATCATGCATATACCTATCATCATCATTATATATATTTGCACTTGTCTACTAACTTTGTTTTGAAGGATTACTTCATCGCTCGATTCTTTGGTAGCCAAAACTAGTTTTGAGCATACACCAAGGGGGAGTATACACCAAGGGGGAGCATACACCAAGGGGGAGCATTAAGGTTGATTGGATCAAGGCTTCACTTACGATGATGCAAGCTCGCCTTTTACATTCTTTCTCAAGGGTTCAAGCGTAGTTGAAGTCTCGTCTAAGTGTCCACCTTTTTGCTTCGACAAAAGGGGGAGAAGAAGTGTAAACAAGTAACTTGTACATTTTACTATGAGTTATAGTTTACATATTTTGTCATCATCAAAAAGGGGGAGATTGTTGGCATGAATATTACGATATTTAATCTAAACATTCTCTTCATGTTTTGATGATGACAAAGATGTAAGTTACAACATATAACGTAAAGTGCTTAAGTTACTTGTGATCACAATTCATCTTTGCATTCTTACGTCAACAAGCCTCGACATCTCAACGTCTCGAGTTTGCCTCAACAATCACTTAAGGTATGTACAAACAAATGTCTAATACATTTTATGATCAAAGGGATTTTATTTAAACATTACAAAGTTTATAAAATGATATAAACATGTTATATATTTTTTGAAAAACAATTTTGGTAATTAAAGGAAAATGTTTAATTCATAACAAATATATGAATTCAAATTTTTAACCAAAATCAGTTAGTTTTTCACCAAATAAACTTTCACCAGAAAAGACAAAGATTTCTGGCCGTTTCAGTAGGGCGGCTCCCTTAATTATGGGCGGCCCCCTTAATAATTAAGGGGACCGGCCATACAATTAAGGGGACCGGCACGCTCCTCTGACAGAAATATTCTCCTATAAATACCACCTCAAACCTGGTATTTTTCTTACCTTTTGCACAAAGATTTTAAGATCCAATTCTCTCTAAACATCCTTCTAAAACCCTTTGATCATAAGATTATTAATCTTTGTTTCAAGTGATCCAATCTCTCATAACTCAAAGTGCAAGAGAAGAATTCTCCCCATCATAAAGCCAAAGATGTAGTTAGTGCTTATGTAAAGTTGTGAGCTTTGTATATGTAATAAGTAGATCAAGATGATCTTACTTAGTAGTGAGTTTATGAGTGAGTAAGAAGTAGTGTGAAGAAGTTGTGTAATAGTGAAGTAGTCGTGAAGTTGTGAAGCCATGAAGAAGTCGTGAAGCCGTGAAGAAATAGGTGTGTAGTGAAGAAGAAGTAGTGAAGGTGTGATAAGTAGTGTAGTAGTAGTGTTGTGAAGAAGGTGTGTTGTGGTGTGAGATTGGTTCTAGCTACTATTAGAACTCGACATTTAGCTTAGTGTCGTTAAATAGTATAAGCAAAAGTTGTGTAAGGTTTTCTCCGCCAAAAGGGAGCTTGTTGAGTAGTGAAGAAAACTCTCGAGTAGGTGACTCGGGGAGTGGAGTAGGGCAAGGAAGGTGTCCTTGTAGCCGAACCACTATAAATCATCGTGTCTGGTTTGCATCCTCTTTCTCCTATCTTTTTACTTTCATTCTTGCATTTATCGCGTTATATCTATGCTTGCAAATACGTGTTGATTGTTGCTTATATTGTCATGATGATTGATTGTGGTGTAGTTACAAGTTAATATTGTGATAGGATATAACATTGTATGATATTGTCTAATAGACTTATATATTATTAACACTTCTCATATCAAGTTTAACTTAATCGATAATTTGATACAAAACGTTTTAAGATTTCAAAAGGAAAACGTATTCACATAAAGATCGACCAAAGCTACATTCATAAAACTAAGTTTCCAAAACTAATTCATAAGCGTACATATATAACCGATCTTATTGATTATATGTTGTTTTCACACTAAACTCCAATTGAAGGTTTTTCAAACAAACAATTGAATAAATTTGAATCAACATTTTGAAACTAAGTTTTTATAAAATTAAAAAGAGGGGAAAACTATTCAACCCCCCCTTATAGTTTTCCACAACAACCACACGACGGCACCACCAGACCACCACTGCACCACCACCAACAAAACACCACCAGACCACCACACCACCACTGCACCACCACCAGACCTCCACACCACCAACAAAACACCACCAGACCACCACAACACCAACAATACACCACCAGACCACCACACCAACACTGCACCACCACTAGAACTCCACACCACCACTGCACCACCAACAGACCACTGCACTACCAACAGACCACCACCAACAACACTGCACCACCACCAGAACTCCACAACCAAACGCCACCACCACTACCACAACACCAAAACACAAAGAGATGGAAATATTTTTCTAGGTTATGTGAAAATCCCTACACGACATGCTTGTATACTTACTATATCCTTGATCCGTCAATCAAAATGTCACCTTTTTAGTAAAAGTAAATGAAGTTCCTTCCCCATTCATGCAGTGTTCCTTCCTCATGCAAAATTAAATACATGTCGCGTATATTTTATTATTATTTTTTGGTCCGAGCTTAGAAAGATGACACATGTATCTCAAGCATGTCGCGTAAATATATGTGGGGAATGTTGGGGCATTTTAGATTTCGGCTAAAAGTTGGGGTAATATGAGACACAACCCCCCTCAGCAGGGGTACTGCAGTAATAATCGCTTTTTAAAATTTTATGCATTATCTAAACGGACACTTGATATAAGGACGGAAGGAGTATTTTTTTTTTTTTTTTAATGTAAAGCTATCCGAGAGTAGGACAAGTGTGTCTTGCTTACTTTGCTAAAGTTTATATACTAGTGAAGGTTAAATACATTCATAAAATTTAAATTAAAGCCATGTGACTAAACAGTCTCCCCTTTTACCTTATTTCAAACCCACAATAGTCTTCTTTTGTTGGTTTGTTATCCAGAAAAACCTTTCACGTGAACCTCTTCTTCCATTGTATCACTTGCAGGTACCACACTCTCCTTTCTTCCCACCCATATCCCTAAAATAACTCCAAAACCACTCACTCAAATGACCCATTTACTTACTTAACACTCACACAAACTAAAATGAAACCAACCCTAATCCTCATTACCTTCATTATCCTCACCTTGCACACCCCATCTCTACAATCCCTAACACTCACATCCCCACCACAAAACGATGCACTAGCCATCCTAGCATTCAAAGCTAAAGCAGATCCACATAACAACCTAAATTACTCCATAAACACAACATCCACACATTGCAAATGGTACGGAATACAATGCCAAGAAAATGGCAAGGTCATTCGCCTTGTGCTTGAAAATCTAACCCTAAAAGGTATCTTTCCTGACAACACATTAACTAGACTAGATCAGTTACGAGTTTTAAGTCTTCAGTCTAATAAACTCTCTGGTCCTATACCTAATCTAGCTGGTCTGGTTAACCTTAAAACATTGTTTCTTGATCATAATTTGTTTAGTGGGTCAATTCCTGGTTCTATCTCCTTGCTTCACCGTCTTCGTACACTAGATCTTTCGTACAATAAGTTGTCTGGTGTTATCCCTTTAGGGCTTGTGAAGCTAGATAGGTTAAACTATTTAAGACTTGATTCTAACGGTTTTAACGGTTCTATACCACCCTTTAACCAGTCTTCACTTCAGATCTTTAATGTTTCGCTAAATAAGTTATCTGGGCCAGTACCTGTTACATCTACACTGACTAGGTTTAGTATGTCTTCGTATTTGGGTAATCCGGAACTATGCGGTGAGATAGTCCGTATGGAATGTGGTTTCATAGGACCATTTTTCGGGAAGAGTAAACCTTCGTCTTCGGTGGAGTCTTCGCCGCCTCCGCGCGTCGTCCTCGGACAAAGCGCGGAGTTGGACCAAGGGATTTCGGGCTTTACGGACTCGAAGGGGAGAAAGAATAAAAGATTAGGGTTGATTTTAGGTTTTACCGTTGGTTTAATTATACTAGTCAGTTTTGTTTTGTGTGTTGTGATATCGATTAAGTCGGATAAAAAAAGGGAAAGAAAAAAGGATGTGATGTCGAAAAGTGAGATATTGGAAATGGCGGCCGCAGCTGATGCGGCCGCTGATGAAACAAATGAGCTAGAAGAAAAAGTACGAAAAGTGCAACAAGAAATCACTATGGGAAAAAGCGGAAACTTAAATTTTTGCGCGGGTGAAGCGCAAATGTATAACTTAGAACAGTTGATGAGAGCTTCGGCAGAGTTGTTAGGTAGAGGTTCATTAGCGACAACGTATAAAGCAGTTCTTGATGATCGTTTAATCGTGTGTGTGAAACGCTTGGATGCGGTTAAATTGGCTGGTACGAGTAAGGAGATGTTCGAGAGGCATATGGAAGCAGTTGGGGGTTTGCGGCACCCGAATCTGGTTCCGCTTAGAGCCTATTTTCAGGCTAAAGATGAAAGGTTGTTGGTTTATGATTATCAGGCGAATGGAAGTTTGTTTTCTCTCATTCACGGTAAGTTTTTACTCACTAGCGGTTAACTCGGTAATTAAGTTTGGTTTGACTCAGTGTGCTGTCACATAGTGAATATTTAACTATGCTAAAAAAGTACTCCGTATTAAATGTACTACCACTAGATTTAGCTGCTACAGGGGAATCTTGCAGGTTGGTGGGTTAATATGGGAAGTGACGCAAGTCTATTGAATATGACATTGCATTGACTGACATTTTTTACTAGTTTAATTGGTTTAATGCGTAAAGGTATGGGTTACTTTATTTTTTACTAGTTTACTTGGTTTAATGTATAAAGGGATGGGTTACTTTTATATAAAAAGCTGTACATTGTGTATGTTCAATTCAAGGGATCGGTATGAGATTTAACTGATGTTTTGTAGTCCGTGGTTTTGTCGAGTAGTTAAAAAAAGGTATAATTTTACGTTTTAAGAAATACTCCGTAGTTTTGTCGAGTAGTTAAAAAAAGGTGTTTGACGGTAAATTGGGAGTGTAGTTGAAAATCAAAATTTAGTGACACGGGTAAAATACGGAGTACAACACCATTGAACGTGAAAAAAATTACAAGGAAGGTGATTACACACAATAGCTCTTGTCACTTTCACTAGATTACTTGGCAAATACGGAGTATTTACTAGGTACCATGTGAATAAAAACAAAACTAAGAAAAAGACAGGAACAATTGTTTTACCATGTGAACAAACAGAATCATTTTATTCCGAACCCCGAAAGTAGCGAGAAGTCGAGAACTGCTTTTGAAAAGTCGTAAAGGCATACAAGGGGTGTTTGGGTTTGCTTATGTATATTAACGTTTTCTTACATACCTTATGCATCAACCTACAACTTAAATAAGGTTTTTATTTAAAAAAATTCCGTTATTGCTTCTAATAACCAGCTTATTCTGTTTAGATAGTCTTATAAGCTAACACTTCATTAATACTTCTATTTAATATACTACGTATTAAGTTTTGTTCAATAAAACTAAGGTAGCAAGTGCAATATTTGACATTTTCAGGTTCAAAGTCAACGAGAGCGAAGCCACTGCATTGGACATCATGTCTAAAAATAGCAGAAGACATAGCACAAGGTCTCTCCTACATCCACCAAGCATGGAGGCTTGTTCACGGCAATCTTAAACTATCAAATGTCCTCCTAGGCTCCGACTTCGAAGCATGCCTATCCGACTACTGCCTTTCAGCCCTAGTCCCCCACCTCCTCGACACCATCAATCCCGAATCAAATCCCTATGAACCACCAGAAACACGCAAGCTAAACCACCAACCAACAGCCAAATCCGACATTTACTCATTTGGGGTTCTACTACTCGAACTTCTATCGGGTAAGCCTGCTACAGATCACCCACATTTGATGCCAGACGATATGGTAAAATGGGTAAAGGCAATGAGGGACAATGGTGGGGGGGACTCGGAAGATAACCGTTTGATAATGCTAGTCGAAGTGGCTATAGTTTGTCGTGTGAGCTCGCCCGAGCAAAGACCGACAATGTGGCAAGTGTTGAAAATGATTCAAGAGATTAAGGAAGCGGCAGCTAACGAGGAAGTGAATGAGACATCATCATAGAACGTAGTAACTAAAAGTAGTTTGGCTTTTTTGTATGTATTGTAAACATTTGGGTTTCTAAAATGAAATTATGAGGTCAATTATTTGCACGAATTAGAGAATGAATGGGACCAGAAAGATCCGGCAGTTGTAACGTGCGTGGGGTTGGAAATTAAACTATATGCACATTCATGTTGATATGGATAAGACACCAAACATTTTTTATGATATTTGTTAAAACCCTTTAATGATTTTCGATCGTTGCTATTTGTAAGTCTCTTTTGGTTAGATTGAAAATCAAAATACGAAAAAAAGTTGTATGAAATTATCTGAGATACAATAAAATGAATTTTACTAAGTTATTGTCGAAGTTAAACTTCAAGTCCATTAAATTGTTACTATACCAAAAAGGAGGTAATCTAAACACTTGATGCTTCAAGCAACATTTAAAACATGTTCCTGAAATCTTGAAATACAACTACTCCGTAGTATTTACTGAATAACCTGTACTTGTTTCACTCCGAGAGATTTATCAGCTTGAAGACTTTGCTCCCTTTGAGCTCTTCTTTTAACTTGCTTGCGTATCAACAGGTTCAACTTCATCTATCTTCACTTCATCCACCAACATTTATTAATCATAAACACACATCATGTGGCATTTGTAACTTAAAGGGACGTATAAAATTTAAAATGAACAATAAGAATACGAACATCATACAATCTCAAGGTGTATATCTCGATCTTTTTAGTGACGAGAATCAGTTATTTACATATCTTTACTACAAAGCAGATATGGGCTATTAACAAAAAAGGACATGAATTTTGAAAATTTACTTTCACATCAGAGCTTGGTTGCGGGGTGATGACGTATAGTCTATATATGGGCCACGAGCCCAAATGATAAACATTACTAAGGCCCAAAACCACCATGAGTGGGCTATTATAACTTGGGCCGCAATGATAATGGGACTGGGCTCACGTACACCCAAGCCCAACTAAACTATATACGGTATAGATAAGGATCTTCTATCTATGGAATAGATATCCCTAACCCGGATAAGCACCATGTGTGCGAAACGTAAGGAGCACGAACCCTACAAGGATTCTGCGCCTATATAAGGAATGACATAATTCTCATTAAAGGTACGATTCACAAACCCTAAAACTCTTTACGAGAACCCTAAACCGATTACTTACTCTCACGCCGGAGTCTAATCGTGGGAGACAATCCCACGATAAGTCTAACGGTGTTGTTTATTTTCTTAGTGCGCAGGTTTCAAGCATTAAGAAGCGAATTGGTACGAGAGCAAGAGCCCAAATCAGGAACGCCCAACTTTTGTATCAACAAGTGGCGCCATCCGTGGGACCACTACTAAGAACCAAGGGACTAGAATGATGAAGAATAAAAATTCAAGCCAGCGGACTCCGCAGCTGGAAAAAACACGTGACCCCCAGAGGAAGAATCAGCAAGATTCGACCCCTAGGCAGGCTGCTGGGACAACCAGCGCACCTGATCACCAAGAGGCGGGAACAACCCAACCTCTTCCAGTGGTAGAACTGCCAATAAGGACTACCCAAGCCACCACAGTGATTCCAAGCGTTGAGGAACTCCAGCGCACCCTCTTCACCACTCCTCACCAAACGGTACCTACAGTGGACAACACTGTACCACCGGGCGCACCTAACCGAGATAGGGTGCCCAATACTGAGGCAGATATTCTTGCAGCAACTGAGGACACACCCAACCTAACGTTGGTAAATTTTGTATCCCAAAATTATGAAACCCTAACTGCCCTCATGCAAGAAGAAGCAAGGAAAAGGTCGAGTACGAGCCTACAAGCTCGGCTCAATTTTGGTCCTGAACGCGAATCATCACCACCGCGCCACCCACGAGGAAGACGCGCAGATAACGAAAAACGTACCACTATCCACGATAGGCTGGGTACGACTTCTGACTCACAATATTAAGAGGAATATGAAGACAGTGAGAGACGCAATAATGTTCATTCCAGACATGGCAGTCGAGGGATACAAGACCGATTAGGACCTCAACATTCACCAAGCGAATGGTCCTTCAAGTCTGGGAGTAAGAGAATTCACGACAGATTGGGGAGGAGAATATCCCCAAGTAAAAGTCCCTCAAGCTCTTCCTCTGAAGGAAGCCGGCACAAGCGCCGAAAAAGAAATTACTCTTCCTCCAGCGACTCCTCGGACAACGAGGATAGGGAAACAGGATACTGGAAGTCAAGAGGAAGACGTCGCGAAGAAGAAAATGAAGACATGTCTCTTCCATGGCGACGCCAGAAAGTTGATGCGTTTACACGACGCATCAGCGATTACTCCGACCACAAAAGGAGGCGCATGCCCACTAACGTGAAAACATATGATGGGACAGGTGATCCGGATGATCATCTAAAAGTTTTCGAATCAGCTGCTACTATCGAAAATTGGCCACAACCTGTGTGGTGCCATATGTTTAATTCTACATTAGTAGGGAATGCGAGCACATGGTTTAGCGAACTCCCACGACGGAGCATTGGTGGGTTTGAAGAATTACGGAAAGCATTCCGCCTAAACTTTACCCAAAGAAAGAAGTGCGCTAAAAACCCTGTTGAACTAGCCAGAGTAAGACAGCGCCAAGGGGAATCGACCAGCGCTTTTATGGAACGCTTTAAAGATGAGTGCATACAGGTCAAAGCGTGTCCCGAAATTCTAAAAATTTCAGGGTTCATGAATGGGATTAACAACCCAGAACTCATTCGGAAGCTAAACGATAAAGTTCCCCAAACTTTCGATGAGCTAACCAAGCGCACAAGATCCTTCATACAAGGAGAAGCAGCCGCTGCGGACAGCAAAAAAGGTTACTCGAATTATAGGCAACAAGAACAGCCTAGGAGACAATCTAATGATCAGAATAACAACCGCAGCAGGAATTATCGCAGTGGAAGAGACAATGACAAATATACCCCTCTCACAAAAACTCCGAGGGAAATATTTGTAACAGAAGGTGCAAACTTCCCAAAACCTCCACCAATGCGTACCGCAGAGGAAAAGTGCGTAGGGAATGGATACTGCGAATACCATGGTCAAAAAGGCCATACAACCAACGAGTGTGTCCAGCTACGACAACTAATTGAAAAGTTAGTAAGGGAAGGCAGAATGGACCACCTCGTAAAAAACATCAAAGAGGGAAAGGACAAGCAAAAGAATGGAGGCAAGAAAGAACCTCCCAAAGACAAAGCTGACATCATATACATGATACAGTCATGGCAATGCAAGATAAAACAAAAAGTCAGTCAAAAATTCTCCCCAGAAAAAGAGATATCCTTCCCTACTCTAGCTGCGGACAACGCAGTAGTAGAACCTCTAACTATTGAAATACATACGGGGGGACATGATATCCACCGCATGTACATTGATGGAGGAGCATCCGCAGATATCCTATACGATCATTGTTTCAAAAGGCTGCAACCTGAAATCCAAAGTCAATTAATACCAGCAACAACATCGCTGACTGGATTCACAGGAGATAAGATTTGGCCTATGGGGCAATTGCGCTTGCTAGTGGTTGTGGGAGATGAACAACACTCAACAGCAACATGGATAAATTTCATGGTAATCAAGTCTCCCTCACCATACAATGGCATCATTGGGAGACCTGGAATATCATCCATGCGCGCTGTGCCATCCACAGCACATGGGATGCTCAAATTCCCAGTGGAAGGAGGAGTTGTTACCCTCTACAACACAACAGTACCACCAAAAGAATGCAACGCAATAACCACTGAGGTGGAGAATATTCCAGAACAGCGCACAGAAAAAACACCAAACCTAAAGGTCGCTATTCACCCCGATTACCCGGACCAACAAGTTTCGATTGGAGGATCTTTATATGACAAAGGTAAAGCAGCCGTGTCCGCACTCTTGCAAAAGAACCTAGATATCTTTGCATGGGAACCAAAACACATGACCGGAGTGCCACTCTCTATCATGAAGCACAAGCTACAAATCTGACAAGGATATCCCCCAATACGACAGAAGAAGCGCGGCCAGGCCCCAGATCGTGCAAAAGCTATTCTGGAAGAAGTACACAAACTCGTAGACTCATGCATCATGCGCGAAGTGTACTATCACGATTGGCTCTCTAACCCAGTGATGGTAAAGAAGAGCGATGGCAGTTGGAGAATGTGCGTGGACTTCACAGACCTTAACAAAGCATGTCCACAGGACTGCTATCCACTGCCAGAAATAGACTGGAAGGTAGAATCCCTGTGCGGATATCCTTTTAAATGCTTCCTAGGCGCATACAAAGGATATCATCAAATCCAGATGGCAGTCGAGGATGAAGAAAAAACAGCTTTCCACACCAGTCAAGAGGTTTACTGCTACACAAAAATGCCTTTTGGCCTAAAAAACGCAGGCGCAACATACCAACGATTGGTGGACACAGCTTTCGAGAAACAAGTAGGTCGAAACTTGGAGGTCTACGTTGACGACCTTGTCATCAAAAGCCACACAGAGGATGAATTGGTGCGCGACATCGAGGAAACGTTCAAAATATTGGAAAAAATAAACATGAAATTAAATCCCAAAAAGTGCACCTTTGGCGCAACAGAAGGCATGTTCCTCAGATACTTAATAGAACCCGATGGAATCAAACCTTGCCCAGAAAAAACAAAAGCTGTTATCGATCTTCCCTCACCGCGCACACTCAAGGAAGTCCAGTCATTAAACGGAAAGCTAGCTGTGCTAAACCGTTTCTTATCTAAATCAGCAGACAAATCACTCCCTCTCTTTAAAACACTCACGAAGTGCACCAAAAAGGGAGACTTTCGTTGGACTGAGGAAGCAGAAGAAGCTTTCCAACAGCTAAAACAGCATTTAGCATCACTTCCCAAACTTGTCGCATCGCGACCAGGGGAAGAGCTAATCATGTACTTATCTGCAACCCATGGAGCAGTTAGCGCAGTACTATTGACAGATAGGAACTCCGTCCAGACACCCATATACTTTGTAAGCAAAGCACTGAAGAAGACAGAGATTAACTACAGCGCTATGGAAAAGCTGGTCTTAGCTCTAGTATTCGTAGCTAAAATACTGCGTAGATACTTTCAAGCGCATCCAATAGCTGTAATCACAGACCAGCCAATCAAACAAGTTATCTCTAAACCTGACGCATCTGGACGGCTATAAAAAGGGAGTGTGTTGTTAAGCGAATATAACATCTCGTATAGACCGCGCACTGCAATCAAAGGACAGATATTAGCTGATTTTATTGTTGAGAAGCCAGACACTAATAGTCCAACCTCAACAACTAAAACAGATCTACAGGAACCCTGGATTCTGTTCACAGATGGATCCTCATGCGTAGATGGATCAGGCGCAGGCCTTATCCTTACTAATCCAGAAGGTATGGAATTCACCTATGCGCTGCGCTTCGAATTCACAGCCACAAACAATGAGGCAGAATACGAAGCCCTACTCGCCGGACTACGTATTGCAATCCAAATGGGTGTACGCAACCTGGAGGCAAACGTAGATTCTAGGCTAGTTGCTAACCATGTGCTAGGTGAATATGAAGCCAAGGATGAGCACATGATCCAATACCTGGATAAGACCAAGTCCTTAATTAAAAACTTTGAGAGGTTCACAATAAAACAAGTACCTAGAGGGGACAACAGGAAGGCTGATGCGCTTAGCAAGATCGCATCCACAAGCTTTGCGCACTTATCAAAACAGGTATTGGTAGAAACCTTACAAAACAAGTCAATCTTGGAGATGGAAGTATCCACGGTGATAGAAGAACAAGATCCTACATGGATGACACCTATCATTGAATTCATTAGCAAAGGAGTCTTACCACAGGATCATAAGGACGCTCGAAGAGTGTGGCACACAGCGCAGCGATTTGAACTACGGGACAACATACTTTATCGACGTTCTTTCTTGCAACCTTGGCTCCGATGTGTTGGACCTCTTCAAGCAGACTATGTACTCCGAGAAATCCACGCTAGATCATGCAGCATGCACTCAGGGCCGCGATCTGTTGTAGCGCGCGCTCTACGGTCGGGGTATTATTGGCCAACTATGCACCGTGACGCGCGCGATATGATAAAGAAGTGCAGCAATTGCCAAGTACACAGGCCAAATCCGCGCTAACCGCAACAAGAGCTAACACCCATTACCTCACCATGGCCATTCTACAAGTGGGGCATTGACATAGCAGGACCCTTTCCAGTTGCGGCAGGAGGGCTAAAATTCCTCATCGTAGCCATAGACTACTTCACGAAGTGGATTGAAGCAAAGGCGGTGGTGAGCATCACGGGCAATCAGGTCAAACGCTTTGTATGGGATAACATTGTCTGTTGCTTCGGACTACCTGGAGAGATTATATCAGACAATGGGAAGCAGTTCTGCGACAACCCATTCAAAGATTCGTGCGCACAATTGAACATCACACAACACTTCGCTTCAGTAAAACACCCACAAACCAATGGTTTGGTTGAGCGAGCAAATCGCAGCCTAGGTGAAGGAATAAATGCACGCCTTGACAGACACAAAGGAAGGTGGGTGGACGAGCTCTCGCATGTCTTATGGGCGCATCGCACCACAATCAAAACCAGTACTGGAGATACGCCATTCTCCCTTGTCTACGAAACAGAAGCCGTCATACCAGCTGAGATAGGAATGCCAACTATACGAACAGCAGAGGTCAACGTCACAACAAATGATGAGGAGCGGCGCATAGACTTGGACTTACTGGAAGAAAGACGTGAACGCGCAGCTATACGCGAAGCAAAGGCTAAGGCAAAAATGAAGAAGTATTATGATGCAAAGGTCAAACACACTTCCTTCAGACCAAGAGACTTTGTATACCGCGCCAATGACGCAAGTCATGCAGAAGACACAGGCAAGCTCGGACCCAAATGGGAAGGACCCTACGAGGTCACTTATGCGCAGGCAGTGGCGCATACAGGTTGCGTGACATGGAAGGTCACGACCTAGCACGCACCTGGAATATCTGCAATCTTAAAAGATGCTATCTTTAGGAAAGGCTACAGCCCATACACAGACAACTTTGCACTTTAGGATGTGCCCAATAAGTGTTTGTTTTTTCTTTTCTTTCTTAGGAATTGTCTTTTACTTTTTCAAAAACTTGCAAGTATCAATAAAATGCTATGGTTTCTAGCTAACTCCATGACGCATTTCACTTTATTGCGTACATTCTTATATATGTCAATATTGTTATATTATATTTTTGCCTACATGGCGTGCATGCACAAATTAAGACCCACGAAGGCATAAAGGACGGGTAAACCTACTAATTTACTCGTTGAGTAAGAGGGTCGCAAACCCATTGATGCGTGAGAATTGCACCAGGCTTTACCTCTCGAGGGATCTCAAGAAGTTTACAACCCCCACCAAGCAGTGTACCTGATCGATGTAGTATAGTATAATGACAAGTAAAAGGGGATTTGATGAGGCGAAAAATGAACCACTTTTAGGGGGTCATTTAAGCCCAGAATTGAATTTATTTGATCAAATATTGCCCTAAATCGTTCCTTTTGTGATTTTAGGTACTTTGGGAGTGAAATCTGGAAAAGGAAGCAATCAGGACGTTTTTGGAGCATAAAAGTGAAGAAAACGCCAAAGACTTAATTTTCCAAGCTGGGAACAGTGTGTGACGGCGTCAAGAGTAACAAGTTGACGGCGTCAAGAGTAAATTTCATGACGGCCCAGTACAGGAATGAAGGCGTCACAAGGAAGAGCGTCAAGAGTTAAATACGTGACGGCCTGGAAAAGTGTATAACTTGACGGTGTCAAATGTAGATCAAGGCAGTCCGAGGATTCTTTTGGCGGCGAGATGACGGCGTCACAAGGTTGTTCTTGACGCCGTCAGCCTCTATTTTCTATATATAGTTTTCTAATTTTCATTCATTAAAAAGGAACAAGTTTGGAGAAACCCTAAGGCCGAACCATATACGAATTTTACAGGTTTTTCAAGGGTTTCAGCCCTTGAATGCTTACATGTGTAATTGAGATAAGTGTTCTTTTAATTCAATCAATATGTCTATGTGTTGGTTGTCTATATCTTGTGCTTGCCTTGATTCCACCATGCTAGGCTAGATTTATCTTGTGTTTGCTTAGATCTAATGAAACATAGATGTTGATTATGTGTTGATTACTTGTTTATTGTTGTATTGGATGAATGATTTCAATGTTAGGCTTAAGAAAACTGGCAGATCTCCAAATGGTAACATGCTTGAACGTCTTAGGAAACATGAACCGATGTGTACTAGGTTTTATTGGTTGTATTTAATGCATGAGTAAATTCTATTGATCCCATGTTAGGAGCTTCTTAGCCGGCTCGACATAGGAGTGAAGTAGGCACTCATACGATTGGGGAGTTAAGTACGCCACCCCATGAATGGTATTAAGGAATACAATCCGTCATCCACGCAACTATAACAAGTAATTAACGTGTAAAAGATATCTAGGGAGTAGTGAAATCTAAGTAAACACAATTTCTCCACTTATTGCTCACAACCTTAGTTTAATATAGTTTATTTGCATTTCTAGTATTTTATTTTGATTGCATCTTAGTATTGGGTTAGTTGACTAGCAACTAATTCCGCCCAAATCCTTCAAACCTGAGATATTTACTTGCTTTCTAAAAAATATAAAAAATACAAAAATAATCGTCCTTCATCTCTAGAACTAGTATTTAGGTTTTCTAATCCTAGCGACACTATTCCTAGCTGAACGATCAATCCCCCGGTACTTGTCACTATACTATACTACAATGATCAGGTACACTGCCTGGTGGGGGTTGTAAGCTTCTCGAGATCCCTCGAGAGGTAAAGCCTGGTGCAATCCCTAGGCATCAAGTTTTTGGCGCCGCAGCCCGGGGAATAGTTATTGTCTAGGTTAGAATCTCTTTTTATTAGGTCTACTTGCTAGATTCCTTTCTAGTAAGATTTTATTTTTATTTTTAAGTTTTCTTTAGTCTATCTTATTTCTTTGTGTTTTTGTTCGTAACTTTTCACCACCCGACATCATGGACGATTGGAACATCTTTGAACCCGTCATCCCACCACAACAAAACCCACCACTAGAACCTCTTAGGCCCCGAACCTTAGGAGAGTATTTCCGACGTAGCCACCAAGGCTACCGAAATACCATTGAGCTCACCGGAGCCAATGTGACCCCCTTGCGATCCGACACCATCCGGTTGGTGCAAAGCGGATGTGCATTCCATGGACTTCGTTCCGAAGATCCAAACCAACATCTTAAGGACTTCCTAAAAATCGTAGACTCCATAGACCTAGATGTTGAAACTAGAGAGACAAGCCGATTACGCCTATTCAAATTCTCTCTACGGGATCAAGCTAGTCAATGGCTTCAGCGTTTACCCGCGGGATCCATCACCGCATGGGATGATCTCACCACTCATTTCCTTGCTCAATTTTTCCCACCGGGGAGAACTACTAAGCTTAGAAATGACATCTTGATGTTCGAAGAACGTCAAAATGAATCTCTTTATGAAGCATGGACTCATTTCAAGGACTTACTCTAAAAAGTCCCTCATCATGGCATAGATCTTTGGCTCCAAGTCCAAATCTTTTATGACCATATCGATCTCTCCACGAGGCGAGCCATTGACCAATCGGCCGGTGGTAAGCTACGTGATCTAAGTGCGGAACAATCATGGGAACTCATAGAAGATCTTGCTCTCTATGACAACGAAAGTTGGAATGATCCCCGTGATTTGAACAAAACGGTCAAGGCAATATCTTTGCCTTAGAACAACTCTAGCACTCCCGACCGTAGGATCATGAAACTTGAGGACCAAGTCAAGTTTCTCATGAAATCCTACGAAGCTCCTAAGCCTTCAAGCCAAGTGAACAAAATCACTTCTTCATGCGAATTATGTAGTGGTCCCCATGACACTCGTGATTGTGTGGAACTCCCCGGAACAGCTTTTGCGGACTACGCATCCACGCGTACCGACGAAGCGAGAGATAAGTGGTACACTTTCAAGCCCGAGCCAAACCCTTACGGTGATTCATACAACCCCTCTTTAAAAAATCACCCAAACCTTAGGTGGAAACAAAATCAACCCAATTCTTCCAATCCGCCTAATCGTTACCAACCAAACGGTCCACCCTCCAACCGTACTTTTAACAACAATCCTTCTAACAACTATAGTAGTACCAACAATCTTGAAGGATTGATGTCTAAGTTCATGGCATCTCAAGAAGCTCGCATAGCTAGGTTTGGAACCGAATTCAACCAACAAAAAACGGAGATGACCAACAAGATAGACAACTTGTTGAAAGCCCTCAACAACCAAGCGTTAACTACACCTAGGAAGGACACTAGGGACACCAATAACGGAATCCAAATTAAGGACCCCTCATCATCTAAACATGTCCACTTTGTCAATGTTGTCACCATTAAGCCAATAGACAAGGAAATAGAAGAAAGTGACAAGGATGAAGTTGGAGTAGAAACCGAGACTAGGGATGAAAGTAGGGAAGTTGAAGTTAAAAAGGGAGAGGAATTAGAGGAGGTAGAGACTATATAAAAGTACTTTGATAAGTTGCCCACCAAGGAAGAACGAGAATACCATAAGGATTTATTCGATAGTCCCGAGAGACTATATATCCTTGGCACACCCCTTATCAAAATGGGAGACCCTTCTAACATCAACATACCATGCAATATCGGGTATATGCATATATGGTAAGCTTACATCGATCCTAGATCTCCTATAAACATCATGACTAGGACTTATTACAATTGGGTGATGAAGAAACAACTTGATTTTAGGATGATGCCCAATAAGAATCTGATAAGTAATTTTGTAGGAAAAGTGAAGGGATTGCATGTGATTATAGGCAATTTCATTTATGAGATCGATTTTATGATAGTAGAAGACACTCGTCCGGTGATAGATGATTGCCTAAGCCAAATAATATTTGGAAAACCATTTGTTGAGGCCACTAGGATGAGTTATGATCCGACTCTAGGGATAGTTAGATTCAAGGAAGAGAATGATGAGATTGCCTACCAAATGCCCTACAAGATTGAGCAATACCGCCTCCTCTCTAATTTAGAAAAGGAACACAAGCATGCGGCTTATTATAGGAATGATGAGGATAGACGTAGAGGAGTAGAGTATGTGAAGAATAGGATGCTTGGTTTCTACAAAGAATGCTTGCAACTAGGTCCGGAATACAAAACTGGTTTAGAAGACGACCTAGAGAGTGAAACCAATGATGAGGTCACGTAGTAACCCATGACCTTGAGTCTAGCTACAAGACTCGTAAATAAAGAAAAGCGCTTCTTGGGAGGCAACCCATGTTTTGTGTGATTTTTTATTTTGTTTGTTTGTTATTTGCTTCCGTATGCATGCTTTATTTTTATTGTTGGTAGATCATGTTTCTAAACTAAAAAGTGGAAATACTTTACTTTGTTGTTTAGCCTAGTCTTCACTCCACCTAAAGGTATTTTTGCAAAAGATAAGTGTAAGGGGAAACCCCAAATATGTTTTTAAGAAACAACCCGATCATGATTCTCCACAATATTAAGTGAACGTGTTTATTCGTATTTGTTAGAGTCAAATGCTTGTATTGAGTCATAATGAAGTTTTGCAGGATTTTCCAGGAAGTAGGACCAAGTTTTTCTAGAAATTTTCCGGAAACTTAACATAAGAATTTCTGTAGGTCACTTCTGACGGCGTCACGAATTTACTCTTGACGGCGTCACGTGTAAAACCTGGAAATTTTACAAGTTTTGTTTTTCTAACGGAGTCTTAAAGTTTTTGTTGAATTATTAAGTTTTATAATCTCCAGGAAATCTGCAAACTTCATTCCACAAGCATTATATCTTATTTTGTTTTCTAGGATTTAGTAACTTATGTAGATTGCCGCCGATTTTATGCGAGGTTGTCTTGTTTGTTTTCTCAGGATTTACAGGTTATGTATGACAAGAAGATGATTATTATTCTGGAAGGGAAACTTTGATTGTTCATTTTCTTGGAGGAAGATCTAACCTGGCCACCTCATTATCCATACCGAGCGAATCAGGGGAGTATTTGATTTCATTCTTTTTTACTTATTTCACTTTTACATTCTTTACTTGAACATTGGGGACAATGTTCATCCTAAGTGTAAGGGGAGGGTAAAATGATGAAACTTACAAATGCACTTTCGCTTGAGTTGTTTGTTTGATAGTAGATGTGTAATAAAACTATGAGAAATACTTGTTAGTGCAATTTTAGCGCCAAATTTAAATTTTTTTACAACATTTAGGAGTGAAACTTTAGCCATAGCAAGTGTCTCATGGATAGGAGATTGTATGACTAGCACAAAACCGTACTATTCAGAAAAATTTTCCACCCAAATATGTGAGGTTCGCCTTTAGATTTGATAGGAAAAGCATTTACTATTAGTGCTTATGAGTGTACCGGTAGCATTTAGATTCTAGAACTTGCGTTAGTGATGCATCCCGAGACCGCTAGTGAGACTACATTCGTGTAGTAGGATTTACTACATGATAAGAGAGGCATTAGGATCACCCTTGTGTTAAACCCGTGTCATAATTACTTGACTATTTAAGTCATATTACTTGGCTAGTTAAGTCAACTAATTTTTTCCACACCTTAGTGTTGTACTCATTTTTAGTACACGAAACCCCTAGTACACCCCTCCGAGCCTATCTTTTCGTTTCTAACTTTAAGCATCTTACTTAAAGGAAGAATTTGTTACACCCCACTTAAATGTACACCCAAATCGCCTGAGCCTTCCGTGTATGCACTCATCTTTAGTGCATTATTGTTATTTGTTTAAACCCTAAGTTAACTATCTAATTGATTACATGGTTGCTAAGTCGAGTCATATCCTTGTACATATTGTTTTGGGACGATTGGGACTCATGAGTAAAGTACTTATTTTATAGAGTAATGGGGAAGAACATCATTTATTACCCCCATATGTGCGTTAATCTTAAAAGTGCTCCAAGTGTTTTAATTTTTTTAATTCGAGTCATTAGATTAGTTTATTGTAAAGTATGTAAAAATTCAAGTGTAAGGGGAATTTTCATTTCCTATGATGTATTATTTTGGATGGTAGGGTAAGAGTGTATGCAAAAAAAAAAAAAAAAAAAAAAAAAAAAAAAAAAATCGAAAAATCAAGAAAAAGAAAAAAAAAATAGAAAAAGAAAAGAGAAAAAAACATACGGACTACCATCCCTTTTTATTCTATGTTCATTTTATGTTTTTGTTATTTTTCATTTATTAGCTTAAGTCGAGTCTAGTCTTGGCTTAGCAACGCCATATTGTACATGTAATTAACCAAGATTGTTAACTCGCCACCAGTAAAGACTGCCTATATCCAACAAAACCGTATATTTCATATCCCTACACCTAACGTTACAACCCTTTAAAAGACCTCTTTGATAGTTTATCCTAGGTGCTTACGCCATGTGGTGGAGGTTTGATCCTTTCCCAAGCCTATGGTAATCTATTTTGCTATGACAGGTAGTGAGAGATATCTTCTGTTTCCATATTGTAATTTATACTTTGTTACACCCGAGAGATGTGAGTATCTAAACACTATTTATGAGGTGCTAGTAAATGACCTCCGTGCTTGTCTATTGGACTTTAGTGGAACGATTATTTGTTGTAATTACTTTTATATTATTGTTAAATGATCCCTAACTTGTATTTTGAGTCGAATAAAAGCGCATTTGCTTGAGGACAAGCAAATCTCAAGTGTAAGGGTATATGATGAGGCGAAAAATGAACCACTTTTAGGGGGTCATTTAAGCTCGGAATTGAATTTATTTGATCAAATATTTTGGAGAAACCCTAAGGCCGAACCACATACGAATTTTACAGGTTTTTCAAGGGTTTTCAGCCCTTGAATGCTTACATGTGTAATTGAGATAAGTGTTCTTTTAATTCAATCAATATGTCTATGTGTTGGTTGTCTATATCTTGTACTTGTCTTGATTCCACCATGCTAGGCTAGATTTATCTTGTGTTTGCTTAGATCTAATGAAACCTAGATGTTGATTATGTGTTGATTACTTGTTTATGGTTGTATTGGATGAATGATTTCAATGTTAGGCTTAAGAAAACTGGCAGATCTCCAAATGGTAACATGCTTGAACGTCTTAGGAAACATGAACCGATGTGTACTAGGTTTTATTGATTGTATTTAATTCATGAGTAAATTCTAATGATCCCATGTTAGGAGCTTCTTAGCCGGCTCGACATAGGAGTAAAGTAGGCACTCATAGGATTGGGGAGTTAAGTACGCCACCCCATGAATGGTATTAAGGAATACAATCCGTCATCCACGCAACTATAACAAGTAATTAACGTGTAAAAGATATCTAGGGAGTAGTGAAATCTAAGTAAACACAATTTCTCCACTTATTGCTCACAACCTTAGTTTAATATAGTTTCTTTGCATTTCTAGTATTTTATTTTGATTGCATCTTAGTATTGGGTTAGTTGACTAGCAACTAATTCCGCCCAAATCCTTCAAACCCGAGATATTTACTTGCTTTCTAAAAAATATAAAAAATACAAAAATAATCGTCCTTCATCTCTAGAACTAGTATTTAGGTTTTCTAATCCTAGCGACACTATTCCTAGCTGAACGATCAATAGACCCCTAACTTGTAATTACTTTTATTTGTTGTAATTACTTTTATATTAGTGTTAAATGACCCCTAACTTGTATTTTAATTAGAATAAAAGCGCATTTGCTTGAGGACAAGCAAATCTCAAGTGTAAGGGTATATGATGAGGCGAAAAATGAACCACTTTTAAGGTGTCATTTAAGCCCGAAATTGAATTTATTTGATCAAATATATTGGAGAAACCCTAAGGCCGAACCATATACGAATTTTATAGGTTTTTCAAGGGTTTTCAGCCCTTGAATGCTTACATGTGTAATTGAGATAAGTTTTCTTTTAATTCAATCAATATGTCTATGTATTGGTTGTCTATATCTTGTGCTTGTCTTGATTCCACCATGCTAGGCTAGATTTATCTTGTGTTTGCTTAGATCTAATGAAACCTAGATGTTGATTATGTGTTGATTACTTGTTTATGGTTGTATTGGATGAATGATTTCAATGTTAGGCTTAAGAAAACTGGCAGATCTCCAAATGGTAACATGCTTGAACGTCTTAGGAAACATGAACCGATGTGTACTAGGTTTTATTGGTTGTGTTTAATGCATGAGTAAATTCTAATGATCCCATGTTAGGAGCTTCTTAGTCGGCTCGACATAGGAGTAAAGTAGGCACTCATAGGATTGGGGAGTTAAGTACGCCACCCCATGAATGGTATTAAGGAATACAATCCGTCATTCACGCAACTATAACAAGTAATTAACGTGTAAAAGATATCTAGGGAGTAGTGAAATCTAAGTAAACACAATTTCTCCACTTATTGCGCACAACCTTATTTTAATATAGTTTATTTGCATTTCTAGTATTTTATTTTGATTGCATCTTAGTATTGGGTTAGTTGACTAGCAACTAATTCCGCCCAAATCCTTCAAACCCGAGATATTTACTTGCTTTCTAAAAAATATAAAAAATACAAAAATAATCGTCCTTCATCTCTAGAACTAGTATTTAGGTTTTCTAATCCTAGCGACACTATTCCTAGCTGAACGATCAATAGACCCCTAACTTGTAATTACTTTTATTTGTTGTACTTACTTTAATATTAGTGTTAAATGACCCCTAACTTGTATTTTGATTACAATAAAAGCGCATTTGCTTGAGGACAAGCAAATCTCAAGTGTAAGGGTATATGATGAGGCGAAAAATGAACCACTTTTAGGGTGTCATTTAAGCCCGGAATTGAATTTATTTGATCAAATATATTGGAGAAACCCTAAGGCCGAACCATATACGAATTTTACAGGTTTTTCAAGGGTTTTCAGCCCTTGAATGCTTACATGTGTAATTGAGATAAGTGTTCTTTTAATTCAATCAATATGTCTATGTGTTGGTTGTCTATATCTTGTGCTTGTCTTGATTCCACCATGCTAGGCTAGATTTATCTTGTGTTTGCTTAGATCTAATGAAACCTAGATGTTGATTATGTGTTGATTACTTGTTTATGGTTGTATTGGATGAATGATTTCAATGTTAGGCTTAAGAAAACTGGCAGATCTCCAAATGGTAACATGCTTGAACGTCTTAGGAAACATGAACCGATGTGTACTAGGTTTTAGTGGTTGTGTTTAATGCATGAGTAAATTCTAATGATCCCATGTTAGGAGCTTCTTAGCCGGCTCGACATAGGAGTGAAGTAGGCACTCATAGGATTGGGGAGTTAAGTACGCCACCCCATGAATGGTATTAAGGAATACAATCCGTCATCCACGCAACTATAACAAGTAATTAACGTGTAAAAGATATCTAGGGAGTAGTGAAATCTAAGTAAACACAATTTCCCCACTTATTGCTCACAACCTTAGTTTAATATAGTTTATTTGCATTTCTAGTATTTTATTTTGATTGCATCTTAGTATTGGGTTAGTTGACTAGCAACTAATTCCGCCCAAATCCTTCAAACCTGAGATATTTACTTGCTTTCTAAAAAATATAAAAAATACAAAAATAATCGTCCTTCATCTCTAGAACTAGTATTTAGGTTTTCTAATCCTAGCGACACTATTCCTAGCTGAACGATCAATCCCCCGGTACTTGTCACTATACTATACTACAACGATCAGGTACACTGCCTGGTGGGGGTTGTAAGCTTCTCGAGATCCCTCAAGAGGTAAAGCCTGGTGCAATCCCTACGCATCAGGATTGATCGTTCAGCTAGGAATAGTGTCACTAGGATTAGAAAACCTAAAGATTAAGTGTAGAGATGAGGGATGATTGTTTTTGTATTTTTATATTTTTTAGAAAGCAAGTAAAAATCTCGGGTTTGAAAGATTTGGGCGGAATTAGTTGCTAGTCAACTAACCCAATACTAAAGATGCAATCAAAATAAAATACTAAAAATGAAAATAAACTAAATTATACTAAAGTTGTGAGCAATATGTGGGAGAAATGTGTTTACTTAGATTTCACTACTCCCTAGATATCTTTTACACGTTAATTACTTGTTATAGTTGCGTGGATGACGGATTGTATTCCTTAATACCATTCATGGGGTGGCGTACTTACTTCCCCAATCCTATGAGTGCCTACTTCACTCCTATGTCGAGCCGGCTAAAAAGCTCCTAACATGGGATCATTAGAATTTACTCATGCATTAAATACAACCAATAAAACCTAGTACACATCGGTTCATGTTTCCTAAGACGTTCAAGCATGTTACACAATGGAGATCTGCCAGTTTTCTTAAGCCTAACATTGAAATCATTCATCCAATACAACCATAAACAAGTAATCAACACATAATTAACATCTAGGTTTCATTAGATCTAAGCAAATACAAGATAGATCTAGCGTAGCATGTTAAAATTAAGACAAGCACAAGATATAAACAACCAACACATAGACATATTGATTGAATTAAAGAGAAGACTTATCTTAATAGCACATGAAAGGATTCAAGGGTTGAAAACCCTTGAATTTAAAGTAAAATACGAGCTAGGGTTCACAAAGTTCGGCCCTAGGGTTTCTCCACACATGTTCCTCTAATGTATGAAAAATAGAAAACTATATATAGATTTTAGAAGGTGACGGCGTCAAGAACAAATGTCTGACGCCGTCATCTCGCCACCAAATAGTTCCTCGGACTGCCTAGATCTGGGTCTGACGCCGTCATGTGTACACCTTATGCAGGCCGTCATGATTTTAACTCTTGATGCTCTTGATGTGACGCCTTCAGGTTTCTTCTGGGTCGTCATGGGTTTTACTCTTGACGCCGTCAGGAATTTCCTCTTGACGCCGTCATACACTGTTCTCAGCATGGAAAATTAAGTCTCTGGCGTTTTCTTCACTTTTATGCTCCAAAAACGTCCGAATTGCTTCATTTTCCAGATTTCACTCACAAAGTACCTAAAATCACAAAAGGAACGATTTAGGGTAATATTTGATCAAATAAATTCAATTCCGGGCTTAAATGACACCCTAAAAGTGGTTCATTTTTCGCCTCATCGTATACCCTTACACTTGAGATTTGCTTGTCCTCAAGCAAATGCGCTTTTATTCTAATCAAAATACAAGTTAGGGGTCATTTAACACTAATATAAAAGTAATTACAACAAATAATCGTTCCACTAAAGACCAAAGACAAGCACGGAGGTCATACACTAGCACCTCACAAATAGTGTTTAGATACTCACATCTCTCGGGTGTAATAAGATATAAATTACAATATGGAAACGGAAGATATCTCTCACTACTTGTCATAGTAAAATAGATTACCATAGGCTTGGGAAAGGATCAAACCTCCACCACATGGCGTAAGCACCTAGGATAAACTATAAAAGAGGTCTTTTAAAGGGTTGTAACGTTAGGTGTAGGGATATGAAATACACGGTTTTGTTGGATATAGGCAGTCTTTACTGGTGGCGAGTTAACAATCTTGGTTAATTACATGTACAATATGGCGTTGCTAAGCCAAGACTAGACTCGACTTAAGCTAATAAATCAAAAATAACAAAAATATAAAATGAACATAGAATAAAAAGGGATGGTAGTCCGTATGTTTTTCTCTTTCTGTTTTTTTTTTTTCTATTTTTTTTTTTTTTTTTTTTTTTTTGCATACACTCTTACCCTATCATCCAAAATAATACATCATAGGGAATGAAAAATCCCCTTACACTTGAATCTTTACATACTTTACAATAAACTAATCTAATGACTCGAATTAAGAAAATCAAAACACTTGGAGTACTTTTAAGATTAACGCACATATGGGGGTAATAAATGATGTTCTTCCCCCTTACTCCATAAAATAAGTACTTTACCAATGAGTCCCAATCGTCCCAAAACAATATGTACAAGGATATGACTCGACTTAGCAACCATGTAATCAATTAGATAATTAACTTAGAGTTTAACAAATAACAATAATGCACTAAAAATGAGTGCATACACGGAAGGCTAAGGCGATTTGGGTGTACATTTAAGTGGGGTGTAACAAATTCTTCCTTTAAGTAAGATGCTTAAAGTTAGAAACGAAAAGATAGGCTCGGAGGGGTGTCCTAGGGGTTTCGTGTACTAAAAATGAGTACAACGCTAAGGGTGTAGGAAAAATTAATTGACTTAACTAGCTAAACAATATGACTTAAATAGTCAAGTAATTATGATACGGGTTTAACACAAGGGTGATCCTAATGCCTCTTATCATGTAGTAAATCCTACTACACGAATGTAGTCTCACTAGCGGTCTCGGGATGCATCACTAACGCAAGTTCTAGAATCTAAATGCTACCGGTACACTCATAAGCACTAATAATGAATGCTTTTCCTATCAAATCTAAAGGCGAACCTCACATATTTGGGTGGAAAATTTTTCTGAATGATACGGTTATGTGCTAGTCATACAATCTCCTATCCATGAGACGCTTGCTATGGCTAACGTTTCACTCCTAAATGTTGTAAAAAATTTTAAATTTGGCGCTAAAATTGCACTAACAAGTATTTCTCATAGTTTTATTACACATCTAATATCAAACAAACAAACTCAAGCGAAAGTGTATCTGTAAGGTATCATCATTTTACATTCCCCTTACACTTAAGATGAACATTGTCCCCAATGTTCAAGTAAAGAATGTAAAAGTGAAATACGTAAAAAAATGAAATCAAATACTCCCCTGATTCGCTCGGTATGGATAATAAGGTGGCCATGTTAGATCTTCCTCCAAGAAAATGAACAATCAAAGCTTCCCTTCCAGAATATAAATCATCTTCTTGTAATAAATAACCTGTAAATCCTGAGAAAACAGACAAGGCAACCTCGCATAAAATCGGCGGCAATCTACATATACTAATAAATCCTAGAAAACAAAATAAGATATAATGCTTGTGGAATGATGTTTGCAGATTTCCTGGAGATTATAAAACTAATAATTCAACAAAAACATTAAGACTCTGTTAGAAAAACAAAACTGGTAAAATTTCTAGATTTTTACACATGACGCCGTCAAGAGCAAACTCATGACGCCGTCAGAAGTGATCTGCAGAAATTCTTATGTTAAGTTTCCGGAAAATTTCTAGAAAAACTTGGTTCTACTTCCTGGAAAATCCTACAAAACTTCATTATGACTCGATACAAGCATTTGACTCTAACAAATACGAATATACATGTTCATTTAATATTGTGGAGAATCATGATCGGTTTGTTTCTTAAAAACATATTTGGGGGTTTCCCCTTACACTTATCTTTTGTAAAAATACCTTTGGGTGAAGTTAAGACTAAGCCAAACAACAAAATAAAGTATTTCCACTATTTAGTTTAGAAACATGATCTACCAACAATAAAAGTAAAGCATGCATACGGAAGCAAATAACAAACAAACAAAATAAAAATCACACAAAGCATGGGTTGCCTCCCAAGAAGCGTTTTTCTTTATTTACGAGTCTTGTAGCTAGACTCAAGGTCATGGGTTACTACGTGACCTCATCGTTGGTTTCACTCTCTAGGTCATCTTCTAAACCAGTTTTGTACTCCGGACCTAGTTGCAAGCATTCTTTGTAGAAACCAAGCATCCTATTCTTCACATACTCTGCTCCTCTACGTCTATCCTCATCATTCCTATAATAAGCCGCTTGCTTGTGTTCCTTTTCTATATTAGAGAGAAGGCGGTATTGCTCAATTTTGTAGGGCATTTGGTAGGCAATCTCATCATTCTCTTCCTTGAACCTAACTATCCCTAAAGTCGGATCATAACTCATCTTAGTGGCCTAAACAAATGGTTTACCGAATATTACTTGGCTTAGGCAGTCATCTATCACCGGACGAGTGTCTTCTACTATCATAAAGTCGATCTCATAGGTGAAATTACCTATAATCACATGCAATCCCTTCACTCTTCCTACAAAATTACTTATCAAATTCTTATTTGGCATCATCCTATAATCAAGTTGTTTCTTCATCACCCAATTGTAGTAAGTCCTAGTCATGATGTTTACAGGAGATCTAGGATCGATGTAAGCTTTCCATATATGCATATGCCTGATGTTGCATGGTATGTTGATGTTAGAGGGGTCTCCCATTTTGATAAGGGTGTGCCAAGGATATATGGTGTCTCGGGGCCATTGAATAAATCCTTATTGTATTCCCGTTCTTCCTTGGTGGGCAACTTATCAAAGTACTTTTCTATAGTCTCTACCTCCTCTAATTCCTCTCCCTTATTAACCTCAACTTCCCTAATTTCATCCCTAGTCTCGGTTTCTACTCCAACTTCATCCTTGTCACTTTCCTCTATCTCCTTATCTATTGGCTTAATGATGACAACACTGACAAAGTGGACATGTTTGGATGACGAGGGGTCCTTAATTTGGATTCCGTTATTGGCGTCCCTAGTGTCCTTCCTAGGTGTGGTTAACACTTGGTTGTTGAGGGCTTTCAACAAGTTGTCTATCTTGTTGGTCATCTCCGTTTGTTGTTGGTTGAATTCGGTTTCAAACCTAGCTATGCGAGCTTCTTGAGATGCCATGAACTTAGACATCAATCCTTCAAGATTGTTGGTACTACCATAGTTGTTAGAAGGATTGTTGTTGAAAGTACGGTTGGAGGGTGGACCGTTTGGTTGGTAACGATTAGGCGGATTGGAAGAATTAGCTTGATTTTGTTTCCACCTAAGGTTTGGGTGATTTTTCCAAGAGGGGTTGTAGGAATCACCGTAAGGGTTTGGCTCGGGTTTGAAAGTGTACCACTTATCTCCCGCTTCGTCGGTTCGCGAGAATGCGTAGTCCGCAAAAGCTGTTCCGGGGAGTTCCACACAATCACGAGTGTCATGGGGACCACTACATAATTCGCATGAAGAAGTGATTTTGTTCACTTGGCTTGAAGGCTTAGGAGTTTCGTAAGATTTCAAGAGAAACTTGACTTGGTCCTCAAGTTCCATGATCCTACGATCGGGAGTGCTAGAGTTGTTCGAAGGCAAAGATATTGCCTTGACCGTTTTGTTCAAGTCACGAGGATCATTCCAACTTTTGTTGTCATAGAGAGCAAGATCTTCTATGAGTTCCCATGACTGTTCCGCACTTAGATCATGTAGCTTACCATCGGCCGATTGGTCAATGGCTCGCCTTGTGGAGAGATCGATATGGTCATAAAAGATTTGGACTTGGAGCCAAAGATCTATGCCATGATGAGGGACTTTTTGGAGTAAGTCCTTGAAACGAGTCCATGCTTCATAAAGAGTTTCACCTTGACGTTGTTGGAACATCAAGATGTCATTTCTAAGCTTGGTAGTTCTCCCCGGTGGGAAAAATTGAGCAAGGAAACGAGTGGTGAGATCATCCCATGTGGTGATAGATCCCGCGGGTAAACGTTCAAGCCATTGACTAGCTTGATCACGTAGAGAGAATTGGAATAGGCGTAATCGGGTTGTCTCTCTAGTTGCAAAATCTAGGTCTATGGAATCTACGATTTTAAGGAAGTCCTTGAGATGCTGATTTGGATCTTCGGAACGAAGTCCATGGAATGCACATCCGCTTTGCACCAACCGGATGGTGTCGGATCGCAAGGGGGTCACATTGGCTCCGGTGAGCTCAATGGTGTTTCGGTAGCCTTGATGGCTAGGTCGGGAATACTCTCCAAAAGTTCGGGGCCTAAGAGGTTCTAGTGGTGGGTTTTGTTGTGGTGGGATGACGGGTTCAAAGATGTTCCCATCGTCCATGATGTCGGGTGGTGAAGAGTTACGAACAAAAACTCAAAGAAATAAGATAGACTAAAGAGAACCTAAAAATAAAAATAAAATCTTACTAGAAAGGAATCTAGCAAGTAGACCTAATAAAAAGAGATTCTAACCTAGACAATAACTATTCCCCAGGCTGCGGCGCCAAAAACTTGATGCGTGGGAATTGCACCAGGCTTTACCTCTCGAGGGATCTCGAGAAGCTTACAACCCCCACCAGGCAGTGTACCTGATCAATGTAGTATAGTATAATGACAAGTACCGGGGGATTGATCGTTCAGCTAGGAATAGTGTCGCTAGGATTAGAAAACCTAAAGATTAAGTCTAGAGATGAGGGATGATTGTTTTTGTATTTTTATATTTTTAGAAAGCAAGTAAAAATCTCGGGTTTGAAGGATTTGGGCGGAATTAGTTGCTAGTCAACTAACCCAATACTAAAGATGCAATCAAAATAAAATACTAAAAATGAAAATAAACTAAATTATACTAAAGTTGTGAGCAATATGTGGGAGAATTGTGTTTACTTAGATTTCACTACTCCCTAGATATCTTTTACACGTTAATTACTTGCTATAGTTGCGTGGATAACGGATTATATTCCTTAATACCATTCATGGGGTGGCGTACTTACTTCCCCAATCCTATGAGTGCCTACATCACTCCTATTTTGAGCCGGCTAAGAAGCTCCTAACATGGGATCATTAGAATTTACTCATGCATTAAATACAACCAATAAAACCTAGTACACATCGGTTCATGTTTCCTAAGACGTTCAAGCATGTTACACAATGGAGATCTGCCAGTTTTCTTAAGCCTAACATTGAAATCATTCATCCAATACAACCATAAACAAGTAATCAACACATAATTAACATCTAGGTTTCATTAGATCTAAGCAAACACAAGATAGATCTAGCCTAGCATGTTAAAATTAAGACAAGCACAAGATATAGACAACCAACACATAGACATATTGATTGAATTAAAGAGAAGACTTATCTTAATAGCACATGAAAGGATTCAAGGGTTGAAAACCCTTGAATTTACTGTAAAATACGTGCTAGGGTTCACAAAGTTCGGCCCTAGGGTTTCTCCACACAAGTTCCTCTAATGAATGAAAAATAGAAAACTATATATAGATTTTAGAAGGTGAAGGCGTCAAGAACAAATGTCTGACGCCATCATCTCGCCACCAAATAGTTCCTCGGACTGCCTAGATCTGGGTTTGACGCCGTCATGTGTACACCTTATGCAGGCCGTCATGATTTTAACTCTTGACGCTCTTGATGTGACGCCTTCAGGTTTCTTCTGGGTCGTCATGGATTTTACTCTTGATGCCGTCAGGAATTTCCTCTTGACGCCGTCATACACTGTTCTCAGCATGGAAAATTAAGTCTTTGGCGTTTTCTTCACTTTTATGCTCCAAAAACGTCCGAATTGCTTCCTTTTCCAGATTTCACTCCCAAAGTACCTAAAATCACAAAAGAACGATTTAGGGTAATATTTGATCAAATAAATTCAATTCCGGGCTTAAATGACACCCTAAAAGTGGTTCATTTTTCGCCTCATCACCCATCAACATTGGATCACGCATCCTTGCTAAGCACCTTACTTTTGAGATGTTGAGGTAAGTTTACCTTGCGCACCCCACGACGGATGCGCAAATATTTAAGTACACTCTACGAAGCTTAGCAAATAACGAGCCAAGACTCTTGGTCAAATAATAAAACTTCGCAAACATTAATGCAAGTATATTCTTATAATCTTAAGTCACGCACTTAATTTATGCATAAACGAGTATCTTATTTAGTATTTTTATACAAAACTACCATAACAAGCAAAAGATACACTTTGATATTCAGATAATTAACATACAAGTTACAAAACAGCCTATACGCTATGGCGATGCTCAGGGCTATCCTCCGGTGCAACGGAACTTCCTGCCTCTTGAAGCTTTCTCAATAACAATGCATCCTTAGGCGATACAGTCGCTACACTCACGGGAACCCCATCAGACCTGGGAATGTGTGCAGCGCCAACACCGCATAGGACGGCTTTGCCCTTAATCCCCTTTTTCTGGGCAGCTCTCTGTGCGTGGCGCTCCAACACCTCCTTCAGAGGAACCTCCTTCTCAAGAGCAAATGGGTTCAACATATGGCGAGGCTGCACAAACACAGGAACCTGCAGCTGCGACTCGTCGGGTTTGAAGAAGTAGTCCGGCTGCGCTTCGGCATCCTCCAAAATATGGCGTTCCAGGGTCAACCCCTCCATAATTACCTTTATGGGGTTATCCTGGTCGCGCTCCAACTGTGCAATGTGAGGCAGCTCAAGAAGTTTCATCCCCTCCATGGCCTGCACCAGCTCGTCATACGCACTCGAGTTATAGCCAGGCACCTCAGTCAAGGCCATGTTCAACGCCTTGGCCTCATGGAGCTCCTCCATAGCTTGCAACCTTCCACGCTCCACAGCGCACTGCACCACTTTCCCAAAGGCCCCCAACACCTCTTGGGACTCCAAGGTACCCATAGCGGCCAGGCGCAGTCCATGACTGATCAGCCACCTATATCAACAAGGACAACTTGTGTTAGCAGAAACATATAAACAAATATAATAAGGCAACGTTGCATAAAAAGATGAAAGGACATACCTGCGCTCAGCTATGGTAGACATCAGATGAGGGTATAACTCCTCATCATACTATATGCTCAGGCCACACAGCTTCTCCTCCTGCGCCTGAACAATCTTCTCCATACGCACCTTGAACTCAACAATGTTCGCAAAGTGCCCCTCCTTCTTCTCCTCAAGATACCTTACCGCCCAAGTAAGGTTGGCCCTGAACTGATGAAGTTGTCCGCGCGCTTGCCCCAGCTCAGCCATTGTGGCAACTTCTCATTCGTAACCTTATCCGTGTACACCTTGAAGGACCCCACTTCTGCCTGCGCTTCAGCCAGCTGCGCACTGAGAACAGCTATTTCCTCATCTTTTTGGGCGAGAGTGCTACTCTCCCCGACGTACCTCGTCTTCAATAGAGCCACTAGCTCAGTTTGACGCGCAGCAGTAGCAGCCAACTCAACCGTCAGTTGCTGCGCAGATACGCCTTCATCTACCTTTACTCCCTCCTCCTTGTTCTAATTCTGAGGAGAGACCACCATCTCCACGAAGGCCCCATCATCCTTCACGGCATCATCGCTACAATATATATATATATATATATATATATATATATATATATATATATATATATATATATATATATATATATATATATATATATATATATATATATATATATATATATATATATATATATATATATATATATATATATATAACAGTTAGTATATATTACGACAAGTAATAAAGAAAAATACATAGCATGAGACAGATCACTTACAGAAAGGGAGAGGCCTTTGTAGCCTCCTCATCCGCGCCAGGAGCGGATGTCTCCTCCTCCGCAGACGTCAGACGACTCTGCATCTCCAATAAAATAGCGCCTCCTCTTGGAAGTACCACTACCACCAGCCTCTCCTTTGTGCTTTAGCTTCTGCGCTACCTCCTCAGGCTTCAACACCTCCTCAGGTTTCAGTATCTCCACGCTATCCGAAGATTCAGCGTGCACCTCCTCCTCACGCACAGTCTCCACAGTTGGCGCCACGCTCTGCACGGGCGTAACTTGGAGAGGCGGCGAGTCTTCATGGCCAACAGGCCCCAACACAGTCAGATGACCCGCGGTCGCTTCCAAAAGCGGCTGCTCGTTCTCCCTCAAAGGGCGCACGCCAACGGTCACCTGCTTTAGTTTCTCCAACTTCACTACCGCAAACAAATCCATTTCTGCGCACACAGGAACAAACAGCAAAAGCAGAGATTAGTTATTAAACGTGCGCATATAGAAAAACTCACATGATTAGAAGCAAAAGGGATGAACACCCACCCCGGCCTTCCTCATGAATGAAAGTTGGCACCTCGTCAACACCCCCGAAATAGCTACGACTCAACCCCACATGCACCAAAAACTCCTCCGGATAAGGGTTAATGGGGATGCGGTTGGCATCAATGGTCTGCGCATCGGCCAACCTATAGGAACCGGGTGCGGGGCGCCCATCCCTCGGCAACGTATCTTGAGTGTAAAACTCAAAGGGCGATGAAACACCACATCATCAACCCAGAAAAATACTCCCTCCAATACCTCAAGGAGTCTACCTTCTTGGTATAACACTGAAGCTTACCCGCGTGCTTCGCAAAGGATACCCATCCATGCGACCACGTTGTGTGGTAGAAGGCGCGGAATAGGTCAACGGTCGGTTCTATCACAAGTAAACGACATTTTACTTCAAAATTCGATACCTTCGCCGCACCTATATAGTGCAGCTGTGAGATATGAAGACGATAGAAATTGAGCAAATTGCTCAAGAAAATAGATATAGGTACGCGGTAATTAGCGTACTCAAAAAAGCGCGTGTATAGTCCTATTTTCCCTTCGGGGAAATCGGCTATACACGCATCGACGTCAGGAGCCTCTGGATGCACATCTAGAGGAATATAGTAGTCAGATGAAAACTGACGCACATCATCCTCACTCATCGCAGAGCCAAACTCCTCTAATTGGGCAACCATTTTCAAGGTATTTACTAGAATACGCACACGAAATTACCTAATCAGACAGTTACTTTCTTTGCAAAAACGCTTTGAAGAAATGTGCAATGGTGAGTATGTGTTTTTACTGTGTGTTTTGGGTAAATGGAGGCGGTGACTCTTATATAAGCACTCAAAAAACCCTAGATGAAGGCCACGTGGATCCCACTCATAAAACGTGTGGCTAGAATCCGAAACGGTACATGCACTTTTTCCCGTTTTCCAAGGGACACATGGACACAACCCCCAATTTTCGAGGCATTTCTTTGAAATATCTATGACTAGGTATATTGTCCTCAAAATTGGGCGGCAATATCAAAAATTTCTCTCGCCACGCTTACCGCTGTTGTGACTAGTCTAGCATCCGCGGCTACGAGCCGCGCACACTAGACTGGGGGGGACATGATGACGTATAGTCTATATATAGGCCACGAGCCCAAATGATAAACATCACTAAGGCCCAAAACCACCATGAGTAGGCTATTATAACTTGGGCCGCAATGATAATGGGATTGGGCTCATGTAGACCCAAGCCCAACTAAACTATATACGGTATAGATAAGGATCTTCTATCTATGGAATAGATATCCCTAACCCAGATAAGCACCATGTGTGCGAAACGTAAGGAGCACGAACCCTACAAGGATTCTGCGCCTATATAAGGAATGACATAATTCTCATTAAAGGTACGATTCACAAACCCTAAAACTCTTTACGAGAACCCTAAACCGAGTACTTACTCTCACGCCGGAGTCTAATCGTGGGAGACAATCCCACGATAAGTCTAACGGTGTTGTTTATTTTCTTAGTGCGCAGGTTTCAAGCATTAAGAAGCAAATTGGTACGAGAGCAAGAGCCCGAATCAGGAACGCCCAACTTTTGTATCAACACGGGGCTAACCCCGTGTCAAGGCTAACTTTTACCACTAGAAGCTAAGACAAGCATATTCGAAAGTTAAAAAGTTTCAAAGAAAAATAATAATAATAATAATAATAATAATAATAATAATAATAATAATAATAATAATAATAATAATAATAATAATAATAATAATAATAATAATAATAATACTCTAGACCTTGCGGTTTAGGAAGAAAAAAAAAAAAAAAAAAAAAAAAAAAAACTAACGCTAATCATTTCTTGTTCTTTGCCTAATTCTATTGATCTTTAACGATTATAATCACCTATTGTACTACCTAAGCCAAGTGTTGAAACTTTCTCTTGATTGGTTAATCGTTTCTAATTAATCCTTGGTGTGATTTTTTCATTAGTTTGTTTTACGGTTTATTTTAGGCTGACTGTTTTCTGGTCTTGTTTGGTGCTGAATTCATAATCCTAAACATATCTAAGGTATGGTTAGGGTTCATGTTAATATACTTGCTGTTAAGGTCGGTGTGCTGTTTTGTGGTTGTGTTTAAACTTGGAGATTCGTGGGTAACTGTTTGTGCTAGTATTGCAATAGTGGTTTTTTGAGTCCGGGAGGGAGGGGTGTAAAACAAAAGGAGGGTTCGAGTGCTGGTAAAATAATTTGTAAGGTTAATTGGAATAATTCCTCGAGTGCTAATAAGCAAGATAATTCCTCAAATGCTACTGATTAAGGACAATTTCCTAGATTGTTTAATGCTTATGGTAGTCCAAGTCCGTCTTCCTTAGCTGAAAAACTCCGTGCTATTGAAAGGCAAATGGCTGAGCGTAAACTTGTGTTATTGAGAGATGATGGGAAACCTTTAAAACTAAGTAAAAGTATGCATGAGGTTCCATCATCTCATGAAGATGCTTCACTTGAGGATAAGCAGGTAAACACTAAGTCTCACGATGGGCTTGAAGGTGATATTGATCAGGCGGCTAGGTTAGCTTGTAAGATTTTTGAGGGGGCCATGTAAGGTGATACGTCCAAGCATGGGTCTCCACCATTCTTTAAGATTGTTAATGCTGAAACGTCTACGAGTAAGGTTAATTTTCATCTTCTTGAAACTAATGACACACTTAATGACACTGATTTAATTATCCCTAGTGTAGCAACTCATATTTTTCCGGTCATTACTCAACTATAAACTCAAAACTATTTACTTTGCATACTTAAAAATTAAAATTATACTTTTACGTATAACCGTTAGGTTAAATAGCGTAAACCGAAAAATGACTTCAAACGTAAACTGGCATTGGACTAAATTTAGTCTACATCAAACATGTGTAATATGACTTTTACAAGCATATTTTATAAGTCTACACATCTAGTTTTGCATGTTTTACATAAAACGCTTACGGTTTGCATTCATGTTCATGCATGCATGCACTACATACCCAATTCTTTCACCGCCTTTGTAATACCATACTATACATATACATACACATTTACATTTTAAAAACTTCATGTTTTCACCCCTTTTTCCTTTATAAAACCGGCCTAACACAAAATAGGTAACAAAACTTTTCCTTTCCACCTTAATTACTTAACAATGCCTTACATATGTTAACATAAAAAACAACAAGCTAAGCAAGTCACTCTACCCCTTTGGTCTCTTCAATCCCATGGCTCAAGTGGATCCTTCCCCTCCCCATACACATTCAATCTACTTTAAGGGTTACAAAAGTAGATGCTTCCAAAGTAACCTTGATGCTTGCCATTTTTACTTCAATATAAGTCTCTTATGTTAGTTCATTTCTCACACACATTCAAACAATATCTAACTCTTTCTCTTTACCATCCATATGAAAGAACTAGGAATAGAACAAGAGAGAAAACAAGCTTTGGTTACTTGGTTTAAGTATTGGTTTGGAAGCTAGGGTTTTGGAGTCTTAATCTTGGGTTTTTATAAGTGTTCTTGGTGTTTTTGTTCACTAATCATCACCAACATCTAGTAACCACTAAAAACGAATTTCCATACTCAATTACACTCTTATATATCATTCCATGTTCTTTTTACATCACAAGTAACAAACCCTAAATCTAGACAGACTTAAACATTCGACTAGTTTGCTATAGGAAATCACTTTATAAATTTTTCTGGGAAAATCCATTTGACGCACACTTAAATACATATCTTAGGATGTTCCCCGTCGAATTTCATACATTTTAGAGTTGATTTAGTATTTTTAACAAGCGATATGTGATCGGTTGTCAAAACCGACCACAAACTGAGTTCCAGATTTCAATCCTATAAAACAGTCTCTTAGTGTAATTTGATGAATCAAGCCTTTTGAACCTTTTGTAAACTAGACTTTAACTTAAACGTGGCAAGTAGAATCGATTCGAAAGGTCAAGTAACGAGTGAGATACGGCCCGCGGAAGTTGGGTACAAACTGCTGGAAAATAACAGCTTTGACACTTATGTGTATTTTTTATTTTTTTAAATAATTGTTGCGGAACCAAGACAAGTAGCTTACACTTTTAGAAAGTAGACTAAAAAATGATGAACCTAGGCTTTTGAACCAAGTGATTTCATTAGAAAATGAGTGAGAAATAGCCCGATGAAGTCAAAAAAAATTTGAAAAGTGTTAACAGCAAGTCCGGATATAAGTAGGTATAAATCTATATCCAAAACATGTTTTCGCAAATCAAGGTTTTGAAATAATGAGAATAGACATAATTACCTTGTTTAGAGAGTTGAACGGATAAAAAAGAGCTTTAAACGAAGTAGATACGTTCATTTGATATCGGGATTAACTTAATAATTAACACAACTTCATTTTAGGGTTTCTAAGTACTAAAAACGCGTTTTGACTATTTTTCTTAAGCATTTGCCCTGCGTAACTTTCTAAAACCTCAATACAAGTGTATATGGGTGATAAAACTTTGTAAAACTCATATGCATTTAGTACATGTTGCGTCATTTATGAAACGACTTATTATTTTAGGTCGCGTTTAGAATTCCTTATCGCTATTCTACGTAATACTATTCCGAATACTTTGATTGCTTGATGCGAGTTTCATAGCCCGACTTTTACTTGTTTACTATTCGTTTTGAAATACTTTGGGGTGAGATACATTATTTGCTTTTACTTATGGACACAAGTATTTAAAACATTTAAGGATTACCTAAGTTACTACTATTGTCGTTAAGTCTCCACTATCATGAACCGTTAATTATGTTGTAAGTGCGAATACTGTTATTGGGATTAAGCTCCCCTGTCCGGGCAAGTGGTGTTTACTTGACCGTAATACTAGGTCAAATAGATACATATCATTTGATGTCGTTACAGGTGCTTGGCAAGACACCTTTTTGGGGCGGATAAACAAACTAATTGTCAAGGCTTCGGTGTCATGAGTTAGTGTAATAGTAATACTTTTCATGATCTTTGACGAATTACAATAATTACAGAAATCTTGTGCTCCACACTACTTTTACTTAAACCTATGAACTCTCACCAACGTTATGTTGACATTTTTAGCGTGTATTTCTCAGGTGCATAAGTTTCTTGATTTGGCATACATGGAGTCCATTCATAGTCGTCGTTGGCGGTTACACTCATGAAAATTTTCTACATAGACTTATATCATCTGATTATGCGTTCGAAAACTATCTTTATGTTGTTGGGAAACTTTAGAACCTTGTGTTAAAAACCTTATATTGTTTTATTGAATCAGATGACGTAACTTTTTAAAACGGCTCATATAGAGGTGATTCTTTATACTTGGTGACTTTGTGCTATGAAGTCACGCTCCCGGTTACCTTTCTGCTGTGACATTTTGGGGGTTTGACACCTAGATCGTCAGTCGAAGAGGTTAACAATAGATGTGCTACATTATATGACTACTTCATTGGCAAGTGGTTGGCGTTTCTCGTAGTTCAACACTTTGCTCGAACTATGTGGGCTAAGTATGGTATCTAACATATCATGATGAACTCGCAAGGTTTCTTTTTCTTTAAATTCTCAATGAAAGAGAACATGGAAGTTGTACTTCTCAACGGCCCTCGGATGATTCGTATGTGTCACACCCCGCCAAGGCGGAAACGCGAGTGTGTAACTTCATGGATATCATCACAACACATGGTGTCTATACAGAGAATAACTACATGCATAAAATAGAGCAAGTGCAGACACGAAGTGTCGTAACAATACACCAAAACAACATAACCAAAACATAATCTAAAACAATCCAAAAATCCAAGCATAGATGATAAATCACTTCCAATGCAACTAGGGTCTCGTCTAATCTCATCCTTCTATCTTATCCTTAGAAAGCTCACCTGAAAATGATGCTTAAAATGTCAACATAATGTTGGTGAGATTCATAGGTTTAAGACTCATATACACTAGGCAACCAAAATCACTATGATTATAAAATATAGCTGGACAAATAATTACAGTTATCATATAAGCTACATGTATTCACAAGGCAACATCACACATAAGGCAACCATCAGTCGGAACGTGCCCACCGATCCAAATTCACAACATACCGGGCCGGAACGTGACCCCTGCTCCAAAAAAATGGGTAAATTAATACCCTCCGATCGGACCACACAGAATAAAAGTGAGTAGGGATGCTACTCTCCAATTAGCTCTTATGCACGAGCAACAGGGTAAGCACCCTCCCAATTGGACCACATAGAATCACACATCATATCATCATCACTCACATATAGCATAAATACGATAACATTATAAGTCCAAGCTCTTAACACACATACACATAATCATAGTAATTCAAATCATTTAAGACAAGCATCATTCCCATCCCAAGTTTAAAACAAAGTAAAAATATGGGACTATGAACTCACCTTAAACTCTGCAGCTTCCACAAAAACAATTCACAATCTATAGCATACAAAAATAATCCACATTACACAAGGTCAAGCTAAAAGCTACAACCCATGTAATACACATATGATGGATGTCTAAGACTCATATGATCCACCATGGATCTCCTAGACACCATACTAACCACTACCATAACCTAACACTAACTAAATCCCTTGCACTTTTAAAATCAGAAAATGCAGAATTTTTAGGTACATTCGCCCACATGAAATCACGACAAATAAAGCTTAACAACTCACACCAAAAATTTACCATGGTCTCTCATATGCATATAAGCTAATCCCAGAAGTCCATGGACCAATAACACACACAAGTACTCAAAAGAAAATCAAACTTGTCAACTACTCAAATTCAGATCTGAACGCACACCAAAAAGTTTTAATTAACATAAAATACTTTCACAAGTTTTTATCGCGAACCCTTTTCGTGGTAGTCTAATATAACCTAATACTTAACTATTCCAGAAGGGCTAGTCAAAATACTACTTTTACAACCACAACTCACCCTCAAACTTTTACCCAAATTCTGTCCCGGTTTGACAGCTTTGACACCTTAACAAAGAAAAATCAAAAGACCAACTTCCCGACCTTGAAATCAATCGTGGCTGGAATTTTTGGAAAGCTCTTTCATTAAACTTAAATTTGGACATAAAATTCGTGACTTAATTCTTAACCATCTATTATTTACACTCACATCTTTACAGCCATAATTTTCTGTCCAAACCCTAACACGTAATCTAACGCGTTTTACACTCAGTATCATCCTCTTAACTCCAAACCGAATTATCATAATCATTGCTCACCAACATCTAAGTTTCACTCGTTCACTCCCGCTTAGCGCTCTTACCCCGATGTCCGCCCTTCCTTGACAGTGGCGAATCAGACAATCGTAGTCACTGAGAAATTCCACACCCAACTTCTTTTCCACATATATTAGCCTCTCGTCAAATATATGCTAAAGATTCTTATGATATGTGTAGATAACACTTTCTGCTCCATACCAATATCATCTCCAAGTTCTACTCCCCAACTCTAAGTCGAGTATCACATAGTTCCTCATATGGTTCTTCTACCTCCGCGATGCCTGAAGAACGTACATCTTGAAGCTGAACTTCCCACTTGGACACTTGGCAAAATCCTCTTCTTCTTCAACGAACAAATTGATAATCAAAACGACAATCTATCCTAAGTAAATAACGGGAACCATGAAACCGGTCGAACTAAAACGTATATCAACAAACTCAAAAGGCTACGAATCACCGACTAACGAAGTAACGAACATCAGAATCAAAGCTAGAAAAACACAATGAGAAATTTTCCCCCAATAAAAGTAGACACAGATAAAATGTTCATGAAAACCCATACGAAGAAAATATAAAATGCACATACCCATAAAACATCCACAAGCGTACCTCAATGAAAGAAACACTCGATGAACCAAATACATAACAGTTTGGTAAATGAGAACCATAGACAGTTCTTATTCCCATACTCAACCTTCACAAAAACAAATGAACACCGTTTTTTTTTTTTTTTTTTTTTTTTTCACAAGACATATCTTAAACTTATACATTTTTTTATAAAATATATATAAACCATTTTATGTAAGACATCAACATAACCATTTTTTTTACACTTCATTTCGCATAAAAATATTAGTTCCCATCAAACGACCTTGAAATACCCAAAACGAATTTGTAAAATGCCATAAGGACTTTAACACCACTCCTTTATTGGATGCGGAAAAAACACAGAAAAATCACATAATCAAAATAATCATCAAACGAATCTCATACCAGTGAACACTCACGCAAATACATTGCAAACAAAACGATGAACTTACAGACTCATTCGTACAACGATCAAACCAAAATCATAGAAAAACACCGATACCAATGGGTCACAAAACATGTCACAAACTTCAATTGGTGTGTGTAAATGAGGGATCAAATATCCACACCAACTCGTCACGAACCAACAATACTCGAAGAACAATATAATATTCATTCGCGGAATGAATGCAAGAATAACCAAAGAAACGAACCAGTATCCAATAAAAATTAATTCAATTACCCAACACCTATTACGACGTCAAATAGAAAGAATATGGCATCTGTACCATCATGGTACGAATAGGAATGCCAACCCAAGAATTGGGTATACAAAAACGAAATGTCTAGCAAACGAATCAACTTAAATATCGCAACATAAGTACCCACCGATAATTGAGGTATCAACATATGATAGGTAGGATGGGATCTCACCACCTACACACCCCAACATATCACGACTGCCCAAACGGTTAAGAGAATACTTCTCTAACCATACAGCCATCACCAACATGATATCACATACCATCTACCACAACATATAACAATAAACATCAATCAATGCAATAATTGTCACAAGTCCACGTGTGTGATACCCTTATAATTATGTTCGCGACCATAGTTATAAGCCTATTCCACACGCATACTTACTTCCAAAACCACACATCTCAATGATAATGCACATATACCACATAGCACCTAATACACCATGCAATCCATGCCATCATACTTGCAAGTCCACTTGTGTCGTGACGCATGTATAATTATGTTGGCCACCATAACTATCAATGCCCCCTTTCACAAGTGTACTCCCTCCTATGACAACACATTCATGCAAACAATCATGCAAACAAAAACAAAAGACGTCGCAAACAATCATCTCACATGGAACAATTCCAACGATCGCATAAACTCTATAATCAAAATAACTTGGATAAGGTCGATCCAATATCCAAGAGTAATCACGCTCCAACATGGCTCCAAACGGCAAAAGACAATATGCGAATTCCATAACATAAAACAAAAGACGTCGCACAATGGCTCAAACTCCACTCTCGCATTTATCACCCCACTCAGATCAGTTCAATTTACTACTCGCAGTGGACTCTAGATCCGAATCCACACCATTCCATCCAACTCCCTTTCATCTTTACTCAACCACCCATTCATGTTTCCTACATGTTGAGGTAGTCGACAACATGCAAAACCATCTCTATTTCTTTCTTACAATTCCGTATAATTCACAAGTGCATACAAATCATGAGGTTTAGACTAAACCACCTCTCCTTCCCATGTGAAGTGAGGACACTACCAAAGGTATTTGGTAATGGCTCCATCTCCAGAAGTCATCATGGTTCCAAACCTCTCCACTTCTTTTCCACCAACGTTTCCCATAGACGTCCTCTCCTTGTCCGAACACGGATACATGCTATCGAGAACTCGGATTCTGCAGTTAGTCCGCTTCATCCTACCATTTCTCTCGCATCCGATAGCGACAACGGTTGTCCAATGAAGCATCTTACGCGCGAAAGACGATATAATAAAGTCGATATATAGAATACTACGTATAGGGGATAGAACAGACATCCGAAACTCAATAAAACATCTCATAAATATAGGAAAATAAACATATAAAATACTATACTTACACATAGATCCTAAATGCAATTATATAAGGGACTCCTAAGTTATAATCTAGGTTCAACCACCTAATTCTCTATAACCAAGGCTCTAATACCAATCTATCACACCCCGCCAAGGCGGAAACGCGAGTGTGTAACTTCATGGTTATCATCACAACACATGGTGTCTATATAGAGAATAACTACATGCATAGAGCAAGTACAGACACGAAGTGTCGTAACAATACCCCAAAACAACATAACCAAAACATAATCCAAAACAATCATACACACTAGGCAACATAATGTTGCTTAAAATGTCAACATAATGTTGGTGAGATTCATAGGTTTAAGACTCATACACACTAGGCAACCAAAATCACTGTGATTATAAAAAAAAGCTGGACAAATAATTACAGTTATCATATAAGCTACATGTATTCAGAAGGCAACCATCGGGCGGAACGTGCCCACCGATCCAAATTCACAACATACCGGGCCGGAACGTGACCCCCGCTCCAAAAAAATGGGTAAATTAATACCCTCCAATCGGACCATATAGAATAAAAGTGAGTAGGGATGCTACTCTCCAATTAGCTCGTATGCACGAGCAACAGGGTAAGCACCCTCCCAATTGGACCACACAGAATCACACATCATATCATCATCACTCATATATAGCATAAATACGATAACATTATAAGTCCAAGCTCTTAACACACACACATACATAATCACAGCAATTCAAATCATTTAAGACAAGCATCATTCCCATCCCAAGTTTAAAACAAAGTAAAAATATGGGACTATGAACTCACCTTAAACTCCGCAGCTTCCACAAAAACAATTCACAATCTATAGCACACAAAAATAATCCATATTACACAAGGTCAAGCTAAAAGCTACAACCCATGTAATATACATATGATGGATGTCTAAGACTCATATGATCCACCATGGATCTCCTACACACCATACTAACCACTACCATAACCTAACACTCACTAAATCCCTTGCACTTTTAAAATCAGAAAACACATAATTTTTTGGTACATTCGCCCACATGAAATCAAGACAAATAAAGCTCAACAACTCACACCAAAAATTTACCATGGTCTCTCATAAGCATATAAGCTAATCCCAGAAGGCCATGGACCAATAACACACACAAGTACTCAAAAGAAAATCAAACTTTTCAACTACTCAAATTCGGATCTGAACGCACACCAAAAAGTTTTAATTAACATAAAATACTTTCACAAGTTTTTATCACGAACCCTTTTCGAGGTAGTCTAATATAACCTAATACTTAACTATTCCAGAAGGGCTAGTCAAAATACCACTTTTACAACCACAACTCACCCTCAAACTTTTACCCAAATTCTGTCCCGGTTTGACAGCTTTGACACCTTAACAAAGAAAAATCAAAAGACCAACTTCCCGACCTTGAAATCAATCGTGGCTGGACTTTTTGGAAAGCTCTTTCATTAAACTTCAATTTAGACCTAAAATTCGTGACTTAACTCTTAACCATCTATTATTTACACTCTCATCTTTACAGCCATAATTTTCTGTCCAAACACTAGCTAACACGTAATCTAACGCATTTTACGCTAAATTCCCTTAACCAATTACCATATTATTAACATCTAATCATCCTAACATGTTTTACTTCATTAATTTACAGAAGTATATAAACCCTAGATTCCATCATAATAATTATTACATGAATCATAACAATAATTAATTAATTACACATAAGGGTTAAGGATTTTACCTTGATTCTTGATTATTGCTTGAAAACTATGAAACCCTAATTTTTTTCTTCTTGTTTCCTCCTTGTGTCGACTTCAAATTGTAGGAAAAAAAAACGTTTTAGGGGTGTTTGGTTTGGTATATATATTAATTATTGATAATACTTGGGCCTAATAGTCATATTTGGACTCAAATTTGGTTTCCTTTTTCCCCCTTATCTCTTCTAGCCGATTTTTTCATATATATATATATATATATATATATATATATATATATATATATATATATATATATATATATATATATATATATATATATATTTTTTAAATTTATTTATTATACTCAAAACCTCATACTTTTCATATTTTATGTATTCCTATATCAAAACCTAACGTCTTTCGCGATAAACCTTAATTTTACGACAAACCGGAAAATATTCATTTTCAAAATAAAGTTTCCAAAAATAGAATTTCACACACCCCATAAACATTTCTCACAAAACAACATTCATGTAACTTACTAACGCTCAAATACTTGAACGAAGACTCGTTACGCAAAACCACAAAACACCAAATATACACAAGTCATTTCTATACCACAAAGGCGATCAAAATAAATTTTCCCAAATATAAACATCACTCACTCATAAAAACAACACCACACAAAGGGATTTAGTGCTAAAACTCACCTACATCACCCATATATCACTTCAATCACCTAAAACACGCCAAACAAACGTCAACTGAGTCAAGACTAATAGTCAAACTGACCTGCTAAAACCACGGTTGTTACAGTATGGTTCTAATAATTCTCAAAACTTGGTCGACTAGTGTGTGCTTATTAAAAGAAGATTTGAGAAGGATCCCGGTTTGGGTTAAATTCCATGACATCCCAATGGCCGCGTACACGGGTGATGGTTTAAGTATGATTGCATCGAAACTGGGTACACCTATGCTACTTAACTCATATACGAATACAATGTGCGAGGAGTCGTGAGGGTAAGATAGCTATGGTTGTGCACTTATTGAGTTAAATGTTGAAAATGATTTTAAAGATCACTTGGTGGCTGCTATCCCTTTGTTAGAAGAACACGGTTACAGTCGGATGACTATTAGAGTCGAACACGAGTAGACACCTCCGAGATGTGATTCATGTAAGATATTTGACTACAGAGATAGACAATGCTCGAAGAATTCTAATGTTTCAAAACCATTGTTGCATCGAAGGGGGATCAAAGAGATTGGTTACAGAAGTTAGACGTAAAATACCTAATCCTAGAAATTTGGTTAAAACAACAAACTCGTTTGATGTTCTAGGTGATTTGGACGTGGGGCAAAAAGTAAATGAGGAGCCTGTTAAGAACTTGAATAAGACACCTACTGTTGCTACTTAGACGTGGATCAACTGGCCAATGGGGAGCCAATTCATACGTTGTCTACCACTCCTAACATTGTTAAACCAATAGCTATGTGCAGTATGTCGAGTGTGCATGCTGGTGACGACAGTGAGAGTGATGTGGAGAATGTTAATGATGAAACTAAGAACTTTATGGCTTCAAAACATACGAAAAGTGGAAGTGGATATGGGAATAAGAGCTTGTACAAACGTCGTAAGGAAACAATGAATGATGAAGATTATGACCCATATGATGATGATGAGTACAATACACATGGTCTATCAGAAGAACAAGAGGCTTTTTGTGACGCTTTGGACATCAAGCTTCGTGGTCGAAGGAAAGTGTAGGTTATATTTGGTGTCGTGTTGAGTCAAATGTAATTTAGTAGTAGTAGTTCTTTCGCTTGTAGAAGTAGTTTGTTTTGTTATGTTAGCTAAACCGCATCTGTAACGGGCTGAGATGTGTGATATCACCAACATCTTTTGTAGTTAAACGTTTTTTTAAAGTAATATATTCACAGGATGTAACAGACTTTTACCAAAAAACAAGCGTATTCGAAAGTTAAAACTTTAGCACAACTTACAACGGATTTTCTTGCATTGCGAGCAAATAATTGGGAGAATGCTGGTTCATAATTTCTAGAGATATTGTATGTCCTAAAAGAAATTGTGTAGGGACCTGGTGACAAGAATTGGGAGGACCATATGCTATGAAATTTTTGAGTAGGAAAACGACCTTCATTACAAGTTGGTCCCTACACATTTTTGTAGCATATCTAACAACGGAACCAAAGCGTGTCCAAGGTTTGAGAAAAGTTACACGTCGATAAATAAAATGTCCATTTGTAGCTAGGGTTGTTAGATCTAGTTGACATTTTATATGTGTTCCGAACATATAAAATACCTCTAACTTTTAATTAAATACCGATCAAATTTTTGGATATCTGAATACATATATTTTTAAATGTCTTTAAAAGTAGTCTTTTCTTTTTATGTCATTTTGATCAAGTCTTAAAATTTTTCATTATAGAGGTATTTACAATTTGTACAATTTACTTCAAGAAATCCAAAAAGGTCAGGTGTGTAGGCCGGATATACCCCTATGTAGGGGTGAGCATGGTGCGGGTTGGTGCGAGTTTTGACTAAAACCGAACCGCAACCGCAATTGCGGTTTTTATAAAAAATAGAAACCGAACCGCACCACATTTTGCGGTTTCGGTTTTGCGGGTTTTTTGTGGTTTATGTGGGTTTTGCGGGTTTTAACCGCACCGCACCATCACTTATGACTTATACAATTAATGTGGGTTTTTGCGGTTTTTAGTTCACAATGTTGGTCTCTTTAGTTACAAAAATGCAAATATTTAATTTAAACACACACACACACCACTTATTACTTACAAGAATATTAATCATAATATGCACTAGAAGCCTTATAACACACATTAAATAATCTATGTGCCGTTTTTCGGTTTTAAAAATCAAGTGCGGTGCGGTGCGGGTTTTGTGGTTCGGTTTTATGGGTAAAACCGCAACCGCACCGCATTTTGCGGTTTTTCTTTTTTCTTAAAACCGATCCACCGGTTTTTTCTGTGGTGCGGTTTTTGTGGTTCGGTTTTTTGCGGGTTTTGCGGTTTTGCGGTTTGCGGTGCGGTTTCTGCTCACCCCTACCCCTATCTCCGCCGCCGGGGCTCAAAATTTTGACGGGGCCTCAAATTTTAAGAAAAGCCCATGATATATATAAACAAGAATAGTACTTCCAAGTGAAACGCCCGATCAGCTCTAGCTTCATAAGCACTGGACCAATGACGTTTTTATATTCCTTACATCTTTGTTCCATGCTTGCTTATGATGAATATCAAATTCTTTAATGTTAAATAGTTTCAAACACACACATGTGTTGAATTTTGTTTTCAAGCTACGATGACGGATGACATATGTAAATGGGCTCATCAGAAAAGTGTAAGTGGTATAATAATAATAATAATAATAATAATAATAAGCGGTTAAAGTTTTTGTTTCAAAGGGCCTCGTTCTTAATCTTGGCACATGGCACCCGAAATTCACGAGATGGCCCTGCAAGTGTGTATAATATAGAAGGCGTAAAACTTAATATACATAAATTGTAAGTGTAATAGGTTTCGTATCTCATTCATAATACTGAATAATACATATATAGACTACAAACCTTAACAGATGATACTCAGGCCTTTGCCTTTGCCCATACAAACTAGACTCGGGCTCTATCAAACATACGACTAACATAAATGAGGCTAAAAAATTGAAGGACTTAAAAAAAGAATCAAAAGCCTCAGCTTTACGTCTCGAGACACTTATGGACAATACAAAACCTAATGTAAAAAAAACCTTTATCCCAACAAATAGCCTAAAAGAAATAGATTGCAGTCCAACATTTAAAAGAAGGCTTCTCGTCTTGGCATAAATCTGTGCAGCCCAACAGCTAATAAAATGTAGCTCAACAGCAAAAACAAATACAGCCCAAGTGAACTAAGAATCAACGATTTTGCTGATTTGCCCTAGGCTTAAACCTTGCAGACCAACAGGGCAACAGGTGATGGAACAAGAGTGTCAAAGCCAAGAGCAATTTATTTGTTGGAAGTTTGAACTCTAGTCTGTTATGAGATTTTGGAAACGATATATCACTAGAACAATTTGAAGATGGTTGAAGAGTGTTTATTCTGAACGGCAAGTACCCTTTAGTTTTTAGTGTCTTAGTCACCTTAGCACTTATTATAAACTTGGGTGGAAAAAAATATGGTGGTAACTTTTGATCGTCTTAGGCCATAATTGCTACTTATATATACTCATAGTTATAGATGTACTGGCTAAACCATGACCTGTACCACTTACAAGAGTCGATGTACCACTTTAAACCATGACTTGTCTTAGGAAAGGAACCTGATCAAGTTGAAACAAGTAATCACCAGTTGGGGATTGCAATTTGACCAGTCAGTCCGATATTTTTTTTCCTGGATATCAGTTGCAACACGGTGTATCTTACTTGTTATCAAAATTCAAAAATCACGTAAATATCATCAGATTTTGTATACGATGAAGTGCCAGTGTCATGACTAGAAAGCAATACATTTCTAACCAAGCAACCCGAAAAATAAAATGGGGAACATTCTTGGCAAACATCACAAATCAGTCTTTTATGCCAATTGTTAATAAATGTTTACAAGTTAATTTCCAACAAAATCACTATTTGCACTCATACTATGCACTACAAACAAATTAGCAATACAACTACAACACCTATGTTTTCAAAAACTCAAACTAGAAAACACATACACGCTATTTTCATCTTGAAGGAGAGCGCATCAGAGGAAGTCCACATCAGCAACACCATCCAAAGCCATAACGTTCAGAAACCGCCCCAATGACTTCACAAGATGCCACCATTTCCGGTTCAATATTATAAACTTATAGCTATCCAAAATCAGCACATCAACCAACCAGCCATCTACAAGCAGGGATGAATTTCCAACACACGCCTAATATCACACTGCACTTATTTTTGTTTCTTCATATTCTTGACTATACTGTAATGTTGGAGATGAAGGTGAGTGAAATACGAATGAATATACATATATAAAGTTAATGTCTATGATACATGACGTCTGATACAGGTGGCGGCAGTGAACGAGGTTTTGATCTCATGATAGTTTCATCACTGTGTTTAATAAGTTCCGAGAGTCTCCATGGTTTTTGCCATTTCCATTTGAATTGCATTATCCATTGATGATGACTCCTTTTCCATCGCCACAGTTTACCAGAAGAATGCCCGACCATTGCAAGCTTCTTTAATGACACTTGGCTCATTGGAACCATCTGCACATTAAGATAAACTTAGTAAACTATAGAAACTAAAGAATAAATAGCAACTAATTAAGATGCGAACCTTTCGTTTCTGGTCTATGAAGGCTGCTGATTCCCTTACTGAACCATTGGCTATGCCAGCTGTGTATTTCAGCTGTTTTGGTACTGGGACGGAGTTTGGAGATAGCGGACCACTCATGTCATCAGCCACATGCTTTAGTGAGTTGTGGGAGTTATTCTGTTTCGACAAGTTAGAAATCACAAAGTTAATTTTAGGATAAATTTTGGTATAACTACTAATGATTCACTATTTTTAATCCTTGAACTTTTTTTGTAAATTTTAAGCAAGCACAAAAAAAAGACCATGACACCAAAAAATAATATAGGATTTAATTCAGAAAGTAATGAAAGTTGATTGGTTCGGTTCTAGTATTAAAAAAGGTAAAAAATGAACCATTTTGAATAAAACGTCTAAGGGTTAATTAAAGCGCATAATTGGTGAAAATTTAGTGGTTTGATCATTATTAGCTCTTTATTTTAATGTAATATAGACTATTTCATGCATTATTGTCATACCGGAGTGGATGAAGCCAATGCAATAGCGACAGTTTGCTGCTCCCTTATTTTAAGCTCCTTTTCAGCTTCTTTTCTTCTTATTTCACTTTGTCTCAGGAGACCCACAAGCTCTTCCAACTGTTCTTCCATTTCTTTTATTTCAATGTCCTTTTCCCATGACTGGCACCTATTTAGATAGAACCATAAAATAAGTACTTTACCTATTTTGTGTTTTTTAGTATTAGAGTAATAACATGACCATTTTTATACCTAGCATCTGCAAGAGAGTTGAACATATATTGGAGAAGGTTTTTTGCATCAGCCATTGATCGAAGCTGATTCCAACGTCCACGTGTAGAAAAAGCACGTTCTCTTTCTTCGGCTTCAGAGAGTTGTGAAGCCATTGATACAAGTGAGTTGGATGAAATGCTTAACATGTTTTCTAATGAAGATATTCTTGAACTCCTTGCATCAGGTGACAAAGATGACGCCCTGAAACACACGCATCCTATATTATTAATTGTACCCCAAAATTAAAATAAAAAAATAAAACGAATGGAAGTAGAATTGTTTGCACCTCGAGAAACCATTCTTTCCTCTTGGAGGGCTCACTCCTTTAGAAGCAAATTCCTCAACTTGTCTAAGAACTGCTAGCTCTTCTGCTAGTGCAGCACGTCTGAACATCATATAAATAATATAAACTTGTTTTCCATAATCCATATTTATATCATAAAAAGCATTAGTTGATACAAATTTACTTACACTTGGCTTTGTTTCTCGTATTCATGTCGAACTTCATGAACGTTCACCATCACTTCCACTTCATGATCAATCCAACGCTGCAATGACTTCTCATTGCTCTGCAATAAAAAAATTGACTTAATAAATGTACAAAGATGTCTGATGATACCAAAATATTATTAGTCTAGATATTTACATGTACATTGGCTCCATTCCCATTGCTAGTCACTGTGTTGTCACGGTTTGACTTGCGGGCCTCAAGCAATTCTTTGAGCCTCTTGGTCGCCATTGCAGCCTCTTCTGTCTTTCTTTGAAGAACCTAAAAGAAAATTTCATACAGATCAGTCATTGAAAGTTTATGAGGTTACATAACAGTAAATACTAAATATTTTCAAGGTTCTGGTAAAAGAATCTAACCATTTTCTGGCGTTGATTAAGAGCTTGCAGTTTATGTCTTTCATATTCATTCTTCCGTCCTTCTTTCTTTAACTGAATAAACAAAAATAGAAGAAAAAAACAACCATCATATATATGTGGACTTCAAACAGTTTTAGCAATATAAGAATGAACACGACAACAATAAATACATGCCTGTAGCAATTCTTTTTCACGAGATGCTTTCCATTGTCGAAATTGTTCAGCTTCTTGTTTTATCTTGTGTTGCAGTTGAACCTACAGTCTCATATAAATTAGCACCAAATTTTATTCGTATTAACAGATACAACATACAGAAAATTCCTTTAAAAAAAATAAAAATAAAATACTAACCTTTTGTGCTTTGATAAATTGTATCTCATCTTGCAATTTCTTTGCTTCTTCGTCACTCTTTTGTTTTTGCTTCATAATCTGAACTTGACTATCCTTTTTCTTTTTGAGATCCTGAATCTGTGACTCGAGTGATTTTAACTTGTGTGAGTGCTGGTCTTGTAATTTTTGTGTTTGTCCATCTGAAGTAGCTGAAAGATTTTGAATTTCAGCTTGCAATCTATCCCTCTCGTTCTGCATCAGTAAACAAATACCTATATTAAAATGAAACGAAAATTGTAAAAGATGAACAAAATTTGATATGCTTATATTTACCTGCACAGCCCGTTTTTCATCCTCAAGTTCCATTATTTTCTTCCCAAAATGTTGCTTAAGTGTCATTGTATCAAATCCACCAAAAAGTTTCATCTCCGACTGCATTAAAGTAATTTTACAAAATATGATTCATTTAGTTGTAAATCAAACAAATTTAAATAGAAAATATAAGAAAGTTGACATACCTCCTTTTGCTCTAAACGTTTATTCAACTCGTGTAGTTCTTTGTCCATGGAATCTTGGAGAAGAGTATGCTCCCACTCTTTTGCTGCTTCTTCATCTATAACCCCAGAATCACCTAATAATATTCATGTTACAAAAATCTTAGATGTGGTTAAATTAGCTAAAGTTGGAGCAAGAGAAAGGCGTGCAGTACCACTGTCACTCATTTGATAATCAGATGAATCGACACTCCTTTTCAGCACATCAGGTTCCTCACAAAACGAATCATCAACCTGTAACATTTGTGCCAATTAGAATACAGTCCTACAAGCTATATCTTATAAATATTAAAAAGAAAACTTGATGAATTAGTATATACTTTAGTATCCATTTCGGAGTGATCAATGGCAATGCCTCTGCTGCGGTAAACATGAAGTTCCCTACAAAGATCCTGATTTGTAGCTTCAAGCCAAGCTATCTTTTCCCTTAATACCTGAATCAAGTTCATAAAAACACAAGATTATAATAGATGTCTCTTTTTTTTAATTTCAATATATTTTAATCTAGTAAATTATACCTGTAATTCACCCGGAGAACCACCACCACGAGCACAAAGTTCTGCTTGTAAGCACTCTAATTGTTGGCGCATCTTTAACATCTCACTGGACATTGGATCCCTATTCACCTATTGAATGGTAAAACACTAGTGCTATTAGACAATGTCTTAAAGAACTAAAATGTGTAGAATAAAAGTACACTTACCACAGGCTTATTCTGAATATTCCGAGCACGATTAGCATACTTTAACGTGTTCAGAGTTTCCTCGGCGTTTATATCAGCAGGACTAACACAAGCTGGAAAAGCAAATAATTATAAATTTGTGTAAAATTCAATACTTTATTGTTACCAATCACAAACAAAGTTATAACTTATAAGTAAATAGTATAATTGAGATATAAAAGTTACCAATCATAACAGTTCTGCTGTTTCCACCAAGTGAATCCTGCCATTGTATAAAGTACAGATTAAGCATAAATGAGTTTTAATTGTCCCGTTCTAAAGCATAAAAAAAAAAAAAGGAAATTTATATATTTTGTCAAACCTGTAAGAGGCGAGTAAGTTTACTATCTCTATATGGTACATGAGCACCTTCTTTCCTTTTCTTCTCATCACCCAGGGCACTGATGACATTTCCAAGTGCAAGAAGACCCTTGTTAATATGAACTCCTGTTGACATCATCATACAAGTATTGTTAACATCACCACCACTGAGATTTTCAACATAACAAACAATCCCTATTCCTACCTTCTTTAAACCGCATGCCATCAGAACCCGTTCTTTTAGCTCGTTCTGATCCAGCAAGGTCTACTAAATGCAACTTAGCACAAAGGTATTCATCAGCCATTGTTTCATTCAAATTGGCATCACCAGTATTTGGTTTGCGTATTTGTTCAACCGTGATGGTGAAAATAGCATGTGAACGACTGCATAAAAATTGTAATAACATATAAGAAAGAAACTACATAATTTTTAAAACACATAAAAAAGTTTCAGGAGATTAAAATATATTAGTCAACCTTGATTGATTATTCATATTAGTACTCCCGGTTGCCCTGCTTAACGATCCATGTTCCAAACAATCAGCCATTTCTTTCAATGATTGAACACTACATTCAGTAGATCCCGCAAGTGTTATTACACCATTTGAAGTTTCACGAATCTGTATTGGCGGCTTCCCGGGAATATTTACTTTTCCTGTCTGCCCATTCGCCGTATCTGATTTGTTACTCGAGTTAGGATCCAACAAGTCCCTTACTTCTTCTTTCAAAATCTTCACATTACAATACAAGATTTAGTACCAATACAGACAATTCACATATTTAAAGACCATACATCGGTGTATACCTCAATGAAAGAGACGTGCAATTGGAATTGAATTTGATCCTTTAAAGTTTCGATCTTGTTAAACAAAGCATTCATAGCTTGAGGAATAAGCCCCGTTTGCAAACCATCTTTGCAGCCAGAACCCATTGTGTACGTCTTCCCTGAACCCGTCTACGAAAAACTTACCATATCAAATACACCTTCATAACTCACAAACATAATAACAAATCTCGAATAGCAGAATGTATACCTGCCCGTAAGCTAAAACCGTAGCGTTATAACCTTGAAACAAACCATCAACAAGAGGAGCAACACAGTCTTCAAACATGGAAGATGCTGGTGTTCCAGTACTTCCATAGACATGATCAAAAGTAAACGAATGTGTACCCAATTGCACCTATAATTAAACACAATCAATCAATAATTCACCTTCTATACATATATACTAAATTACCAATAATACATTACAATTATGACATTACATAAACTACTACCAAAAAAAAAAAAAAATAGAGTCTACCTAGTTAGCCTGAATATATATAACAGTATATATCCTAATGATTAATTTTTTTACCAAATTTAGTAATCTAAACCAAATAAATAAAAACCCATATTCCCAAAAACATTTTCAATCAAAATTATGGCACTTAAGATTGAGATCTAGTGGATCTTATATGTTGTGAGTCAAATTTCATGAAAATGGGTAGTTGAGGACCTGAGGTTTGTTAGGGACAACAGAGACAACATCTTTACAAGCTTGAAGCTTCTCATCACCAAGTAAAGGACGAATGTGAACAGCTACTTTAACGCAGCAATCTTCTGCTGGTGGTGGTGATTCCATCACATTAAAGCTGCAAGTTCCACCAGATTTGATATGAATGAATATATATAAAAAAGGGTAATGGTTATATATGGGTATGAATGAAATTTGATGTATGCAATGAGAGAGAGAGAGAAGAAGAAGAAGGAGAAGATGAAGTGAGTGGTGAATGTGGAGTGCAGCAAAAGGGTTGTGGTATCTATGTGTTTTGTGTGTGTGTGTGAGAGAGAGAAGCTAAACTGTAACGACAACAACCTATGTAATGACAATGTAACTATGTAAGTACACTTCACTTCTAACATTTATTTTTATTTTATTTTATTTTATTTTTTAGTTTTTTTCATTTGTTATTTTTCACTTTTAATTTTCTTATTTTGCAATACACTCTTGTATTTTTTTTTTTCTTTTCTTTTATAAAAATACAAATTTTTATATCTCAACTGAAAATTAAAGCCACATGACTCATTCACATATAGTACATAATACCATCATATAATCATATACATACAAGTTTACAATACCTTTACACAATTCTAACGTGTGTTTTTGGTAAGAGAATCGTATGGAATATGTAAACTCGATAGAATTCTGATTATTTACAGAAGCAAAGTTGTGCGTGTTTCTTGTGTATTGGGATTTGATTTCACATAATCTATGGTGAAGTGCTATGAGTTTGTTAGTTAAATTTATATTTTGATGTAATGAAGTATCACACAATTATCATATTGTCCTCGTTGTGGTGGTCGAATAAGAAGAAACATGTAGTATTAAGCGAATGTTATAAGCTCAAATCTTGGAATAATGTCACTTTAATCATAAATTACATGAGTTACTTCTTACATATCAGTTATTGACATAATACAAACAGCCATTATTCAGCAGGTTTGTTTCCTACATGTTGTTATAAACCATTTTGAATTATTAGATATAGAATAGTAGTTACTCATGGTGGACTCTAGGTTGGAAGTCATTCGAGGGATTTTGTAAAATTAAAAAAATACTTGTAACACATAAATTAAATCAAGTGCATTTCTAAAAAAGAAATGCGCATGATATCATTTTACTTTTACGCATAATAATAATAATAATAATAATAATAATAATAATAATAATAATAATAATAATAATAATAACAAATGTGATTCATGGTCATCTTTGAAAACACTCATTGATCCTGGTTATTGCATTAAAATGATACAAAAACTATATATTTGTTAACTACTTCTTCCATTCTAAAATAATAATCTCATGACAAAAAATGCACAATTCATTACTACTTAATCTCTCTCTTATTTTTTATAAAATGATGATTTTACCCTTAACTAATTAATATATTTTCTTTAAAGTTTGTAATAATAATATCAAATAAGAATAATATGATAATTTTATATAAGTTTTTTTTTCGTTATTTTTAGTAATAAACAATTAATTTAAAACACTTCACAAAAAAAAATGTAAACAATACTAGTAATATTCATATAATTTTGTGAATGATGTATAATCTCTCCTTTTTAGAAACAAATGTGTATTTCTTGGAATTCACTGCAAAGCAGCCCATATGGCTTGTCTATGGGTGGGTGGGGTGGGCGTGGGAATAATTATTACTTTCCCTAATTACCCTTCAACGGCTCTTATCATATTTGCTTTTTTACAACGCACCTGGCATTTCCCGGGAATATTTATTACTTTCCTATAAAAGGTAAATAAATCTGACTAAAAATCACAGTAACATTGTAACAACCAGCTTGTTTATTTAAGATACAATTGTACGGATTTCTGGTTCAAGTCATATATGTAAAATCTTTGTATAAGTTAAGTTCATAAATACTGTATATAAATTAGTTCACTGTTGAAGAAAACGGCAAAAAAAAAACTATACACATGGAAAATAAGCCATAAATGAAGTTTGTTATTTTTTGTTGTTTTATATTTCTCTTATGACATATTTGAGTTTACCATTAGTCCATTACAGGTAATAAGCTCTTCCTGTTGTTCAAGACATATATATATGAAACGAACCATGCATTAACTTATGAAACTTAGGCTGGGTACAGTAGTGACCCATATTGCATCATCTTTTCGGACGCTATCTCAGCTTTTTTTTTCTTCAACCCATATTCACCTCTCTCTCTCCATAGTGGTGACCCATATATATAATTAAATTGGAATTAAATGTGACTTTGTGTGTTTCAATATGGTCGTGAAGACAATCGATATTCACAAATTTGGGCAGGCGACCGATTTGGCAAACAACCTTCACAGTGGAGGCAACCGATTTGGATATCGGTTGTGAGCCTTATTCGATCGATTATATACGGTCCATAGCGGTGACCCATATATATTAAATTGGAATTAAATGTGACTTTGTATGTTTCAATATGGGTCGTGAAGACAATCTATATTCACAAATTTGGGCAGGCGACTGATTTGGCAAACAACCTCCGCAATGGAGGCAACCGATTTGGATATCGGTTGTGAGCCTTATTCGACCGATTATATACGGCTCACTGTGAGAAGCCTTACGGTGTATTTGGCAAAAGTGACAGTAGCAGTGAGTCGTAGCCGTAAGCATTAGAAATGAGTAGTAGCAATTTTTTCTATATACATTTGATAACATAGATGTAAGTGTAATCAACATATGTATAACAATTCAAAAATGCTACTTCATGAAACGTTGAAATTAAGTATTCCAAAAAAATAGATAAAGCTACTTGTTGCATGCCAAACGAGCATTAAAGATCAGAACGCTCAACACTCAACGCTTCTTAATGCTATGTGCCAAACACGACCCTGGTATAACTAAACTCAAACTAATTGTTTATAATAGGATTAACACTAAAAAATTATCATCGAAATTAAAAAGTGTCACAAAAAGTAGGGGTGAGCAAATAAAACCGAAAAAACCGAAATCGAACCGAAAACCGAAAAAACTGAACTGAAAAAACCGACCAAAACTAAAAACCGATGGTTCGCTTTTTAATTTTTCAAAAACCGAAAAATACGATTCAGTTTCGGTTTTCGTCCAAAAACCGAACCAAACCGATTTTATTATATAATAATATATAATTAATATAACATGAATAAATAACTAAATAAATCTAATTTATAAATTCATATTCATTTTGGTAGATTTATAATATATTTACCTTAACGTTTATGTTTATATGTGTGTTTATCGTGTCGTATGTTTACTTTATAATATATCAATAAATATATGATGATAATTATACTATGTGTATGTTCACTTACATGTATGTGTCTTATTTATATGTGTGTAATTAAAGGTTTATGAAATAAATATTATTATGCTTAGATTGACAAAAAAAAAAAAAAAAAAAAAAAAAAAAAAAAAAAAAAAAAAGTAAACAAGAATAGCCAATTTTTTATGTAATACAAGTTTGTTAGTATATATTTTTCATGCCCAAATATAAACAGTTAGAAACCGAAAAACCAAACCGAAATCGATAATAAACCGAGATAACCGAACCGTCAAAAACCGAACAGTTTTGGTTTTGTGTTCTATAAAAACCGAACATTACGATTTGGTTTCGGTTTTAACCAAAACCGAACCGTGCACACCCCTAACAAAAAGTATAAAATGAGTGTCATTAAAAACTTCAAGTGCTTTTCCTATGCTTAAAAAAGCGTAGGTAGAAGTGCGGTGGTTAAAAGTGTATTTATAGTGAAAAAAATAAGTGTGAGTACATAAGTTTTGCCTTTGGTGACAAATTTTGTTTTTAAAAGGTGTTATTAAATCTCAAAAGTTTTAGACTTTTTCCCACACGTTTTAAAAAGTATTACTAAAAAGTTTGATTTATTGACATTTTTTGTGTCATTAAAACCTCTGTTACTAAATAAACATCGTTCATTTACTTGAAATGGTTATAAAAAAGGATGAAAATGATATTCAACTCTAGGAACTCAAATAATGATACAATAAGATTGTGCGTAATATGGAGATCTCAAACTGCATTTGTCATCGTCAACTCAACACCAGATCAGGTTTATCTCTCTACAACCAATTTCACCATCAATTTAGTATAATAAAAAGGAATTGATTTGCATACTTTCTCTTTTGATTATGAAAATCCAAGTACCGCATCAGACAGTTGTACTATATTTACATCTTGCTTTAATAATTTGTACTGTGAGTGTGCAAATAAAAAAAGGAGTGTGCAAATTACATCCCATTATAAAAGTGCCAACTTCACCATCAAACTAGTACAATAAAACAACCAACTTCATCATCAAAACATACCCTACTTAAACACAAATATATCCTTCCAAAAAGAAACATGAAAACGCTTACCACACGACTCGGTCTTAAGGACAATCGAGTCTTGCATTTTTCCTATCTAAAATGCGTGCTTCAAGAGGCTCCATAACAATGAAGACGCGTCTTCCTTGCTTGAAGACTCGGTCTTCAACCTCTATTATGGCGAGTCTAAAAGGTACTATAAAAACAAAGAATGATCAACATAAACATAATTAATTGAACCTCAAAAGTATGGTCAATGTTACGTTATAGACCAATAGGAAAGAGGTTAGGAGAAAGGTGGGATACACAAGCAGAAACACAGCTCAAAGCCACGTGATGTTAGGAATAAGAATCCCATAAGAAGAAGCACAAGTGCAACTTCTATGCCATTCCGTGTATCTTAGTCCTCACACTTCCTGCCAACCTGTCCTTTTGTGTTTCTTACAAACATTTTTTTTTTCCACAAATAATGTTTCTCATTTATTTATTTACTCCGTATTATATTTAAGCAGAAGGAAGAAATTAGGACCTCCTTGATGAGAAGAAAATCACACATACACAACCTACGATATCAAAACATACGTCCCCTCGACCTTGAACACCTAAATTTATGAGTTATCTCATGTGAATCTGAAAGAGAAAATAAACATTTACTTATTGATCGCAAAAGCTCCTGCTTAATCCAATCTTACATCTATCTACACATTATTTGTAATAAGAAAGGTGCTATCGTTACTTATAAATCCACTATTATGCGAATAGACAATTTTCATATTGATTAGTTATTGAGCTAGATATTAAATGATATGTCTAGATTGCCAACATACTTCAAGAGTATATTATGCTAATAGACAATTTTCACAACAATTTCCTCGCAGTTTACAGTTTAAACAAACATTTGGTACATCAATTAAAGCATATTATCAACGTAGTTTAACATGTTCGAGCTAACCAAATGCATGTGTATCTCACAAGCTTTTAATATGATATGAGTTAGAAAATTTATCATGTATATCTACCTAGCTCATTTTTCGGTTTGTCATTCGACACAAGTAGGGTAAAAGCAAAAGCTTGCACTTTGCTTTTTCTTGTGTTTAAGCCCTTAGTTTAATTTCTTACTCTCTAATTACCGTTTTTTCATTATCTATTCACCACCTGATATATCTCGATCTTAATATGCTTCAACTAATTAACACATGGGCATCGAGTGTTGAGGTCCTGGATTTGAAGAATTTTAGTGTGAAAACCAGCATTGTGAATTTTTATATGAGAACACATGATTATATTCGTTGAATATTACTTTGACCAATCATCATCAGTTTTCTATCTACCAAATAAATTACAAGAAATATTATTCAAATGCTATATGGTACTACTTGTCATTATGTCAACTGTTTCATTCAATATGTAAGACTTATTGTGTTATATTTTCAGTATTCTAATGAATATAATAATTTTGTTTTTTATTCAATAAGGGATTTACACAATTTATTTTGATAGTATGAAAAATTTATATCACGCACATACACGAGACTCAAGTCCTGGGCACGTGTTACGTTTGTAACGGGCAGAGATGAGAGTTTCACTCTCACGCGTTGTTCTTAAACGTTTTTTTTTGCATAATATATTTTGCCATGGTGATACCCTTTTACAAAAAAAAAAAAAAAAAAAAAAAAAAAAAAAAAAAAAAAAATCTATACTTAAGAAATTGGTTGTGCTCGAGTCAGATCGACCTTCCCTTGATCTCATCTCAGGCCGATGGCGACGCAAAAATTCAAACAAATGTCCGTTCTCCAATTTCTCGGCTGCTCAAAAATTGTATTGGAAGGTCTTATATAAGCTTATGTTTACTATATTTTAAAAGTTGCATACTTCAATTGATGTGACGTAGTTGGCTTTTTATAGCGGAAATCACAGACTACAGACGTGATATCTTGTGGGCTACTTTGTTTCTTATGATATCTAGTTATAAATAAACTCAGCCAGTAAAGTTAAATTTTTTAACTTCATATGAATGAGGAAGTATTATTGATGTGTTTTGATATGTTTGTCACTACCGACTCCTGATAATACATGGCAAGACAATGTTGCTTCCTTTTATGTCTCTAGTGGTGTCACATGCCCAATAGGAAGCAAGAAAAAAAACACAAATTTTGGATACAACTAACTGAAATATGTAAAGAATGTTTATAGGCGTGAATGGAGATTTTTAATTTGTCATATCTCATATGTTTGGTTTTATATCTTCTAGCTTCTTGCTAATTTTTAATATACTAGAATGATACTCGCGCAATGCGGCGGCATATATCTATGACTATATTTTGCGTTATTCGATTATTCGGTTGCACATTTAGTTGTCTTTATACTTTATAAGTAGAGATTGTTAAGCCAAATAATTTTAGTTTGAACAACCAACCTACTTCTTAACCAACTTGACTGCTAACCAACTTCCTAACCAACATGCTTCCTAACCAATTAATTTTGAAATCCTTTTATAATAAGCAAGTAAAAATCTGAATTTTAAACATTTCTAATTATAAAATAGTCCAAAATTCATTATATAATAGTATATATAGATTATGACAGTTCAAAAATAATTTCTTACAATTGAGTTTTCTTCAAATTGTATACTCATGAACTTTGCTTAAAATCTTTATAACTGTAAACTCTATTTACAAATGAGTTGAACTATGCTCTTTTTTTGAAACAACATATTAAAACTTTCCATAGAATAACAGAAACGGGGAGGTTTGAGCAAGGAAGAACCTTAAACAAGAGTACAAACCTAAGTACAATACTAGAATGGAACGTTTATGTCATGAAACTGTAAAACGTGCACGAAGGGTATTAACTGCACAATTAACCCACGTGATGTATCTATCTTTGACACATATTATCTATCCAACCAAAAGCAAAGCGTTGCACTTCATGTAGCAAATCTTGAGAAACCACAGCCCGATATGAAAAAGAAATTTGGTTTCGATGCTTCCATATCACTAAACAAGTTGTGAAAAGTGAAAACTACGTACTGTCACGAACTTGAGTTGAAACAAAACATACAACCCTCTTTCCAACTCGATCCTCTAAATATTTAATCAAAGATATAAATTTGCTCACATTTTTGGAATGGTCAAATTGAGTTTGACAATATATTAGTATTGAATTCCATATTACATAGATAAGTAAAAATACAAAAAAAAGTTAACATAAGTAGACACTCTACGACATTCAAGTCTAAATGTTAACAACATCCATGTGATAGGAGAAATCCTTTACCAAAACTCAAAAAATATAAATGTACTAGTACAATTATAGAAGCCCAAAAACCAGTTTAATTACACGAACTAAATGATGTTATTATGAATAAATAGCTGTTGTACGCATACTTGTATGTAATCTTGGTCAATCTATAGGGATAAAATGATATAGTTTTTAGTAGAGAAATGGCGAGAGGTAAGAAGGAGGAAGACCCTACAATGCATGATTTAAGTAGTGTGGTCGTACGTAGCCAGCTAGTATTGTTGGTCTTCCCACGTGCCCCTATCAACTTATCGGGAATTCTGTTCAGTTGAGGCACTTTATATTCAACTCAATGTTTGCCCTCATTCAGATATAATGAAGTAAGATATGTATTTCATGTCACCAAACGATCATCAATGCACAATTGGAAATAAAATTCATGTACATAAACATACACATATGATATTGAGATTTGTAGCGAATAAACTTTTTGTTGGTTACTATCGTTGAAGTGTTGTTACCTTTTAATTTATCACAAAGAATAACACAAGTTATCTAACCAATTTTTATGCTTAGTGAAATACTAAAAACTATTTATATGAGAAACAAGAAATAAAGATTTGCACAAGTATTTTTCAACGTTTAAATCCTTATTAAAAATGAATCAAAAAATTTATTAAAATTGTTTGCGGAATAACAATATAAGCTAAATGACAATTGTTGGATGATCTTATCACTAACTTTAACATAAACGAAATTTAATGTAAGTAAGAACTATGCTAACCACTGAATGTTCAGAGACTTGGTTCTTTTCAGGAGTAGATGCTATTTAATGTGTTTCACATTAATTGCAAGAGATAACATCTACTCACTTACAACATTCTCTTATATAGACTAAGTACAATTTGGTTACCCGTAGAGTAATAAGGACGTGTCGAGCATACACCAATAAAGCACACTATAACTTTACTGTATTAAATGCTTTTATTCTTTTAACGTGTCCAATCTTACTTTATGGAACAGTATTGACAACTGTTGCCCCCTTTTATACCACATATTGTACTTTTCTTTGACTTTCTTGATAAGTGTTTTTCTACTTATCTTTCCAAGAAAGTTTTTGCCCAAACATTATGAGATAATTTTAGATATTTTATAAGTATTTAGAATCTGAATGCTTTGATGTTGAGGAGATCAGTGGGGAGTCAGTGAGACGTTGTCAGATCTCACTAACTCCATCATCTTCTTTTGTTCTAGACATCACTTGTTGCATGGACTAATTTTATACTTAGGACATTTTATGTTCAAATCCTTGTAAGAGACTATAGGGCTCTAAATTGACCCAACAATCTTCTTTTATTTGGATATACAAATAGCCTAAGTGTTAATCAGATATAAGTGAACAAAACAACTTCTTCTTACATACTGATATAATAAGTAACGAAAATGTAACTTATCCTAAGATTGAATTACAAAAGTCAGACTCAGAGTTGTTCTTCATGAATTTCCATTAGTTCCAACTTGACTTTCTTGGATAGAAGGAAGTGTATGTCATCCCTTTTGTTGCTTTCATCTTCTAAGATCTTTACCAATCTGAAGGCTTTAGAAGTCTTCTCAGGAAGAACAACAATCTTGAAGATGAAAAGGGATTCAGTACTAAGTTTTCTTAGTATAAAGACTCTCTTAAAAGCTTGCTGGTAGAACTCATTGATTAAGAATATGCCATGTTCAGGAGTTTCAATGACATGTCACTCAATAAACGGAACTCCTTCAGGAGGGCAGGTTGTTCAGTAGATATTTTTCTCTTCTTCTGAAATTTGGGTTGAACAAGAGAAATGGTCTGCATCTAAAGAGGTTAGTCCATCTTGATCCCTAAATGTCTTTCAATTTCTCTAAGCATATCCATCCTCAGATCTAAAGCTCTTTTTAGTTCCTTGGCATTCTCTCCTTTTTTTTTCTCCAATACCTTATGCATCGTGTGCCACCCTTTATATCCAAGAGCTCTCCAACTAATGTTATCAGTAGCTTCACAATTAGTCTTTTCGTTCTCCCTGAATACAGTTATTGATAGTAGCAAACTAGTGAGTTTTTTCGGATGAAGACTTTATTGATTTGCCTTGTACTCCTTACAAAGATCCTGAATATGAGTCCCACTTAGTCTTTCTGTTTTCAAGCTTCTTCTTTCCTTGTTTTGATTTCTTCCAACTTAGCAGCTTGAAGCTGAGTGAAGTTCTTTACTGTTTTTCCACCCTTTTTCACCGCCTTCAGTTCTTCCATGGAAAATTTCTTAATAGCCAATGTTGAAGAAACTTCTTCTTCCAACAACTTCTTTTTCCTTTCTCCTCATCCATTATCTCTGAAACTTAATAGCAACGAGCTTTCCCATTTCCCTATAGGGTAGTTGATGCGGTATTAGTTCAGTGATGTAGCTGAAAGGTTCCTCAACCATCTTAAGTTTTAGTAGTGCATGTAGATCTTTATCACTTTCAGTAATTTTCTTTCCCTTGGTAGTGATTGTAGAAGGACTGGTTTCTTGATTTATGAGGTTAACAGTGTTGACTTTATGATTAATTTTTAAAACTATAATTCCATGAACTTATCCTAATTTTATTCTTAAAACTATTATAACCCTTTTTATGATTTCATAACATGATATTTAATCAAAATCCATAATGGGTTTGACCTTACACATGAATTTTGAAATTTCTAAGACTTCTTCCCTTACATGAACTTGATTAGGACATTTAAATTAAGCATTACTTCTCTTGTAACTTTCAAATCAACACTTGCTTGTTCTAGATTATAGTTAGGATATGAGATTAGGATAACATTGTGGAAAACTAGAATGGGGGTTGAATAGTTTACCAGTTTTAACTTGATTTTCTTTGAAAACTTTTACGTGTAATCGACAATTAAAACTTACCAAACAATAAATAATATGCAAGAATAAAAGTAAGAAACGATCAAACCATAACACAATTGTTTATCATGGTTCGGCTATAAGGACTCTTTTTCCTTGCCATACACCACGCCCCGAGTATCCAACTCGAGAGTTTCTTGCACTAGTCAACAAGCTCCTTTATCCGGCGGAGAAAACCTTACACGTCGCTTACACACTATTTCGACACTAAGCTAGATGTCGAGTTCTTTCACAAGGGTACAACCACACCCGATAGTTCTTTCACAAGGGTACAACAACTCCCGATACTCTAAGTATTTTGAGGACTAAAATACTAACCGATCACTACAAATGAATACAATACAACGATGTATAAACTTTACTAGTTTACACTTTGTTAAGCTTGACAAGTCTTGCAACGTTGTGTTGAAGCTTGTAAGTTCGTGATCTTCTTGCTACAAAGAAAGAATCACAAATATGAAAGTGTACTGAGTTATAAATGAAGTATATGCAGTATATTATGATAGTGAGTGATGAGAAAAACTCAAATAGTGGGTTGCTATTTATAGGCCAACTTCCAGATCAACCCACGGATATGGCGGAACCAATGCTTTGGTTCCGTCCGTTGTACCTGAGGGTTCCGCCAGAAGCCCTGACAGAATCCTGCACAAGATATACTAAATCCAACACAATATTCTCAAGTTCTCACAAAGTCAACTTTGAGATCTTGAGTATGAATCAATACAAAATAAAACATGTTTCTTACATACATGTTTTCTTGAAGGGACATGTGTAATGCAAGGAATGATGTAAGTCTACATATGATTTCTAATTTTGGATATTCTTAAAAAAGAAAGTGTACTTGTAAAAGAGTTTATGTATAGACTTAAAAATGTTTGTTTCAGATGTTAGCAAGTAAATGATTTACCAAAAAGAGTTTGCTTGCTTATATTCTAATAAGACATACTATTTAGAAAACTTGCTAAATATACTTATATGACATTTCTAACACATGAACTTAAACTAAAGTATACTTGATTAGAAATCACTTTATGAAAGCATGTAAATGTAGTTTGAGTGAAGTTAAGTAAAAGACTTTTAAACTATATTTACGATTTGCCAAAAATAAACTTTACCTTTTGTAGTTAACAAAACTAGGAAAGATCGTAAAATATAAATAACGTTTTTAGGCGATATTTGTATTAACAATCTCCCCCTTTTTGTTGACAACAAAACATAAATTTTATTTTTACGCAAATGGATAATTTTAGATTTTGAGCCTTTTAAAAATTTATATTTAACATGATTATTTCAACTTTTGAGTATGTTATTTTAAATGATGTAATAAAGTTGATTTGGTAAAATATATCATATCTCCCCCTTTTTGTCGAGACAAAAAGAAGAGTGGCGAAGCGGAAATGTGTCAACCCATATGCTCCCCCTTGGACAATAATCCTCCTAAATTGAGTGCCAAAAGAGGATACATGGATTTTGATCCTACTAGAAAAGGTTAGTTTGTTTTTGAAATACATATGAGAACATAATACTAATTATTATATAAGAGAATAAGCATTCATCTCATAACAACAATCATCAAGTAATAAACAACCAAAAAAGAATGACCAACAAAATATAGAAGTAGAACCATTATATTTCAAGTGAAATTAAACTTTGACTTAAAAAAGTCAAACCTAAAGACTTGAAAAAGTCTACTCTTGATACAAGGTGGAATGAAAATGACAACTACACCTATAAAAGGAAAGAGTCCTAGGTGAGATTCTACCATTATTTAATCTTTCTACTAAGGCTCTAAGCTTGAGGCAAGTGAGAGATGGCGTTAAGACGCTCCAAAATGTGGTTAAGGATAAACCGCATTTAATCTTGAATCTCATGTACCAAGATGTTGCATCTCTCACTAATATGAGCGGTTCTTTCGCACATGATGCAATCATGGCAAAGAGGTGGTAGTTGTGGAACTTGGTTTTTGTTGGTGGGTCATTGGTAGTGGATGAAACATTGGTTGTAGCGGGAGCAAAGGTGGATGGTTGAGAGGTGTTTTGGTTTCCTACAATTGATGAGTACATTGCAGTTTAGAAATCCATGGCTTGGGTGAGATGAGAATCAATCATGTGCTTGAAAGCGTAGAGGCTTTCCAAGCGAGTGTTGAATTCTTCATGAGTGTTTGGAGATTTGGTCCACAAATATGCTTCTATTTCCTCACAGGTAGGAAATATGGACTCAAAGTGGTGGGAAAAGTCTTGAGGTGGTTCTTGTTGTTGATCATGATGATGAAACCTTGGTTCTCCATAAAGAGGACCATGGATCTCTTTGTAAATGGGATGGAACAACAATAGTTGTGGTTGTGGATGATCTTGATCTTGAGGAAAGATGGAAGGTCTAGCATGCTTGTAAGCCAAACGCTCTATTAATGATGGTTGATGAGGTTTTCCATCCAATGGTTCACTTGGTTGAAACCGTTGTTGTTGTTGAGTTTCCATTTGATGAATAGTGTCAAAAAGTGGCAATGGTGGTGAATTTGATGATCTAGGTGGTAGGTCTTCTAAACTTTCCATAAATGGATGTGGTGATGTTGGTGGTGTCTTGAAGAGTTCCATAGGTGTCAATTTTGGTGATTGAGGTGATGGAGTTTTTGAAGGTTGACTTGGTGCCGAAGGTGGTGTTGGATCACTTGGTTTTATAGTTGGTGGAGGAGTGATTATTATGTTAGCATTGCAAGATTTTGGAGATGGTGTTAGAGTAGAAAGGTTTAGAAAGTTGGTATCATTGATGGGTGATGAAATTTTGAGGGATGAATCACTTGATGATTATGAACTTAGTTGGATGGTTTTGTTGAAGCAACATGGTTTGACGCTAATTCTAGCGGTTCTCCTAATAGGTCTTGATGATTCGGATGAGGTGGTGGATTTGTCATTGCAAGACTTTGGTAGGATTAGAAGTATAAGGTTGAGAGAAGTGATGGTGATGGTGTGAATTAGATGTGTGAATGTTGGTCAATTTATAGGAAGAACATGATATGGAAATTGGTGTTTTGATTTGATGTTGATCCATACATTTTTAGAGGTTCCTAATCATTTGGAAGAGTTCCAAGAAGTTGGCAAATCATTGGAAGTCAATTCAATGGAGTTGGATGGAGTGAAAGACTAAGTAGAGAAGTAATGCTGTGTGATCATGAAGGATACATGTTGTCAGGTTGTTCCACAGATTTGGAGGAACCAAAGGAAGGGTTCCTTCCTTGTATCAGTAAGGTTCCTTGGGTTAGTTTTGGCAAATTTGAAATTTTGGTGGGAATGATGATCCTATTGTTTAAAGTGTGCTAAGAGAGCTCTAGAATTACTGATGAATACTAACTAGCATGTAGGAAGCAAGTTTGGAACCTAAGGATTACTAGAAAAATTCAAAAAAAATTCAAAGATGAGATTTTGCTGTATGACTGAAGGAACCAAACGACAACACGGGCGGATCCAAGTTTTGGGTTCCGCCGTATCCGCTGGAAAAACTTGGCGGAACCAAGTTTCTAAACGGACGAAACCAAAGAATGGGTTCCGCCGTTTTCCGTGGAGGCTCAGAATCGAGATAGAGCAGGTTTTTCCGAATTCCAAAATTTTTCCTAAAACTTAAGTAATCAATTTTTTTAGTTAGAAGAAACAAAAATTGCAGGTAGAAACATGCTTACCTATAGAGTTTGAGAGAGTGATTCTAGCATTCAATTTTTTTAGCCGAAAAGTGAAAATGGCATAGTACTAAATAGTTATCCCCTACAAATGTTGTTAGTTCACACATAATCCACAGACATAATATCATCCTAAAACATCATAAAAACATAAAATAACATTGTTTTAATGGCCAAATTCTTCAAATGCACCCTTGTGCCAAACACCCTCTTATCTCTCTCATTTCTTGTTCACCCTATAGATCTTCCCAAGGAATCTCCCAAAGCATTTCCACATTCCTTTGGTTTGCTTGAAATCCTATGACTCATTCGATATAGCTGGAAGTTGTGAGAGGTATTCAAGAGGTGGGAGCCTAGAGTTGGGTAAATTATCGTCTTCACTCATGGATGATGATGATGATGATGATGATGATGATGAGGTAGGAGGGTGAGGACATTTGCCTTTGCCTTTATAAACTCTCTCATCACTTAATGGCACAAAGGTGTGTGGAATGATAGGATAATCTAGGCGACGACCTCTAGGACTTGGAGGAATGGGTTCATAAAACCTAAAGAGACGGGTGAGAAGCATCCCGTATGGAAGAGTGGTGGTACCTTGGACCGAGATGTTTGCCATTCTTTTGGCAATGTAGTAAGCTAGGTTGAAATTTTGGTGGGTGGATACACTATAGAGCATGTAGGAGAGACAAGTGTTGATATGGTCCCTATTTCCTAAAGTACTAATGACATTGGCTCTAATGATCTCCTCCCATTTCAAGAATTGTGGTCTCAACTCGTTAAGCTCCATTCCAAATGGCTCTTTTGCAACTTCCTCTCCTCCTCGGGTTCTCCTAGTATGAGATGTCCTAACAAAAAGGTGGTCACAAATTTCTTCTTTGCTCACTAGAGGGGTATCATAAGTATGAATATGGTCATGGATTGAGTCAAGAGTTGAAAATAGCATTTGTCGGTGTAGAGACATGTGCCTCAATTAGGAACACGAAGCACTTGAGCAAATTGATCTAAGGTGATTTCAAAGTCATTTTGGTTGATAGAAAAGTTTAATGACATGAGACCTTCATCATCCGTGCTAAGGGTTACGGAAGCATAGAATTCTAGGATGAAACGAGGACAAATTGGCTCGTCTATGTATAAGAGACAATTGAAGTTGATAAAAGATAGTTCTTCCCTAATGTTGGTTCCGGCAAGGAAAGTAGGGTCAATGGTTCTACCCTCATGGACATAACGCTTCTCAAGGTTCTTAAAGATTTCTACTTGTGCGAGGTTAGCCCTTTGGTCTTATGGTGTTTGGGTAGGTATTTGGTGGTGTCTTTGTGGTCATAGAAGGTTGCGGGAGGCATGATGAACCTAGAAACATAATTTTCACATTTTAGTTTATTTAAATAATGGTTTAAGTGTCAAAATTCTAGTGTGTGCCTATATGAAAACTATATGGAGTTGTGATTATCTCGACTCATTTTAATGCTTAAAATGGTTTTACTTATGTAAATTTTGTGAAAATTTTGAGATAATCCAAATGCTCCTAGTTCAATATAGCTACGGTTGAATGTACCCGAAAATACATATTAGTTATGTATCCCCTTTAGAATTCAAGAGACATAATGCAAGTGATGTTTTAAACATAACATTTTTATTTCGTATTATCAATGAAAAAATATCTTTCCTAAATGTGAGAAGATTTTTCAAAATTTTGACATGGGGTGTTTGATATAATGTGATAATGTCTTACAAGATGTGTAACACCCCCATTTTTGCACTGATCGCAGCGGATAAAGTGTTTGGGGTATTACTCATGGAAACAAAGACAAGATAATAGAAAACGACTCGAAAAGAGACGTTTTTGAAAAAGGTTGTTATCATTCATTTATTCATCAGAGTTTTTACAGCAAAAGATATACTTTTACCAAAGAGAGGTCCCTACGATACGTTTTATGACACAAAATTGATGAATGATAACTATTCTGGACGTCCTCATGTCCAGTGGTTCTCCGTGCCAGGGTTCCTATAGTGTAATTACCTAAGATAACATGCTTAAAAGTCAACACGTATGTTGAGTGAGAGTCATAGGTTTAAAAAGTAAAGAGTAAATACACGTTCCACAGAGTTCAGCTTAAACTCTATGAGTGGAAAAGGGTTAGTTTTAGAGATAAGGAATATTGCACTAAGCTCATGAACCACACGTTAACGATCCGGGTCATGGGGTCTTCAGACCAAACCATGAGGGGATGGGAAGGATAACTTGCCAAAGTTAAACCTTCAGTGGGTTCAAATATAGTACTTATTGGTACCACGTAGTGAGGTGTTAATACCAACGGGAGTTGTCAAACTCAAATAGATCTATCAACTATATTCGCGTTCATTTGGATAAAACCTTCCAAACGATTAGATTCATGAATTTGGGGTTATGTAATGATGGCTGTTAGTTTACTCGTGCAATAACCAGAGAAAAGACTTGTGTTTGGTTTTAAAGCATGTATCCCCCTCACAGGGTTTGTAAAACATTTAAAAAGCATTTAAAAGGGTGTGAGGCTATGAAAACTCACCTGAGTCTCTAGCTAGTTTAAGTAGGGGTTTAGACAACTTACTCACGTATCCTGGGGTAGTGTGGGTGTGTGTATGTCAAGTCTTAGTCTAGGTTTGCTTAACTAATTACTATTTAGGTTTTTATATATAACATAACACTGTTCGGGCCATTGTAATTCAGAAGTATATAACTCCTCACATGAAGCTCCCTACTATTGTATTATGTGATCAGCATAATACCGTTCAGGCCATCATAATTCAGAAGTTAATACTCCTCACACAAAGTTCCCTATTAATGAGTTATGTTGTTATTAGGGTTTAGTTATAACATAACACCGTTCAGGCCATCATATCTCAGAAGTATATGCAATAATTGTTCGAGGAGTCAGGACACTTTAATTCGTAAACCCAACAAACTCGTCAAAATGAAATATCCACATTGTACTCCTCGCATGAAGCTCTCTAGTATTGTGTTATTCTTCTAACTTAAATAGGTTTTTTATATTTTATGAAAATAGTCCATTTTTACCCTATATATATATATATATATATATATATATATATATATATATATATATATATATATATATATATATATATATATATATATATATTACGTTTTCTACCATAAACTTATAAACTTATAACAAATAGGCATATAACTTTCTAACTCTTGCATATTTAGTCCCTAAACTATCATATTTAAAGAAATAACACATATAGTTTCTAGGTTATACTAATTTCTATTATTTACCCTTTTTACCCTTATGTTTATACTATTTGCAGTTTTAGTCCTTTTAGTTTTATATTTGTTTTATTAGTTTATTTTAAGGTTTAATATATTGCAAACTTAGTCCTTACATTAATATCTTCTAGGAAATGTCAAAAACAGTCCCTAGACTTTATAGTTTCAGGAATTTACAATATATACCCCTATGCATGTAATAATTTGCAAAACTAGTCCTAAATGCATATAATTCTATTTCTAGCATGGCAATCTAGTTTCTAAGCTTAAATCTAACTCATGTAAGTTCAAATAAGTCACATAATGCAAGTTATATCAAGTAGGAAAACAATGTAACACATAAATATGCAATTCGACCTAAAACTAGTGTAACGAGAATAAACATGCATGCATGGCAATCTAGTGACTATCTAAGGCATCAAAAGACTATCTAAGGTCTATTCTAAGAATACTAGATGTAAATTAAAGGTTACCTAGGTTAGGGGAGGGCTTACGAAGGTTTTCTAGGGTTTTTAGGGTTTATAGGGTTCGCACGACTTCAAAACGCAACACAACCAAACCAAGGCCTAACTACTCGCTTCCAATTGCTTCTAAGGACTTAGTAACACAGAAATGTGAGGTAGAGAGGGAGGGGGAGGTGTGAGGAAGAATGAGAGGAGGAGGGGTATTTATAGGGTGCTTAGAGGTGATTTGAGGGGAAACGGTTGCCTAGTTATCACGGAGGGGGAAGGATGAGCAAGCAAAGCTATGGGGGCTGGTGGCAGGTCTAGAAAGTGACAAGGATAAGCTATGGTAGCTAGGGAGCTGAGTTCTAGGCCGGTTGTGGTGGTGGTAAGCCATGAGAGGCGGTTCAAGGCAAGGAGGTGACAAGGAGGTGCATCACCTACTTGCTTGGGTTCTTAGAGGTGCTAGGGTGCTAGCTTAGGTATATTAACGTTCTAGGGTGGTAGCTTGTTCATATTAAGGTGTTTAAGTAGTATAGTTTAGGTGTTTAGGTCAAGTTTTGTTTTATAAGTGTTTAGGGTTTTATCTATGTTTTAGTATCTTAATTAAGGTCCTAATGATGTTTAGTAACTATTAGTAGCTTATACTAAGTGATGGTAGCTTATGGTAAAGTTTTAACCTAGTTTTGACCTAGTTTCGGGAAGTTATGACCTAATTATGGTTTTTTGCTTATATGAATTGTACCTAAGTTTCTAGGGGTTGTACTATATCCTAAGGGTTCTAATATATCCTAAGGTATCTATTCTAACTTATATGTAAGTCCTAAGCACTTTGCATGTAAGTTCAGATAGGCAGTTAGGGTTTTAAAGCTAATTGTGAACACATAGGTGCATTTAGGGTTATCTAGCAAGTATAGGGTAGTATAGTACTACTTTTCTTAGTGAAATTATGTTTATTACCTAGACTTGACATACTTGGATGTTTACACCAAGTAAACATAGTACTGGTTGGCATAGATGGATACGTGAGCTTGTCTGGGGGTTAGTTAGATTATAATGATATATAAAAGCAAAAATTTAACTTGGGAAAATCCTATAGGCATATCTAATCCTAGTGTGCTCTAATAAGGGCCTAAGTTAAGTTAGTAAGACATTTCTAATCCTAGGGTGATAGTGAGGGCCTAATCTAAGTTAGTAAGGCATTCTAACCTAAGGGGAAGTTAGTGGTTTGTGACAGTCTCCCATCCTGAAAGAAAATCTCGTCCCGAGATTTAACTATGGTTAGTATGTGATGGTGTGAATAGATGGGTATATTTAGCATGGATTTGATCCTCTTGTTCCCAAGTATACTCTGGTCCTCTTTGGGAGTCCCAGCGTACCTTAACGATAGGAATCCGGTGATGTTTTAGATTTTTGACCTCTCGGTCCATGATTTCCACTGGTTCCTCAGTGAAATTGAGCTTATCATCCAATTGAAGCTCGTTAATAGGCACAACTTGTGATTCGTCTGATAAACACTGATATGTGCCTTTTTGCACATATCTTTTCGTCCAATTTTCGAGTCAAAACAATCAAAAACACTTCAAAATGGTCAAATAACATCACAAATACCCTTGGAGTGTGTTTTTGTGTGTTTCAGGTACAAAGGATTGAAAACAGACGAAAAACGAGCAAAATATGAAGAGTTGTCAAAATCAGTCCCTGAACTTTCACAAATTGACAAAATTAGTCCCTAGTCAAATTATTTCAAAGAAAAGTCAGCCCAGGTCCTTTTGAATCCAAAATTTATCAAAAACCGGTCCTTGTGTGAAAAGTTTCAAAATGCAAATTTAGTCCCTTAACTTTGCAAACTTGGCAAAATTAGTCCCCGGTTGTTTCGTTTTAGAAAAGAATTATTCAAGGTCCTCATATTATTGAAACCTGGCAGGATTAGTCCTTGGATGAAGTTTGAGAAATTGGTAGCGAGGACCCCGCAAAAATGAAATTATTGCAAAAATGGTCTTTATTGATTACATACACCATACGGACCAAAATATTATTAACCACCACCACCCCTTTCCAAGCCCAAGCCCACCTTATAACCCCTTGGGCCCAAAACCAAGCAAAACCCCACCCAAACCCAAAACCTAATACGTAACTAATAAAAACATACCCCAATCCCTTTTGCCTACTCAAACAAACGTCCCACTCATCTTCTTCCCAAAACCACACCCGTGACCTGCTATTAACCGCCAAACAATCACCATCTCCCCCCTCCAAACCCCTCACGGGTGTCCACTCCACTCTTACTTTCTCCAAGACCTCACAATCCCATACCTACCCACTGCCACCTCACTAATCCACAACACCACTTTGGCGCCAATATACTATCCAAGGGTCGAAGTTCCCCCAAGAGGATCCTGTGGTTGAGATAAGATGCACAAGAATCACAGTACAAGGAGGAAGAAAAAAAGAACCCTAGGCATGAGTAGTATAAAAAAGTCGATTGTAGCCATTGTGGGCAATTAGGTTTTTAGTAGTCAATTAATTAGGTTTAGTAGCAGTCAATTAGTTTTTAAATTTATCTTTCAGTTTTAATGTATTTCAGATTGCTAATCTTTTTATAAAAGTTTCAGTTTCAGTTTCAAAGCTCAAGTTTCCTTTCTTTATTTACTGCCATTTGTTTTAACTGTCGATCTACATGCTTATTTTCTGTCTTTGTTGGTTTCATTTGACTAGTAGTAGCTTAGTATAGGTTAGTATTGTTTAACCTCTTAGTAACGTAGTTTGAAGCGTGTTAAATAAGCCATTTCAAGTCTTATAGGGGTGTTTGGTACAGGACCTTGTTGGCACAAAAATATGTTTTCATCAATTTTCAACAATTAGAAGGGATTTATTTTGATGTTTTTAGAAGTTTTAAACAGAACTTTTGTACCTCTCAATAGTTTTCAAAGTTTCATGCTTGTTTTTTAGTTTAACTGCCATTTCAAGTAGTTACCTTAGAATCTATTTTAGACCTCTTTAGTTGTTGCTTTTAGATCACTTAGGACATATATAGAATAGACCTAGTGTAGGTAAGCTATTAGTTGACCCTCAGAGTCAAATTTGCAAATTTTTATCCATGTTAGTTCACTTCATACAGTTAATCACATGCTCCAAATAGCCCATTTTAATCTTAGATTTAGGTTAGCCGTAGTTAGAGTTAGTACATGAAATTAGGTGCACAATTAGTTTGTAGTTTAGACGTTGTAATTTAGAGCTTACATTGGGTTTTTATGGCTAGTTAGTAGCTTGTTAGTGGGCTGCTACTCACCCATTCAAGCCTGTACCACATTTTGTCTATCCAAACTGCATGAGTCCCCATGAGCCCCTCTCTTGCTCTTATTTTTGTCTAGTTTAAGTAGAATTCTAGGCATGTTACTGAGTTTGCAAGTAGTTAGGAATGTGGAGATTGATTTTGTATGCTCTTTATTGGAGTTTGAGCTTGCTTGTTAGCTTGTGTGAGGGCTGCAAAAACTCCCCGGCAGCGGCGCCATTTTGATAGTTGCTTTTTTGAGTGCGTATCAAAAATATACAAGGTAGACGTGAGTGGAATTCACTAATCAACCTTTAGGAAAAGGATGACTTGCGAAAACTCGTGAATACAATATATATATGTGATACCGGGTAAGTGACTACCCGGGTCGTGTCCCAACGAGGTGTGAATGGGCAATATCGTGCGAGATTCGTGATTAAAATGCTTGTAAGGATGTTGAGAGATTATTTGGAATTGTTGAATTACGCTAAATTGCAAATAACGTACGAAAATTAAAATAGACGAAACTAAAAGATGAATTCGAACAAGGAATGAAAATTAAAAATTTAAAAACTACTTAAAATACTACGGGAATGATAATAGGAAACTAGGGAACCCTAAAACATATGCTAGATTTAAAAACGTAAAAGTAACTTTAATAAAAACGCGAGTGCGCAAACTAAAACGTGAATTCTAAGCTACGCTAGGCCTACGGGGGTAAAATTATTTTTCTACTTTTTAAATGACCAAAGAAAATTTTGAGAAAAAGAATTTTGAATTTTCAACTATTTTTCTTTTTTCTACGAATTAAATACTATTTTAAAGAAATTAAATTATTAAAAATACCTAAACTTTTTTGAAAAATCTTAAAACTTTTTGAAAATTAAATGAGCCTAAAATGAACCTAAGAAAAATATGAGGAAGGGGCAACAGTGGCTAATAAGCTAGAATAAGCTAATGTAAAAGCTAATAAGTTAATATTGAACAATCAAAATTACGCTACTATAAAATGATAAATAAACAAAGACTAACAATAAACTACGCCTAGTTCAGATGGTTGTGGTGGTGTAGTTTGGTGTCTGTTTGGTGTACTGGTGACCAGGGTTCAAATCCCTTGGCACCCCAAATTTTTACAACTATTAACTTTTTGTGATTTTCTTTTGGAAAATTGAAAACAACTAATAATGACAAACTTTTTTTGTAAAAATCTATTTCTAAAATTTAATAACAACTGATAAAAGGGCCTTGTGTTCATCAGATAGCAAAGACTAAGGTTCACAACATGAGTTGTACAAACAAACCACACAGCCTCGAGGAGGTATTTTAAGTTAAGGCTCAGCTGAGCAAATGAACTAGTAAAGGCAAATAAGCTGCAATCTACTAAAGATAAACTAGGAAATAATACATATGAACAAACGTTACGAAATTAGAACGACTCATGAATGCTAAAAGCTAGAATAAAAAGGTTAAATGGCAACAAGGCTGCAGTCGTGGGGGTGTAGCAGCAGGCCAAATGAGGGTGTTTTTGCAGCCCTCACACAAGCTAACAAGCAAGCTCAAAATCCAATAAACACTTCTTAAGATTTGATACGTGAACCTTAAAAGGTCCAATGTATCTCGGACTAAGCTTTCCTTGCTTTCCGAAACGAAAGACCCCTTTCCTAGGTGAAACTTTCAACATAACCCTATCTCCGACTTGAAATTATAAAGGCTTACGTCTTATATCGATATAACTCTTTTGTCGATCCCTTGCAACTTGTAAGCGTTGTCGGATTTGAACTATTTTCTCATTTGTCTCATGGATTATTTCCGGACCAGTGAGTTGCACTTCTCCAACTTCAGCCCAGCAGGCCGGAGACCTACACTTTCTCCCATAAAGTGCCTCATACGGTGCTGCTTTTATGCTAGCGTGAAAGCTATTGTTATACGAGAATTCTACTAATGGCAAGTGTTTCTCCCACCCTTTTCTAAAATCTATCACACACGCTCGAAGCCTATCCTCGAATGTTTGGATAGTTCTTTCACTTTGACCATCGGTTTGCGGATGATATGCCGTACTCATGTCTATCTGAGTATCTAAGGCCTTTTGCATAGATTGCCAAAATCTGGACGTGAAGCGAGAATCACGATCCGATATAATAGATATTTGCACTCTATGTCGGGAAACTATTTCCTTGAGGTACAACCTAGCAAGGGTTTCCATATCATCTGTTTCTCGTATAGGAATGAAGTGTGCTGATTTTGTAAGGCGATCAACTATTACCCAAATAGCATCATGCCCGTTGAATGTTCTAGGTAGTTTAGTGATAAAATCCATCATAATTCTTTCCCACTTCCAAATGGGAATCTCAGGCTGTTCTAATAAACTGGATGGCTTTTGGCATTTAGCCTTTACTCTAGAACATGTTAAACACCTGCCCACATATCTTGCAATGGATGCCTTCATGCCGGGCCACCAATAGTGTTTCTTCAAATCTGGATACATCTTGTCAGATCCCGGGTGAATGGAGTACTTAGATTTATGGGACTCGTGAATTATTACTTTCCTTAAGTTACCATGATAAGGTAACCATTTTCGACCCTTAATACAACGAGTTCCGTCTGAACTTATCTCGAAAGCCTTATCCATCCCTCGTAAATTCTCAAGTTTACGATCCTTCATATCGAGGGCTTCATTCTGGGCTTTGAGTATTTGAGAAGGTAGATTCGAATGAAGATTCATTTCTAACGATCTAACTCTAAGTGGTTTGATTCGTTCCTTTTGGCTCAAAGCATCTACTACTACGTTAGCTTTGCCAGGATGATAACGAATCTCACAATCATAATCAGCAAGCAGTTCTACCCATCGACGTTGTCTCATGTTCAACTCTTTTTGATCAAGAATATGTTGTAGGCTGTTGTGATCTGGTGCGTGGGAATTGCACCAGGCTTTACCTCTCGAGGGATCTCGAGAAGCTTACAACCCCCACCAGGCAGTGTACCTGATCGTTGTAGTATAGTATAGTGACAAGTACCGGGGGATTGATTGTTCAACTCAGGAATAGTGTCACTAGGATTAGAAAGCCTAAAAACTAGGTCTAGAGGTGAGGGATGATTCTTTTTGTATTTTTGTATTTTTATGAAAGCAAGTAAAATCTCGGGTTTTGGAAGAGTGGGCGGAATTAGTTTCTAGTCAACTAACCCAATAACTAAGATGCAATCAAAATAAAATAACAGAAATGTAAATAAAGCTAATTAAACTAGTGGTGTGAACAGTAATTGGGAGAATTGTGTTTACTTAGATTTCACTACTCCCTAGATATCTTTTACAGGTTAATTGTTTGTTACAGTTGTGTGGATGACGGGTTATATTCCTTAATACCAATTATGGGGTGGCGTACGTACTTCCCCAACTCTATAAGCTCCTACTTCACTCCTATGTCGAGCCTGCAAGAAGCTCCTAACATGGGATCACTAGAATTTGCTCATGCATTAAATACAACCATAAAAACCTAGTACGCATTGGTTAATGTTTCTTAAGACATTCAAGCAAGTTACTTAAGCCTAACATCGAAATCATTCATCCATTACAACTATAAACAAGCAGTCAACCTATAATCAACATCTAGGTTTCATTACATCTAAGCAAACACACAAAAGATCTAGCCTAGCAAGTTAAAATCAAGACAAGCGTAAGATATATTCAAACAACACATAGACATATTGAATGAATTGAAAGGATACTTATCTCAATTGAACATGAAAGGTTTCAAGGGGTGAAAACCCTTGAAAATATTGTTACAAACGAGCTAGGGTTTATTAAGTTCGGCCCTAAAATTCTCCTCCCAAGTTCCACACACTTAATGAATAAAAATTAGAAAAGTATATATAGATTTCATGAGGTGATTGCGTCAAGAAGAAAGTTCTGACGCCGTCATCTCGCCGCCAATAAAATTCTCGAACTGCCTAGATCCAGATCTGACGCCGTCATGTGTATTTCTGTTCTGGGCCGTCACCACTTTTACTCTTGACGGCCTTGTTCTGACGCCGTCACGTTTTCTCTGGGCCGTCATCATTTTTGCTCCTGACGCCGTCAGGTACTGTTTCCAGTAAGAAAAATTAAGACTTTGCCGTTTTCTTCACTTTTATGCTCCAAAAACATCCAAAATGCTTCCTTTTCCAGAATTCTCTCCCAAAGTACCTAAAATCACAAAAGGAATGATTTAGGGCAATAATTGATCAAATAAATTCCAATTGCGACTTAAATGACCCCCTAAAAACGAATCATTTTTCGCCTCATCATGATTAGTGAAAACCGTACATTTAGTGCCACACAGATAATGTATCCATATTCTTAGAGCGAACACCACTGCTCCTAATTCTAGATCATGTGTAGTGTAGTTTTCTTCATGTTTCGTGAGTTGTCGTGATGCATAAGCGATTACTTTATCTTTTTGCATTAATACGGCTCCAAGACCTCTTCGAGAAGCATCACAGTAGACGACAAAATTATCGTTTCCCTCTGGTAATGTTAAGATCAGAGCTTCACACAACTTTCTCTTCAAAAGTTGGAAAGCTATCTCTTGATATTTTCCCCAGTCAAACTTCCTGTTTTTCTGGGTTAGCTCTGTCAAAGGTTTAGCTATTTTTGAAAATCCTTCAATAAACCTTCGATAGTAGCCCGCAAGTCCTAAGAATTGTCGTATCTCTGTAGGATTCTTAGGTTGCGACCAATCCTTAACGGCTTTGATTTTTGTTGGATCGACACGAAGTCCTTGTTTATCTATCATGTGTCCGAGAAATTGCACAACACTAATCCAGAATTCACACTTAGAGAACTTTGCATAAAGTCTCTCCGTCTTAAGCAGTTCAAGGATTATTCTCAAGTGTTTAGCGTGCTCTTCCTCATTACGTGAATAGATAAGGATATCATCTATGAACACTATAACAAATTTATCCAAGTATGGTTTACACACCCGATTCATGAGATCCATGAAAACCGCTGGTACGTTTGTCAAACTAAATGGCATAACTTGAAATTCATAGTGCCCATATCTCGTTCTGAAAGCGGTCTTAGGGATATCTTCTTCCCTTACTCTCAGTTGATGATACCCTGATCGTAAGTCGATTTTTGAGTATATTCTCGAACCTAGTAGTTGATCAAATAGGTCATCAATCCGGGGTAATGGGTATCGATTTTTGATAGTAAGTTTGTTTAATCCACGATAGTCGATACACATTCCCATAGATCCATTTTTCTTCTTTAAGAATAGGACAGGAGCTCCCCAGGGTGATGTACTTGGACGTATAAAACCTCGATTGGTTAATTCATGTAATTGTTCAGAGAGTTCCTTCATCTCTGAAGGGGCTAACCTATAGGGGGCTTGGGCTATAGGTGTTGCTCCGGGAATTAAGTCATTTTGAAATTCAATTTGATGAATCGGAGGCAAGCCAGGTAAATCCTTGGGAAAAACTTCTGGGTATTCCATGACTACAGGGATCTCCTCCAGTCGTTTTTCGTCTGGCTTAGTCTCCGTTACTTGAACCACAAAAACTTGACAACCTCGTGACATGCATCGTTTTGCTTTGATACATGAAATGAAGTTAAGTCTAGTTCTACTTTGATCTCCTCGGATAGTTAAAGTCTCACCGTTGATAGGTACATGGATGATTTTCTCGTCACAAAGAATCTTTGCTTGATTCTTGGACAACCAATCCATTCCCACAACAACTTCAAAACTACCGAGCCTAATAGGTATGAGATCGATCTCAAAGTGGTGGTTAAGTAATGTTAGGGTACAACCCTTAATGACCGTGTTAGTACTAACTAAGTTTTCGTTGGCCATTTCTATCTCATAATAATTATCTAAAGCTATGGGTTTTATCCTAAGTCTAGAGGCTAAGGGTATAGATACGAAACTTCTATCTGCTCCAGAATCAAATAATATTTTAACTAAATGATGATTTAAAAGAAACTTACCCGTGACTACGCTGGGATCTTGTGGATCATTCCTATACCTCAACATGTATGCTCTACCCTGGGCACCATCAGTATTCCTCTTTGGGCATTTATTCATGTAATGACCCTTTTCCCCGCAAGTATGACACATGACTGTTGCTGGTGGTGGATTTTCTCCAGCAACTGGTCTTTTGTTCTTGCAATCCTTTGGATAGTGGCCCACCTTGTTACATATGTTACATTTAATGACACAAGTCCCTGTGTGATGCCAACTGCATTTCCTACACAGAGGGGCACTTCCAGCATACCCACTTTTCTCATTTAAAGTGGTGGCATAAGCTCTAGCATTATCTTCCCTTGGTTGAGGATAGGGATTCGTATGATTACCTCCGGTGTTATTACGGTTACTACCGAAAGCTCTCCCATCGTGGAACTTTCCCTTATTATCGTAGGGCACTGGCACATGGTTGTGCTTTGTTACTTGGTCCATTAACCTTAAGGTTATATTAATGGCCTCCTCTAACGTTTGAGGTTTAGAGGCTGTAACATTCCCTTCGATACTCCGGGGTAAACCTCCGATGAAAACTTCTATCGTCTTTTCAACAGTTGGTACCATTGTAGGGCACAAAGTAGCCAACTCTTGAAATCTCCTAATATAAGTTTTAACATCGTTCCCCTTCACATTCAAGTTATAAAATTAATCCTCCATTTTCTTGACTTCTGTCCGAGGGCAGTATTTCTTAATCATAAGTTTCTTAAATTCAACCCAAGATAACTTATATGCCTCTTCTATTCCTATTGGTTGGGCATATGAGTTCCACCAAGATAACGCTTCCTTAGTAAGCGTTCCCGTTGCAAACTCAACCCTACAATCCTCTGTACAATTACTTCGAGAAAACACCGATTCACATCTCTCAAACCAATGAATTAACCCTATGGCCCCTTCTGTCCCCTTGAAATTGAAGGGCTGGCAGCTTATAAATTCCTTGTAGTTACTCTTCTTCACTACAGGGATTTCAGGGTTTCTAGCCATATTTGCATCCATAGCTCCTAGTGCTGCAGTTACACTGTCAGTCACTAGTCGTTGGATATCTTCCTAAGTCATAACGGGAGTAGTAGGAGTTACAGGTGGAGTAGTTCTTGTACGTGCCATTCTAAAGGTAAGATATGGTAAGAACTTTGTTATGGTTTATGTTTTAAGTGATGAAAACACTCTTCTGATACCGGATGGGTTTTAAAAAGAACAAGTTCCTAGCAAGAATCGTTGTGGTTCACCGTAAATACTTTCCCCCTCAGTCTAAAGGCATAGTGATTCTAAGTGATCTTAAGTTTTTACTATTCCTAGGTATGTCTACTTGTTTTAATTTTTCCTTGTCGTTTTAGTTTTTAAGTTACTAAGGCAATCTAGTGTGTTCTAAGGCAATCGGGGAATCCTAATACGGGATACGAGTTTTATGATTTTTTTTTTTTTTTTTTTTTTTTTTTTTTTTTTTTTTTTTAATAAAAACCTAGCAAGTTCCCGTTTAACTAAGTTATCTACCTATGTTATCTAACCCTATAACCTTATTTTTGCTCTAGGTTACTCTTGAGATCTTGAATGGCGTCCAAGAGTTCGTCTATGTCAGATTTATGATTATCCCTAAGATCCTCGATAATCATTTCGATAGTGGAAAGTCTAACATGTGCGGTGCTTACTTCGTCAGAGTGTCCTTCATACTTTGTTTGTAACCTAAAGACTTGATTACAAGTTTTCTCTAGTTCATTTTCTAACCTATTTCTACCTATTCCTAATTCCCTAATCCTGATTTCTACTTCCTCCATTCTTTCTAAAGAGAGTTTATCTAGATGACTAAGTATTTTATCTATTTGTTCATCATGCCTTTCTAAGGGTGTTTTATACGAACTACTACCTATATGGAACCTAGGGGGAGGTGATGGTGGTATAAAATATATTTTCTTAAGGGGAGGTGAATCTATTTCGGGAACATGACGATCTTGACTAGTATAGTGGGGTTTAAGTGGGGTAGGGGTTATAGTAGGTACAGTGGGAATGTTTCCACCATATGCTTGCATATACCCATTATATGCTTGCATATAGAGGTCATTCGAGGAAGTTCTAATTTGAAGTTAGTTAAGATATTCTGGGCTAATTCTTCCGGAGAATTAGAACCAGTAGATGAGTGAATAGGAGTAGCCGGAGCATACTCATCACCATCGGATGAAGAATCCGTCTCATCGGTATCCAACACGATGATAGGATTATTAAAAAATGACATATCTAACTGTAATTCCCGAAGGAATCTCTTAGAATAATTCTAACCTAAATAAGCATTTTAAAGGCAATTCTAATAGTAGGGATTCTATCCTAAGGGCAATAGTGAGATATCTAATCCTAAAGGCAATTCGGGGGTTCTAATCTAAAGGCAAGTTAGGGGTTCTAACCTAAAGGCAGTTGGGGATTCTAAACTAAAGGCAGTTGGGGATTCTAACTTAAAGGCAGTTGGGGATTCTAAACTAAAGGCAGTTAGGGATTCTAATCTAAAGGCAGTTGGGGATTCTAACCTAGAGGTAGTTGGGGATTCTTCTGGCACGGAGGACCTTTTTCAAAAAGTGGTTATAGTTTTAGGAAAATCCTTTGGTTCTCTATAAGCAAGGCTCTGATACCAATCTGTAACACCCCCATTTTTACACTGATCGCAGCAGATAAAGTGTTTGGAATATTACTCATGGAAACAAAGACAAGATAATAGAAAATGACTCGAAAAGAGACGTTTTTTAAAAAGGTTGTTATCATTCATTTATTCATCAGAGTTTTTACAGCAAAAGATATACTTTTACCAAAAGAGAGGTCCCTAAGATACGTTTTATGATACAAAATTGATAAATAATAACTATTTTGGACGTCCTCATGTCCAGTGGTTCTCCGTGCCAGGGTTCCTATAGTGCCTAATTACCTAAGATAACATGCTTAAAGGTCAACACGTATGTTGAGTGAGAGTCATAGGTTTAAAAAGTAAAGTGGGGATTCTAATAGTGGGGATTCTATCCTAAGGGCAATAGTGAGATATCAAATCCTAAAGGCAATTCGGGGGTTCTAGTCTAAAGGCAAGTTAGGGGTTCTAACCTAAAGGCAGTTGGGGATTCTAAACTAAAGGCAGTTGGGGATTCTAACCAAAAGGCAGTTGGGGATTCTAAACTAAAGGCAATTAGAGATTCTAATCTAAAGGCAGTTGGGGATTCTAACCTAGAGGTAGTTGGGGATTCTTCTGGCACGGAGGACCTTTTTTAAAAAGTGGTTATAGTTTCAGGAAAATCCTTTTGTTCTCTATAACCAAGGCTCTGATACCAATCTGCAATACCCCTATTTTTGCACTGATCGCAGCGAATAAAGTGTTTGGGATATTACTCATGGAAACAAAAACAAGATAATAGAAAATGACTCGAAAAGAGATGTTTTTGAAAAAGGTTGTTATCATTCATTAATTCATCAGTGTTTTTACAGCAAAAGATATACTTTTACCAAAAGAGAGGTCCCTAAGATACGTTTTATGACACAAAATTGATGAATAATAACTATTCTGGACGTCCTCATGTCCAGTGGTTCTCCGTGACAGGGTTCCTATAGTGCCTAATTACCTAAGATAACATGCTTAAAAGTCAACACGTATGTTGAGTGATAGTCATAGGTTTAAAAAGTAAAGAGTAAATACAAGTTCCACAGAGTTCAGCTTAAACTCTATGAGTGGAAAAGGGTTAGTTTTAGAGATAAGGAATGTTGCACTAAGCTCATGAACCACATGTTAACGATCCGGGTCATGGGGTCTGCAGACCAAACCATGACGGGATGGGAAGGATAACTTGCCAAAGTTAAACCTTCAGTGGGTTCAAATATAGTACTTATTGGTACCACCTAGTGGGGTGTTAATACCAACGGGAGTTGTCAAACTCCAATAGATCTATCAACCATATTTGCGTTCGTTGGGATAAAACCTTCCAAACTATTAGATTCATGAATTTGGGGTTATGTAATGATGGCTGTTAGTTTACTCGTGCAATAACCAGAGCAAAGACTTGTATTTGGTTTTAAAGCATGTATCCCCCTCACAGGTTTTGTAAAACATTTAAAAAGCATTTAAAAGGGTGTGAGGCTATGAAAACTCACCTGAGTCTCTAGCTAGTTTAAGTAGGGGTTTAGACAACTTACTCACGTATCCTGGGGTAGTGTGGGTGTGTGTATGTCAAGTCTTAATCTAGGTTTGCTTAACTAATTATTATTTAGGTTTTTATATATAACATAACACTATTCGGGCCATTGTAATTCAGAAGTATATGACTCCTCACATGAAGCTCCCTACTATTGTATTATGTGATCAGCATAATACCGTTCGGGCCATCATAATTCAGAAGTTAATACTCCTCACTCAAAGTTCCCTATTAATGAGTCATGTTGTTATTAGGGTTTAGTTATAACATAACACCGATCAGGCCATCATATCTCAGAAGTATATGCAATAATCGTTCGAGGAGTTAGGGCACTTTAATTCGTAAACCCAACAAACTCGTCAAAACGAAATATCCACATAGTACTCCTCGCATGAAACTCCCTAGTATTGTGTTATGCTTCTAACTTAAATAGGTTTTTTATGTTTTATGAAAATAGTCCATTTTTACTCTTTATATATATATATATATATATATATATATATATATATATATATATATATATATATATATATATATATATATATATATATATATATATAGTATATTTACGTTTTCTACCCTAAACTTATAAACTTATAAGAAATAGGCATATAACTTTCTAACTGTTGCATATTTAGTCCCTAAACTATAATATTTAAAGAAATAACACATATAGTTCCTAGGTTATACTAATTTCTATTATTTAACTTTTTTACCCTTATGTTTATACTATTTGCAGTTTTAGTCCTTTTAGTTTTATATTTGTTTTATTAGTTTATTTTAAGGTTTAATATATTGCAAACTTAGTCCTTACACTAATATCTTCTAGGGAATGTCAAAAATAGTCCCTAGACTTTATAGTTTCAGGAATTTACAATATATACCCCTATGCATGTAATAATTTGCAAAACTAGTCCTAAATGCATATAATTCTATTTCTAGCATGGCAATCTAGTTTCTAAGCTTAAATCTAACTCATGTAAGTTCAAATAAGTCACATAATGCAAGTTATATCAAGTAGGAAAGCAATGTAACACATAAACATGCAATTCGACCTAAAACTAGTGTAACGAGAGTAAACATGCATGCATGGCAATCTAGTGACTATCTAAGGCTTCTAAAGACTATCTAAGTTCTATTCTAAGAATACTAGACGTAATGTAAAGGTTACCTAGGTTAGGGGAGGGCTTACAAAGGTTTTCTAGGGTTTCTAGGGTTTGCACGACATCAAAACGCAACACAACCAAACCAAGGCCTAGTTACTTGCTTCCAATTGCTTCTAAGGACTTAGTAACACAGAAATGTGAGGTAGAGAGGGAGGGGCAGGTGTGAGGAAGAATGAGAGGAGGAGGGGGTATTTATAGGGTGCGTAGAGGCGGTTTGAGGGGAAACGGATGCCTAGGTGTCACGGAAGGGGAGGGTTGAGCAAGCAAAGCTATAGGGGCTGGTGGCAGGTGTAGGAGGTGACAAGGATGAGCTATGGTAGCTAGGGGCTGAGGTCTAGGCCGGTTGTAGTGGTGGTAAGCCGTAAGAGGCGGTTCAAGGCAAGGAGGTGACAAGGAGGTGCATCACCTACTTGCTTGGGTGCTTAGAGGTGCTAGGGTGCTAGCTTAGGTATATTAAGGTGCTAGAGTGGTAGCTTGTTCATATTAAGGTGTTTAAGTAGTATAGTTTAGGTGTTTAGGTCAAGTTTTAATCTAGTTTTGTTTTATAAGTGTTAAGGGTTTTATCTATGTTTTAGTATTTTAATTAAGGTCCTAATGAAGTTTAGTAACTATTAGTAGCTTATACTAAGTGATGGTAGCTTATGGTAAAGTTTTAACCTAGTTTTGACCTACTTTCAGGAAGTTATGACCAAATTATGGTTTTATGCTTATATGACTTGTACCTAAGTTTCTAGGGGTTTTACTATATCCTAAGGGTTCTAATATATCCTAAGGTATCTATTCTAACTTATATCTAAGTCCTAAGTACTTTGCATGTAAGTTCAGATAGGCAGTTAGGGTTTTAAATCTAATTATAAACACATTGGTGCATTTAGGGTTTTCTAGCAAGTATAGGGTAGTATAGTACTAGTTTTCTTAGTGAAATTATGTTTATTATCTAGACTTGACATACCTGGATGTTTACACCAAGTAAACATAGTAGTGGTTGGCATAGGTGGATACGTGAGCTTGTCTGGGGGTTAGTTAGGTTATAATGATATATAAAAGCAAAAATTTAACTCGGGAAAATCCTATAAGCATATCTAATCCTAGTGTGCTCTAATAAGGGCCTAAGTTAAGTTAGTAAGGCATTTCTAATCCTAGGGTGCTAGTGAGGGCCTAATCTAAGTTAGTAAGGCATTCTAACCTAATGGGAAGTTATTGGTTTTGTGACAAGATGCAATTCCGAACTAATGGAAAACATAATTCGTTTTGTTTATGACAAATGTACTTCATGATTTCCTAAGTTGATGCGTAACCCCAAGTTTTTAGTTTTTATGCATAAATAGAATTTCCTAGACACAGATCAGGAGAGTAATTGTGTTTAGAATACTTACAATGATGATAGGAATGAAGAGTGGCTGAACAAGAACCTTAATTTTCGTTTGAAAATGGATATGGAAGTGAATAGTAACTGTTTTTGGTGAGTGGTATAGAGTATGGGACTTTTATGGTTTAATATATAAAAAGGGAACCTGTGTAGGCTTCTGACGGATTGGACGGAACAAAATAGAGGGATCCGCCCTTTGTTTTTCTTGGTTCCGCCAGTCCTGCAGGTATAAGAGCAAGGATTTTTTGTTTTGAATTTCTACGATTATATTTAACGTTTAAACTATGAAGTAGGTTCCACAAGACCTAGTCCTAGTCTAAGAAGATTAAATGGTTCACGTTTAAGGGGTTTTGTAAGAATGTCGGCAATGTTGTCTTCGGAGGATACTTTCTCGATGGAGATGTTTCCTTTTTGAACATTGTCACAAAGGAAATGATGACGGATTTCTATATGTTTAGTACAAGCATGTTGGACTGGATTTTTACTCATGTCGTTGGCTCCTTTGTTGTCACAAATGATAGATGTGTCTTTAATCACAATTCCGTAGTCCACGAGCGCTTGCTTCATACAAAGAGCTTGTTGACATGCTTTTCCGGTCGATACGTATTCGGATTTAGTTGTTGAGATTGCGAGGGCCGTTTGCTTCTTGGAGAACCGTGAGGTGAGACAATGTCCAACAAAAGTACAAATACCACATGTACTTAGTCTATCAACATAGTCACCGGCATGATCCGAGTCGGCATACACTATGGTTTCTACCCCCGTTCCTTTGGGATAATACAATCCTAGATGTGTAGTGCCTTTGATGTACCTAAAAATTCTTTTTACGGCTTTAAGATGGATTGTTTTGGGATCTTCTTGAAAACGAGCACATAGACAAACGCTAAACATAATGTCGGGTCTACTAGCCATGAGATAAAGTAGACTACCAATCATACCCCTATATTTAGTGTTATCTACGGATTCACTTTCTTCATCCTTTATGAGTTTGGTTTTCGAGGACATAGGCGTTTTGATAGGTTTTGAATATTCTAAACCAAATTTTTTAAGCATGTCTTTTATGTATTTAGATTGGTTAAAGAATATCCCATCTTCCAATTGTTTAATTTGAAGTCCTAAGAAAAAGTTGAGTTCTCCCATCATATTCATCTCAAACTCGTCATGCATGATTTTAGAGAAATCATCGCATAGCTCTTGACAAGTTGATCTGAATATTATGTCATCAACATAAATTTGAACTATGATAATGTGTGATTCTTTCTTCTTAGTGAAGAGAGTGTTGTCAACTAGGCCCATGGTGTATTTATGGTCAACTAGGAAGGTTTTAAGTCGATCATACCATGCTTTTGGAGCTTTCTTAAGTCTGTATAAAGCCTTTTTAAGTTTGTAAACATGATTCGGTTTTTCAAAGTCGGTAAAGCCTGGTGGTTGAGCAACATAAACTTCTTCATTAATAAAACCATTTAAAAATGCACTTTTGACGTCCATTTGAAAAAGTTTAAAGTCATGTGCGCATGCATATGCAAGTAAGATTCTATTTGATTCGAGCCTAGCAACCGGAGCAAAAGTTTCATCGTAGTCAATGCCTTCTTGTTGATTATAACCTTGTGCTGCTAGCCTAGCTTTGTTTCTAGACACAACTCCATTTTCATCTATTTTATTTCGAAAGACCCATTTTGTTCCAATTATAGTTTGATTCTTTGGTTGAGGAACTAGTGTCCAAACATCATTTCTTATAAATTGGTTCAATTCTTCTTGCATAGCTATTACCCAAGATTCATCACTTGTAGCTTCATTTATATTTTTCGGTTCAATGGTTGATATAAAACAAAAATAGTTACTTTCATCTTGAGCTTTTGATCTTAAGGTTCTTTCGTTAAGTTTGCCGATGACACTATCTAATGGATGACTTTTAGACTCTTTAACATTGACTATTTCTCTATTTAATAGTACATCTTCCTTGTCGTTTTCTAAATCAATTTGATTAACAACTTGACTTTCAACTAAGTCATCATCTACCAAAGGTGATGTCTTAGAGGGAGGTGGACTTTTGTCGAATGTTACGTTCAACGATTCCTCGACTCTTAATGTTTCTTTATTTAGAACAATATAAGCTTTGTTATTTTGTGAGTATCCAAGGAATACACCTTCATAAGACTTTGGGTCAAATTTTAGTGAGATAATCCTTGGTGTTTAGTATCATAATGTTGGCTTTTTACCTCTATATAATTCATATTGAGTTTTATCTAAAAATGGTCTAATTAGGACTCGGTTTAAGATATAAGTTGATGTGTCGACGGCATTACACCAAAACTTTTATGGAATATTTTGTTCGTTAAGCATTGTTCTACTCATCTCTTGAAGTGTCCGGTTTTTACGTTCTACTACACCATTATATTTAGGAGTGCGAGGAGCCGAGAAATTATGTGTTATACCATTTTTGTCGCAAAATTCTGTTCTAATAGACACAATGCAATTTCCTACTTGATTTTGAATTTTCTTACTAAGAATTTCAAATTGTTTGAAAGCTTCATTTTTACTTTTCAAAAATCTTTTCCATGTATAGCGTGAATAATCATCCACTATGAGCAAAGTGTAGAAGTTGCCTCCATAACTTTGAATAGCAGATGGACCGAACAAATCCATATGAAAAAGTTCTAGACACCTAGATGTAGACACCATATTTTTAGCCTTATGGCTACTATGAACTTGTTTACCAATTTTGCAAGCATCACAAAAGTGTTGGTCGTATTTCAACTTGGGTAGGTTTCTAACTAATTCCTTAGTGGATAGGCATTGAATAAGTCTCATATTAGCGTGACCTAAGCATCTATGCCAAAGAGTTGAGGACTCATCTAATGAGGTAAGGCAAAGTTTATCTTTAGATGTTTTATCAATTTTCATGACGTATATGTTGTTCTTAAGAACTCCTTTAGCTATTGTTATACCATCTTTTAGTATCTTACTTTCGTTTTCACTAAAGAGGACTTTATACTTTTTACGGCAAAGTTGGCTAATACTAAGAAGATTAAATCCTAAGTTTTCAACATGAGCAACATCATCAATAGATAAAGAGTCATGAGAAATAGTACCTTTTCCGATGAGTTTACTTTTAAGCTTGCTACCGAAAGTAACGTTACCTCCGTCATAGACTTGATAGGTAAAGAAAAGACTTTTGTCCCCCGTCATGTGTCTTGAGCAACCGCTATCTTTGATCCATTCATCCGGTTCCAAACACACTTTTAAGCAAACCTATTTTATAACAAGCATTCAAACATTTGGTCCCCAATATCTCATGGGTCCATTTTGGTTAATCATGCCATTACCTTGATTCATGTAAGGAAATAGTGGATATGGGTTCCAAGACATATAGTTTGGAACTTGATGATGTCTAGGTATGTTTTGACCCCAGCTATGTTGAAAGTAGGGTTGTGTGTTGTGGTTGCTCTTTGGAAAGGGGCGTTTGGATATAGGCGTTTTAGGTCTTGGTTGAGTAGTTCTAGTTCTAAATTCATTTTTAGCAAGTCCTACTCCTATTTTAATGGCTGGTTTAAGTTTGGTTTAAGTTGAACTAGTGTTGGACTTCTTTGTAACTTTAACAAATTCATTACGGTTAGTTACTGAAATGTTCTGTTCTGCAGCAGCCTCAACGGAACCAATGGGTTCAACTGGCGGAACCAAATTTTTGGTTCCGTCAGTTTCGTGGGTCACTACTATAGTTTTGTCAATTTCTTGTCATTTTTCGCCTTGTATCTTTAAACTACTTATTGACCCTGTTTTCATGAATCCTAACCCTATTCTATCAAAGTGTGATTTTCGGAGTTTCGTTATTTCATCCGCACAACAAATACTTTTATCAACTTTCTTAAATTTTAAACTTTGTTTAATAAGATTATCTTGTGTGATTTTAAGCTTCTCAATTTCAAGTTTGAACTCTTGACATGATTTGCAAGTTGTGTCAACATTTTTACTCTTTTCCAAATGTTTAGCATTTTTTTTTTAATTCATAAACTTCGTTTTCTAAAAGTTCCTTTTTAGTCTTCAAAAATTTGTTTTTGTTTATGATTTTTAAGCTTAACTCACTAAGTTTGTTGTATTGTTGTTCTAATGTGTCATCATCAATAGAAGAGTGAGATGAATCGGAATGTACCTCATTTGAGCTTTGAGCCATAAGCGCTACTTCATCATTTGTCGGCTCTTCATCATCATTCTCACTATCACTCCAAGCACCACTCACAAAAGTACTTTGAGTTTTGCTTTTGAGTGGTTTTGGACATTCTCCTATTAAGTGACTTGTATCTCCGCATCTAAAACACTTTCTTTCATTCTTGACTTTCTTCATATCCCGATCTTTTCGTGAAGACTTCTTTTCATCTTTAGGTTGCCTTACAAACTTTCCTTGTCTTCTAAAGAACATCTTGAAGTCTCTAACCGCCATGGCATATTCTTCATCTTCACTATCCAAACTTGATTCCTTATCGTCACTTGATTCTATCCAAACTTGATTCTTTCTTGCCTCTAACTATCTCCGAATCTTTTTCCATTACCATTTCGTGAACTTTGAGGTTTCCAATAAGCTCGTCAAGTGTCATGCTTGAAAGATCCTTAGATTCTTCAATAGCCGTTACTTTTGCTCTCCACTTAGGATGGAGTGCTCTAAGGAATTTCCTGACAAAATTCTTGCTACAAAAAGATTCATCATGTGCTTTAAGTGAAGTAATAATAGTGTTAAATCTAGCAAATGCACTATCAATAGTTTCAACTTCGGGAATAAAAAATTGTTCATATTGTTGGACAAGAAGATCAATTTTGTTATCCTAAACTTGTGAATTTCCTTGATGAGTAGTTGTTAAAGATTGCCAAATTTCTTTAGCGGTTTTGCACATAAAAACTCTTTCATACTCGTTCTTTGGTAAGGCATTATAAAGCATCATTTTTGCTTCATTATTTTTGGCAATTAGTTTATTTTGATCATCACTATGTTTAGTGAGTGAACTATCCTCATCCCGACCACTTCCGGTAGCCTTATGATCACCTTCAATAATAATATACCATAGATCTATGTCCTTTGATTATACGTAAGTTTCAAAACGGTTTTTCCAATATATAAAACCATTTGGTTCAAATAGTGGTGGTCTTTGCATAGATTGCCATTCTTTGAAGTTTTCAAAATCCATGGATCGTTCCAAGTTTTAAGATACAATATATTTTAAAATCTTGAGTAACGTAGCTCTTGATGCCAATTGTGAAAAACTAGAAGGGGGTTGAATAGTTTACCGATATTAACTTGATTTTCTTTGAAAACTTTTACGTGTAATCGACAATTAAAACTTACCAAACAATAAATAATATGCAAGAATAAAAGTAAGAAACGATCAAACCATAACATGATTGTTTATCGTGGTTCGGCTACAAAGACTCTTTTTCCTTGCCCTACTCCACGCCCCGAGTATCCAACTCGAGAGTTTCTTACACTAGTCAACAAGCTCCTTTATCCGGCGGAGAAAACCTTGCGCGTCGCTTACACACTATTTTCGACACTAAGCTAGATGCCGAGTTCTTTCACAAGGGTACAACCACTCCCGATAGTTCTTTTACAAGGGTACAACAACTCCCAATACTCTAAGTATTTTGAGGACTAAAATAATAACCGATCACTACAAATGAATACAATACAACGATGTATAAACTTTACTAGTTTACACTATGCTATGCTTGACAAGTCTTGTAACGTTGTGTTGAAGCTTGTAAGTTCGTGATTTTCTTGCTACAAAGAAAGACTCACAAATATGAAAGTGTACCGAGTTAGAAATGAAGTATATGTCGTATATTATGATAGTGAGTGATGAGAAAAACTCAAAGAGTGGGTTGCTATTTATAGGCCAACTTGCAGATCAACCCACGGATACGGCGAAACCAATGCTTTGGTTCCGTCCGTTGTACCTGAGGGTTCCGCCAGAAGCCCTGACACAATCCTGCACAAGATAACAAAATCTAACACAATATTCTTAAGATCTCACAAAGTCAACTTTGAGATCTTGAATATGAATCTATACAAAATAAAACATGTTTCTTACACACATGTTTCCTTGAAGGGACATGTGTGATGCAAGGAATGATGTAAGTATACATATGATTTCTAATTTTGGATATTCTTAAAAAAGAAAGTATACTTGTAAAAGAGTTTATGTATAGACTTAAAAATGTTTGTTTGAGATGTTAGCAAGTAAATGATTTACCAAAAAGAGTTTGCTTGCTTATATTCTAATAAGACATACTATTTAGAAAACTTGCTAAATATACTTATAAGACATTTTTAACACATGAACTTAAACTAAAGTATACTTGATTAGAAATCACTTTATAAAAACACGTAAATGTAGTTTGAGTAAAGTTAAGTAAAAGACTTTTAAACTATATTTACGATTTGCCAAAAATAAACTTTATCTTTTGTAGTTAACAAAACTAAGAAAGACCGTAAATTATAAATAACGTTTTCAAGCGATATTTGTATTAACAAACACTAATTTCACATACAAACACTTCATTGGACACGCGGGATAGGAAGAGGGAGTGAATATCCTGTAACTGTTAGCCAATACAAAAGGGTATATTTGACTTTTTAACTAATTTTCATGACTTGGCAAAGTTAGTCCTTGTTAGCCAATCCATTACGTGCAAGGTCATTTCCTTGTTAAGTATTTCATACGAGGTCCTTTTAACTAATGATTCCTTACAAATTATATCTTGAAATACTTTTAAGCTGTATTTTATTGTTGTGTCGGTATGTGTTGTATGCAATTTTTATGTTATTCTAGATATCGTCTCGTTAAATAGACAGAGGAGAACGAAAACGTTCAGAGAATAATAATTCAAAGTGGAGTGAATTATTTAACTTGAGAAGTTACCGGTTAATTACCGATTACAGTATTTGCTTTTACGTTACGGTAAAAGTCAAATAGTCAAAAGTAAAAGTCAAAGGGCAAAATAGTCATTTTGCCTTATAAAAATTTACGGGTTGCTACAATAGGCCTATTCTCCAATGGGCATCAAGTAAGTTTAATTTCACTAACTGAGAAGTGAGAACATGTGACTAGACCGTCCAAAAGATGGATAAGATCTTGAAAGGCGGGTTGACAAGTGCGAGATAAGATGGAGATTATACCCTCAAGTTCTTTAAGTCCTGATTCATGGTTTTTTGAAGGGGTAAAAGAAAATGTCTCTAACTACATTCTCGTTAAGAAATGAATAGTCACATCAATTACAAACTACACGTACAAAAAAGTGTCATTTTTTTAAATGAACAATTTACATAAACTATTAACAAAATAAACACTTTCAAAATGATTTACCAAAATCGACGAAGTGAGCAATCATTTGGGCGAGCAAAGCATTTGCTCGCCATGTTCTTTGCCTTTTAGCGAAAAGTATTTGTCTTTTTCTGAAAACGGCGAGCAAAAGGCGGCCGGGGGGGGGGGGGGGGGGTTGAGCAAAATCAAAATGCTCAATATGTCGATTTAGGTAAATCTCTAAAAAGTGTTGTTTTTGTAATTCTTTGTTGAGAAGTGTTTATTATAGTAATTGATTTAACAAAAATGCTCGACACATGAGATTGTACATCAGTTGAACTATGGTTATTTAATTCTTAAGATCATAAAGAGTACTTTAAGTCATGGATTTTTGTAGTAGCTAGAGGAGACGAGGAAAAAAATATACTATTTTTCTAAACAGTATACGGAATAACGGAAATCATTTATCATGGGATCAGTAGACAAACTTACGTCAGAACTGCTTATATTCGTTTGCGGGTCCTGCCAGGACCTCTCCTTGTATGCTGTTAGCTCGTCAGTCGTCACAAATGTTTGTATCGATCATTATTCATTAGTACTGATGTACTTTCCATGAACGGTAAATTTTTTGGCTATATTTGTTTTGTATGCCAGTTATTTTGTATAGTTTTCATATAAAGTTTTCACATAGTTAACATGTTTTTATTTATATATCTTGATCAATAACATAGCGTCAGTGAAAAAGGATATGAGATGATGTAGGATGAGCTTGTTAGCTTCGTCGTCCGCCAGTACCATGAGAAACTTAACTTTCCTATTAATTAAACAGATATTTCTTATCATGCCCAATTAAATATGTGTTACTTAAAGTATAATAAACTATGTTTACAAAATATGTGCGTTACTCATATTATTATGTTGTTGCAATATTTCAAAAGTAGGATAATAAAAATAATACCTAATACAAGTTTATAGAAAGTGATTGTGTATGCAGGAAATTAGCAATAATTGGTTTAAAAAGGGGAAACAATATGATAAAAGCCAAATGGAAAGAAACAATGGATCCATCCATATAAATGTTGTTGTACGTAGCATTATATGTATGGTCCCCGTAACAATTATTGCGTATGTAGCTTTATGGTGTAAGCACCTTGACTATGCTTCCATATTTGAAGTCCGAATACTTGATATATACAGTAATATTTATTTATTAATATAGAATACATGTAATTAAAAAGGTTATAGATGATAATCATGAATCGATTACTGATGTCCATTATTATGGAATATAAAAACTCAAATACACTGGCCTGTAGTCTCAAAAGCGGAGGCGGTGATTACCATATGCAAGTGGGTAGCCGCACATGACTATCATTTGGCCTCCAATTTTGTCTATTTTTATTAGTATTTATATATGTCTAACTTGAATTTTTATAGCTGTTTTTAAATATTATGAGAAGACATCCGATTTAGTATGTTTTCATTAGTATTTATACATGTCTAAATATTATGTTTTGAATTCGGGATGGCACTGCTCAAAAGTATGGTCGAAGGTTTACGATTTGCTGACCAATGTACAAAACGACATTCAGTTCTCATGTATATCGCGAGCATCAAAAAAAGAGGGCCTGTTCAAAAAAAAAAAGGGTGATGTAAATATTAAAAGCTACTCCGTAATTCTCAAAAGAAGCTCAATATCATGAAAGAAACGGATACAGTGTTGGTTACGTGATTTCAATCATTTTGTATTTTTGTATACTAGACATTCAGACCCGTATGTTGCACACAGGCTTTATCTAATTGGTCATAGTGTAATGTGTGGTATCTATTTTCGTCATTAAGTTTGTAAGTTGTCATGGTATCACAACTTTTGTAAGCATCGCATGAGTTTATGAATTAGTTTAATTAGTTGTTTGGTGACTTTTATATTTAGACCGAGTCATTCATACCCGTGCAATGCACACGGGCTTAATCTAAATGTTCGTTAGTGTATTGTTCAACACTAATTTTCGTCATTACATGGGCTGTACATAAGTGTTCATAGCGTAATCTTTTGCTTATTTTTGTTATTATACATCTAAGTTGTGATGTTTTCACACCTTTTCTAAGCATGACACACATTTAAATTGTTTATTGACATTAAAAAGGTATATGTGAAGAGACTTTTTTCAAGATGCTACATTTAAAATAGTCTCTTCACATGTAATTTTTTAATATGTATAAGTTACATGCTAAATGTTAAAGGGAGGATAAACGCATACGATTCTTTCAAAATAAATGTAACCCTTATATAAAATCATAACAAAGTGATATTCTCTATATTTTGAGATCTAACATGTGACAATGAATTATCCTTTGATTTATCATATCAAATACGGTAACTCCAAATTACTATGCTTAGTTACTCGAACTTTATTTTATCCACAAAAATCATTTAAGTTTCAAAAAAATTTTATTGTTGTGAAAATCGATCCAATATTTTTAGTATATTTAATTTGTAGCATATTGCATATACAAATATATTTGAAGACATCAATCTCAACATATAATTTTTCTACTCTTAATAACTAATATAACAATTTCATTTTGTCAAATTTGTTTGTCATTCTATAAATAAAACTAAAATCATATTAAGATAATCAATTAATCTCCATAGTGATATTAACACACCACAAGACAAAAAACTATATTAAGAGCAAAAATATTAAAATGCACCAACATAGTGTAGTAATAATTATTCATTAAAAATTGAATGCTCGTCACATTATTTTCAAGAAACTTACTTGTTAACGAATCAATAGTATTAGCCCGTTTATCGGTATTACATGAAATAAAATATTGTATGTTTAATTTGTAACGTACAATTAATATGAATGCTAGGTATTCATTCCACCGATTGCCATGGCGTTGTTCTTGTTTTTGTTGTTGTTCTTGTTGTTGTTGTCTTTGTCGTTGTTGTTCGTTGGCCTTTTGCATGTTTTGTTTTTAATACAATTTTTGTGACTTCTCGATCTCTTTATTTAATGATTCTTGACGTGCTACAAAAAACAATTAGATATAGTTGATCATTAGTAACTTAAATACAAGTAATCAATATATTGCATTTTCGATCAAAGTAAAAATATCCGTGCATGTTTCACTTAATTGATAAGACAACGATGTGTACGATCTCTTAAATCATTAGAGAAGATGATGTTACTACCAAACCTCCTAAGCGCCATCTTTATGTCTTACATTGTTACACACACAAAACACATGTGAAATTTACATGAAACAATATAAATCAATATGCTAAATAAGTAAGACGATATGATGTTTACTTTACAACCATAATAAGTTGTAGCCCAATGTGCACGCGGTGTGGAGGAAGTTGTGGTTTGTTGTGTGTGATTTTTGACACATTATATAGTTGATAAAATATTTGTAACTCATGGACGGGAAGGTAAAAAGACTAACCACTAAATGATGTGTTTAATTTATGTATTCATGAAATTTTTGGTTTGTATTCTTTGAGGTTTAGAGATGCTTGAAACATGTTGTACCGTACAAACTTTTGTGCACGATTTCTCATGCAAAACATATTATACCGTACAAACTACATTTGTGGAAATCACACTGAAGGGCATATTTGGAATAATCAACTCTTGAAACATTTATTAGGGGTATTTTGCATTTATAAGACAACCTAAGTTTATATTATATATAAGATATAAGATAAGATATAAAAGTAGATTTAAATAGTTTATTATTTTTTTTAAAAGGCTAATTTATTAAAAAAAATAATAATAAAAATAAATAAATAAAAAGGGCTTCGAGGAGGAAACTGAAAAGGATACAAGGAATTACAACGAGTAGAAAAGGCAACAAAACAAGAGAAACCTAGCAAAGCCTAAAAGAGCAAAAACAAAAGAACTAGAGAAAAATGGAAGAGGGCCTTGAGATCCAATTGTTCCAGTTTGTATCATGCGATTTGGGACGAGAAGATATCGACGTCCTAGTCATCCTTTGAATTGACGGAAAAATGCCCTCCTCAATAAAATTAGAGACCAACTCAGGAATGGGAAAAGATATCTTGTTTCTCCACTTCGAAATGCTCCAAATAGTACAATGCAAGACCCCCATTTAAGATTTTATTTATATGATAACAACCTTTCGTTTTAACATTCCCATGGTAATATCAGTGATGGAAAATGAAGGGAAAACCATAGGAGAGTCGAGATCCCACCAGCTCTAAACCTTCTTCCAAACTAATTGCGCACAAGGAAAGCGAATTATGCAATGGTCCAAGGTATCTCCTCCTCGTTGCATAAGACACAGCATGTAGAAGTGAGAGCAACATCACGAGAAACAAAATTAGACCTAACCTGTTTAGCGAGGCCCCCCAAGTGCAAACATTAACTTTACGCGAGATCTACGAGTTCCAAATGTGAAGTTCACCAAGCATGCTATCATTAAGAAGAATGTTTTCTAACCTTTTTGTAAGGATTTTGACTTTAAATGTACACGATGGGTCACCACTCCTGGACCATTTATCGCTATCAGTAGAGCACAACTGAAGGTTTCCAATTAGAGAAGTGAGGGCTGAGATGTCATGCGAGGATCTGCCCCCAGGCGGGATACACCACGACCACGTTCCTACCCACACGCCGTTGACCAAACCCCATCGATCGATAACCTTACAGTCCTTAGATATGTCAAGAGCAAAAAGTCTTGGAAAGAAATCCAAATCCGAATGCCAGTATCACACCACCGGTCCTTCCAAAACAGTGTACTAGAACCGTTTCTAACTTTGATGACAAACAAAGATTTGAAAGCACGGTTGAGAGATTCGATCTCCTTAACAACTTTAAGGATATCACACCAAACCCCGCCTATTCCAAGTGAGTTTACAGGGGCGAAGAAGCAACCATCTTCTTCATAGAACTCACTAATGACACTAAACCAAAGATCCTCTTTTTCGGTATGGAACCTCCATTTCCATTTTCCAAGGAGGCTAAGGTTTTTAGCTAAAAGACTTCCCACACCATGCCCCTTTGCTTGACATCGGCAAGAATGAAGTCCCATTTAACCCAACTAATTCCCGATGTAAATCCTTGAAATCCCCAAAAGAAACATCGACGAAGAGATTCCAATATATTAATGATCAACAAAGGAGCTTTGAAGACTGAAATTCAGTAAATGGGAAGACTACCAAGCATGGACTTAACAAGCATAAGAAAACCACCTATAAATAAGTTATTTGCTTTCCGAGAGGAAAGCCTCTCGCACACCCGATTAACAAACTCGTTCTACCCATCAACGTACCTCATCCTTTTTCCAACCGGGAGACCAAGATAAATAAACGGGATAGAGTCGGAAGTGCACAGAAGAGATGCGACCAAGCTATCAACCTCACTGGTAGAAACACCCACTCCAATAAGCCTACTTTTAGACATGTTAACATAAAGACCCGAGGCTACTCGAAGAATTTCAATATATGAATAAGATGCAAAGCATTTAGCCTAGACGGATTAAAAAGAAAAAGTCATCGTCCGCATATTGAAGTTAGGAAATATTAGCCCCATTATTCGAGAGCGAAAAACCGTTATACCAACCTTTGCCACACGCTTCCAATATAGAAATTTTAAGAGCTTCCAAAACCATGAGAAAAAGAAATGGGGAAAGAGGGTCACCTTGGCGAAGGCCTATTTCGATTTTGAATTCCTTCGACGGGGACCCATTGATGAGGATAGAGATAGAAGCCGAAGAGAAAAAAAGACGCGATCCAAGACCTCTGTATAATTCCAAATCCCATTTGTCTCGTGACTTCTTGAAGAAATTCCAATTCACACCATCAAAGGCCTTCCCAAAGTCCACTTTGAAGAGGAGTATTTTAGTTTTCTCAATGGAAGCCATTCTGATGATCACATTAGCAATGAGGCAACCATCAAGAATTTATCTTCCCGCTATAAAGGCCGATTGGTTTGGGCTAATTACCGAAGCAATCACTTTTTGCAATACGGTTGGCAAGGATATTAGATATAACTTTCTAGACACGCCCCATGAGACTAATGGGCCTATAATCCGCAAATCCGAGAGGGTCTGAATTTTTGGGATCAAAACAATGAACGATGAATTGCACCCATTTGCAATTTTACCCGTTGATTCGAAGTATTTAACGCAACAAATAAAATCATCTTTCAACACATCCTAGTAGGATTTTATGAAGTTAAAGTTGAAACCATCCGAGCCCGAAGCTTTTGAGCACGTACATCCCCACACCGCCTCGTTAAACTCATTAATAGTAATGTTAGATTCAAGAAAACAAGCATCGAGATCGCTCAACTTTCGAAATAAAAAGCTATTAATGGTCGTGGATGCGTAGGGATTGCACCAGGCTTTACCTCTCGAGGGATCTCGAGAAGCTTACAACCCCCACCAGGCAGTGTACCTGATCGTTGTAGTATAGTATAGTGACAAGTACCGGGGGATTGATCGTTCAACTAGGAATAGTGTCGCTAGGATTAGAAAACCTAAAGACTAGGTCTAGAGATAAGGGATGATTCTTTTTGTATTTTTAGGTTTTTATGAAAAGCAAATAAAAATCTCGGTTTAGAAGGAGTTGGGCGGAATTAGTTGCTAGTCAACTAACTCAATTACTAAGATGCAATCAAAATAAAATACTAAAAATGAAAATAAACTAAATTAAACTAGTGGTGTGAGCAATATATGGGAGAATTGTGTTTACTTAGATTTCACTACTCCCTAGATATCTTTTACAGGTTAATTACTTGTTACAGTTACGTGGATGACGGATTGTATTCCTTAATACCATTCATGGGGTGGCGTACTTACTTCCCCAATCCTATAAGCGCCTACTTCATTCCTATGTCGAGCCGGCTAAGAAGCTCCTAACATGGGATCACTAGAATTTGCTCATGCATTAAATACAACCATTAAAACCTAGTACACATCGGTTCATGTTTCTTAAGACGTTCAAGCATGTTACACAATGGAGATCTGCCAGTTTTCTTAAGCCTAACATTGAAATCATTTATCCAATACAACTATAAACAAGCAATCAACATATAATTAACATCTAGGTTTCATTACATCTAAGCAAACACATGAAAGATCTAGCCTAGCATGTTGAAATCAAGACAAGCATAAGATATATTCAAGCAACACATAGACATATTGATTGAATTGAAAGAGGACTTATCTTAATTTAACATGAAAGGTTTCAAGGGGTGAAAACCCTTGAAAATACTGTTACAAACGACCTAGGGTTTATTAGGTTCGACCCTAGTATTCTCCACACAAGTTCCTCTCCTAATGAATGAAAAATAGAAAAGCATATATAGATTTTGTGAGGTGACGGCGTCAAGAGCAAATGTCTGACGCCATCATCTCGCGGCCAAATAAATTCTCGGACTGCCTAGATCTGGGTTTGACGCCGTCACGTGTACTCCTTATGCAGGCCGTCACAAAGATTACTCTTAACGCCCTTCTCTTGACGCCTTCAGGTTTTCACTGGGTCGTCATGGATTTTACTCCTGACGCCGTCACAATTTCCTTCTTGACGCCGTCAGGTACTGTTCTCAGCATGGAAAATTAAGTCTTTGCCGTTTTCTTCACTTTTATGCTCCAAAAAACGTCCAAAATGCTTCTTTTACCAGAATTAACTCCCAAAATACCTAAAATCACAAAAGGAATGATTTAGGACAATATTTGATCAAAAAAAATTCAATTCGGGGCTTAAATGACCCCCTAAAAATGGTTCATTTTTCGCTTTATCATATACCCTTACACTTGAGATTTGCTTGTCCTCAAGCAAATGCGCTTTTATTATAGTCAAAATACAAGTTAGGGGTCATTTAACACTAATATAAAAGTAATTACAACAAATAATCGTTCCACTAAAGACCAAAGACAAGCACGAAGGTCATACACTAGCACCTCACAAATAGTGTTTAGATACTCACATTTCTCGGGTTTAATAAAGTAATATCACAATATGGAAATGGAAAACATCTCTCACTACCTGTCATAGTAAAATAGATTACTATAGGCTTGGGAAAGGATCAAACCTCCACCATATGGCGTAAGCACCTAGGATAAACTATCAAAGAGGTCTTTTAAAGGGTTGTAATGTTAGGTGTAGGGATATGGAATACATGGTTTTGTTGGATATAGGCAGTCTTTACTGGTGGCGAGTTAACAATCTTGGTTAATTACATGTACAATATGGCGTTGCTAAGCCAAGACTAGACTCGACTTAAGCTAATAAATAAAAAATAACAAAAACATAAAATGAACATAGAATGAAAAGGGATGGTAGTCCGTATGTTTTACTCTTTTCTTTTTTCTATTTTTTTTCTTCTTTTTCCTGATTTTTTCGATTTTTTTTTTTTTTTTTTTTTTTTTTTTTTTTTTTTTTTTTTTTTGCATACACTCTTACCCTACCATCCAAAATAATACATCATAGGGAAAATAATACATCATAGGGAATGAAAATTCCCCTTACAATTGAATTTTTACATACTTTACAATAAACTAATCTAATGACTCGAATTAAGATAATCAAAACACTTGGAGTACTTTTAAGATTAACGTACATATGAGGGTAATAAATGATGTTCTTCCCCATTACTCCATAAAATAAGTACTTTACCCATGAGTCCCAATCGTCCCAAAACAATATGTACAAGGATATGACTCGACTTAGCAACCATGTAATCAATTAGATAATTAACTTAGGGTTTAACGAATAACAATAATACACTAAAGATTAGTGCATACGCGGAAGGCTAAGGCGATTTGGTTGTACATTTAAGCGGGGTGTAACAAATTCTTCCTTTAAGTAAGATGCTTAAAGTTAAAAACGAAAAGATAGGCTCGGAGGGGTGTACTAGGGGTTACGTGTACTAAAAATGAGTACAACGCTAATGGTGTGGAAAAAATTAGTTGACTTAAATAGCCAAGTAATATGACATAAATGGTCAAGTAATTATGATACGGGTTTAACACAAGGGTGATCCTAATGCCTCTTATCATGTAGTAAATCCTACTACACGAATGTAGTCTCACTAGCGATCTCGGGATGCATCACTAACGCAAGTTCTAGAATCCAAATGCTACCGGTACACTCATAAGCACTAAAAGTAAATGCTTTTCCTATCAAATCTAAAGGCGAACCTCACATATTTGGGTGGAAAATTTTTCTGAATGGTACGGTTTTGTGCTAGTCATACAATCTCCTATCCATGAGACGCTTGCTATGGCTTAAGTTTCACTCCTAAATGTTGTAAAAAAATTTAAATTTGGCCCTAAAATTGCACTAACAAGTATTTCTCATAGTTTTATTACACATCTACTATCAAACAAACAAACTCAAGCGAAAGTGTATTTGTAAGGTGTCATCATTTTACCCTCCTCTTACACTTAGGATGAACATTGTCCCCAATGTTCAAGTAAAGAATGTAAAAGTGAAATAAGTAAAATGAATGAAATCAAATACTCCCCTGATTCGCTCGGTATGGATAATAAGGTGGCCAGGTTAGATCTTCCTCCAAGAAAATGAACAATCAAAGCTTCCCTTCCAGAATATAAATCATCTTCTTGTCATACATAACCTGTAAAACCTGAGAAAACAGACAAGGCAACCTAGCGTAAAATCGGCGGCAATCTATATATGCTAATAAAACCTAAAAAGCAAAGTAAGATATAATGCTTGTGGAATGATGTTTGCAGATTTCCTGGAGATTATAAAACTAAAGATTCAACAAAAACTTTAAGACTCCGTTAGAAAAACAAAACTAGCAAAATTTTCAGATTTTTACACGTGACGCTGGTTAGGTGTTACTTCCTGACGCCGTCAGAAGTGACCTGCAGAAATTCTTATGTTAAGTTTTCGAAAAATTTCTGGAAAAACTTCATCCTACTTCCTGGAAAATCCTGCAAAATATCATTATGACTCGATACAAGCATTTGACTCTAACAAATACGAATATACATGTTCACTTAATATTGTGGAGAATCACGATCGGTTTTATTTCTTAAAAACATATTTGGGGTTTCCCCTTACACTTATCTTTTGCGAAATACTTTTTGATGAAGTTAAGACTAGGCCAAACAACAAAATAGAGTATTTTCATCATTTTATTTTTGAAACATGATCTACCAACAATAAAAATAAAGCATGCATATGGAAGCAAATAACAAACAAACAAAAATAAAAATCACACAAAACATGGGTTGCCTCCCAAGAAGCGCTTTTCTTTATTTACGAGTCTTGTAGCTAGACTCAAGAGGTCATGGGTTAATACGTGACCTCATTGTTGGTTTCACTTTCTAGGTCATCTCCTATACCAGTTTTGTATTCCGGACCTAGTTGCAAGCATTCTTTGTAGAAACTAAGCATCCTATTCATCACATACTCTACTCCTCTACGTCTATCCTCATCATTCCTATAGTAAGCTGCTTGTTTGTGTTCCTTTTCTATGTTTGACAGGAGGCGGTACTGCTCAATCTTATAGGGCATTTGGTAGGCAATCTCATCATTCTCCTCCTTAAACCTAACTATCCCTAGAGTCGGATCATAACTCATCTTAGTGGCCTCAACAAATGGTTTTCCGAACACTACTTGGCTTAGGCAAGCATCTATCACCGGACGGGTATCTTCTACTATCATAAAATCGATCTCATAAGTGAAATTTCTGACAATCACATGCAATCCCATCACTCTTCCTACAAAATTACTTATCAAATTCTTATTGGGCATCATCCTATAACCAAGTTGTTTCTTCATCACCCAATTATAATAAGTCCTAGTCATGATGTTTATAGGAGATCTAGGATCGATATAAGCTTTCCATATATGCATATGCCCGATGTTGCATGGTATGTTGATGTTAGAGGGGTCTCCCATTTTGATAAGGGGTGTGCCAAGGATATATGGTGTCTCGGGGCCATCGAATAAATCCTTATGATATTCCCGTTCTTCCTTAGTGGACAACTTATCAAAGTACTCTTCTACAGTCTCTACTTCCTCTAACTCTTCTCCCTTATTAACCTCAACTTCCCTAATTTCATCCCTAGTCTCGGTTTCTACTTCAACTTCATCTTTGTCACTTTCTTCTATATCCTTATCTTTTGGCTTAATGGTGACAACATTGACAAAGTGGACATGTTTGGATGACGAGGGGTCCTTAGTTTGGATTCCGTTATTGGCGTCCCTAGTGTCCTTCCTATGTGTAGTCAACGCTTGGTTGTTCAGGGCTTTCAACAAGTTGTCAATCTTGTTGGTCATCTCCGTTTGTTGTTGGTTGAATTCGGTCTCAAACCTAGCTATGCGAGCCTCTTGAGATGCCATAAACTTGGACATCAATTCTTCAAGATTGTTGGTACTACCATAGTTGTTAGAAGGATTGTTGTTGAAAGTACGGTTGGAGGGTAGACCGTTTGGTTGGTAACGATTAGGCGGATTATAAGAATTGACTTGGTTTTGTTTCCACCTAAGGTTTGGGTGACTTTTCCAAGAGGGGTCGTAGGAATTACCATACGGGTTTGGCTCGGGTTTGAAAGTGTACCACTTATCTCCCGCTTCCTCGGTACGCGAGGATGCGTAGTTCGCAAAAGCTGTTCCGGGGAGTTCCACACAATCACGAGTGTCATGGGGACCACTACATAATTCGCATGAAGAAGTGATTTTGTTCACTTGGCTTGAAGGCTTAGGAGCTTCGTAAGATTTCATGAGAAACTTGACTTGGTCCTCAAGTTCCATGATCCTACGGTCGGGAGTGCTAGAATTGTTCGAAGGCAAAGATATTTCCTTGACCGTTTTGTTCAAATCACGGGGATCATTCCAACTTTCGTTGTCATAGAGAGCAAGATCTTCTATGAGTTCCTATGATTGTTCCGCACTTAGATTACATAGCTTACCACCGGCCGATTGGTCAATGGCTCGCCTTGTAGATAGATCGATATGGTCATAGAACATTTGGACTTGGAGCCAAAGATCTATGCCATGATGAGGGACTGTTTGGAGTAAGTCCTTGAATCGAGTCCATGCTTCATATAGAGTTTCACCTTGATGTTGTTGGAACATCAAGATATCATTTCTAAGCTTGGTAGTTCTCCCCGGTGGGAAAAATTGAGCAAGGAAACGAGTGGTGAGATCATTCCATGAGGCGATGGATCCCGCGGGTAAACGTTCAAGCCATTGACTAGCTTGATCACGTAGAGAGAATTGGAATAGGCGTAATCGGGTCGACTCTCTAGTTGTAGCATCAAGGTCTATAAAATCTACGATTTTAAGGAAGTCCTTGAGATGTTGATTTGGATCTTCGGAACGAAGTCCATGGAATGCACATCCTCTTTGCACCAACCGGATGGTGTCGGATCGAAAGGGAGACACATTGGCTCCTTCGGTAAGCTCAATGGTGATTCGATAGCCTTGGTGGCTAGGTCGGGAGTACTCTCCTAGGGTTCGGGGCCTAAGAGGTTGGTTAGCTAGTGGTGGGTTTTGTGGGTGGTCTTGTTGTGGTGGGATGATAGGCTCAAAGATGTTACCATCGTCCATGATGTCGGATGGCGAAGAGTTACGAACAAAAACACGAAGAAATAAGATAGACTAAAGAGAACCTAAAAATAAAAATAAAATCTTACTAGAAAGGAATCTAGCAAGTAGACCTAATAAAAAGAAATCCTAACCTAGACAATAACTATTCCCCGGCAACGGCGCCAAAAACTTGATGCGTAGGGATTGCACCAGGCTTTACCACTCGAGGGATCTCGAGAAGCTTATAACCCCCACCAGGCAGTGTACCTGATCGTTGTAGTATAGTATAGTGACAAGTACCGGGGGATTGATCGTTCAGCTAGGAATAGTGTCGCTAGGATTAGAAAACCTAAATACTAGTTCTAAAGAAGAGGGATGATTATTTTTGTATTTTTATATTTTTTAGAAAGCAAGTAAAAATTTCGGGTTTTAAGGATTTGGGCGGAATTAGTTGCTAGTCAACTAACCCAATTACTAAGATGCAATCAAAATAAAATACTAAAAATGAAAATAAACTAAATTAAACTAGTGGTGTGAGCAATATATGGGAGAATTGTGTTTACTTAGATTTCACTACTCCCTAGATATATTTTACAGGTTAATTACTTGTTACAGTTGCGTGGATGACGGATTGTATTCCTTAATACCATTCATGGGGTGGCGTACTTACTTCCCCAATCCTATAAGCGCCTACTTCACTCCTATGTCGAGCCGGCTAAGAAGCTCCTAACATGGGATCATTAGAATTTGCTCATGCATTAAATACAACCATTAAAACCTAGTACACATCGGTTCATGTTTCTTAAGACGTTCGAGCATGTTACACAATGGAGATCTGCCAGTTTTCTTAAGCCTAACATTGAAATCATTTATCCAATACAACTATAAACAAGCAATCAACCTATAATTAACATCTAGGTTTCATTACATCTAAGCAAACACATGAAAGATCTAGCCTAGCATGTTAAAATCAAGACAAGCATAAGATATATTCAAGCAACACATAGACATATTGATTGAATTGAAAGAGGACTTATCTTAATTTAACATCAAAGGTTTCAAGGGGTGAAAACCAATGAAAATACTGTTACAAACGACCTAGGGTTTATTAGGTTCGACCCTAGTATTCTCCACACAAGTTCCTCTCCTAATGAATGAAAAATAGAAAAGTATATATAGATTTTGTGAGGTGACGGCATCAAGAGCAAATGTCTGACGCCATCATCTCGCCGCCAAATAAATTCTCGGACTGCCTAGATCTGGGTTTGACGCCGTCACGTGTACTCCTTATGCAGGCCGTTACAAAGACTCTTGACGCCCTTCTCTTGACGCCTTCAGGTTTTCACTGGGTCGTCATGGATTTTACTCCTGACGCCGTCACAATTTCCTTCTTGACGCCGTCAGGTACTGTTCTCAGCATGGAAAATTAAGACTTTGCCATTTTCTTCACTTTTATGCTTTAAAAACGTTCAAAATGCTTCCTTTTTCAGAATTCACTCCCAAAGTACATAAAATCACAAAAGGAACGATTTAGGGCAATATTTGATCAAATAAATTAAATTCCGGGCTTAAATGACCCCCTAAAAACGGTTCATTTTTCGCCTCATCAGGTCGGCCTAGATATATCAGTCTCCTTGAATCTAGACGAGAAATGTTCGACAACAGCTTGTTTATTCTCATCAGGATCGTCATGCCAAACCCCATTAACGTTAACCCCTTTAATATTGTAATTAGCATACTTACATTTGAGAATGGCATTAAAGAACTTAGAATTTTCATCACCCGGTATTGCCCATCTCATCCGACACTTCTGCTTAAGATCACTCTTACTGAATGTATACCATGATAAGACAATAAGCCAGAAATAATTTGATATGTTTTCAATCGATAATCAGTGATTTAAATATTATGATTAACATGTTAGTATTTAGGGTTAATGATTTGAAAATGCATTTGATTTGTCAATTTTTATTTTTCCGAATAGTCATATTTTTTGCTATTAAAACACAAATTTTTAAATTTCGGCATTTGTGTGTATTTTGTGATTATTTTACTCTAGGGTTATTTTTCTCTTTTTTTAATATTTTTTATTTAAAAGATAAAATGATCATTTTATATGAACAAAATACACACAAAAGTCAAAATTTGAATACTTTGTGCTTTCATATAAAAGACACAGAACAAAAAAAATTAACAAGTTAAATACATTTGTAAGCCATTAGCCATTTCACTTTTGTTTTGGCATTTATTGTTCTGAATTTGGCCAAAACGCGTAAAGTCATTTATTTTCAGAGTTGTTTGCACCTATCGAGAATTGAACTTGAGACCTTTAATATTTTAGTGATGGTAGTCACAAGCATTTTGCCAATAATTCATCCCCAGTCACTTTCATAGATTTTACTAACCTATACTACATTATAATGCATTTGGGACTATTTTATAACTAGAAGCTTAAAATTCATATTTTTTTTCTTGCTTATTATGGAAAGATTTCAAAATTAATTTGTTAGGAAGCAAGTTGATTAGGAAGTTTGTTAGGAAGTGTTTGTTATTTAAACTAAAATTACTTGGCTTAACTATCTCTAATATCTCTACTTATAAAGCATAAAAATAACTAAACGTGTAATCAAATAAAGCAAAATATAATTATACGGTATCCGCCGCCGCATTATACGTGTACCATTCTAGTGTTTATTAATGCCGCTTGGTAACATCCAACGAAAATTTAGCCAAAGTTAGTATAAACAAGAACAAACATATAGTTGGGCAGCTATAATTGTTTTAATAGATGTGTGACATGTATAAAGAAACCAAAAGTTATGGTGACACTTTTTACTATTTTTGAAAGGGGGGATTTTATTAAGCTCCCAAGCAAAGAATTAGAAACAAACAAACAAGAGTTAATTGGATTTGTAATCCAATATGAAGGCTGTGTTTGGTAAGAGTTTATAGGGGTTTGGTAAGGGTTTATAGGGGTTTGAGCTTTTAAAATAAATCGGTTAATGAAATAAGTTTCGTTTGTCATGGGCTTATTAAAGGGTTTATAAAATAAGTCGGCTAAAAACTTTAGCCCCATAAAAGGTGTTAAATACTTTAGCCCGGGGCTTTTGAAGATAAATTACTTATTTACACACAAAAATATCTAAAATATACAAAAACTAATTTATTACGTTTTTTTTTTTTTTGTAATTTTGCAATAACAAGCCCCAGCTCCAAGCAATTTGCAAAACAAGTTTATAAAAATACAAAATTTAATTTCGGCTTATAATATATGTCCCAGCCTCAACCCCAGTCCTGGCCCCAGCCCCAACCCATTTCGCCAAACATACCCGAAATCTAATATGTTTATAAGGGGGGTTAATTCTCCGTATAGACCAGTAGCCCAAGTAGTTAACCTTTTTCAAGACACGAATCTAAAAACTTCTCAATATAGACATTGGTTATTTTTTAAGCTGGGCTACCATAGTTAAAACCTTGACAAGTGTCCACTTACCATAGTTACAATCACTTTTGCAAGTTGACACTTGTCAAGATTTTAACTATGGTAGCCCAACCTCAAAAGTAGCTAATGTCTATATTGAGAAGTTTTTAAATTCGTGTCTAGAAAAAGTGAGAACTGCTTGGGCTACCGGTCTATATGAGGGATTAACCCTTATAAGGGACGTAAGTGTTTACTCCTGTGATTAATTTAAGTGTGGGAGAGCGTTTCTGTCTCTCCACGCAGAATGTCTTTCCCTAGAGTCCTAAGATCAAAGCGAAAACATTTTTCTGATAATTTCAGAAAACGTAGAAAGCCGTCAAGATAGCACATCAAAACACTACAGTATATAGTATGATACTATCTCATTCATCAATCAAACTCTAGTATTATTATAAAAATGAAAGTTGTACCACAATCTCAACGATAAGATTAAGTAGTCTAGACCTCTATTTTTATAGGCTAGTCTTTTTTTTTCTTCCTCATTTTTAGCATGTAACGGGTTACGTAAATCATAAATTAAGGACGAAGATTCAAGATTACACACACTAATAAGAAAGAAACATGAAGCTAAGGCTACCGGTACTGTACGTAGCTTTGAAAATCTCAAATCTAATTGCATGGGACATATATGAAAGAAATCTATGATGAGGACATTAGTCACAGACTCACACTCATCTACGTTATACAGTGTGGGAGATTATGTAAAACATTATGTAACTAAATATGACTGGCAAGTTTCTACTGGTATGTTTCAAAGGCCGTATAGTTTTACTCAAATAATGTCTAAAATATAATGCGAACAAATCATTTGTTAATTCTTGGACAATAAGGTACAGGTACTTATAAGTATAAATTAAGGCTTGGAAGAACATCGCACATGCAATTGTAATCATGTGGCGATTATAAAAAGTAAGTTTGTCATTTCTGAAAAAAGATTTTGTTGATTTGTTATGGGCGTACTTGGTTGGTGGAGTTATGTTTATTGAATGTTTCATTAAATATGCAAGTTTAAACCGTATATTTTTAGGTCTTGTAGGTCATATACCAATAAACAGAAGTTAGAGAACGATTAACATATTTACTTCCATGTGCGATGTGGTTGCGCCTTTATAACTACTACTTCCGTTATAGAAAGTACGCAAATGTACAAGAAAATTAATAAATTATGCACAAATTAATTAGATAATTTCAGAAAACAAATAAGATCACTAATCAACCTTAAACCTCAAAACGTCGTTACTAAAATAAATATATACAACATGATTGTGACACAAATGGTGTATGCAAATATATACAGATAAATATATAGATTCACACGCAAGTTGTCTTTCTTTTTCTTACTTCTTCTTGCTAGCTCTTAACGAAATTGTCGTTCAAGAAAAAAAATGAACAAAGTTGTTTTTATGCTATATATGCCATCCAAAGGCATCGATCGGTCACTAGCCATAATCTCATTCTCCTTTAGTTCATTCAGAACATAACATAGATCAATAGATTCGAATCTACCTTATACGAGCTAGCTAAAACCAAGTCTCGAATTCCTTATCATTTACTATTTCCTATCTTGTTTTTTTGGATAAAAGGTTTCCCTCCAAAAAACTGTATTTTGTGTCTTGTTACTCCATAGCGAAATAAAAGATATTGTAAACTACAAATGAAGCAAAAGTGCCCCCACTCTTACCAAAGTTCAAACACCTTCTTACCCTTACTCGATAGCTTGGATTCATGAAGAAGGAAGGTTAAAAAGAAAGCTGACAACCATTACAACTTTTTTTCATTATCTCACACCTAACTCTTTGCAACATTTTCACACAATGCCACCTTAGCACCACATCCAAACACAATAGTTAACTCATGTCAGTCTTATTAACTTGGTAACTCAGTTTATTTGGCTACTTGACCTTCATGACTTCATGTCCATGTGAGTTCGAAGAATATCTTTATGAACTTCCTATATAACGATTACTAACAGCTTGAAAGAGATAGATTATGGTTGTTATAAGCTGGCATAATATAACACGGGGTTAGTGCATATAATAGCAACGTACTTTTCCATTTCTGCCATTATCAGATATGAACTAAAAATATTACCACAATACCCATCAAACTTTGCATTTTTGTGCCGATATCAGCAACTTCGCCATTTTTACTTTCAAAATTCACGTCATGTGACACATGTACATGTCATGCCCTTTTTTGTACCGTTAGGTTCCATATCAGCCCCTTATACACACTGTTAGGTCGTCTTCCCCAATCAAAACACATATAACTCTAACACTAACATATACAACCTAACAGTGTGCATTAAGGGTTGACATGGAACCTAACGGTACAAAAAAATGGGCATGACATGTACAGGGGTGCAGCTTCTAAGGGGCCGGAGGGGGGGGGGGGGGGGGCGGCCAACCCCCCGAAATTTTTTTTGCGATATAGGGGTATATAGTTTTCGTGTAGAAAAATTTCGATATTTTCCATGTGAGTTCGAAGAATATCTTTATGAACTTCCTATATAACGATTACTAACAGCTTGAAAGAGATAGATTATGGTTGTTATAAGCTGGCATAATATAACACCGGGGTTAGTGGCATATAATAGCAACGTACTTTTTCATTTGTGCCATTATCAGATATGAACTAAAAATATTACCACAATACCCATCAAACTTTGCATTTTTGTGCCGATATCAGCAACTTCGCCATTTTTACTTTCAAAATTCACGTCATGTGACACATGTACATGTCATGCCCTTTTTTGTACCGTTAGGTTCCATATCAGCCCCTTATACACACTGTTAGGTCGTCTTCCCCAATCAAAACACATATAACTCTAACACTAACATATACAACCTAACAGTGTGCATTAAGGGTTGACATGGAACCTAACGGTACAAAAAAAATGGGCATGACATGTACAGGGGTGCAGCTTCTAAGGGGCCGGGGGGGGGGGGGGGGGGGGGGCGGCCGACCTCCCGAATTTTTTTTTGCGATATAGGGGTATATAGTTTTCGTGTAGAAAAATTTTGATATTTTCGGTTCCCCCCCCCCCCCCCCCCCCCCCAATTTAATTCGGTTTCGACCCCCCATAGTGTTAGGAAAAAAAAAATTTAGATCCTGACCCCTCACTCGAAATTTCCAAGCTTCGCCCCTGAACATGTACATGTGTCACATGACGTGAATTTTGAAAGTAAAAATGATGAATTTGCTGATATGAGCAAAAAAATGCAAAGTTCGATGGGTATTGTAGTAATATTTTTAGTTCATATCTGATAATGGTACAAAAAAAAAATATGTTACTATTAGATGCCATTAACCCTATAACACCGTATATGACACCAAGTTTTTGTCATCGGCAAATGGTTGTTATGTACTTATGTTACATATAAATACAAGTAGTTGTACACTACATTTGCCTAAAGTGGAATGAAATGGATATGTTACCAAAGAGTATGACCCATGAAACCTTCATGAAAATGACATAAGTACGTAATGTTGCTTTGAAATCATAAAGTTATTACTTAACAAGATGATTAATCTATTAAACTTTATATTAGTTGAAAATGATCTTGAACCAAACCATGTCAATTAGTTTCCTAGTTAGTTGCTATAAAATCATAAAGTTATTACTTAACAAGATGATTAATCTATTAAACCTTATATTAGTTGAAAATGATCTTAAACCAAACCATTTTAACGTAAACCATGTCAATTAATTTTCTAGTTAGTTGCTTGAAAATCATAAAGTTATTACTTAACAAGATGATTAATCTATTAAACCTTGTATTAGTTGAAAATGATCTTAAACCAAACCATTTTAACGTAAACCATGTCAATTAATTTTCTAGTTAGTTGCTTTGAAAATCATAAAGTTATTACTTAAGGGGGTGGCAACCCATGCGGTTTGGCATGCGGTTTGACCAATGCCGATCGGCATCCACAAAACCACTTGATCGGCATCAAAGTCAAGGCAAGGAAATCGGTATACATTATCGAATCGGCATGCTTGTTGCTTTTCAACATTCGAACGTTGTAACATTAATTGAAGGTGAGGTAAAATAATAAAATTATATGAGGCATGGTGAATCATGGTTGCTACTAAAAATGAAGGTGATGTATGATGAATGATGAAATGTGTTGGCAATATTTTATTGGTTAATTTTGCATGATGATGAATTATGGTGTGGAATGGTTGCCACCCTTCTAACAAGATGATTAATCTATTAAACCTCATGTTAGTTGAAAATGATCTTAAACCTAACCATTTTAACGTAAACCATGTCAATTAGTTTTCTAGTTAGTTGTTGCATTTATCATCACACCAACAATCCACTATTACCAACTACTCCACTTGATACCAACTTTTGCTGCCAACAGACTCTATATCTTCTTATAACGGTTATCATAATCAGCCCAGCACAGTTAACTAACCAGTAATTAACCACTACAAGCAATCTTCAAAGAGAAATTTTGTGAAATCATTTGCTTATGACAACAAGTAGGCAAAGGCACATGGGAGGGTCTAGTGAGGTTGACACCGTTATACAATATCAATAATGGAATTAAAGTTGTAACTTCAGTAACAAATGACAAGATTTATGTGTCACATGTCTTTCTTTTATTCTCCATCGTGTTATTCCTTATTTGAGTAATATTATTCTTTTTACAGAATATTTAAAAAAGATAAAATTTATTAACTGAAACATCTAGATACTAAAATACGAAAATAGACGGCCCAAATATATATTTACCAAAATGAACATTTTGAAAATAATGGTTGGATGCACAACATCTGACTATTAATAAGTGTGCATTATGATATTGTATGCGCTTTATGCTATGCGCCAATTTATTTACATCTACATTGTATGCACCGTGATTCACTTAATATGCACCGTGATGCGCTCCTTATGCACCGTAATGCACCACTTTTACATCTTGTGAAATGCACACCTTATTGCACTGTGATGCACTTATTATGCGCTTTGATACACCACTTTTATGCGCCGTGATGCACTCTAGTGTATCACTTTGATTCTGATGCACCACTTTTATGTGCTGTGATGCACTCTAATGCCCCCACATTATGCGCTGTGATGCACCTCTTTAAATGTTATGAGATTTGAAAAATTGAATGAAGATGATAGATTAATTGGAGATGTAAATAAGAATAAATGAGGAAGTAATAGATGGTGATAAATGTGTGAGTTGGAGATGAAGTGATTTAATAACCATTTTGGCATATGATACTTATTCACAAGGTGAATTCAATTGGGTCAATAACTTTGTGAAAATTTTTCACTAACACAATTTAAACCAGTTGAATAACCTTTGTACATTTTTATATGTTTTCGTACGTTTTTATACGCTTTTATATGTTTTTGTACGTTTTTATTTGTTTTTATACGTTTTTGTAATTTTTATACGTTCCGTTTTATCCATTTGCATACATCTTAGTACCATTTTATACGTTTATGCTTTTTTGTACGTTTTGTATGTTTTTTTACGTTTTCATACGTTTTTATCCGTTATTATCCATTTTTATCCGTTTTCATATGTATAAAAACGTACAAAAATGTAAGAAAACGTACAAAAATGGATGAAATCGTACAAAAACGTATAAAACCGTACAAAATTTAAAAACACATAGAAACGTATAAGAACGGACGAAAAAAAACGAAAACAGACAAAAACGTATAAAAACGGACGAAAACATATAAAAATGGACGAAAATGTAAGAAAACGGACGAAATCATATAAAAACGGATAGAAGCGTATAAAACGGATGAAAACGTATAAAAATAAAAGAAAACGTATAAAAAGACAAAAACGTATAAAAACGGACGAAAACATATAAAAATGGACGAAAACGTGTAAAACTTATAAAACAGACGAAAACGTATAAAAACTGATAAAAACATATAAAAATAGACGAAATTGTATAAAAACAGACGGAATCGTATAAAAACGGACAAAAACATGTAAAAACGAACGACAACGTGTAAAACCGTATAATGACGAATAAAAACGGATGAAAGCGTATGATAACGGACGAAAACGTATAAAAAATGGATCACTTCGGTTAATGAGTGGGCAAATAGATACATGGTATTTTAAAGGAAGTAGGTGAAAAGAAAATGTTTTGTAGTTTTGTGTATTAAGGTGGGAAATAAGATTCTTGTGTTTTGTAGAAAATTTTGTTAGAAAATACTAATTTGAACACAGTCTCAATTTTTCTTGTTTTCCACAATTGTGGAAAATGAAGGTGTTTTTCCATAAGTAAACGCACCCCAATGTTTTAAAACTTTTGCACACAAAGAAAAAGAACACCAAAGCTTAAAAGATGGTGCATGATACTTCTACGGCATGATGCATAAGAAATGGAGCCGTGATGCATAAAGCTTATGTGCCTTGATGCACAATCAAGCGCTGGTATGCACAAGAGCTTATGCATCGGTGTGCACAGTTTTATGCACCTTGGGCTGTTTTAATAAAGTGAAGAAAAATGATCTGAGTTGATAAAAGGGGTATATAACTAGACTTGGTTGGTAATTAGGTTATTTTTATTTATTTATTTATTTTGTAATGTGTGATATGTAAATATCGGACATCTTTTTCTTAATAATTTAAAATTAGCTGAAATTTTAGTAAGCATGCTGTAAAAAGGACATTTACGTTCAACTAATCAAGTTATATAAAAAACACCATCAAGTGGGTTATTATTTTTTTAGAATGGCAATTTTTACTAACTCACAACAATTAAATCACAAATCTATTTCACATGTTTTAAGCATGAATTAAAACCACAACCATTTGGTTGTAGAGTTTCTCACAAAACATGAAGTACCATTAGGATACAAGCCCTTTGATACCATCAAGTGGGTTATTGGTTAGGCACCCCTTTTTTTCTTGTAAATGTCTAAGGTTCAAGCCTTGCTAGGTAGTCCAAAGACACATCCTTTTCGGATAATAGAATACGAGTCAAAAGACACGCTCTTTTCGAATAACTGAAGAGAGAAAAACTTATTTGTTTACGCTTGTTAATCATGTTGTTGAATTAGTTGGATGAAATGCATGAAGTATCATACAACGTATTTCTATGATATTGAGTTAAATTTATAACTTTTTAAGTGTAAAACTAAGAATACTTGCTTAGCAGGGTAAATTATTTAGATATTATTTAAAGACTAAAAAAAACAAAAATATTTGTTGAGAGTGGGATTTGAACCCACGCCCTTTCGGACCAGAACCTTAATCTGGCGCCTTAGACCAACTCGGCCATCTCAACTTTTTATTGTTTAGCAAGTAATGAGCCTATATAAATTAGTAACGTTTTTTTTTATGTTACCATGCATATAACACACCGCATCGACCAGTATAAAATATGCACAGAAAAACCATAGATGCCTTACTCTTTGTTGAAGATTTCTAGTTGTCAATAGGATGTTTCTGATATATCTTTCGGCAAATAAAGAAAAAAAAAGGTCAGAGAATATACCAAAGTCCAAGTCACATTAACTAACAAAACTGATCGCTTTATATATTGCTACAGTAATAAAACTACACTACACTACCTGTTATTTTCTGTAAGATTTCTTATACCATATGAAAAAAGTACTTTAATAAAACAAAGTATGTATGAGAAGATTGAGTTTTATAACAAGTTTCCGACCCTGTTCAGTGTTTTTATTCAAAAGTTACAAAATCTCATCCTGTATTCATGTTGTAGTATATATAGCAGTTTACTAAACAATCTAGTTTAATCAAAGAGTCTAACAAATAATCAGGACGAAACTTTGATTATTCGTTTGTAAACATATCATGATCTTTTAATTACTACCGCAAAATTTAAATTTATGATCTATAGAAATTACTAGGGGTGTCAACGAACTAAACATACAGTGGACAATGCATGAACTGTTTGATAAAAAGTTCGTTTATGTTCATTTATTTATTAAATGGATGAACATGAGACAATATTTTACGTTCGTTTTGTTAAATGAGCGAACATGAATAAAAGTCGTCTCTGTTCATTTATGTTCGTGAACGTTTGATTATGCATTTACTAACGTTCTTTTATGTTCATTTATTTGTTTATATTTGTATACCATACCTTTTATTAGTATACTTATAAAAACTGGTTTGTATAAGCTAAACAACCTTTACAAAACAAAATATTATGCATAATTTAACAAAGTTTTTGTTTGTTTTTTTACGTTCATTTATGTTCAGTCGTTTAGGATTCATTTAGTGTCTTAGTAAACGAACATAAACAAACATAAATAACTCATTTTCTTAATAAACGAAAATAAATAAGAAAATTCGTCTATTTAAGCGTTCGTGTTTGTTTATTTGTCCGTTTAAAATTAAATAAACGAACATGATCAAAGCTTCATTCGTGTTCGTCCGATTCATTTACGACCGTAGAAGTTACAACAAATTAAAACATACTCTAGAGAAATTACAACAATATCCAAATCGTTCATATCACACAAGATACCAGTCTAACATACCCTAGCATTTTACATTGTTCTTCTTCAACAAGTTCTCCGACACCTTACCCCACACCACCCCAATGCTTTATATTTTGGAAAGCCCATGTGGTACTTTTGATCACATGCTCCCACATTCTTTTACATCAATCCCAATCTCACTTGTAACTTATCCCCTAACCTTCTCTTTTTCTAATTTCTCATTTTGGCCATACATTCCCAAAGTAAAACTAAAAGAGGTGGCAATGTTTATATGTAAAAGATAAACACAATCCAATTGCCCAAATCCATCTTAGCTCACCACAAACAAAATCATGCAAGACACACTATACCATTTCCTTTCCTTTTTGTTTTTAGAATATGACAAACTCTTAAACACATCATAGACATTCATTATAAGCTTCCAGCTAGCTTACATATCAATGTATACCGTGACAAATATTTCAATGTATACTATCTTGACACCAGCACAACAACCTTGTTTTTTTGTTGAAAAAATCCATGAGACTACAAAAAGTGTTACTTCTTAATCTCGAACATGTAATTAAGACAGAATCCTTTATAATAAACCAAACTTATTATCATGCATGATTCTTTTTTCTTATGCATGAATCATTTTCAGAGAATTATCTTTATGATCACATATTTCTTCCCCCACATGATGTTGTATTGCATGTGTGGGGAAAAGAAGTGATAATCTGCTTTATTGCTCATCATATCCATCCATCAATGTTAATTCACATGATATGCTTCTTTAAATTACTATACTATCTAAAACGCAATCAACATGCTCATTAAGAAACACAACATGTGCTTCACCAATGTCATTTCAACTATTTTATACTTTATTTTTATCTCTTCTAAAGCAAATTGTTGAATGACTGTGATGTAGTTAAATACCAACAATAAATTATTAATACATAAAAGTAGTAATGTGACCGTGAACTAACACATAAAAGGCTAGATTGAAAAGGTTGCACATGGTATTTATTTATTTTTTATTTTTTTAATTTTTATTTTTATTTTATTTATTTATTTATTTATTTTTTTTTATACTAACATATCATAGTGATGTTATTGATACTCCCTTTGGCCTACTTTTACCTCTTCTATTAACATGAAAAGACAGTTTTTTTATCTGTTCTGTTTCGTATTTTGGGTTCTGTTTCATATGCTCATATGAATTCATTTTGTTGCAGTATATATAGCATTATAGCCTATAGGATTGGGTTATAAAACAAAGCCTTCTTGAAGAGCTAACAAAGCCCAAATAAATTTATGGATATAAATTTGATGTATTGAGAGTTTAAACAGGTTTCCTACAGGTTTTCGATCGATAGAAACAAGTTAGTGAGCATAACCCATAGAAGAATGAGTTATAATATGATTGAGGCCCAAAATGCTTAAAGCTACTTGATTGAAAATCTGTAATACTTGTGTTTTTTGGTTTATATAGCCGGATTATAGCTTATTTGATTTTGGGCTTATGTTTCATAAGCTCACTTTTTGTAGCTTATTTTGAATTATTTTGGCTTATATAAGTTTCTTATGTTATAATAAGCTTATATAAGTCGAAAAGTTTCAAAATGAGCCAAAAAAAATAAAAAATAAAATAAAATAAAAAATAAAAAAATGAGCATATGAAACATAAGCCCAAAACCAAAGAACCCATAAGCTGGCTGCATAAGTTGAAATTTAATCTGTGTAATAACACTTTAAAAATGCACAAAGTTTTGAAAAAACCTACTAAATATATAATGGGGAAGTGGCCGTTAGGTAGGCAAGCTTGTGTATAGAACCCAATTAAACTATGTCGTTTTGATAAAAGTATAAAAACCCCAAAGTCTTCGATTGACTCACACAAAACACACACACAAAAATCAAAGCTGTTAATGGCGGCATCTACAGACACAACAACAACGATGATTCTCCGTAACGCATCCGGTCACATCCTTGCATTCTTCATTCTTCTCCTGATCGGTGTACTCGCATTCTCGGTCCGTCTTTTTCCAGTTAGTTTAATCATATCTAATTTTTAAATTTTACTTATTTGGTTTGGTCTTGAAATTGTTGTTAAAATATACATTTTGTTTGCAGGTTATTAAGTATGAAAGTGTGATTCATGAATTTGATCCTTATTTCGAGGGTATTTGGCATATGGGTGTGTAGTAAGTTAATCTAACACCAACATGGTAGAACTATTGATCCCAAATTTAGGTATCACTTTGTTGGAATATTGAGATTCCTATGGTTAAGTTTGATTCTTGCTTTTTAATTTGGGAAAGCACATTTTATGGTTCGATACTAATTAGTTTAGCCGGAAATTGGACAATTTTATGGTTACAACCACTTGTGCACTTAGCCTTGTAAACGACTGGGAAATATGTTAATTACATGTGACATGTTCTATGAGTAAGTTTTGTGGCTAGAAGATTTCCATTTATAACAGCTTAAACAACACCAAGCTGGAAAGTGAATATGTGATTTTCTTCGATCCAAAAGCCAAAGTGGTAACATATCTGTCCTTTGTGTAAATGCAGTGGCAATGCCAAAGAGGAACCTGATGCAGTCGTGTGCAGAGGTGCACAGTCTCTAAATTGAAATAGAGTGTTCGGTTCAATCTCTAAACGAATAAAAAATGAAGTGTAAGCGGGTCAAAGAACATCGGAGCAATTATGTAGGACGATCTATGATATAGTAGGTTGAAGTTGATGTGTTTCAGGTTCAAGGATACAATACAGGTGAAGAAAATGGCTCAAAAGTGGGGGTTGCATATGGAATTGGCATGGGTTCTATTTAATTGTTTTTTGTAATTGTATTAAGCTTGTTTTTCTCTTGTTGTTTTCATGACTAATGCTTATAGGATCTTAGAGCTTTGTTCGATAAGCGCATGTGCTTGGGCCAGGTGTTTTTTTTAGTAGTCTAATGTGGTTCAATCTCCACGTTCAAGTGTAAATAACTTTTATTTCTTATTTGTTATAAAATTTTACCTGGGTTAACTCAATATTATTGTCTCATTTATATAGTATGGAATGGAATTGAGGTTATGATGTAGCTTTGGAGTGTAACCGATCAATATTATAGTTAACGGATAGTTGATGATGAAAATGCATAAAACAAGATGCTAAAACAACAACATATCGTAACATGATAACTTAACAGAAGTTCCATTTGATAAGCAAAATAAGAATAGTTTTTCACTAAAAAAGAAAACTAACATTCGACAACAAGATAAGCACGCATCATTCTTTTTCTTGCATGCTATCAACCTTCTTTTTCTTACACCCAGTGATATTATGACCCGGTTCCCTACGTTAAGAACAAGTCACAGCTTCTTTTGCTTGGCCTCTATAGGAGGCTTGACTCTCGTTGCATTTTTTGGACGTCCTTTAGTGTTAGTAAGCACAATGAGATCTCGATCTGTAACAACCGTGGTTTTAGTAGGTCAGTTTGACTGATAGTCTTGACTCGGTTGACGTTTGTTTGGTGTATCCTAGGTGATTGAAGTGTTATATGTGTGATATAGGTGAGTTTTAGCACTAAATCCCTTTGTGTGGTGTTGTTTTTTGAGTGAGTAATGTTGATATTTGAGAAAATTCATTTTGATCGCCTTTGTGGTGTAGAAATGACTTGTGAAGTTTTGGTGTTTTTGTGTTTCTGCGTAACGATTCTTCGTTCATGTATTTGAGCGTTAGCAAGTTACAAGGAGTTTTTTTTATGTGTATACATTTATAAAGGGTGAAAATATATTTTTGGAAACTTTATTTTTGAAAATGATAATTTTTTGATTTGTCGTAAAAACTGAGGTTTATCGCGTAAGACGCTAGGATTAGCTATGGGTATTTATAAAATGTCAAAAATATGAGGTTTTGAATGTAATAAATAATTTAATTAAAAAAATAATAAAAATATATGTATGTGGAAAAAATCGGCCACAAGGGTTTTTATGGGGAAAAAGGAAACAAATTTGAGTCTAATTATAATTCCTAATTAAAAGGGATATCTAAAATAATGATAGGGTAGTATAAATACAAAACCAAATCACCCAAACCCTCCCCTTGGTCGAAATTCTCCAGCAAGGAAGGGAAAAATTAGGGTTTGCAATAGTGGGAAGCTTGGTGATTCATGGGTTCAAGATTCGAAAGTTCTAGGTATAATTTTCAATACTTGTATTCAATTAATTAATATAATTCATGTAATACTTATATGATGGATTAGGGTTTGTGTTAACTTCTGTAAATTAATGATGTTAAACATGTTGGGATTAATAATTAGTAATAGTATGATGTTTGGTTAAGAGAATTGGGCGTAAAACATGCTAGTTATTGAGTTAGGGTTTTGACAGATTTGTAAGGCTGGAAAGATACGAAGGTATTTAATAGATGGTGATGAGTTAGATCACAAATTTTTAGTCTAAAATGCAGTTTAATGAAAGAGCTTTCCAAAAAGTCTGACCACGATTGATTTCAAGCCCGGGAAGTTAGTCTTTTGATTTTTCTTTGTTAAAGTGTCAAACCTGTTAAACCGGGACATAATTTGGGTAAAAGTTTGATAGTGAATTGTGGGTGAAAAAGTGATATTAAGGTTAGCCCTTCTAGAAAAGTTGAGTCTTAAGTTATCTTAGACTACCACGAAAAGGATTCGCGATAAAAAGTTGTAGAAGTATTTTATTTTAGTCAAAACTTTTTGGTGTGCGTTCAGATCCGAATCTGGATAATTGACAAGTTTATTTTTTTTATGGGTACTTGTATGTGTTATTAGACCATGGCCTTATGGGATTAGCTTGTATGCTTATGGGAGACCATGATGAATTTTTGGTGTGAGTTGTTGAGCTTTAATTGTTATTATTTCATGTGGGCGAATGTACCCTAAAATTCTGCGTTTTCTGATTTTAAAAGTACAAGAGATTTAGTGAGTATTAGGTTATAGTGATGGTTAGTATTGGGTCTAGGAGATCCATAGTGGGTCATATGAATCTTAGACATCCATCATATGATTATTGCATGGGTTATAGCTTTTAGCTTGACCATGTGTAACGTGAACTTATTTGTGTTGTATAGTATGTATGCTATATGTGAATGATAATGTTATGTTGTTTGTTGTTTGTTGGAAGCTGCAAAGTTGAGGTGAGTTCATAGTCCCTCTTTTTACTTTGTTTTAAACTTGGGATGGGAATGATGCTTGTCTTAAATGGTTTGAATTACTGTGATTATGTGCGTGTGTTAAAGAGCTTGGACTTATAATGTTATCGTATGTATGCTATATGTGAATGATAATGTTATGTTGTGTGATGCTATGTGGTCCAATTGGGAGGGTGCTTACCCTGTTGCTCGTGCATACGACCTAATTGGAGAGTAGTACTCTTACTCACTTTTATTCTGTGTGGTTCGATCGGAGGGTATTAATTACCCATTATTTGGAGCGGGGGTCATGTTCCGGCCCGGATGTTGTGAATTTGGATCAGTGGGCACGTTCCGCCCGATGGTTGCCTTTTGTGTGATGGTTGGTTTATGAACACATGTAGCTTGTATGATAACTATAAATATTTGTCCAGCTATGTTTTATAATCACAGTGATTTGGTTGCCTTGTGTGAATGTGTGTCTTAAACCTATGAAACTCACCAAAATTATGTTTACGTTTTAAGCATCATTTTCAGGTGAGCTTTCTAAGGATAAGATAGAAGGATGTGATTAGACGAGTCCCTAGTTGCATTGGAAGTGGTTTATCATCTTTGTTTGGATCTTATGTATTGTTTTGGATTTTGTTTTGGTTATTTTATTTTGGAGTATTGTTACGACACTTTGTGGTTGTACTTTGCTCTATTTTTGTGCATGTAGTTGTTCTCTATATAGACACCAGGTGTTGTGATGATATCCATGAAGTTACACCCTCGCGTTTTTGCCTTGGCAAAGTGTGACAGATTGGTATCAGAGCCTTGGTTATAGAGAATTAGGTGGTTGAACCTAGACTATAACGTAGGAGTCCTTCATATAGTTGTATTTAGGATCTATGTGTAAGTATAGTATTTTATATGTCTATTTTCCTATATTTATGAGGTGTTTTATTGAGTTTCGGGCATCTATTCTATCCCCTATACGTAGTATTGTATATGTCGACTTTATTATATCGTCTTCTGCGCGTAAGATGCTTCGTTGGACTACCCTTGTCGCTATCGGATGCGAGAGAAGTGGTAGGATGAAGCGGACTAACCGCAGAATCTGAGTTCTCGCTAGCGTGTATCCATGTTCAAACAAGGAGAGGATGTTTATAGAATGCGTTGGTAGAGAAGAAGTGGAGAGGTTTATAACCACGAAGACTTCTAGAGATAGAGCCGTTACCGAGTACCCGAGGAAGTTTTCTCACTTTTCACGTGAAGGAAAGGTGGTTCAGTCCAAACCTCATAATTCGTATACACTTGTGGATAATGTGGAATTGGAAGAAAAGAATAGAGATGGTTTTGTATGTTGTCGATTTCCTCAACGTATAGGAAATAAGAATGAGTGGTTGAGTAGGGATGAAAGGGGAGTTAGGATAGAATAATGTGGATTCGGATCTGGAGTCCACAGGGAGTAGTAAGTTTAACCGATTTGAGTGGGGATGCAAGTGCGAGAATGGAGTGTGAGCCATTGTGCGACGTCTTTTGTTTTTGTTATGTTTTGAAATTCGTATATTGTCTTTTGCCGTCTGGGGCCATGTTGGAGCGTGATTACTCTTGGATATTGGATCGACTTTATCCAAGTAATTTTGATTATAGAGTTTACGTGATCGTTGGAATTGTTCCATGTGAGATGATTGTTTGCGACGTCTTTTGTTTTTGTTTGCATGATGTGTTGTCATAGGAGGGAGTACACTTGTGAAAGGGGGCATAGATAATTATGGTGGCCAACATAATTATACATGTGTCACAACACAAGTGGACTTGCAAGTATGATAGCATGGATTGCATGGTGTATTAGGTGTTTTGTGGTATATGTGCGTTATTATTGAGATGTGTGGTTTTGGAAGTAAGTATGCGTGTGGAATAGGCTTATAACTATGGTCGCGAACATAATTATAAGGGTATCACACACGTGGACTTTGTGACCATTATTGCATTGATTGATGTTTGTTGTTGTAACAACCCGATATTTTCCACGTCTACGTTTATTTTTTTTCCAACTTTGGAAATTCACTATTCATCGATTACTATTCATCAAAACACTATTCATTATTTTACTATTCATCGTTTTTGATGTCCGTTTGATATTCTGAGAAACATTTGAAAATTTTACTATTCACAGAACACTATTCATTCCGGAAGAAATTCCACTATTCACGTGCATTATCAGTAAGGACCTCTCATACGGACTAGAATAGTCTGCATATCATCATAATGTCATTTACATGCTATACCACTCTTAGGATTCTCAAATTAATATATTTAGTATATTTAACGTTTTACGTGTAAGTATTTATAATTAAACGTTAACACCCGGTTTATACACGACGAATATATCTAAATATTCCCACAATGGTCCCGACATATTTTTATATCCATTTTAACATCATAAAAGTTATAACATTCAGTTACCCAGTATTTTGGAAATTTATTTTATTAATAACGTACGCGTACGAATATAACGACGGTTTTCGTGAAAACTAAACAATAATCACCCGATCACTCAGTAAATGTACCCAACATATTTTTAATATGTTTTTAACATTATTATGACTTTTATTTCATCCCGGTTAACTTCGTGAACGTTTATTGCTATTAAAACCGGTACCCGATTTTAACGAATAACGCGTAATAACACTTAACGCTACACTATATTTTCTAAGTGATCAAAACCGTTTTGGCTACCCCCTTGGCTCACCATAACCGGCCATGTGAACACCCCTTTTAACCATATGCATTAAATCTTAAGTTTTATATTATAAACCTCTAAAATCATTTCATTTATCAAAAACCTAAATCATAAACTACATATTTTAGAAAGACAAAATTTCTTCTCATCTCTCTTTCTCTCTTTCAAACCCCACGACCCAACCATGAATCAAAGATCAAGTGACCATTTTTGAAAAGTTAAAGCTATAAACTTGTTCCTTTTACTTGCCTAATCAAGAATCAATCAAGAAAAACACAAGAAATCCAAGCATAATCATCATCTAATCATCTCATTTTATCAAGTAAGTTATCAAATTTATTTTTACATGAAACATCTTATATTTACTTGTATTACATGATTTCCATGCTAAAAACCATGTACAACTAGCTATACCACCATTTATTTTGTCTAAAATGGAACATACAAACCCTAACTTTTTATTTATGAATCCCCTTGCTATAATAACTTGGTTAGGATCCCATGGCACCCTAAGAAGGTGTATGGTAAGATTAGATTAGTCATGTGGTGATTACAAGAGGTTTGGTGATGGTAGAAATTGGTTTTTAACCTTGGAAACTTGATTTGGAACCTATTTTAGACATGCTGTCCCGTTTTGTAAAAATCTGGAAAATCAGTAAACACCAAAGAAACTTTGGCAAAATTTTTAGAAAATACTTTCAAAAACGAATCCGTAGGCGAAAGAACGGATTAAAAAGAGTCTATAACGAAGGAGTTATGATTTTTGCAAGATTGTTGACGAAAAGTATTTTCTGGAAATTAGTTGCTGTTGGACGTTTTTCGTCGGTCAAAAAGAGGCTTTAGACGTAACCCGGAGGAGCCGAGCTTTCCAAAATATATTACTACATACTAAGACGTAACCGTGGACATAAAGAACAAGTAAAACGGACAAGTAACGACAAAGATATACACGTTTGAATATCGGCTAAAACCACTTTATATTTGACAGCTTTTATTAAATTTTGGCGCAAAAACTACGAAGTACATTTTCAAGCTAGAAGTAATATTAAGTACCAAGCTTTATAACTAATGTAGTATTAGTTATCACGAGTATGTTTTCATCATTTCAAAGATTACAATCCGAGTATTTCAACACTAACATGGAAACATACGATATATATATATATATATATATAAGTATATATATTATAACTAGCCATTTATATTTTCTAATAGCAATATTTTCCAAATTCTTGGATTATATATTTTGATAACACAAGTGTTTTTACAAAGAGTAGAGTGGTATAGGGAACATGTGCATGTACATTCCTTTCTTCATTTCATGATCTAAAGTAGATCATATCATTCATTTAGGTTGCGGATAGAGTGCGCGCCTTACTTTAGTTCATACATTTTTGTTATCATATCGCTTATATCAGGTGAGTATTCACGAACCCCCTTTTCTAACTATTTTAATCGTTTTGGGGTGGATGCATGAATAATACTGTGTACTCTTATATGAACTTAAAAGACTCTTGTTTCACTATTTATGCTCGTAAGCAAAACGTACTTAAACAAACTTGTTTACTATTTACGAACACTATTATCTGAACTTTTTGACTTGTCTTGACATTATAACTTGTTTGCACTCTTGAACCGTTTGACTTGAACTTTTAGACTTAATGTGCCGTACGTTCTAAGACTTAAAGTCTCCCTTGTTCGGAGCAACGTTATAAAGTCTCTCATGTTCAGAGCATCCTTAATAAATCTCGCCATGGTGGAGTGACTAATAAATCTTTGCCAAGTCGGTAAAGTGACTAATAAATCTCGCCTAGGTGGTGGAGTGACTTCAAGTCTCCCATGTTCGGAGCAACATTATAAAGTCTCCCTTGTTCGGAGCGGCCTTGACTTATTATATACTTTGTGCCCTTACTGTGAACTATATTGACCATATGTACTTGACAATCAAACGTACTACTTTATATGCAATGGGTTGTGAACACACAGGTTGTAAGTCTTGTGATGGCCAAGACTTGCAACTGAGTGGATTCACAATGCCTTTGCCTGGCGAACTTTCTCAAATGGTTTTCTTATTATTTAAAACGTTTATACTCACCAACTATTTTTATAGTTGACCGTTTTTCTCTCATGCATTTCAGGTGATCGTCAGTAAGCTTGTCATCAAGGTCTTGCATAATGAAGTTTTCACATGTCACTTCTTTTCATTATGTATTAAAATACCATCTTTTGGGAATCAAACTTATGTCTTTTATTTGCCAAAGTCGGCAATAACAACGTTGTAATGTTATATTTTTCCTTAATGTAAATTATGGTATTGTCTTATTTCTCTTTGGTGATGTATATCGATTTCGTTACACCTCGTGTTTCCGCCTTCGGCGAGGGTGTGACAGATTGGCATCAGAGCCAGAGGTTATAGAGAATGCCGATTTTTCTAAAATAAAAATCGCAACTATAACCAAAGTAACATTTTTCTTAAATACCAAAAATGATACGAGTCGACTAGTCTTAGCATTGCATTATTAATCCTCAAGTATGCATAGCCTGATCACCTATGTATAATTCAGGAAGAATCATGCAATGAAGGGAGTAGTAGTCAAAGATCATGTTTGGTCGGGTCTAGAGAGTCTGGTCACCTGAAGTTGCATTGGTCGGGTGGGTATGCATAACCTGTTTATATGTTTCAGTTTCTGTTACCGTACCTTATATATGCCTTCATGTATATACTTTCTCCTTGCTACCTTACGCCCCGTTAGATTAAGCATGCCTTTGTTTCCATCATTTTGCGATCTTCATGTCACGACTGTTATTGTACCGTACATCCTCCGTCATCTTTCATGTGTCGCTCACTCAACCAACTATTTTTGTCTATCGCAGAGACATGGCCGCAATAAACCCTCCGAATGACACTGCTGCTGGATTAGCAGACCTCCTCACTCAGATTGTTGCGCACATTGATGCTGGACGGACTAATAATGGAGCAGGTGCCTCGAACAACGGTCAGGGATGCAACTATAAGACTTTCATGACGTGCAAACCAATGGAATTTTATGGCACTGAGGGTGCCATTGGACTGCTATCATGGTTTGAGAATGTTGAGTCGAAACTCAGCATCACTAAATGTGCTGAAGGAGATAAGGTTGAGTTCTCTGCGGGTCTGCTTCAAGGTCGAGCATTGACTTGGTGGAACAACCAGCTACAGACTCAAGGAAGAGAGGCTGCAAATGGATTATCTTGGAAAGCATTTAAGAAACTACTAACTGACGAGTACTGCAGAAAAGATGAAGTGGAGAAGCTGGAAGTGGAATTTTGGAACCACTTGATGGTAGGAGTAGAAGTTGACAAGTACACGGCCCGTTTCCATGAGCTAACTAAGATGGTTCCTCATATGGTCTCCACTGTGGAGAAGCTGATTGATCGATATGTTTGGGGGTTGATTCCTGAAATCAGGAGGGATGTCACTTCATCAAACCCAACCACTCTACAAGCCGCTGTGGGCATGGCATACCGCTTGACAAATGATGTGATCAGATCTGGTGAACTAACAAAAGGAAATAATGAAGGGCGAAAGAGACAGGAAGATCAGCAAGGAAGCCGTCATCAAAATCAACAGGACAAGAGACAGCGAGTAGCTGGAAACTACGGAGCAATAACTCAGGGGCCCGGAGGATATGCAGGCACACATCCTAAATGTACCCGATGTAACCTACACCACTCAGGAGATTGCCCAAGGTGCAGCAGCTGCGGAAAGACAGGCCATCTTGTTCGATATTGCAAAGGAAATCAAGTATGAAGGTCAGCATGTTACGAGTGTGGAAGCTTGGATCATCTCAGGAATACCTGTCCAAAGTTGAAAAGGACTCCCAACCAAGGACCGAATCGTCCAAACCTGGCGGCGGCAATTGAAGGGCCACAAGATGAGGCCGTTGAGATTCCACCCGCGCGTGGCAGAGCTTACTTCCTAGGAAATCCTATCACCCAACATGTCCACGATAGCATAACGGGTACATTCTCTTGAACAACTATATTATTTTCCTAGCACTTAAGTCTTAGTATAGAACTTATACACAACACCGACTAATCCGAGACCTAGCGTTTTCGACCTTAGTTGCTTCATCAAATTTAACAGCGAGCACATACACCTATAGAATGGATGAATTGAATCTCGAGGACGAGATTCCTTTTAAGGTTGGTAGAATGTAACAACCCGATATTTTCCACGTCTACGTTTATTTTTTTTCCAACTTTGGAAATTCACTATTCATCGATTACTATTCATCAAAACACTATTCATTATTTTACTATTCATCGTTTTTGATGTCCGTTTGATATTCTGAGAAACATTTGAAAATTTTACTATTCACAGAACACTATTCATTCCGGAAGAAATTCCACTATTCACGTGCATTATCAGTAAGGACCTCTCATACGGACTAGAATAGTCTGCATATCATCATAATGTCATTTACATGCTATACCACTCTTAGGATTCTCAAATTAATATATTTAGTATATTTAACGTTTTACGTGTAAGTATTTATAATTAAACGTTAACACCCGGTTTATACACGACGAATATATCTAAATATTCCCACAATGGTCCCGACATATTTTTATATCCATTTTAACATCATAAAAGTTATAACATTCAGTTACCCAGTATTTTGGAAATTTATTTTATTAATAACGTACGCGTACGAATATAACGACGGTTTTCGTGAAAACTAAACAATAATCACCCGATCACTCAGTAAATGTACCCAACATATTTTTAATATGTTTTTAACATTATTATGACTTTTATTTCATCCCGGTTAACTTCGTGAACGTTTATTGCTATTAAAACCGGTACCCGATTTTAACGAATAACGCGTAATAACACTTAACGCTACACTATATTTTCTAAGTGATCAAAACCGTTTTGGCTACCCCCTTGGCTCACCATAACCGGCCATGTGAACACCCCTTTTAACCATATGCATTAAATCTTAAGTTTTATATTATAAACCTCTAAAATCATTTCATTTATCAAAAACCTAAATCATAAACTACATATTTTAGAAAGACAAAATTTCTTCTCATCTCTCTTTCTCTCTTTCAAACCCCACGACCCAACCATGAATCAAAGATCAAGTGACCATTTTTGAAAAGTTAAAGCTATAAACTTGTTCCTTTTACTTGCCTAATCAAGAATCAATCAAGAAAAACACAAGAAATCCAAGCATAATCATCATCTAATCATCTCATTTTATCAAGTAAGTTATCAAATTTATTTTTACATGAAACATCTTATATTTACTTGTATTACATGATTTCCATGCTAAAAACCATGTACAACTAGCTATACCACCATTTATTTTGTCTAAAATGGAACATACAAACCCTAACTTTTTATTTATGAATCCCCTTGCTATAATAACTTGGTTAGGATCCCATGGCACCCTAAGAAGGTGTATGGTAAGATTAGATTAGTCATGTGGTGATTACAAGAGGTTTGGTGATGGTAGAAATTGGTTTTTAACCTTGGAAACTTGATTTGGAACCTATTTTAGACATGCTGTCCCGTTTTGTAAAAATCTGGAAAATCAGTAAACACCAAAGAAACTTTGGCAAAATTTTTAGAAAATACTTTCAAAAACGAATCCGTAGGCGAAAGAACGGATTAAAAAGAGTCTATAACGAAGGAGTTATGATTTTTGCAAGATTGTTGACGAAAAGTATTTTCTGGAAATTAGTTGCTGTTGGACGTTTTTCGTCGGTCAAAAAGAGGCTTTAGACGTAACCCGGAGGAGCCGAGCTTTCCAAAATATATTACTACATACTAAGACGTAACCGTGGACATAAAGAACAAGTAAAACGGACAAGTAACGACAAAGATATACACGTTTGAATATCGGCTAAAACCACTTTATATTTGACAGCTTTTATTAAATTTTGGCGCAAAAACTACGAAGTACATTTTCAAGCTAGAAGTAATATTAAGTACCAAGCTTTATAACTAATGTAGTATTAGTTATCACGAGTATGTTTTCATCATTTCAAAGATTACAATCCGAGTATTTCAACACTAACATGGAAACATACGATATATATATATATATATATATATAAGTATATATATTATAACTAGCCATTTATATTTTCTAATAGCAATATTTTCCAAATTCTTGGATTATATATTTTGATAACACAAGTGTTTTTACAAAGAGTAGAGTGGTATAGGGAACATGTGCATGTACATTCCTTTCTTCATTTCATGATCTAAAGTAGATCATATCATTCATTTAGGTTGCGGATAGAGTGCGCGCCTTACTTTAGTTCATACCTTTTTGTTATCATATCGCTTATATCAGGTGAGTATTCACGAACCCCCTTTTCTAACTATTTTAATCGTTTTGGGGTGGATGCATGAATAATACTGTGTACTCTTATATGAACTTAAAAGACTCTTGTTTCACTATTTATGCTCGTAAGCAAAACGTACTTAAACAAACTTGTTTACTATTTACGAACATTATTATCTGAACTTTTTGACTTGTCTTGACATTATAACTTGTTTGCACTCTTGAACCGTTTGACTTGAACTTTTAGACTTAATGTGCCGTACGTTCTAAGACTTAAAGTCTCCCTTGTTCGGAGCAACGTTATAAAGTCTCTCATGTTCAGAGCATCCTTAATAAATCTCGCCATGGTGGAGTGACTAATAAATCTTTGCCAAGTCGGTAAAGTGACTAATAAATCTCGCCTAGGTGGTGGAGTGACTTCAAGTCTCCCATGTTCGGAGCAACATTATAAAGTCTCCCTTGTTCGGAGCGGCCTTGACTTATTATATACTTTGTGCCCTTACTGTGAACTATATTGACCATATGTACTTGACAATCAAACGTACTACTTTATATGCAATGGGTTGTGAACACACAGGTTGTAAGTCTTGTGATGGCCAAGACTTGCAACTGAGTGGATTCACAATGCCTTTGCCTGGCGAACTTTCTCAAATGGTTTTCTTATTATTTAAAACGTTTATACTCACCAACTATTTTTATAGTTGACCGTTTTTCTCTCATGCATTTCAGGTGATCGTCAGTAAGCTTGTCATCAAGGTCTTGCATAATGAAGTTTTCACATGTCACTTCTTTTCATTATGTATTAAAATACCATCTTTTGGGAATCAAACTTATGTCTTTTATTTGCCAAAGTCGGCAATAACAACGTTGTAATGTTATATTTTTCCTTAATGTAAATTATGGTATTGTCTTATTTCTCTTTGGTGATGTATATCGATTTCGTTACACCTCGTGTTTCCGCCTTCGGCGAGGGTGTGACAGTTGTTATATGTTGTGGTAGATGGTATGCGATGTCATGTTGATGATGATTGTATGGTTAGAGAAGTATTTCTCTTAACCGTTTGGGCAACCATTATATGTTGGGGTGTATAGGTAGTAAGATTCCACTCTACCTATCATATGATTGATACCCCAAATATCTGTTGGGATTAATATTGTGATATTTAAGATGGTTCGTTTGCTAGACACTCTGTTCAGATATATAGTTCTAAGTCTAACTCCTCCTGTTCATAATATGTTGGTATGAAATTCTCATCCTTCTTATTCGGTGTTGTGATTGATAATAGTCATACATATTTGTTTTCGTTGGGAATTGGTACGATTCTTTGGTTATTCCATACATTCATTCCTCGGATGAATGTTATACTATTTTTCAAGTATTGTTGGTTCGTGACGAGTTGATGTGGATACTTGATCCCTCATTTACACACACCAATTGAATATCATGACATGTTTTGTGACCTGTTAGTGTCGGTGTTTTTCTATGATTTTGGTTTGATCGTTGTACGAATGAGTCTGTAAGTTCATCGTTTGGTTTGCAATGTATTTGCGTGAGTATTCACTGGTATGAGATTCGTTTGATGATTATTTTGATTATGTGATTCTTCTGTGTTTTTCGCATCCAATAAAGGGGTTGTGTTAAAGTCCTTATGGTATTTTAAAATTCGTTTTGGGTATTTCAAAGTCATTTGTTGGAAACTATTATTTTTATGGTGAAAATGAAGTGTGAAAAAGAAAATGGTTAGGTTGATGTCTTATATAAAATGGTTTATATATATTTTATAAAAAAATATTTATAAGTTTAAGATATGTCTTGTGAAAAACGGTGTTCATTTGTTTTTGGGAAGGTCGAGTACAGGAATAAGAACTGTCTATGGTTCTCATTTACGAAACTTGTTATGTATTTGGTTCATCGAGTGTTTCTTTCGTTGAGGTACGCTTGTGCATGTTTTATGGGTACGTGTATTTTATATTTTCTTTGTATGGGTTTTCCTAAACATTTTATCCGTGTCTACTTTTATTGGGGGAAAAATTTCTCATTGTGTTTTTTCTAGCTTTGATTTTGATGTTCGTTACTTTGCTAGTCGGTAATTCGTACCCCTTTTAAGTTCGTTGGTATACGTTTTAGTTTGACTGGTTTCATGGTTCGCGTCATTTACTTAGGATAGATTGTCGTTTTGATTATCAATTTGTTCGTTGGAGAAGAAGAGGGTGTTTGCCAAGTTGTTCAAGAGAGAAGTGTAGCTTTAAGATGTACGTTCTTTAGGAAGGTGGTAAACGATAGCGAGTGTTCGTGGACATTAGTAAGATAAAAGTGGTGAAGAGTGGAAAGTACCTAAGACACCATCTGAGAGACGATTGTCCTTAGGATTGGCAAGTACTATTGACGATTCATTTCTATCTTTCTATAGATTGCGTAGGCATCGCGGAGGTGGAAGATCCATAAGAGGAACTGTGTGATACATGATTTAAAGTTGGGGAGTAGAACTCGGAGATGATATTTGTATGGAGCAGAAAGTGTGATCTACACAGATCACAAGAATCTTTAGCATATATTTGACAAGAGGCTAATATATGTAGAAGAGAAGTTGGGTGTGGAATTTCTCAGTGACTACGATTGTCTAATTCGCCACTGTCAAGGAAGGGCGGACATCGTGGTAAGAGCACTGAGCGGGAGTGAACGAGTGAAACTTAAATGTTTGTGAGCAATGATTATGATAATTTAGTTCGGAGTTAAGAGGATGATATTGACAGCCTAGAGAGAGAGGTTCAAGGATGAGAACATGTAAGAAGAATGATTACTTGGTTTAGACCAGTAAATGGAAAGGAATGAAGATGGAGGAATGTACTTTGCGGACCAGCTATTGGTTTCATTGAGAGGAAGCGTAAGGACATCAATCATGCAAGGTATTTGATACATCCGAGAATGGATAAGACGTATTATTACCTTAGCAAGAGATGTATGGAGGAGTGGGTATGAAGGAGAATACCGATGCTTTAGCAAGTGTTTGAAATGCTTGAAGGTAAAGGTTGTAGTCAACGATTATTAGGGTGTTGCAACAGTCAGAGGTACCCGGAGATTTTATTAAGGAGGAGTTGGCGAGACTTTTCGCTCGGTGAGTTGGTAAAGAGCCATGGGGTGTCGCATTGATCATCAAGAAACATGATGAAATACTTACTTCGCGATAGTGGTAAACATGTTATAGAGTCTTGAGAACACGTATGTAGATGAGTACGATTTATCATTCCCTAATGAGTGAACTAAGTGAACGTACAAATCAGGCGTTGGATGGTGAGCTGAGAGCATGGGTGTGTTTGATTTTGGAGGAAGCCGGGGTATACATTTACCCTTAGCTGAGTTCTTCTATATCAACAATTATCATTCTAGTATTGAGTATGTGTCGTGTGAAAAGTTGTATGGAAGGTAATGTAGGTCACCTGTTTTGTGGGCAAAGGTTGGAACAAGCCAACTAATTGGTCCTGAACTAGAACGAGAGACTACGAATAAGGTTTTCTGACTAAGGAAAGACTTAAAGCATCAAGAGAATCGCCAAAAGAGTTATGCGGATTATTGCCGTAAGCCCTTAGAGTTTGGTGTTGGTGATTTTGTGATGCTGAAAGAGTTTTCTTGGAAAGGTGTTGTGCGTTTCAGTAAGAAAGGCAAGTTAGCACCGAAATGCGTAAGACCGTTTGAGATTTTGGAAAGGATTGGATTTGTGGCATACCGGTTGAAGTTAGCAGAGGAATTAAGTGGTCTACATGATACGTTTCACGTATCTAATTGAAAGATGTGTTTGGTAGATGCTAGTCTACATGTGCCATTAGATGAAGGTAAGGTCGACAAACTCTTCACTTTGTCGAGAAGCCAGTTGAGAATATGGATCAAGATGTAATAGGTTTGAAGTATGGTGAGATAGCATTGGTATAGGTATGGTGGGATTCTAAGCATGGTCCTGAGTTTACTTGGGAACGTAAGGATCAGATGGAATTTAAAGTACCCAAATTTGTTTGCTAATGTGGTTGGTAAAGTAGATCGTTTGTAGTTGGATTTTAGATCATGGAAGTTAGATGCAGGGGTTCGCAAATTAATGTTTGTTTTGTGTGTATCCATTATATGTGGTGTTTCTTGCGGTTACCATTTGGATTTTCATTTGGTTCGAGGGTATCGTACCTACCTGTGAGAAGTCATTTTGATCATTGGTGTTATTGATCGGGGAGTGTATCTATTTGCCTGTATCGTTAGAGTGATGGAATGTTTTCTATCGTGTGAATTCGGGTATTTAGTCGGTTCACATTTTTGTGGATCTTTCTCTGTGATTTTATGGAGTGGTATTATTCCGCTTAAATATCCATAAATTTTCTTTTGCTGTTATGAGTGGTAACCAGAGTAATTGAAATCTCAGGACGCGATTTCCGTAAGTGGGGGATGATGTAACAACCGTGGTTTTAGCAGGTCAGTTTGACTGACAGTCTTGACTCGGTTGACGTTTGTTTGGTGAGTCCTAGGTGATTGAAGTGTTATATGTGTGATATAGGTGAGTTTTAGCACTAAATCCCTTTGTGTGGTGTTGTTTTGTGAGTGAGTAATGTTGATATTTGGGAAAATTCATTTTGATCGTCTTTGTAGTGTAGAAATGACTTGTGAAGTTTTTGTGTTTTTGCATAATGATTCTTCGTTCATGTATTTGAGCGTTAGCAAGTTACGAGGAGTTTGTTTTTATGTGTATACACTTATAAAGGGTGAAAATCTATTTTTGAAAACTTTATTATTGAAATTGATAATTTTCCGGTTTGTCATAAAAACTGAGGTTTATCACGTAAGACGCTAGGATTAGCTACGGGTATTTATAAAATATCAAAAGTATGAGGTTTTGAATGTAATAAATAATTTAATTAAAAAAATATATGTAAGTGGAAAAATCGGCCATAAGGGTTTTTATGGGTAAAAAGGAAACAAATTTGAGTCTAATTATAATTCTTAATTAAAAGGGATATCTAAAATAATGATAGGGTAGTATAAATACAAAACCAAATCACCCAAACCCTCCCCTTGGTCGAAATTCTCCATCAAGGAAGGGAAAATTTTGGGTTTTCAATAGTGGGAAGCTTGGTGATTCGTGGGTTCAAGATTCGAAAGTTCTAGGTATAATTTTCAATACTTGTATTCAATTAATTAAAATAATTCATGTACTAATTATATGATGGATTAGGGTTTGTGTTAACCTCTGTTAATTAATGATGTTAAATATGTTGGGATTAATAATTAGTAATAGTATGATGTTTGGTTAAGAGAATTGGGTGTAAAACATGCTAGTTATTGAGTTAAGGTTCTGATAGATTTGTAAGGCTGGAAAGATACGAAGGTATTTAATAGATGGTGATGAGTTAGATCACGAATTTTTAGTCTAAATTGCAGTTTATGAAAGATCTTTCCAAAAAGTCCGGCCACGATTGATTTCAAGGTCAGGAAGTTAGTCTTTTGATTTTTCTTTGTTAAGGTGTCAAAGCTGTTAAACCGGGACAGAATTTGGGTAAAAGTTTGATAGTGAATTGTGGGTGAAAAAGTGATATTAAGGTTAGCCCTTCAGGAAAAGTTGAGTCTTAGGTTATCTTAGACTACCACGAAAAGAATTCGTGATAAAAAGTTGTAGAAGTATTTTATTTTAATCAAAACTTTTTGGTGTGCGTTCAGATCCGAATCTGGATAGTTGACAAGTTTGATTTTCTTATGGGTACTTGTGTGCGTTATTAGACCATGGCCTTCTGGGATTAGCTTCATGCTTATGAGAGACCATGGTGAATTTTTGGTGTGAGTTGTTAAGCTTTAATTTTTATTATTTCATGTGGGCGAATGTACCCTAAAATTCTGCGTTTTCTGATTTTAAAAGTGCAAGAGATTTAGTGAGTATTAGGTTATGGTGATGGTTAGTATGGGGTCTAGGAGATCCATAGTGGGTTATATGAATCTTAGACATCCATCATATGAGTATTGCATGGTTTATAGCTTTTAGCTTGACCATGTGTAACGTAAACTTATTTGTGTTGTATAGATTTGTGATTGTTGTTTGTTGGAAGCTGCAAAGTTGAGGTGAGTTCATAGTCCCACTTTTTACTTTGTTTTAAACTTGGGATGGGAATGATGCTTGTCTTAAATGGTTTGAATTACTGTGATTATGTGTGTGTGTCAAAGAGTTTGGACTTATAATGTTATCGTATGTATGCTATATGTGAATGATAATGTTATGTTGTGTGATGCTGTGTGGTCCAATTGGGAGGGTGCTTACCCTGTTGCTCGTGCATAGGACCTAATTGGAGAGTAGTACTCCTACTCACTTTTATTCTGTGTGGTCCGATTGGAGGGTATTAATTACCCATTATTTGGAGCGGGGGTCACGTTCCGGCCCGAATGTTGTGAATTTGGATCGGTGGGCACGTTCCGCCCGATGGTTGCCTTTTGTGTGATGGTTGGTTTATGAACACATGTAGCTTGTATGATAACTATAAATATTTGTCCTGCTATGTTTTATAATCACAGTGATTTGGTTGCCTTGTGTGAATGTGTGTCTTAAACCTATGAATCTCACCAACATTATGTTGACGTTTTAAGCATCATTTTCAGGTGAGCTTTCTAAGGATAAGATAGAAGGATGTGATTAGACGAGACCCTAGTTGCATTGGAAGTGGTTTATCATCTTTGTTTGGATCTTATGTATTGTTTTGGATTTTGTTTTAGTTATTTTATTTTGGAGTATTGTTATAACACTTTGTGTTTGTACTTTGCTCTATTTTTGTGCATGTAGTTGTTCTCTATATAGACACCAGGTGTTGTGATGATATCCATGAAGTTACACCCTCGGGTTTCCGCCTTGGCAAGGTGTGACAGTGTCTACTTGAGAAATTCCAACCCGAGCATAACATCAAAAAGCTATTTACCGGCTTTTGCTTCTATTGGATGAACAGATGAAAGAATTGGCCTCGAGTTCATAGTCTTAATGTCTTCATCTTCTTCGGCGGCTCTTCGAGTGTCGACGTCTTTATCAAATTGAATGACAAATTCATTGAACATGGTCTTCGAATTCACGAATCCATCAAAAAATGAACGAATACTCTCATTTCTTCCGCTAGTTGTCATGCCAGCAAGAAAAATATCTTTAAAATATGCAGCAACCCAAAATTTTCTTTGGTTATACATCTCCATCATCCAACTACTAGTCTCAAGATTATACTTATCACATAAAACTTCTCATTGGCTTTCAAATTCTTCGACAGTATCACTTCTTACCCATTGCTTAAACGATTTCTGGAAATCACTATAACGGACTCTAAACGGTTGAAGATGTTCCAAATTATGCTTCTTAATGTGCCATGCACAGTAACGATGTCGAGTATTTAGAAAAACATGCTTAACTGCATTACAAATTGCTTTATCTTGATATGTTATAATTGCACTTGGACACTTGTTAAACATGCACTTTAAAAATTGCTCAAATAACCATTTGAAAGTCTTCTTTTTCATTTTCTAGCAAAGCACCACCAAATATTATTGATTGACCATGATGATTCACTCCAACAAATGGAGCAAACGAAAACTTAAATTTATTCGTCAAATATGTAACATCGAATACAACAACATCTCCAAATTTTAGACAGGCATCTCTTGATCTTCCATCGGCCCAAAATACATTTCTAGGAGACCAATCATCAAACAAGTCTACTTTAAAATATTGGTTAGCATATACTGCTGCTTTTTCTTGGAAATGTTTGATAAGTAAATAAAACTCCTTACCCTTGTATTGTTTTCGTTCTTCAGCTAATATATCAGTACATTGCTTTGAGGTTACAGTAGGTTCATGTGGTGATTTCATTGCATTTACAGCTTTTCTAACTTGACAAGGTCTGGAACCGGACTTACCAAGTTCCACCACAAAGGATTTGAAAGCCATGGAGCGATGAAACTTATTGTGAGAACGATTTTTCATTACTTTCGTTGATGTAGTGGTCAAGTCATGATTGTGTATATTATTAAAGATATCCACGTACCATTTTCCGTCTTTTATTTTTGAAATCCGGAGTTCCGCTTCATAACCAGTCCTTACATATCTTCTACGTTTCTTAGATACCTCACTGGATCCATCGCCCTTCTGTTTTTTGAAACCTTCTTTGTTGCAAACATACAACTTTCTATACTCTTCATTTGTCGTCTTATTTTTATATTTCCAATTAATACGCATACCAAACCCATGCAAGAAGGCATATTGGTTATAAAACATATATGTATCATCAGGTGTGTCAAAAATCTTTCCAATAATGTTGTTATCATTTTCATGACATCTGAGATTCACTTGATCCTCGTTCGGTTTCTCCCAAATACCATCATCGTTAACTTCATCATCATCACATCCGATATTTACATCGTGGTCGTTTGTTTCTTTGCAAATATTATCTTTATAAATTCCATCTTCATTACATCCAAGATCCACATGCTCGTAGTTTCGTTCCTCACATTCATACTGTGGATTTTGATGGTCGAACAAATAACCATTTGTATCAATATCTTGGATTAAATGAGTTTTAAAAGGATCTCTTATTTGTTGATTCTCCAAATCCATGTTGTGACTTAAAACCCTCTGCAATATATTCATATAGGAGAAAAAAAGGCTATTTAGCAATAAGCACCAAAATTGAACAGCCCCCAAACCTAATCCATAATCATTATACTATGAATATTTCATATAGACCTTAAACCACTACAATACTCAACTAAATAAACCAAACTGTTGTTGTGATGTATCAAGGGTATATTGAAATTGTTGTTGTGATTCAGTAAAGTTAGACAATTTTTTCGTGAGTAATTAATTAATTGATGATAGGATGATATACAACATGGCTATGGAAATTAGCAGTGATAGAAAATTGTAGAACTTACTCATAAAATGCGATTTCAAAATTGAGCGATACGAGAACGATTGATGTTTCCAATGGTTATTTCAAATGATCATTTCATCTGAAATAAGTACTATAATTGGATAAATTTTGATTATTTTAGTTAATTTTGGGAAAGAAAGTGTTGGTTTATAAAGATCAAGTATGTATGGTTTAAGATATACAGTGAACTAGCATGAATAAGAATGGTGAGATTTATAATGGAAGATGATACTTTGATTAATAGGGGAAATTACAATGCTTGAACTGATGATTAAACTACTACTGCTACCTTGCTTAAATACTGAAAAAACTACTGAATAGGTAAAGCATAAACAAAAGACTAGGAGATAAAAATGCAACCACTTCCTCCACTTATTTGACTACTCCAAAGATACTCCTAAAAAACCTGGTCATTACTTCCAACGTGCATAAGATTTCGTAGTCATTCTTCTGGGCCAATTTTTGGTTATAGTGAATATGTTCTGGACCAGCCCATGTCCAATTTACAGTCCACAATCTCCTCCTAAACTGGACCAAGCTCGGTGTTAGTCAAACCGAGTTTGCTTCGCATTTCAATGAACTTCACTAGCGGCAATGACTTAGTGAATAAATCTGCTCGCTGATTTTTTGAGTTAACATGTTCCACTATGATCTTTCCTTGTTCAACACACTCCCTTATGAAGTGATAACGAATGTTAATGTGCTTACTTCTTCCATGAAAAACAGGATTCTTCATCAAGGCAATTGCTGATTTGTTGTCAACAAACAAAGTGATTGGCTCAACCTGTTGACCAGTTAGTTCCTTCACGAGATTTGCAAGCCAAATAGCCTGACATGCTGCTAATGTCGATGCCATAAACTCAGCTTCACAAGAAGATAAAGCAACCGTCTTTTGCTTCTGAGATTGCCATGTAATTGCATTCCTTCCAAGGTAGAAAATCATACCGCTCGTACTTTTACCACCGTCTGCGTCACCACCATGATCGCTATCAGTAAACCCGACTAAGTCTTTGAATTCTGATCCTTTCTCATAATTAAGCCCGTAATCAAGAGTTCCCCTAATATATCTCAGAATGCGTTTGACAACTTGAAAGTGCAAAGTTGTTGGTTTTTCCATAAAACGGCTTGCTATCCCTAAAGAATACGACAAGTCTGGACGAGTATGAGTTAAGTACTTTAAGCATCCAACCAATCACCTATATTCAGTAGAGTCGATCTCTTCACCATCTTCATCATTGTCAACCTTCAACTTAGGTTCCATGTGACTTTTTGTCGGGTTGCAATATTGCATTCCAAACTGCTCCAGAATCTTCTTTGCATAACATGTTTGTCGCAAAGCTATTCCCCACTTCTTTTGCGAAACTTCAATTCCAAGGTAATAAACTAATAATCCCAGGTCACTCATTTCGAATTCATTCTTCATTTGCTCCTTGAATTCGATAATGTCCTGTGTTTGTGACCCGACAATAATTAAGTCATCAACATAAACTCCAACAATGAGAGTTTTACCTTTAGAGTTTTTGGTGTAAACGGCTGGGTCTTGAGAACTTTTCAAAAAACACAGCCCTTTCATGGTTTTATCCAAACGCACATTCCAAGCTCGAGGTGCTTGTCGTAAACCATAAAGAGCTTTGAAAAGTTTTAGCACTTTATCACTTTGACCCTTCTTGATGTACCCTTCTGGTTGAGTGACATAAACCTCCTCCTCGAGAACTCCATTGAGGAAGGCTGACTTGACATCTAAATGGTGAACACTCCACCCATGTTGAACTGCTAAGGCAAGAATAAGCCTTATGGTGTCGAGTCTAGCTACAGGTGCGAAAACCTCTTCAAAATCAACCCGCTGTCTTTGCACACACCCTTTCGCAACGAGACGTGCTTTATACTTAACCACATTTCCCATGATGTCTTTCTTCACCTTGTAGACCCACTTTAAACTGATTGCTTTATGACCCGAAGGCAGGCTAGTAAGCTGCCACATCTTGTTCTTTTCGATCGCGTCCAACTCAGCTTGCATAGCTTCACGCCATACCTTATGTGCCACTGCTTCTTCAAATGTTGATGGCTGATCCGTTTCAGCCAACATCAGTTCTTCGGGTTCGAGTGTTATTTCATGAGTTCTAGCATAAATGTCGTTTAAGGAACGGTACCCTTTGGGTCCAGTAGCATTTGGGGAGTTACTTAAATGTGAGGAGGGCGAGGGAAAGGGGTCAATGGCTGTAATATTTGAGTCTGAATCAGTTTCAACATCCTCTGGATAACGCTGTCCCGAGAACACATTTTCAAATTCGAGATCTCCTGGTTGGTTGTCAGTGGTTTGGGGGCTGTTTTGTGGAGTTTCTAATGGTGATGGTATTTGTGACTGTGGTTTGATTATAGTAATGGTGGTTGCTTCTACTGGTCTCTCTTCCTCCATACTTTTACACCAATCCCACCTTTCTTTTTCATCAAACACAACATCACGACTAACCCGCAATTTCCTATCTTGTGGGTCATATAACCAGTTTCCTTTTGTTCCATTTTCGACTCCAAAATACACCATCTTTTTGCTTCGATCTTTAAGTTTCTTTAAATGTCCACATGTACATTTAGCAAAAGCAACACAACCAAACATCTTTAAATGTTCAAGATTTGGTTTTTTTACCATACCAAGCTTCATACGGAGTGATGTCGGGGAGTGGCTTTGATGGTAAACAGTTGAGAAGATAGACCGCGTGTCTAACGGCTTCACCCCAGAACTCTCTAGGTACATTTCTTCCTTTGGGAAGGCTCCTAGCCATCTCAATTACGGTTCGGTTTCGCCTCTCCACAACTCCGTTTTGTTGGGGCCAATAAGGGGCTGTCAAATGCCACACAATACCATTTTCTTCACAGAACTTTGCAAATTCTTTTGATGTAAACTCTCCCCTACGGTCAGTACGAAGTGTTTTTACTTTATAACTTGAGCTCTCTTTAACCATCTTCTTGTACCATTTAAATGCATCAAAAGCTTCAAACTTTCCAGAAAGCATATACACCCATGACCACCTGCTAAAGTCATCAACCAAAAGCAGAAAATACTTACTCCCTCCAACAGTCGTGGGTGTGATCGGACCACACAAATCAGCATGTACAAGCTCGAGGGGTTTTTTAGCCCGAAACACCGCTTGTTCAGGGAATGGGATTCGGGTTTGCTTTGCTAGGACACACCCTTCACACACCTGATTTGGGTGAGTAATCATAGGGACACCTGATGCCATATTCTTTTCAACCAATCTTCTTAGCGAGTAAAAGTTCACATGCCCGAGTCTTGAATGCCATAACCAAGCAGGTTCTTCTTGCGTTGTAAGAAGACAAGTCGGGTGACCCGTCTTTAAAAAGGTTTTATATAAACGACCAGAGATCTTTTCACCCTTAGCATAAGAGTTTTGTTCCTGTCAAACATCTTTAACAAATTCTCGTCTAACTCAACCCGATACCCCACTTCCGTCATTTACCCAAGACTAATGATGTTACTTTTTAAGCTTGGAATAAAGTATACCTCATTAAGGAGTCGTTGATCACCATTTTTGCAATCGAATAAAATTGATCCATTCCCCATAATAGCTACGGTCGAACCATCTCCAAACTTGACTTGGCCCAAAACACTTTCGTCTAGCTCGTGGAACATTGAACGATCTCCTGTCATGTGGTTGCTAGCACCATTATCAAGATACCACACATCCAACTGAACCTGAAGTTCCCCTGATGTAAGAAGGTTCACTGTTATCTTCTCCTGTAGAAGCAATTCACCAGGTACATTTTCTTTTCAAATTGCCATCATTAATGTGGGTTCTTCATCAACAGTTTGAGTGAGGTTTGCTTCTTCAGCTTGTTTCTTTCTCGGGCATTCAGACGCATAATGACCAAATTCATCACAAGCAAAACATTTTATCTTGCTTTTATCTTTCTGGCCATGCTTCTGATCATTCCAGTTTGTTTTGAAATCATGGCCATCACCTCGACCACGACCACGTCCCTGGCCTCGGCCTCGTCCCCGACCTCGGCTACCAGAACCTCCTCTCCCTCTTGAAGAGTTCGACGAGTCCTTCTCATCGGCTTTCTTGGAACGTGATGACCACTTGGCATGAGTGAGCAATAGTGATTTTTCTCCCTTTTGATCTCCATAACCTCGGAGTCTCTCTTCGTGAGTCTTAAGACGACCCACTACCTCTTCCACTGTCATGTTCTTTAAGTCCCCAAACTGTTCAATCGACGTTAAGATTTGCATAAACCGTATTGGAACAGCCCGAAGAAACTTCTTCACCACCGTAATCTCCTCGATCGTGTCACCTAGAGATCGAATATCTATCACAATGGTATTGAATCTCATTGCGAAGTCATCCACTGATTCACTGTCTTTCATACGGATCACCTCGAAGTCGCTTCTCAAAGTTTGTACTTTAGCCTCCTTTACCCGTTCTGCTCCCATGTGCATAGTACGAAGCGTCTCCCACGCTTCCTTAGCCGTATCCTTATCGGCTAACATCAGTAGCACATCTTCTAGAATCGCTTGATAAATGGCTGCTAAAGCCATCCGATCTTGTCGTTCTTCACCTTCTTCGCGTTGAGTTGCATCCAACACTCCTTGTGCTTGCAAATTCGCCAGCATTTTAATTGCCACACAGAGTAATTCGTCTTTGTGAGCATTGGATAACGAAGAGTAACAGTACCCTCCTTTCCGGTCCCTTGAACTTCATCATGAGTTGAAGATGATGAGCTTGCTACCATGGTTGTTTTTGGCATGCACTTGGCCATACACTAACACAAGTTCTTGATACCACTTGTTGGTTTATAAAGATCAAGTATGTATGGTTTAAGATATACAGTGAACAAGTATGAATAAGAATGGTGAGATTTAGAATGGAAGATGATACTTTGATTAATAGGGAAATTACAATGCTTGAACTGATGATTAAACTACTACTGCTACCTTGCTTAAATACTGAAAAAACTACTGAATAGGTAAAGCATAAACAAAAGACTAGGAGATAAATGTGCAACCACTTCCTCCATTTATTTGACTACTCCAAAGATACTCCTAAAAAACCTGGTCATTACTTCCAACGTGCATAAGATTTAGTAGTCATTCTTTTGGGTCAATTTTTGGTTATAGTGAATATGTTCTGGACTAGCCCAAGTCCAATTTACAGTCCATAGAAAGAGATAAAGTTCAGGAAAGTAATAAAAAGTCAAGGTCAAAGGTTGTCTTTTATGTTTTACTAACCAAACGACGTAGTATTATTAAGTTCTACACACAAGTTTACCTATCTAACAGCCTCACACTCACTTTCCCCATATTTAATATTCACCAATAAAATGCTACTTTTACCTACTAAAGTCTCTTTTGATTGATTAAAATATAAAATTAACATTTATTTTAGAGAAACCAAAACAAGAACGTAAACATTTATTTGTTTATTTTTTAAAGGTAAAAGGCATAATATCGAGAAGGTATAGAAGAAACTATAATGGGCACAACATGAATGTTGACACACAAATTACAAGATGAATGTGTACTAACGCTAAGGAGCTTCTAAACTAAAAGCTAGCTAGAAAATCTACTAGGAAATTGAGAAAAGAGGAACTATAATAAATGAGAACTTGGCTAGAATGAGATTCGATGCTGAGAGAAAAAACCAAAAAAATCAAACTGCATGACAAGAGAGCAAAAGCATGTGATCTTGAAACTGTTCATTTGATGTTCCTAGAGAAAGAAATGAAACTTAAAGCATCCAAAGGAGACACTGATTGGGTCGTGAAAACACTTCTTTGCAGCCATCAGAATTCAGAAACCCTTTCTTTTGAAGAGCTACCACTTAAATAGCAACAAGAATTGTAACTTCAGTATTCGAGTGTGGCTCCTTAACTTTAAATAACTAACATTATCACTCAACTACTAGTTAATTTGTTTCGATTAGTCTCTCGAAGAATCTTGCAACCGTTAACAAAAGCATTCCATTCTTTGGATTTCTAAAAAGCACCAAAATCGTCATTATCGGACTCAAGATCCTCTTCAGAGTTCTCCTCAATCAAATCGAAACATCTAGATTTTTCACAATACCATTTTTTGCTTCCACCTTTGACGTTTGCTTAATGGCTCATTACAGTATTAGCTTAGCCCATTTAGCAATGAATCGAGGCGCAATTTAATAGAAGTGACAATTCCTGACAGTACATATAAAAAACACATGAATCGGACATATCATAAACAGGCCGGGTAGGATGCTAGGGTTGGCGTAAATAAGTGACATTGTGATAAATTGTGTTCTACCATGTCAACTATTATAATCTTGATATGATCTTCAAGACTTGAATCACTACTTCTCCACATCATTGGGTACAAAATTTGTTAAAATCAATCACCCCACGTAGTTTTCAATGAACATCTTAAAATAAGGAGCACCAATTGTACTTATTAGGCAAATTTTAGTGTTGTATCTACATCCAGAATGAATATTATTTTGAACAAAAAAATATACTCTCATCTAAAATAGCACATACCATATTTCTTCAAGTTGACGATTTTTTTCTTATATACTTGGCCAACAACAAACTGAATCCATCCAAATTAATTATAATATCATATGTTATTTGGTGATTTTATGAAGGTATTGCCTTCTATCACGATTTCAAACAAATCTGCCTCAGAAGCTTCATCACAATCTTTTGTTTTTCCTTTATTAACATTGATGTTATATTGTGCACCTCTTGTTATGGATTGATTTAACCATTGTGAATCTATTATTCCCATTGAGAAAAGCTCTTTGCTATCTTCGTATGAAGAATTTGCCGTTGGTCCAATGAAGCAAGGATTTTGAGTTCGTTGCAAATTTGCTGGTTCGTATTTGAAGGTAGTTTGCCCAAAATTTACTAGTACAGTAACATCACTATTCGCTGCTATAGTTGGATAAAGTGGAGTCCCGTATTCATCTTCGTTACAAATGATTTCATGAACAAGTTTGGAATCGAGTGTGAAGAAAACTTTTCTCTGGCTTGGGTTGTAGCCACAACCAATCACCTTCTCGGCTTTTTCCCATCTTTCGATTTCTGATTCAGTTGCTAATTTAATTCCTGCATAATCATCACCATTAGCATCAAACAAAGCCATTAATAATAATTGACCACATCAGAACAAGTACGCGTACCGAATAATAAAAGAAGTGATCATAGTGCATACTATTTTTAAAGGAATAAAAAAAAAAGTAAAGAAAATGTGTGCGAATTATCTCTTTCCTTAAGATGCTACAATCATATTGAAACAAAACTATTACTACAAATTATCTCTTTACTTAAGGAGTATATTTGTACATGTGTCCTTGTATTTGCAGGGAAACTATATTTACATGATAGTAAACAGACACATTATGAGACTGCAGTCTGTCTACTTATACTCCAAAATGATCAATCGCCTTCTTATACCCTTGGTGACACACAAATTTAATTTAGTGTCTATAACTTTCAAGTATGTGTGACATTTTCGTAAAAACTACTCAACACAATTAATGATATCTAGACTTTTATTAATAATTTTTTTTAGAAGGCAACCAAATATTATACTGTAGTAGCTAGGAACTTTTACCCACATTTTGCTACGGGATGTAGGGTTTAATGTGAAATTTTTTTTTAACGGCCAAATATTATAAAAACACTAGCAAGAAGTTAGAAAATATTACAAGCTAACACAATTAGGGTTTTGTAACCAAGTAACCCAATTAATTTTAAGCTTAGAACGACTAGAGCACCACATGTAAGACAGTTGCACTACATCATCAAATAAAAGCTCACGCCTTGGTTGAGAATTTCCAAACAACAGATGATTTCTAAAGCGTCAAACAACAGATGATTTCACGCCTTTAATGTGAAAATAATTTACCTTAATTGGTTTTAGTTTTTTATTATAATGTTTTATAAATTAATAACATTGAATTGCTTGGCAAAGACATTAAAAGTGACTTTTAGGGAAAAAAAAATATAGTAATCTAGAAATAAAAGTTAATTAGCTTAAAATTCTACAAAGTTAAAAGTTTATAAGCAGAACTTAAAAACATAAAAACTAATTTTGTTAAATTTTGAACTAAAGTCCTTTTTTTGTAAAGTGAGGGATCATTTATTATACAAAAATTAGCTTAAAATTCTACAAAGTTAAAAGTTTATAAGCAGAACTTAAAAACATAAAAACTATTTTTGATAAATTTTGAACTAAAGTCCTTTTATTATACGAATAGTGCCTAGATTTAACTGAGGGATCATTTATGGAATTACTATTTAACTACTTGGATATTTATCTAATCACTCGTTAAACATTCATTAAATTTAACTTAAGGACAATTTCTATAATCCCAAGTAGTGGTAAAGACACTTTTGATCTTTTAAAGGTTGGTTAACGCAAGCAAATTGGAGGGTCATTTATGTAATCTCATTACAGAATAGTCCCTAGATTTAAATTAAAGACTGATTTCGTAAGCACTAGTGAACGACACAGTCTTTTTTTTTTTTTTTTTTTTTTTTTTTGCACATTTCCTTAGACTAAATATGCAAAGCGAATAAAATGGAGAAATTATTTTTAACTTTATGCCTCTCTTTTTACTGTTCAATGACAGTAAAAACTAAAAACATCTTTTATTAATTTATGAAATGAAACTAGAAATTTCAATGTTGTAAATTTAACTAACTATACAAAAGTACACATTAAATAGTATGAGGTTCTTCCCTTTTCTTTTTCTGAAGAAAGTTCTTCCCTTTTCTAAGTATTAAAATTTAAAATACTTGAACTAAAAAAAGTTGTATTTGTGGGTGTCATGTCGTTAGGTTGACCTACCCTGCTTGCTTTTAGTTATATTTTATTGTTCCGGACTCGTTATTTAATAATGAAAACAATAAAATTAGTTTGTCTCAACTAAATATTTTTATCTTACGTATGGTACTGATAACTAATATGAACCTGCTTCTTAAAAATTGTTTAAATGAGTTGGTTAGCTAGTATGTTCCATAATACAAAGACTAGACATATATTTTTTATATATGTATGATTTAATTAATTACTACTATACCATAAAATAATCTAAGCATATCTAATAATGACAAATATTCTAATACACAATATCATATATAATGATTCCAAACTATAAAAGTGGGGACATACTTCACAATATAAAATAGTACTTGCATAAGTTTTGTCCTAACCTTTTAAACCATGTTATTTAACATATTTGTCGTAGGATCATTTTGGATACATTAGCCTAATCAGAATCAAAATCAAATCCTATCTAGTATTACATGCAAAAGTCTAATTATTGACTGTTATGTTAACCCTTTAATTTTGTCTCTTTTATGTCCAAGAATAACCATAATATGTAGATATTGACTCTATGATAGATCAAAAAGGCAATGAAATAAAAACATACCATCCAAGCATATAGACCCATCGGAATTAAACCCAACTGATCCCGGATAACTCCCGGGAAGTCTTGCCGGGAGAGAACCACCACCGGTCAGTCCCACGGACAACATAATACTCACTTCAGTTTTACCCTCAGTTATATCTTTTGCACAATTTTGACCCTTCAACTCTTCATAATTACCATGCACACCCTTCACATTCACTACACCATTCTCTGGTATCAACTTAATATTCTCCCCTTCTCCACTATTCAACCTTCTTTTACCATTTACATCATTTCCATTTTCACATTCATGATTCGCCAATATCGTGATCTCGAAATAGGCCTCTTGAGGAAAGGGAGACGAGTTTCCTAACGTGGGACCGGGTAGAGGTAACGCGGCTTTAATAACCGAAGCAGCTGTCATTGTTAAACTCGTAGACTTCACGATTTTATTTAACCCCGTATTTAACCTAATCTTTTGCATGAAATCACTTGATCCTTGACAAACATCCCAACTAATCTCCACAACGTCATCTTCACCTCCTGTGACGTCACCAGCGCATGAACCTAGTAAGAAACGTTTCGATCTTACTGACGACGAGGAAATGTAGTCAGTAAAAGCGAAACGTGACCAACCATTCTCTACTGCATCCGTTATCAATGAAGGGTTGTCTGACCAACTAAAGAGTTTTCGTGAAACATCAATGTTGGTGTATGATTGTCTTTTGCTGTTGCATATACTGTTTTCATTATTATTTGGTCCAGTTATAGGGCTTGGTGGTTTAGGGTGGTAGAAAAAGTAAAATAAGAGGAGAAGGAATATTCCGGCGGATAAAACCACTAACACAAAGTGAACCAATGGAAGCATGATTTAATAATTTTGATGAAAATTGAAATGAGTGAAGATTGATGAGATGTTTATATATGTGAAGTTGGACGGCAGGTGTGGGAAAATTAAGAAATATTTAATTAATGAATAGAGTATCAATTAGCATTTTAATCTTTTGTTTTTGTATTTATAAAACGGGCAAGTTTTTCTTGTTCAGATCATTTGAATAGGGCGAGTCTTTACTATGATATGATGTATACGATCTAGCCGAGGTATTCCGGCCTATGAACATTTTCATCACATATTTTTTTTGTCACTCTCAAATATGTACCTAATGAGATTTGATCAAACTTGTAACTTTTCCGAGTATGTCATGTCTGTGTTTTCTAACAATATAGTTTGATTTGTTACTTAAAACTAACAAAACATGCAACACATATGTTGCAATTTAAAAAGGGCTAGCAGCGCAATTTGTTACTCGTTTGCCTTCCATCAATATGTAAATGTTATTTTGATGAAATAAAAAGAAAGTTTGTCTTACAAAAAATAAATAAATAAATAAAAAGGTTGTGTGATTTGTAGTTTGTTCCTTTCTTTCCTCTTTCCAACCCGACACCCATGTTTAAGAACATATATACATTAGGGAATATTACTTGCTCCTTATTAATTAATAAGTTGGTTTGATAAGATATCACGAAATAAAGTTGGTGAAATTGGGATATAATTAAGCATTAGTGTTGGTATTAATAGAACTCAATTTGAGAGTTATGTGTATATGCAGAACCGTGCATGTTAGTGACATTGTTAACATCATATAAGGGTTATCGATTACGGAGTATATATTAAAGCAAGAACTTGATCGTCTGTGTGACTGTGTGTCTAGGTAACGTGTCGCATTTGCATAATTCTCTTAATAGTTAAACCAAGCAAATTAACTGATAATCTTCTAAAAGAGTGACATCCTAATTATTAATGTATAAATGGACTCACTGAGTTTGATAACTCCGGCCAAATATATTATTTCTTTTTATACGCATGTATATAAGACATTCATGCCAGATATGGATTACGAGTATATATCTTTTTTAGAGGATTTTTTTTTCAAGACGTGTCGTTTGAGAATGGAATGAACTTGCTATATGTGAACTACAACCAAGGATGTCATGTCTTCAAAGCATCTACGCCACACAAGCATATATATATAAAAACATATAATAATATCCTAACTTGGATTTTAAAACTATTGTCCCAATGAAAGTATATCATATAACTCTTTTTTTTTTTTTTTTTTTTTTTTTTTTTTTGATCAAAAGGATTTAGACTTTATTACTAAAATTGGTTTCGTATTATCTGCGTACGTTTGATTTTCAGTTTTTATTATTAGTTTGAACATCTATTGAATATATATTGTCTTTCAACTCATATTAATTTTCACCCTTTGTATCCTTCTCTCTTTGAGTCTTTTCTAATTAGTTTTCTAATCAAGGGGATAATAAATCAAGAAAAAGCAATTTAAAAAAAGAAAAGAAAACTGCGCGCGGAAGAAGTTGATGGATGTCAACGTTAGTAATTTCGCATTCAATCAAAATAAAACCAATGTCCATATGTGCTACCACATCACAAATCTTGCATTATTAAATAGTATTACTTTTGCTATAATCCTCACATATTTAGCCATTATAATAAACACCTTAGGTTATGTTCATTGAATCATAATTAAATTATTGTATTGAACACGTACAAAAACAACTAGTTTTAGACTTTTGGGTTTTAATTGATATTCGCCGACAATATTAACCAAATGAGCCTTGTGTAAACATATAAATAATCGGAACAATAATAATATGGACAAACATTTATAAATGTAATTAACTTGTCATAATTTTCATTTTTGCGTAGCGAATAATTTATTTTTTTTTATTATTTTTTTATTTATTATTTTTTTTGCTAATTCAAGTAATAAACTTTCGAATTTCGTCATTTTAAAGTAGGATTTTACCTCCTCAACAGGTTTTGTCAAATGAAACAAGTTACCATCCACGTAACTATTTTTTTTGGCCACTTTTTTATTTATTTATATATTTATTTTTCTCATGAATATAGTTCATATTTATTTACACACAAAACACAACATGAAAACTAAAAATCTTAAAACCATCTTCTTTCTGTAAGGATTCGCTTGGTATAGGGGTGCGAGAATAAGGGTATGAGTTTGATACCATTTGTGTTTATTTGGTTTAGGGGTTTTGACAAACCATTCCTGTAGGCCCTACAGATGAAACTCATAAATCCATACTACTTGAACTTAGTGGATTTTGCCAAAACATTCATGTGGGCCCTATTCCATCGCTAATTTCACTCACCCTACTATTTTTCTTCATATTTATCAAACAATATTCAAACCCAAATATATAAGTCAAACAACATTTTTTGAACTATCAAACTCATTTTGATACCACCGTATTATCATACCAATATCCATTGTGATTCCTATAAGCAAACTAAGCGGACCCTAAGATTTCATTTGATTCACAAAGAACATAACATCATGTGAATCTGATAAACATCTTTTACTACAGAGCATACATAAGAAATCATCAGATTAGATGTTTATAACCATATCTAAACACATTAATCTGAATTTGATTTCAAAAAAATCAAACCCACGTGTATAAATAATCAAAAACCCACATCTAAAATCAAACACTCGAATCTTAAAACCATTTAGAGCCCAAAGCTTAGATAAACCAATTTCAAGAGCGTAATGTTCAAAACCAAAACTAAAAACCTTTAAGAACCCATATTTCAAATATTTAACCAAAATGACCATCAAGAAAGTTGAAGTCGCCAGTGGTCATGATTGTGTTGGTTCAAAGTGATAGTGACGTGTCTAACGGTGGTGGAAGTGGATGATGGTGTTGGTCCGATATATTTCTTTAACACCATGAATTGTATGAACAAAAGCTTGAGCAAATGAAATTAACCAATGTTCATTAGAAATATGCGTATGTTTACACAATCTTGACCTGAGTCAACTAATAATACCCATTTTTACATTACGATGGTATCAGTCTCACTTAGAGGTTAAGGTGAAGGCTTTACGAGGGATAGTTGCGGAATACTATAACTATCCCTCGTAATGACAAATGTTACTCTTCAAGTTATGAAGAGGAAGATGCCATTTAGAAGATGAAGATTCTAGAGGTGGAATCGATTACTTATCACTAATTTTAACCTCAGTTTATATACTAGGGGCATACAATGTTAGTAGTTACAAGAGAATAGTGATAACTTAACTAGAAGCAAACTGGAAGTAAGGTACACATGCACTTGTGTGGCTAGGGTTGCTTTATTGTGCTAACAACTTTTGTACATGCAAGTTACTTTCCTTACTCTCGATGAGTCCTTATCTTCCCAAGGGTTTTCCCGCTTTGCCTTATCTCAGATTACTCCCGCCTAAGCGTGTCTGAGAACTTCAGTCAGATCCAAGTATATACTTTGCAAGTATGTTGAAAAATACTCTCAGTGTATCTAATCTGTGTAACTGGTTCACCTGCATGGCTTAAGATGATAAGCCTGTTTTAGAGTCCTAAAGACATTTATCAGTCCTTCAGATCTCTGATGGTTTTGCACTTCTTTGCTCTTTGCTAGTTGACTCCGTTATCAGGTTACAAAGTTCTTCATTCAGTTTGGACTTTGTAAGGAATTATTGAAGATACTACTGATTGATACTGCTGACAGGTTCCTGCGGAAGGCTTAGTGACTTTCTGTTGATGACTGGTTCCTGCGGACATATAGAGATCCTACGGATAGAGTTTAACCGTGGATAGAACTTATGTATTTTAGGAAAAGATATGTAGAATATCTTTTATTAGTTTATCATTATTCGTTTCTTGTAAGAAAGGTTAGGGTTTCCACTAGTATATAAGGAACTCTAGGTCATTGTAATGTGTACGAGTTTCATTAACATTATTAGTAAAAGTTTATCGATCCATAGAGGATCAAGTTTAGTATAAGTTTGTTTTTATATTCCGCAATAATTACAAGCTCACAGAGATTATCTTACTTAGTCTTACTAGTGATTACATTAGTTGGCTAACGATCTATTGGCTCGTGATCTATCAAGAAGTAGATCCCAACAAGTGGTATCAGAGCCACGAGATACTCTCTGTAAACTCAACACAATTACATAACTTTTCAATCTGTACCAATGGGAGACAAACCAGGCAGTGATGTTGCTCTCTCAGAAGCATTACTCAACAACTACAACAGGTGGCCTTCTCCAACAACAATGCCAAACTTCCTTTTCTTAGGAAGGATGAGTATGAGATCTGGGCCATGAAGATGCAACTGGATTGCAAGTGTTGACTATAACCTCTGGAATGTTATACTCAATGGCTGTCGTCCTAAAAAGCAAAGTGTATATGCTAATGGTAAAGTTACAATTTTGGAACCTGTTTCTGCTAAAGAAATGCTTGCTATACAAAGGGAGAACAAAGCAAGAACCATATTGCTGCAGGCAATCCCTGATGACCACATGGGAGATTTTCATTCCATGACTGATCCAAGAGAAATCTGGTGGGCCATAAAAGCCAAATTTGGTGGGAATGAATAATCAAAGAGGATGAGAAAGAGTATGTTGAAGCAAGAATTCCAAGAATTTAAGATTACTGAAGAGGAAGGTCTACACAAACGTTATGACAGGTTTCAGAAGATTCTGAGTCACTTGAATCAGCTGCTAGCCAGACCTGACAATGAGGAGGTGAACTCCAGGTTTCTAAGAGCCTTGCCTCCCTCATGGTCACAGGTGAGTATATCATTGAAAACCAAAGGTGGCTTGGACTACCTCAGTTTTGATGACTTGTACAACAAGCTCAGAGCTTTGGAAGGTGACATAAAGGGATTCTCTCCATATTCAGCTACTCCTTCACAATCTGCATTTGTCAGTTCTAATTCAAACTACATGCCACATACCTATACAAGTCCATCCCCAGTATCACAGGTTTACTTAAGTCCATCCACTCCAAGCCAAAGTCTTCCAATTACCACATTGTCTTTTTCAAGTGCTAATCCAATAACTCATCCAAAGATTAGTAATGTGATGGAAGATGTACTTCATTCATTTGTTGCTGAAGTTGATAAACAACAACAAATAGCTTATGAAAATTTTGAGTAGATTGATGAACTTGCTTTAGAAGAGTTGGACTTAAAGTGGCAAATGGCTATGCTCTCTCTCAAGGTTAGAAGATTTGAGCAAAAGGTTGGTAAAAAGCTCAATGTTGATGGAAGAGATGCAGCTAGGTTTGACAGAAGGAAAGTAAAGTGCTATGCTTGTGGAGAAATTGGCCATTTTGCAAGAGAGTGCACAGCCAAGAAGGGTAAAGCCAGTACCAGGTATTCAGCATACAAGAAGAAAGAAGTGGAGGCTGGAGAATCAAAGGCCTTGATCACTGCTATAGATACTAGTGTTGACTGGAATGAGCATGAAGATGCTACAAGCAGCTCTCCTCAAATCTCTTGCATGGCTAGTTGTGATGATAACTTTGGTCTCATGGGAATCTCTCCTCAGGTATCTACTTGTATTTGTGATTGTGATTCTAAATATACAACTCTAAAAGAAGCTTATGATGATTTGAAACCAAAATATAATGCTTGTTTTATTGAAGCTGCAACTTATAAAGAAGCTTTTAAAACTTTAGAACAACAAAAGGTGTGGTTTCAACAAAATCAATTGGCCTATGAAGAAAAGATTAGAGTTTTAAGTAGAGATTTAGAATGTGCTAGCAATGAATTAAAGTTTTCTGAAAAAGAAAAGCTAGGATTGAGTCTGAGAAAAGTGTTTTGCAAGAGAAACTAGATAAAGAAGTAGCTTTACATAAAAATTGGTTAATTTCAGGAGATAATTTAGCTAGTTGTCTTTATGGTAGTCAAGCTGTAAACTCTGGGATAGGTTTAGGGTTTAAAAAATATGTTGGCTTAGAAGCAAGGAATGATGTGGGTAAATCTACACCAGCAGGCTTAGCAAATTATGTTAAAGAAGGAAATTTGCATGCTGTACCAGGACCCATCAGAGGTGTATTTATGCCTACTACCAAAACCTCTGACTTTGATGGTTCACACCATCTCTTGGGCAAAAAGTCTAAAGACTTGCCAAATAAGTCTGAAGACTCACCAACCATAGGAACCCCTAAGCCCACATCCCAAAAGGTTGACTTACCAGAATCAAAGGAAACCACTGACATTAGGATCAATGACTCCCCTAACACTAGAAGTATATCTAGTAATGATTCTAACACTTATGTCTCTTGTTCTTCCAGGGACAAGACCTCAGAGACCTCTAGTTATGCCAGCTGTGATTCCAAGACCAAGTCAGACTCACCCAAGTCCTCAATAAAGAATTCTGACAAGTCATCTTACAAGTCTGTGGACTCTGAAGTTGCTGCTGATGAAGTTCTTTCTAAGACAGCCTCTTCTGAAGACTTGTTATTTACTTCTTATGAAAACAATTCTTTTCAGTGTTTACAAAACAATTCTATTTCTGGTGTTTCTTTGAATAATTCTATGTTTAATCAGACATCTTTTGGATTTAATAAATCTTCTAAGAAGAAGAAGTGTTTTGTTTGTGGTAGCAAATTGCATTTAATTAAGGATTGTGATTTCCATGAGAAGAGGATGGGTGTTTCTGTTGTTAATAATAGACCTAGACAAAAGTGGACTAAAACCTGTACCAAACCCTCATTAGTTCCACAGGCAAAGTATAATGTCAGCAGAATGTATTCCACTCCTGCTGATTGGACTGTTCCTTCTGATAGGTCTATTTTTCATAATAGATATATAAATACCAATAGAAATAGATATGGGTCACAACCATTTTATGGTATTAATCATTGGTATGAATATACTGACCAAATGTTTATGGGAAGGGGTAATTGGGATTCTGCTGAAAAGTCCTCAACAGATTGTTCTTGGACATACAAAAGACCATTTAACTACAGGGACTCCAGGAACAATTGTGGATCTAACTCATCTTCTTGGGTTCATCATAATGATCCACAGGGCAGGCTCAAGTCTTTCATGACTTAAGTCTCTTAACATATTTTTGTTGTTGTATATTAACTTTCTTTGTTGTAGGAACATCCTCTTCTTAATAAAGACTTAGGTATTGTTGATAGTGGCTGTTCAAGAAACATGTCTGGAAATCAAGAGAAGCTACATGACTTTGTACCAATTAATGGTGGCATAGTGAGGTTTGGAAGTGGAGTAGGAAGGATCACTGGCAAAGGAACCATTAGAACTCCAAAGGTGGATTTTGAGAATGTCTACTATGTAAAGGAGCTTCAAGGATTCAATTTGTTCTCAGTCTCACAAATTTGTGACAAAAAGCTTCCTGTGCTCTTCACTGAAGAAGGTTGTTTCGTTCTTTCAACTGAGTTCAAAATACCTGATGACAATCATGTATTGCTAAAGGCTCCAAGAAATCATAATCTGTATACATTTGACTTGAATGATGTCAAGCCATAAGGTCATCTAACATGCTTGGTGGCTAAAGCATCCTTGGATGAATCTACTAATTGGCATAGGAGGATGGCACATGTTAATTTTAAGGTCATCAACAAACTTGCTAAAGATGGACTTGTTCATGGACTTCCTTCCAAGATCTTCACCAATGAGCATAATTGTGTGGCTTGTAACAAGGGTAAGCAACACAAGGCTTCTTGTAAAGCCATTACTGTAGTGAGCACAATCTCAGAACCATTGCAGCTGCTTCACATGGAACTTTTTGGTCCAACATCCATCAGGAGTATTGATCATAAGTACTTCTGTTTGGTGATCACTGATGCTTTCAGCAGATTCAGCTGGACATTTTTCTTGGTGACTAAAGATCAAACGTTTCAGGCACTAAAAGAATTTATGGCTCTAGTTGAAAACCAACTTAACAAGAAGATTAAAGGTATAAGGTGTGACAATGGGACAGAGTTCAAAAATGCTAATCTCATTGAGCTTTGTGGTTTAAAGGGTATTAAAAGAGACTATAGCACTCCTAGGACTCCACAACAGAATGGAGTTGCTGAAAGGAAGAATAGAACCCTTATAGAGGCTGGAAGATCTATGCTTGCTGACTCTAAACTTCCCACCATGTTTTGGACTGAAGCAGTTGGCACTGCCTGTTATGTATTGAATAGGGTGTTGATTACTAGACCTCACAATAAGACACCCTATGAGCTATTGACAGGGAAGAAGCCTACCATTGAACACTTGAAACCTTTTGGTTGTCAGGTGACCATTCTTAACACAAGTGACCACTTAGGCAAATTTGAAGCAAAAGCTGCTGAAGGGTATATTGTTGGTTACTCAGCTCATAGCAAGCCTTACAGGGTATATAACTTGGCTGCAAAGAAAATAGAAGAGACTCTTAACCTGAAATTTCTGGAGGAGAATGTCAATGTTCAGGGAAAAGGTCATGAATGGTATTTTGACCTTGATTATCTTACAGATTATCTGGGGTATGCTAGACACAAAACTAACCCCTCTGCATGTATACAAGTGTCATCTTCTAAAAATGCAGGTACCCTACAGGATGATTCAGACAGTGATTCAGAATGTGATGAACCCACTATTGTTGTAACTACTCTACCAATTCAAATAGCAGATCCTCCTTACAAAGAAGCCTCTGATGCCAAATCTGCTGATGATGTGGAAAATTCAACCTATGCAGAAGATCTTGCTAGACTCAAAAAGCAAGAACATGCAGCTGCTGAGGAAGCTAAAAGACTTGGTCTTGAATTTGCTCAAGACACTGAAGCCCTATTAAAACAAGCTGTTGTTGAAGAAAGCAGAAAACCTAGTTCTGCTGATGCATCAGCTGATGCAGCTGTTGATTCTGCTGATGGAGATTCTGCTTAAGGCATTTCTGCTGCAGTTCCTATTTCCACTGAAGCTTCCACAAGTTTAGATGAACCTTATGGCAGGTTTCCAACTCCCTCAGATCTTGCTAATGTTGAGCAAAGTGATGGCATTTTTCAATCAGCTTCTTATGATGAAGACTTTGCTCCTACTTTAACCAATCTTGATACCTCCATTGATGTTAATCCTGTTGCAACTAAAAGGATCAACACCATACATCCACAAGATAATATACTTGGTGATCCAAATGCTATGGTACTCACCAGGAGTGCCATTAAGAATACCAAGTTTGAGCAATGTGTATTTTTGACTTATGTATCCACTCAGAAGAGAGACAATCACACAGATCAGAAGCATTATTTGTTTGCTTGTTTCTTGTCCCAAGTTGAACCAACAAGCATTAAACAGGCTTTGAGTGAGCCTAGCTGGGTTGAAGCTATGCAGGAAGAGATGCAACAATTCAAAAATCAAGATGTTTGGGTCCTTGTTGATCTTCCTGCAGGGAAAATTGCAATTGGGACCAAGTGGATCTTAAAATGCAAGAGGGATGCCAGAGGTATTGTGGTCAGAAATAAAGCAAGATTGGTGGCTCAAGGTTTTAGACAAGAAGAAGGGATTGACTACACTGAGGTCTTTGCACCAGTTGCTAAGGTCTATCAAATGGATGTCAAGAGTGTCTTCCTCTATGGCAAAATTGAAGAGGAAGTATATGTTACTCAACCACAGGGCTTTGAAGACCCCCATCATCCCAAGAAGGTGTACAAAGTTGTCAAGGCACTTTATGGACTTCACCAAGCACCAAGAGCATGGTATGCTATACTGTCTACATTTCTTTTGGAGCATGGCTACAGAAGAGGGGCTATTGACAAGACCCTCTTTATTAAGAAAAACTCCAGGGACATTATTCTAGTACAGGTATATGTGGATGACATTATCTTTGGATCCACAAAGGAGGCATGGTGCAGGGAATTTGAAGATTTGATGAAAGGTGAATTTCAAATGAGTGCAATGGGGGAGTTAACCTTCTTTCTAGGGCTGCAAGTCAAACAACAACCTGAAGGGATCTTTATTCATCAGGAGAAGTATGTTAAAGATATTTTGAAAAAGTTTGACTTTGAACTTTTGAGGACTACTACCACTCCATATGAACCACCCAAGCTTAAGAATCCAAATGAGCAAGATGAGGCTGTGAATGTTCATCTTTATAGGTCCATGATTGGATCACTCATGTATCTAACAGCTTCCAGGCCTGATATTACCTTTGCTGTTAGTGCTTGCTCAAGACATCAAGTCACTCCACTGACTTCCCATCTCAATGCAGTGAAGAAAATTTTCAAGTACATCAAGGGCCAACCCAAATTAGGTCTTTGGTATTGTTGGATCGTGAACACCTTGAACTTGTGTTAATATTGATACTTTGAGTGATACCACTAAGTATGCGGAATCTACTTAATGATACTTAGAAGATTGATTGTGAATGAAACAGTTGTATATATGTGAGAACAATGTATGTAACAAACAAATAGCTCCAATATTATTAATGATAATAATACGAGTGATCTATAATATCACTAGGGTTACACCTTGAAGCTCTAAGGAAAACGTATTAGAAAGATATATAATAACTATAACCTAGGATCTCCTTTTATACAGCAAGGAGTCCTCTTCTACAAGATAAGTATAATGCTAATAGAATAAGATATACACAAGATCTTTTCTATGTTTATCTAAGCGTGTTTCTCTAACAGTTATCAAGTAAGCAGTGGTAATATTTGTTCTTGCAGTGGTAATGAGTTTCCACTGCAAGTACAATTGTCTACAGTTGTAACATCTTCACTAGCCGTGGTAACTGTTAGTATAATTCCCAACAATCCTCCCCTAAACTTATGATTTATAGGTAAATCAACAAGTTTTTTTTCAAGTATACAATAAACCTGAGGATATGGGAATTCTTCCAAACACTTATCTTGCTTTTCTCAACACTTTATCAGCTCTTGCATATTGATCTTGAATCTTCTGAATCAAAGCTCTAATCTTTTCATTATCTGCATAAACTCTTAACTTTGATTTCAACATTGCAGAAAGAGTTGTAGCTCTAAGTGGATATTCCTTCTCAGCAAACATAAACACATCCACTTTATCTGTTGTAGAAACATGATGAACCTCACATTTATCAAAATATGTCCATGTAGTATTCAAGTTTGATGAATTAAACTTCCAATACTTATCATTAAGATCTGGTTCATATAGTCTTCTTAAGTCAACCCAGAGCTGCATTTCTTTCATATCCTTGAGAGTATCAGCCTTGAATCTTTTATTAACAAGCTTCCAAAGAGTATCAAGATCATCTCTGTCACATGCTTTAAGAAGATCTTCAAACTGAATGAATGATGAAGATTCTCCTCCCAGTCTTATAATTTTCCAAGTAGAAGCAAAATTCTTTGCTGTGTACACTTCCCAATCAATAATTTGATGTTTTGTTTGTAAAGGATCTGGGTAGAAATCTTCTTCTTCAACAATGATAATAGCACTTTGTAGATCTTCTGCACATTTCTCAGATTGAGATTCTTTCTCTTGAGGAACTTTCACTCTTTTTGTGACATGATCTTCAACTGTTGAAGCTTTCCTTTTACTTTGTTTAAATCTTTCAACTTCTTCAAAATCAATAGGTCTGAAGGTACTATCTTGCCTTTTAATTCTGTAGTAGATACCTTCAATTCTTTCATGAGACATACCTTTGAAATCAGCCATCTTCCAAGTTCCAATATGGCAGCAAAATACTTTCATCTCATGAATGATCTGTGCCTTTGTAGGTTGTCTCTGTTTCTTTTGACCTTTTCTGACTTTTCCAATAACCTCATCCAGTGCTTGTTGATTCTTCATTTGAATGAAATCAGCCAATTGAGCTGTTCTTTGTTCTTCTGTCAAAGTCTTGTTAGCAACAAGCTCAATAGCTTTCTTCTTTACAACTGGATCATGTTTAATCATATGTTCAATCTCTTCATCTGTTGGCACATATGAGAACATAGGAGGTTTCTCATGTAAGATAGTTGGTGGAATCACTGAGAGAGGTTCTGCCATTACTGCTTCAAGTTTATCTAACCTCTGTGCTTCCATAAAACCAGCAACTTCATCCTCCTTTTGCTTTTTCATATTTTCAATCTCTGCAGCTTCAAATTGTTCTGCCAATCTTGCATTGAAATCAATTTGAGCTTGATCTTTCTTGGAAATCATTCTTGTATCCTCTTGTTCTGCACCAATCACAATTGCTTTACCTTTGACTGATCTTTTTCTGGCAGCTTCTTCCTCTGCAATGGTAAGTAATGGAACATCAGTGGTAACTTTTTCATTTGCAGTGGAAATCATTTGATCAGTGGTAACATGATCTGCTTCAGTGGAAATTTGTTGAGCAGTTCCAAGAATATCTTCAGAATGAATACCAGTATCAACAACCATATCTTCAAAATTAGTACTCCTCCCCTTAATTTCTGCATCTGTTTTCCTCCCCTGTTTAGAAGAAGTTCCCAAATCATAACCAGAACCTGCAGAAAGATCATCATGTGGTGATGATGGAGAAGAAACTACAGCTTGATCATGACTTTCCTTTTTGAGATTCTCAACTTCATTCTGCAACTTTTGAATCTCAGTCTTCGATAAATTCAACTCTGTGGCATGATGTTCTTTGGTCTGTGCCAGATCTTTTTCTAGAGTTTGAACCTGCTTGACTAATTTGGTACATAGTTCCATCAATTCAGTGAGTGTCACACTGCCCTCAACACTTCCAACTGTGTTACCTGTTGGGAGAGGTGAATCATAGGGCATTGATTCAGGCTCTTCTCTAGTTGGACTAGATGGAAGCCTTGAACCACCACTGCTTGTTCCTAAACCATGAGGGTCAGCAACATGCAATGTTGTCATGGAAGGAGTTGGCTGTTTTTGCCTCCTTTCATATGTGTGAGTTACAACAGGGGTATGTTGAATTTGTGGAACAGAAATAGTGGGTGTGTGATGGGATACAACTTGGATTGTTGCATCTTCACCCTGTACCTGTGAAATCTTTGCAAGCATGTTTGGTAAAAGAGGATGAATCACTCCATTCCAAAATTCTGAAGCCTTACACATATTTTGAAATACTTTTGGCTTAAGACATGGAGTTTCATAAATCCTATTATGATTTTGCAGTTGAAATTCATTTAACACTGCTTGCACAAACCTTGGATACATCAAAAATTTGTATGAACTCGTTACATTGCCTTTCATGTTATTAAATATAAACCTTGAAAAATTGAAAGTCCTATCAGAAACCAAGCAAACTAAAGGGTAAGCCATGGTTGATCCAAATTGTTCGTAAGAAGTTTTCTTAGGACTTAGGCAATGCAACAGAGTGTGTATCAAAAATCTCCAATGGGGACAAAAACATCCTTTCTTAAAAGTTACTTTTTGGTCAGATGTATCATACCCCATCAAAGCAATGTAGTTAAATATGTCTGAATTAGGTAATGTGATGATACCATTGAGATCATCTAATTGGAGAATTCTCCTTAAAGATGATTCAGTAACATCAATAGTTACCCCATCCACTGTGGCTCTAAGAGCTTCCACAGATTCATGTATGTCCCCCTGTTCAAGTGTTATGGACTCCACAGAGTTCCAAAACTGTTTGATTTGAGAAACAAAGATTGTGGGATTCATAGTCAAGGCATACCTTATATGAGTTGTGTTTAGAAAATCCACAATCTGATGAAAAACGGGTCCACTCTTGTCGTTTGACTTTTGTAGGTAAGCCACCTGATTGTGTTCATCTGCAAACTTGAGAGTCACCATGATTTTGTGATTTGAGAGATAAAAGTGTTAGTAATCGAGAATAAAAAGGAAGCCGTATAATGGTCAATTTATACTAATAGGGTTTTGAGAAAAACGCGTATGGTGAATTATCTATAGAAAGATTTATCTTTGGAAAAGAATAAATAACGTTTGGTAAGTAGATAATTCCCAAAAATTTTACCCTATTAATAAGGAAAGACAGTTATATTTGCAATGGCTAGTAAAAATAAGATTACTGACACACAGTTGTAACGGCTAGTTCACCAGTGGTAAAATATATACTGTCAGTGGAAACGGTGAACTTACAGTGGTAAAAATCAACAAAATTACAAAGAGCAGTGGTAAGTAAAACATGTAAAATTTGCTGCTCTTATCATAGTTTTTAGCAAACTATCAGCTATCAACGGATTTGATAAGTCTTTACCAGAAGCCGTTTGCTCTTGGACTAGCTGATTCTTATGTGGGTTAGACATGGTGAATCAATAACCATTTGTTGTGTGTCTATGATACACACCTTATTACTCCAATGATATGGGTTGTATACTACAACACAAGATAAATCTCATCTTAACCCATAAAGATTAACCCAAGTAACTTTTTAACCAAGTTACTATACACAAAAATATCTTCTCAAAAGTCAAACAACAGTTACTTCTCCAACCAACCAAAACAGATGGAAGTAAATAACCTTCATTAATTAGCATAACACCTAACCTTGGCTTATTTAATCACCTCCAAACACCACATCTCAGTCACCAATATACCCCAAATAATCTTTCAAACCCAAATTTCCCAATCAACCCAATTCTCTTCCAAAACCATGTCATCAAACCCAGAAACCTCTGATCAACACTCTTCTTCTCCAACATCAGAAGAAGATGTACCACCATATCCATGGGGGCTTAAAGATTCTGACTATGAGAGAGAAATGAAGAAATGATGGGATGTACAAGAAAGACAATGGAATGCACATAAGAAGGGTAAACCAAGCCATGTTCCTAATTCTGCTGAGATAGAGCTTGTCTCTCCCTTCATCTGTACCTCTGATGAAGAATCTTCAGAGGAAGAAAATGAAAATCCAACCTTTCTTTCTCCTTCCACACCAGAGAGATCCCAACCAAGATCAAGTAAGAGAGATCCATCTCTTCCAACATCATCAAAATTGGGGTTGGATCTTCCTGCTCTAGAACCTGGTCTTCTGCATCAAGAACATATTGGACAGAGCAAGAAGGCTGAGATCATACGTAAGGGAAAGGAGAAGCAGAAGTAGATGATTAAGGAATGTTGCCAAGGAACAAAGTTCTTGAGTATTTTCTTGACTTTGGTACTTGAGCATCTTCACAGTCTTCCTTCTCTTCTTTTTCCATTTTCATCTTCAGCTTCTTCATTGTACTTGTCATAGCCTCAAGTATTTTGTAATCATTGATAGAAGCTAGTAGTACTCAATTAGCCAAATGTTTAGGAATGGTCTTTGTTATTCAGTTGGAACTTTGAATGTAAGCTGTAACTTGTGTCTTTGAATGAATGAAAAGATCTTCTTTAATTAATCAATTTGTGTAAGACCTTCAGCATTATTATCTTTGCAGTAGAAACCATGTTCAGCTTATTTGACCACATTCCCTTTGCTACAACTCTTGGTGACTTTAACACACTACTTGCAATCTCTTAACATTTGTAGAACAGACATATACCAAACAACTTGCAAACATATTAGTGAGTCACTGTAACACTCAGAAAGTATTATCAAGTCATTCATAATCATTAGTAGTCTTTGACTGTCCCTGCACCCAACATAAAGGAATTAGTACCTTTTGGGGACCCAAGCCACAAATGACTTGGATCTGCCTCGTGTATCAATATAATTGTATCTATCAAAGGTCATTGATACACCATTGGGATTGTTTGAGGTTGTTGTTCCTTTTGGTTTCCATTCTCAACGAGCTGAGGCCTTAACAACATTACCCATGTTTACCCTTTTCTTATTCACATAGACACCAGTGGAAACATTTGGTCTTGCAGTGGTAACTGCAGGCCTAGCAGTGGAAACTGCTGGTTTGGTAAATTTGGGTCTCCACATGTGATTCTTGTGATCATTCTTTTCAAAATAAGTCTTTTTCCCTGTTTGATAAGATTTAACAAAAGTAGTGACAGGGGACTTAAGATAAGCTCTGTTTTTACTACTGGCAGTGGCAGCTGCTGGTCTAGCAGTGGAAATTGGTTTGATGCCACTGTGAAGTAAAACAGACCTGGGAACCATCTTGCTTAGGGGGTTTGGATGAGTTATTTTATTAGAATTATGTCCATTCACCCTTGTATTCACAAATACTTCCCTTCTTCCCATGTGGTAGTTACAAGTATAGGAAAGGTGATCAAAGCTACCACAAATATGACAGGCCTTATTGTTGAACACAAAATCACTACCAAACTGCCTAGTTTTAACATGATTCCAACTTCTCATATTCCCTCTAGGAGATTTAGACCTATCCCTGTACATCTCAGCATACCTAGTAGTAGGCCTAGTGTGATTTGTTTGTGTCCTAGGCTTCTCTTTGACTACTTCAGGAATACTTTTTCTTTCCTCTACTTTAACATTTTCAGGAACACTAGATTTAGACTCAACATTCAAACATTCATCTTTAAGAGATGAGTCACTAGCACTATCAAAAGTCTCAACCTCAACCTGAACCTTTTCAGTTTCAACTGGTTTAACAAATTTTGGTCCATAGGTCATAGGTAGATCCTGAAATTCTTCTAAACCTGTGTGAGCTAGGTCAATGCCAGGAGGTGCTGGAACACCTCTTAGAGGTGGTGGAACAGATTTGTATCCAAGACCTGATTTAGCTTTGCTCACAACTTGGGCTTCCCAAATTTTGCTAATGCTCTTAGATTGATGGTCTAGTGTTTGATTAGTTATTTGAATGTTCTCACTAGCCTTCTTAACTTTTTCAATCTCTTCCCTAAGAGCTTTATTCACTTCAACATAAAAATCTAAGTCTCTTTTTAAAACAACAATGTCATCACTGAACTTAGATTCATTTGCCCTATAATGCTCTATCTGTTTTTCTAAAACACCTAGACCTCTTTTATGATTTGCTAAATTATAATTAGTATGATGTAAATCTAGCATCAGTGCATCATATTGTGTTTTAGAGATCTCTAACTCTTTTAAGGCCTTACAGTTTTTAAAACAAACATTATCAGTATGTACCTCAGTGTCAGAGAAAGCCATGAGTGCATGCTCAGTAGCTAGTATTGCAGATTCTGAATCATCTTCTCCATCCTGAGTCATAAAGCTCCAATCAAAGCTCACTCCATCAATAGCCAATAGCACCTTTGGCTCTTCTGTTGTAGGTTCTTTGTTCTTATCCTTTTTGTACCAAGTTGACTTGTTATCAGATTTCCTTGGTTTTCTACATTCTCTTGCAAAGTGCCCCATCTTGTGACAATTATAGCACTCCACCTTCTTTTTGTCAAAACCTACAGTCTCATTGCCACTTATATGTATCTTTCTCCCTGTCTTCTTCCAGAACTTCTTTGATCTTAAGCTTAGTAATGCCACCTGCCATTTAATGTCCATCTCCTCCATATCATCTTCATCAATTTGATCCAAATCCTCATGATTGAGAATTGAACCACCCACATGGCTTGATATAAAGGCATAGAAAGTAGCATCACTTAGTCCTGCAACCTGTTTCTTTGAGCTCCTAGTGGAAACACTTCCATTACCAGTGGAAACAATCATGTTACCACTGTCATCATCACTATCACTTTCTTCATCTGAACTATCATTAATTGATGATGATATGAGTGCTACACTTGCAGAACTTGTTCTTAATTTGCCAGCTTTCTTTAATCTTTGTTCAATAACTTTGAAGTTATTGTACACATCATTAAGCTTCATGGTCTCTAGATCTGGCTTATCTTCCCAAACAGCAACATTGGTGTCAAACTCAGAAGGTAGGCTTCTTAGGAATTTAAGATTGAGATCTTCCTTTTCCACCTCAATTCCAAAAGCAGTGAGTTGAGTAACAATTTTTTGTAGCCTTGTGAATATGCTATCAAGAGATTCATTACTTGTTGAACCAAAGTTTTCATAAGTCTGCTTCAGTAAAGTCTTTTGAGTCTTCTTGGTAGAATCATTACCACCAAACACTTCACAGATCTCATCAAAAAGAGTCTTTGCAGACTTGTATTTGCTAAAAGCCAGAACTTGTTCTCTGGGTAGAGCCATCAATAACAAACCTCTAGCCTTCAAATCATTCTTTAGTTGACTTCTTTCTTCATTAGTGACAGGACCAGTGTTAACTTTTGTTACTGTCTTGTCACCAACCTGCTCTACAGTTGTACCAGGTTTGAATGAATTTCCACACATAATAATCTCCCATAATGTGTAGTCTTGAACCATAAAGAACTGTTCTATCATAAGCCTCCACATCTCAAAGTCATTTGTCTTAAGCTTAGGAAGCTTTGCAGCAATGTTTGATTGGCTTGTTTCTGTCTCCATTGTTTCTCTTGAGTCTGCCATAGGATCTTCTAAATCAAAATATCAAAGCCTTGCTCTGATACCACTTGTTAGATCGTGAACACCTTGAACTTGTGTTAATATTGATACTTTGAGTGATACCACTAAGTATGCAGAATCTACTTAATGATACTTAGAAGATTGATTGTGAATGAAACAGTTGTATATATGTGAGAACAATGTATGTAACAAACAAATAGCTCCAATATTATTAATGATAATAATACGAGTGATCTATAATATCACTAGGGTTACACCTTGAAGCTCTAAGGAAAACGTATTAGAAAGATATATACTAACTATAACCTAGGATCTCCTTTTATACAGCAAGGAGTCCTCTTCTACAAGATAAGTATAATGCTAATAGAATAAGAAATACACAAGATCTTTTCTATGTTTATCTAAGCGCGTTTCTCTAACAGTTATCAAGTAAGCAGTGGTAATATTTGTTCTTGCAGTGGTAATGAGTTTCCACTGCAAGTACAATTATCTGCAGTTGTAACATCTTCACTAGCCGTGGTAACTGTTAGTATAATTCCCAACAGCTATCCAAGGGAATCACCATTTGTGTTGGAGGCTTACAGTGATAGTGACTATGCTGGAGCTAATTTGGATAGGAAGTCCACAACAGGAGGTTGTCAATTTCTTGGTAGAAGACTCATCTCTTGGCAGTGAAAGAAACAGACCATAGTGGCTACTTCTACTACTAAAGCAGAATATGTTGTTGCTGCCAATTGCTGTGGCCAGGTATTTTGGATTCAAAATCAGATGTTGGATTATGGGTTTAACTTTATGAACACTAAAATCTACATTGATAATCAAAGTACTATTTCTATTGTTAAAAATCCTGTTTTCCATCAGAGAACTAAACATATAGAAATTAGGCACCATTTTATAAGGGATGCAAATGAGAAGCATCTAATTCAACTGCTTAAAATTCATACTTATGATAATGTGGCTGATTTTTTGACAAAAGATTTCGATGGACGTAGGTTTAATCACCTAGTTGTCAACATTGGGATGGTTAACCCTTGAATGCTATGTTTGAGGGGAGGCATAAGCCTCAGGGGAGGCATATGCCTCAGGGGAGGATTGTACATGTTGTATTTATGTAGATTATTATGTTTACTAACTTTCTTCTGCAGGTTATTACTAATCTTGTATATTGTTTTGGTTGTTCTTTTGTGTTTTGTGTTTTGTTTGAATGTTTGGTCTCAGGTCATGTTCCTGCTGATGTAAATTAATGAACATCACTTCAATAAGTGGAATCAGATGTAAAGACATAAAAGTAAGATATTTTATTCATCAGAAGATAACATGGTACATTAACAAAAAAGGATCAGACATCAGGAGAAACATAAAAGGCTTCAATCAAAAACAAACAACCACCATCAAACAACCCTCTACTCCATCTTCCTCTTTCCTTTGCCCAAGTCCTTTGGGTCTGGCATTTTCTTGTGAACTCCTCTGGATTGCATATCTTTGTTCCAGATCTTGGGAGCAGCAAGACCAAGGACCACCTTCAATGGACCCTTGTTTTTTCTTGAGGACTGTGGCTCTTCTGGGACTGCAATCCTCCTTATATCTGCACATACCCTTTCCATTTCACTGGTCAAGAATACAGTGACAGGAGTGAAATCAGGGACAACCATAGCTAGAGGAGTTGGTGTTTCCTCAGCTTCAGTGGTTTCTTCTGATGAGGTTGGAGATGGACAAAACTATGAAGGACCTTCACCTAAGTAATAGTATGATCTTTGGATTTGAGGTATGTCAAAGGTAGAGTCTGATGAATCAGAAGAGATTTCAATGACTTTGGGGGATGGCTTCATGATTTAAAGGTGAGAAAGACTTTAGGATATGTTATTTGTGGGATGGTGAGTTGATTATGACTTGAAGACTTCTTTATAAAGACATGATTTGGGTTTAATGTGAGTTAATGTAAGTAAATGGGAGGTAGTTGAGTCAGTAGCAATTACTAATTGTGCAAGTTGTCCACTTAAGAGGATTCTTCGGATGAAAGTCAATGGTTTGACCAACATGCTGCTGATACTATCTATTTTGTTGTTAAGTGTGTTCCTGCTGATGACTTATTCAAGATCAATTTATTCAGGGGAATGCTAATCTATCAGAAGAATTAAAACAAGTAAAAACTAACAAGGCAAATTTTTTTTTATTCTTCAGAAGTATAATACAAGACAATGAAATTGAAAGATTAACAACAAAGTTCCTATTCTACTTTGCCCTTGCCCTTGCCCTTGCCTTACACAGTCTTCTCCTTGCCTTTGTTGTTGATGTTGAAGAGTCCTTGCCACTGAGGACAGGGCAAACCTAAAACAACCTTTCTGGTCTTTGGATAGGAAGTCCACACAGGAGGTTGTCAATTTCTTGGTAGAAGACTCATCTCTTGGCAGTGCAAGAAACAGACCATTGTGGCTACTTCTACTACTAAAGCAGAATATGTTGCTGCTGCCAATTGCTGTGGCCAGGTACTTTGGATTCAAAATCAGATGTTGCATTATGGGTTTAACTTTATGAACACTAAAATCTACATTGATAATCAAAGTACTATTTCTATTGTTAAAAATCCTGTTTTCCATCAGAGAACTAAACATATAGAAATTAGGCACCATTTTATAAGAGATGCATATGAGAAGCATCTAATTCAAGTGCTTAAAATTCATACTGATGATCATGTGGCTAATTTGTTGACAAAAGCTTTTGATGGACCTAGGTTTAATCACCTAGTTGTCAACATTGAGATGGTTAACCATTGAATGCTATGTTTGAGGTGAGGCATAAGCCTCAAGGGAGGCATATGCCTCAGGGGAGGATTGTACATGTTGTATTTATGTAGATTATTATGTTTACTAACTTTCTTCTGCAGGTTCTTACTAATCTTGTATATTATTTTGGTTGTTCTTTTGTGTTTTGTGTTTTGTGTTTTGTTTGAATGTTTGGTCTCAGGTCATGTTCCTGCTGATGTAAATTAATGAACATCACTTCAATAAGTGGAATCAGATGTAAAGACATAAAAGTAAGATATTTTATTCATCAGAAGATAACATGGTACATTAACAAAAAAGGATCAGACATCAGGAGAAACATAAAAGGCTTCAATCAAAAACAAACAACCACCATCAAACAACCCTCTTCTCCATCTTCCTCTTTCCTTTGCCCAAGTCCTTTGGGTCTGGCATTTTCTTGTGAACTCCTCTGGATTGCATATCTTTGTTCCAGATCTTGGGAGCAGCAAGACCAAGGACCACCTTCAATGGACCCTTGTTTTTTCTTGAGGACTGTGGCTCTTCTGAGACTGCAATCCTCCTCATATCTGCACATACCCTTTCCATTTCACTGGTCAAGAATACAGTGACAGGAGTGAAATCAGGGACAACCATAGCTAGAGGAGTTGGTGTTTCCTCAGCTTCAGTGGTTTCTTCTGATGAGGTTGGAGATGGACAAAACTCTGAAGGACCTTCACCTAAGTAATAGTATGATCTTTGGATTTGAGGTATGTCAAAGGTAGAGTCTGATGAATCAGAAGAGATTTCAATGACTTTGGGGGATGGCTTCATGATTTAAAGGTGAGAAAGACTTTGGGATATGTTATTTGTGGGATGGTGAGTTAATTATGACTTGAAGACTTCTTTATAAAGACATGATTTGGGTTTAATGTGAGTTAATGTAAGTAAATGGGAGGTAGTTGAGTCAGTAGCAATTACTAATTGTGCAAGTTGTCCACTTAAGAGGATTCTTCGGATGAAAGTCAATGGTTTGACCAACATGCTGCTGATACTATCTATTTTGTTGTTAAGTGTGTTCCTGCTGATGACTTATTCAAGATCAATTTATTCAGGGGAATGCTAATCTATCAGAAGAATTAAAACAAGTAAAAACTAACAAGGCAAATTTTTATTGATTCTTCAGAAGTATAATACAAGACAATGAAATTGAAAGATTAACAACAAAGTTCCTATTCTACTTTGCCCTTGCCCTTGCCTTTGCCTTACACAGTCTTCTCCTTGCCTTTGTTGTTGATGTTGAAGAGTCCTTGCCACTGAGGACAGGGCAAACCTAAAACAACCTTTCTGGTCTTTGGATAGGAAGTCCACACAGGAGGTTGTCAATTTCTTGGTAGAAGACTCATCTCTTGGCAGTGCAAGAAACAGACCATTGTGGCTACTTCTACTACTAAAGCAGAATATGTTGCTGCTGCCAATTGCTGTGGCCAGGTACTTTGGATTCAAAATCAGATATTGCATTATGGGTTTAACTTTATGAACACTAAAATCTACATTGATAATCAAAGTACTATTTCTATTGTTAAAAATCCTGTTTTCCATCAGAGAACTAAACATATAGAAATTAGGCACCATTTTATAAGAGATGCATATGAGAAGCATCTAATTCAAGTGCTTAAAATTCATACTGATGATCATGAGGCTAATTTGTTGACAAAAGCTTTTGATGGACCTAGGTTTAATCACCTAGTTGTCAACATTGGGATGGTTAACCATTGAATGCTATGTTTGAGGTGAGGCATAAGCCTCAAGGGAGGCATATGCCTCAGGGGAGGCATATGCCTCAGGGGAGGATTGTACATGTTGTATTTATGTAGATTATTATGTTTACTAACTTTCTTCTGCAGGTTATTACTAATCTTGTATATTATTTTGGTTGTTCTTTTGTGTTTTGTGTTTTCTGTTTTGTTTGAATGTTTGGTCTCGGGTCATGTTCCTGCTGATGTAAATTAATGAACATCACTTCAATAAGTGGAATCAGATGTAAAGACATAAAAGTAATATATTTTATTCATCAGAAGATAACATGGTACATTAACAAAAAAGGATCAGACATCAGGAGAAACATAAAAGGCTTCAATCAAAAATAAACAACCACCATCAAACAACCCTCTACTCCATCTTCCTCTTTCCTTTGCCCAAGTCCTTTGGGTCTGGCATTTTCTTGTGAACTCCTCAGGATTGCATATCTTTGTTCCAGAGCTTGGGAGTAGCAAGACCAAGGACCACCTTCAATGGACCCTTGTTTTTTCTTGAGGACTGTGGCTCTTCAGGGACTGCAATCCTCCTCATATCTGCACATACCCTTTGCATTTCACTGGTCAAGAATGCAGTGACAGGAGTGAAATCAGGGACAACCATAGCTAGAGGAGTTGGTGTTTCTTCAGCTTCAGTGGTTTCTTCTGATGAGGTTGGAGATGAACAAAACTCTGAAGGACCTTCACCTAAGTAATAGTATGATCTTTGGATTTGAGGTATGTCAAAGGTAGAGTCTGATGAATCAGAAGAGATTTCAATGACTTTGGGGGATGGCTTCATGATTTAAAGGTGAGAAAGACTTTGGGATATGTTATTTGTGGGATGGTGAGTTGATTATGACTTGAAGACTTCTTTATAAATACATGATTTGGGTTTAATGTGAGTTAATGTAAGTAAATGGGAGGTAGTTGAGTCAGTAGCAATTACAAATTGTGCAAGTTGTCCACTTAAGAGGATTCTTCGGATGAAAGTCAATGGTTTGACCAACATGTTGCTGATACTATCTATTTTGTTGTTAAATGTGTGCCTGCTGATGACTTATTCAAGATCAATTTATTCAGGGGAATGCTAATCTATCAGAAGAATTAAAACAAGTAAAAATTAACAAGGCAAATTTTTATTGATTCTTCAGAAGTACAATACAAGACAGTGAAATTGAAAGATTAACAACAAAGTTCCTATTCTACTTTGCCCTTGCCCTTGCCCTTGCCTTACACAGTCTTCTCCTTGCCTTTGTTGTTGATGTTGAAGAGTCCTTGCCACTGAGGACAGGGCAAACCTAAAACAACCTTTCTGGTCTTTGGCAATGAGGAATTTACTTTTCTTTTTCTCAGACGAGAGGACTGAGGCTTCTCAGGGGTTGTAGGGTTGTAAAGTGCATCATTATCATCATCCTCTTCATCAGAAAAAGTGAAGATGAAGGGAGACTCCTCAGGATTAGGAACTCTGTTTGCCCTCTCCAATGCATTCCATCTTCTCTCCATCTCTCTTTGGTACTCTGGATCATCGATTTCAGAAGGGTATGGTGGAAGATCTTCTGATGATGAACTAGGAGCAGGGACATCATGTCTCTTCTTCTTGGCTTGTTCCTTTGTGAGACCACGAGGACGTGTTGGCATATTTAGTGGTGGTGGAGATGTTAGTGAGTCAGATGTATCAGAGGAGTCAGAAGAAAGGTTGATGATATGTTGATTGGAAGCCATGGATGTATTGTTGATTGGAGGTATTGTAATTAGGGATTTGATTTGAGTGGAGAGATTTGGGGATAATTAGACTTTGTTTATAAGATCACCCAACCGCGTGTCTTTATTACCATAAATGCGAGGTAGTTTGGAGATAATTAAGGGTTCTTTGAAATTTGAATTAAGAGATCTTTTTCAAAGATATTTGGTTTCCACTGAAGGGAAGATTCTGCTGATTGATTTTGCGGAAGGTTTTGTTGAATGAATGGTTGACCGTAGTCAACATTTGACTATTTTCTGCGGATTGACCATTTGATTTTAGCCGATTGACTTGGTTTCTTCGGATGAGTCAGTTAATTGGGATTTACTTTAGTTGATTATTGGTCAAAGATTTCTATCCAATAATTCATATCCGTTTCATTCCACGTTTGGTAACTTCCATAATTAACCAAGACGTGCATATCCCACTCCCAATTTAACTGATTCCCTCTTGCTATAAAGTTTCAAAAACCATTTCAATATTCTTTAGAACTCCCAACCCTAATTTCTTATTCTTAATCAATGGCTGAACTACATTTCAAAGGTGATCATAACAAACATACCTTTCTTAGTCGTGGTAAGAATGATGAAGATTATGTGGGCATGATGGAATTTCTTCAAAGATCCAAGATTCGTTATGCTCTGCTTCAATATCCAAGTGGTATTTATGAGTCTCTTGTTGTACAATTTTGGGAAACCGCTCAAATAAGGATTGTTGAAGATGGACCAACAGAGGTAGTTGCTGTCATAGATGGGGAAGAATATGTGGTTACTGAGTCATTGGTTAGGACTCAACTTCAGTTGGATGATGAAGGAGGGATGATTGATTTGCCTAAGGAGAGATACTAAGAGGCCTTCAGGCTGCCGGCTATAGTGGTGATGGGAAAGTATGGTACAAGAATCTGTTTTGTCCAAAATGGAGGTTTTTGACACACACTTTGCTTCAGTGCATGGGTTCTAAGTCTGGTGGATGGGATCAATTCTCTACAGATATTGCTCTTGCCATTGTGTGTCTCTCTCAGGGAAGAACATTTAACTTTTCTAGGTATATCTTTAATGCTATGCTTGAAAATGTTAAGGATACCAAACTTAAATATTTATTGTATCCTAGGTTTCTTCAAATCATTTTAGATATTCAGACCACTGACCCTACTCATTTGCCTGTTAAGGGTTTATCTAAAAAGTTGTTTACCCAAATGAAATTTAAATTTACTGGTGAACACAGACCCTTACTTCCAGCTATGTTGCCTGCTGGCAATGCTCCTGATGGAGTAGCTGCTGATGCCCCGGTGGGCAATCCCCCTGATGGAGTGGCTGCTGATGCAGCTGTTGGTGATCAGGATCCTTCTGATGCTCAAGCATTGGAAGATTCTCCTGAAAGAACTGAAGATGCTCCTGATGCAAATGCATTAGTTGATTCTGATGTTTAGCCACCACCCTCTCCTAGGTCACCCACACCTGTACATTCACCAATAGATGTTAATTCTCCTGAGCATGTGTTCAATGAGAATTTAGGCTTTGACCAACCTGTACATTCACCACAATTTACAAGACTTCCAACACCTAGTCCTTTGAGACCTCACTTTGAGGATCATGTAGATGTAGATGTAAATTTAGATTATTCTACTCACAGGACCAATGATGCTTCCAATACCATCCCTGTTGGTGGAGCTGAAGGTCCTGTTACTCTCACTTCTGTATCTGCTTTGTTGAACAGGTATGTTACTAAGGTGGACAAGTTGGAGAATGATCTGAACTTCACCAAAAAGAATCTTAGCAATGTTGTTCTGACTCTCATTGGAAGAGTTAAGAAGTTGGAGGCTAAGCTTAAGCAAAGAAAGAGACAAGGTGTGGTGTATGAATCAGATGAGGAATCTACTAAAGCTTCTGACAACATTGACTTGGAAGGCCTTGAACTTCTTGTTGCTACTACATTGGAGAGTGTTCAGAAGAATGCTGTTGATTCCAGGCCTGCACCATCTATTCATTCTACTGATGATAGTGTTCCAACTGCTGATGTTGCTCTAGTTGTTGAGGTTGCTCCAACTGCTGATGTTGTTCATACTGCTGATGCAAGTGTTCCAAAGGATTCCAGAGTTATTTATGTCAGGAGAAAGCATTCTGCTGATAAGAAGTCTACTGATGCTCCTAGAAAGAAGACATCTGCTGATGTTCATAGAAAGGAATCTTTTCCTACTACTATGCCAGAAGTAGGCACTCATGCTCCATCAGCAGCTATTCAAGCTGATCTTCCACATGATTCTTCTGATAAGACTTTTGTTCCTTCTGAGAAGCAAGACAAAGGAAAGTCTATATTGGTTGATCAAGACATTCCTTCCAGAGTGAAATCCAAGGTAGAACTTGCTAATGAAAAACTTAGTGAGATTGCCGCTGCACGTTTGCAAGTTCAAGAGGATGATGCAGCTACTAAAGTTCAATTGGATTTGAAAGCCTCAGAATCACTTGCTAGGAAAATTCAAGATGATTTGGATAAGATGGGAACTCAATTTCCTAGCACCTTGCCTGCTGAAAGAAAAAAGGAACTAGATGAAATTGCTAAGAATCTTTCTGCAGCACAATGGGACAATTTGGCTGAACAAGCTGCCTCTAAGCCTAATTTGGGTGAATCTGTGCTTGGAGTTGATAATCCTGCTTTTGTTCAGATGATGGTTGAAAGAGGAAGGTTGCTGAGACAACAGGAGGCAGAGATAAAAGCTAAGCATCAAAGGGAAAGACCTTGGACAAAGGCTGAAATAAAGAAATACATGAGGAATTTTGTGAAGAATCAGGGATGTTCTATGTTTGGTTCAGGATGGAATCAAAAGAGGGTTTGGGGATTTTCAGATAAACAGCTCACTTTCTACTATGACAAGATCATTTCAAATCTTCATTCCTCTCGTATACATGTCCAAGATGTTTTGGAGTTTAGAGGAAGACTTTTGGATGAGCCTCAAGCTAAGAAAGCTAAGCTTCATGATACTGCTGCTCAACCTGCTGAGTCCATTGGGTCCTTTCATGGTGGTCAGCAGAATGTGCAATCTCCTTCTGTCTTGCCTCAGATGGATGATACTCCTGATGCTCAGATGGATGATACTCCTGCTGATTCTCATCATGATACTGCTGAATCTCATCTTGATACTACTGAAGCTCCACATGATGTTACCAATGATGCTTCAGCAGATACTCCAATAGAAGTACTTGATGATGATGCTTCTGCAGATGTTCCTGCTGATATTTCCAAACAAGTGCCTAAAGAAGAACCTGCTGATGGTCCTTCTATTCCTGTTACTACTGGCACTAGGAGGAAGACTAAAGCTATCAAGAGGAAGGCTTCAAAAGATATTCCTTTAGAGGATAGTACTACTTTCCTTGATTATGCTTCTGATGATGGTCAAGACCCTGTTGTTTGGAAGAAAATTGTGAAGTGGGAACTGGTTGATACTGAGCTTGGTCAAGGTAAAGTGAATGTCATAACTAGACAAGATGGACCTACCAATACATTCTTGTTTCTGAGCCAGATCTTACATATGGTGGACAAGCAAGATCTTCTCTCACTTTATGATTGGGTTACCAAGTACTATCAAACTCATTCCCCTGATGATATTGGAATGTATTTGATGGGAGATTTGCAGATTCTGTGTGATTCTTATAAAGGTGATTCTGGTGTAAGGTTTCAAGTATGGAAAGGTCAAAAGACATGGGTGGTTGACTATTGGAAGTTCTTTCCACTTCCTAATGTTCATATGATTGTCACAACCACTAAGAAGACCTTATATTGCTGGGCTGATGTTCTTTATCCAATCACAAAGGAAGTAATGCATCTCATGCTGGAGACAAAGCTATCTGTTCCTTTGGATATGACTGAAAATGATCTTCATCTTGCTGAACAATTGGTAAGGTTCATCAGAAGAAGTATCTTGACTAAGAAGGAACTGGCAACCAAGCATGGCATTCAAATGGATTCATATCTGCAATGAGCTGGTCTTGGTATTGTATTTTGTTGTATATTTTTATTTTCTTTTAGTTAAAAAAAAAAAAAAAAAAAAAAAAAAAAAAAAAAAAAAAAAAAAAAAAACCCTAACATATTTGTATAGTTTTGTGTATGTTGTATGCAGGTTTGGTGTTGCTTCTTATCACACTCTTTCTGGTCATCAACTTGCCTGATGTTGACTATTCCATCAAAAAGTTGGCTAGTCCAAAGGGTACAGCTTTGGTAAAGACTTATCAAATCTGTTGATAGTTGTAATGGTTTGCTCAAAATCATAGGGTTTTCAACTTACCCATGCTTTATTGCTGAGTAGTTGAAATGGTTATCAATTGACCATGGATTTTTCCTTTATGGATTCCAAATAATTGGCTAGCCCACATGTATATGGCTTGTGGTAAAGGCAGTGGAAAACCATATTTGGTATTCAATTGACCAAGATGATTTTCATCAATAATTGACTAGTCCTGAGCAAACGGCTACAGGTAAAGACATCTCAAATCCGTTTATAGCTGATGATTTGCTAAAAATCATGTGGTTATCAGTGTACCTTAGAACACTTGGCTACTCCAGTAGTGATGGCTATTGGTAAAGAGACATCAAATCCATTATTTTCAATGATTCACCTCTCACAGGCGTTAACACACCTGGATGTGATGAGAATAGTATGAAACTTATCTGTTTTGATGTACATTTAGTCTTGTGTTGCTGCAAAGAATGGTGCTTTTCAAATGTTTGTTGATCATAGAGATTCTATTTATGAAGATTCTTTGCTGCTGATGTTCATCCTCAATCCTCTCGTTTGTGCTATTGGCGATCTATCAAGAAATTTTGAACTTAACTGTGTCAAATTCAAGATTAGGGGAGGATTGTAAGGAATTATTGAAGATACTACTGATTGATACTGCTGACAGGTTCCTGCGGAAGGCTTAGTGACTTTCTGTTGATGACTGGTTCCTGCGGACATATAGAGATCCTACGGATAGAGTTTAACCGTAGATAAAACTTATGTATTTTAGGACAAGATATGTAGAATATCTTTTATTAGTTTATCATTATTTGTTTCTTGTAAGAAAGGTTAGGGTTTCCACTAGTATATAAGGAACCCTAGGTCATTGTAATGTGTACGAGTTTCATTAACATTATTAGTAAAAGTTTATCGATCCATAGAGGATCAAGTTTAGTATAAGTTTGTTTTTATATTCCGCAATAATTACAAGCTCACAGAGATTATCAAGAAGTAGATCCCAACAGACTTTGACTATTGTGAAGTTAGCTATTTTGGCTAAGAAGATGTACAACATATCTAAGGTGTTATCTTCTGATATGTGAATACTCAATGAGTCCCTTAGAACCGCTGTTCTTCCCTTCAGTGGTTTTTGATGCTGACTTCTCTAAGGTTCTCTCATAAGGTGTATACCTTTGAGTATTTTGGATAGCTGATAGTGATCAGATGTGCTGATCATTAGTCAGAGGTAAACTTTGCTCTTTTGTTTACGATTTGACTATATCATATAAAGAGTGAGAGTTGGGCCTCTGATGTAATGCGCTATCTTAAATTAGGCTGATTTAATGTTTCAAATACTTGTTAGGGATAATTTTGTCAGAATTTGACTCAAAAGATGATGTTGGTGGCTGACCTGTAACTTTTATTCCTCATGGTGGCGGCTGAAGATGACTGATCACAACCCCCCAATATGGTGGTTGTGTGGTTTCTAATCTTGGAGGCGGTTTTAGGCTGGAAATAGAAAAGATGTGAGTGGTAGAAGATGAAGTTAAACCCACTATAAATGTAGAAGATGAGTGTATGAAATGACAAAAATACCCTCAATAATTGTAGTAAAATGTCAAAAATATCTTATGTAAATCCTATGTAGATATGAGCTACTTATGTGTATGCCATGTTGGCATGTAAAGGAAAATAAATTATAATTTGTTAAGTTGATGATGAAGTCAAACGAAGTATTTTTCTTTAAGTTCAACTCTAAGGAAGGTATGGACGCTATGCTTGAAAACGGCCCGTGGTTAATTCGCAATGTGCCATTTATTCTGAAGAAATGTTCACTGGATACGAATATTATGAAGAAGGATGTGTGTAATGTTCTGGTTTGAGTTAAGAGTCATGGTATTCCTATTTCAGTATTCACAGAAGATGGTTTGAGTATTATTACAACCAAACTAAGAACCCGAGTGATGCTTGATTCTTACACTTCCGTAATGTATATGGAGTCATGGGTTAGGTCAAGCTATGCACGTGTCATGAATCATGATTGAGTTAAGAGCTGACGCGGAGGTGAAACACTCCCTCGTGGTGGCGGTTTCAAAATTCGAGGGTGAGGGGTATACTATGCACATTGTTCGTATTGAGTACGAGTGGACACCTCAACGATGCTCAAGTTGCAAAGTATTTGGTCACGTTCTTAATGAGTGTCCTATGAAACTTGCTACAGATGCTATTAAGAACATGAATGAAATCGCCAAGGCAAGTTATTTGTGGGGTTTAGATTGGTTCAAACTCACAATTCGTTTATAAACCTAAGGCACCAAGGAATCCGAAGGAAAGTAATGATAAAAATGATACTACGATTCCCTCCACATCGAACCCGTTTGATTTTTTTTGGGTAAAGGGTTACCCCTGGTAAAAAAAATCAACATGTTTTGAACTACTTACTAATCTCTTCTGTAGATTGATATCACTTTTCTCTGAAACCCAATCGTTACAAGCTTAGTATGGGATAGGATCGTAACAGGATGGTTGATACTATTGATTTTACAAAACATGTTATTTCTTGCAAGTAACTATTCACTTAACTATTGTGTGGATTGAGTTCCCTTTTACATTGTTAATATTTTACTGAAATTTTGCATTCTTACCAACTATTTTCATAGTTGATTCATTTTTTAAATGCTTTTCAGGTGATCATCAATAAAGTGGATATTTAGGAAGGCACGTGTATGGACGCTTTCCATTTATATTATGTTTTAAAAACAATGACTTGTCTTTCAGAACTATTTCAAAACATATTATAATCTTGTAACATTTTTTGATTAATTCATGTATGGTGTTATGACTATTATCTATATCTTATGCGTTGTGTCTCGCAATGTTGCACCTCATGTTTTCACTTTAGTGGGATGTGACACGAATTTAGATACTTGCTTTTACCAACACACGTTTAGGGGCGGCGTTAGGATAATCATTAATCAAATGACCATAAAGCAAACAAGTACCACGCCGAGGGGGTTCCCACTCATACTCAATACGAATATTCTCTTTTCTATAACCGCCACTGCCTAAACTTTATACCTTTTCTAGACCAAAAAAATGTGACTTCTCAAAATGCCTCAGGAAAATTAGGCGACTAGTCCACTACCTTTTAAATGTTTACAAATGTCTCATATAATTGCAATAATGTTGTCAAGTGTCCAAAGGCGACTTAGGCAACTTGAGCGACCTGTACTTGAATGGGACACTTATCAATGTAAGTCGCCTAAGTCGCTCAAGTCTCATTAGACATTTTGAGAAGTCACTTTTATTTGGTTTAAAAAAGGTGACTTTATGAGACCGAAACACATAGAGAATTACGTAGTTATATAAACATTAACATCATTTATAATGTTATATATCGAACATTAATTTTGGGGCCTAAGATATTAGAGGTCTTTGGTCTACCGTCGAAAACGGCTATGTGAGTTTTTATTAAGCGGAAACAATTTACATAACATTTCCTCCTCAATCTGATACTCATTTATTTCATATATTGCAATCAATAAATCGATAATAGAAGTTAGCTCTGTGGTGTTTCATTCCAATTTATGCATGTTTAATTTTAACATAGTTGTTGTGCTTTTGCATAATATTTAATCATCATATTTTTCTACTGAAAAAAATAATAAATCGGTGAACGACTATTCTTTACCCTAATTTGTCAACGTTATTATATAATATTTGTATCACTATATAAAAAACAGCTAGCTATCTCAATATAATATAACCTAGCAAATCAAATATATGATTGTTTTTGTTATCCAAAGTATTCCAAACAGATCCTAATCACTACTATCCCTTTTAGCACGTATATTATAAGAAACCCTTTTTTCATTTTCCCAGGTTGATATATCTCACACAAAAGTCTAAATTACATATAAACTGGTAGTTTAAAAACATAAAATTCGATCCCCTAAAAGGAAATACGGGTATTTTACATTAAGCCGTCTCAAAATCATTGTCTACACTCGACAAGAAGACATCAATCAACTACATAATTCCTTAGCCTATCTTTAAAAAAAAATAAATAAAAAAAAAAAAAATACAAAACAAAACGTTAGCAAGCCAAATACAGGATATTAATCAAAACAAGTCTTTAACATGAATAATGGAGTTGGAGGAGAATAATAAGTTGGCTGAAGCCTGCAGTTTAGTAGGTGTGGGGAAGATGTTAACTTTAATTTGGTTTTTTGGTGGCGGGCCATTCTTGAACAAGCATATAGCATATATGCATGTTTCCTAACCTATATCAAATTCACTTGACATGTAAAGAAAAGTTTTTTCCCTGGTATTTTGTTTAATTTGTGTATCATGCAAGGTTGATATAAGTATACAAAACCTGTTAAACTTAGGTCTATTTTCTTTAACGGCGGTTTTAATTAAAGGCTAACAAAAAAACTAGAAAGATGTTACACATCAGGAATTATTCAAATTCATAATCAAGTGCAGTTGATATTAATTAATGTTGCTTACATTTTAACAAATTAAAAAAAAAAAAAAAAAAAAAAAAAAAAAAAAAAAAAAGATGGCATGATTTATGCATGCAACTCCTGCAACCACAACATGCAATGGTCACCACTCATCACTTCTTCATATTCCATCTCAACGTAACATTATTATTCAACACATCACCTTTCATCTACAATGGTCACCACTTTTCCCACCTTTCAAACTTACCCTAAATACCCCCCACACACTCACAAATCTAATAAATAATAAAAACTTGCATGGTTATAGAGTGGTGAGTACCCGCACCACTCACTCCTTTTCATCTCCCATACTCACGCGTGTAAATGATGACCGCAATAGCGTGAATGGTGAGGAGGTGAGAGAAAGAGTGACCCGTCAAGTTTATTACACCCAGCCTAAGGAATAAAGTACATCAAAAGTTCATTGGTCTTAAAACCATAAGCATCAAGCTTAAAGGATTATGAACCTGATACCGACTACATATATGTCTTATGATGCCTTTTGCTTGTCAATCTTGAATATTTATATGTAATATAATTACCTACATTAGTTTTGTGAAAAAATATATCAAAATAGAACTAATACCAAAGAAGATGGTTTGAAGAACATGCGTGCGAATATCATGATATTCATTGAAATCTTTGTATCGTAGTATGGTCTTTACATTCAATATTTCAATTAAATATATGAAAAAAAAAATTATTTAAAGGCTAAAAGATTATTTAAAGTAAGCATAAATAGTTATAACTGAACAAATCACATGAACACTTATATTTGTTTAGGACCATTAGAAGCATTTTGAAGCTTTTAAATTTTGTTTTATAGAATTTTATGTTTTTTTAGAAAAAAAGCTTTTAAGTTATAGATTTTATATTAAACGGTTTAACCAAACGCTAATTGAGAAAGCTTTTACTTTCGCGGTTTTCAGATTATATGCTTGTTGTGCCAAAAGACGAGGCTGTGCCAAAAGACTAATAAAGCTATAGACTAATAAAGCTATGATAATAAGTTAAAGATCCCTAACCGATTAACTCTCTGGTGATTTTGGCGACACAACCCTAACATCCCTAAAATCAATTTTCTTCTGCTAATCGACCCTAATTCTTATCCCTTTTACGTTCTTCTTGCTCTAAATCTGTTCTACGATTTATTCTAGTCCAGTTTGGAGTGATTTGCACAGGTTGCTGGTCGATTTCTTTGGAACGATTTCTAGGGTTTAGGTTGTTCGTGGTGATTAGTGTTTTTCTGAACCGACTTCGCCTTGTTGTCGGACCTGTTCATTGTCGATCGCTCTCTATCCATTCCAATCCATTACTGATCGAATTTATTATGGTGGGAGGTTAGTATTTTGGTTCGTATTGCTATAAACCCTAATCTCTTAGATTAGGGTTTTATTCTCTTTTTTGGTATCGCATGCTTGTTGCTGGTTTGATTATTTTTTGCTTTGTGTACGTGGGGGTGAGAGATGGAAAGGGGTTTTTTGAGTCCTAAGCTTGGTAAGATGGATGCTAGTGTTCCAATAGTTCATGTTGATGTTTTGGATGATAATGTGAACAAGGGTAACGATAAGGTTGTTTTGGATGATTTGGAGCAGTCCTCTCATGGTTCAAAACAGCCTAATGTGGAGCTATTAATTGCTAATGCGAATAAGAAGTTTGATGAAGCAATGAATAAAATTGATAGTGATATTGCCAATATGGCTTCATCTTCTGAGTTGAACAATTCGAGTGGTAGTGGGACTCCTTCTAATGCACCCAAGGTTGATTCTATGAGTGGTAATGGAGTGAAGTCGGTTTCTTATGTGGGTGTTGCTTCTAATGATTCTCAGAAACATGTGTCTAATTTTCGAAGATTAGAAAGCAGCAATAAGAAGGATAATGTTGACCTTTCTGTCCCAATGAAGGTAGTGGAAGAGGTGAACACGCGGTTTGAGAATACTCTATATGGATATTTCCTTGGTCAGCGCCTTGCTTTTCCTGTCGTGGATTATTATGTTCGCAATGCGTGGGCTAAGTATGGGTTACAAAAGGTAATGATGAACGCTAAGGGGTTTTTCTTCTTCAAGTTTACTTCGAAGAAAGGTGTTGATGATGTGCTTGATAATGGTCCATGGCTGATCCGTAATGTTCCTATTATTCTTAAACCTTGGACTTTGAATACCAATTTGTTGAAAGAGGATTTAACTCACATTCCGGTGTGGGTTAAATTTCATGATGTTCCTTTAGCGATGTTTTCTGATGATGGCCTTAGTTTGCTTGCTACTTTGATTGGGACTCCCAAGAGATTGGATGCCTTTACTAGTCAGATGTGCAAAGAATCTTGGGGTAGGAGTAGTTTTGCTAGATGTATGATTGAAGTGAAGTCGGATGAGGTACTTAGGGACAGCCTTACTGTTGAGATCCCTTTACTTGACGGTTCGGGTTCGACTATTGAGAAGATCCGTGTGGAATATGAGTGGAAACCGCCTCGCTGTGATAAATGCAAGGTGTTTGGACATGTTTTGGTGGATTGTCCTAAGGGTGTGATACCGACTGCTCAACCTTCTAAGAATGTTAATGATGGTTTTCAGACTGTTAACAATAAGAAGAAGGGTAAGAAAGCTGCCTCGAATACGGGTCGAGGAGGTTTTACTAAACCTGTTGTGGGTAAGCATTTTGAATATCAGCCAAAGAAGACTCCTACTGTACCCAAGAAAGTTAATGATAGTAAGAAGAAGACTTCTGATATGGCTAGTACGAGTGGAACAACGATCTCTACATCTAACCAATTTGATGCGCTTAATATGGATGATACGGATACGTTTGGTATTCCTACGTATGACACCAGCATGGATGTGGATACTGGCAGTACAATGGAAGTTAATGTGGATAAGTCGGTTAAGACTAGTGCTACATCACAAGAACCACTTGTGAGTGATTCAATGGGAACTAAGGAAGTTGGTTCTACTCCTTTAGTTGATAAAATTAGTAAGTTTGAAAAGCTTCTTATTGATGGGAAAGGTACTCTTGTTGATGATGATGGTCATCCTGTTCCGTCTGCCTCTGTCACTAAGAGGGCTAACCCATTTTCCAAGGTGGGTGAGGTTGTGGTTACTGATAGTGAGGATGAGGAGGTTCTTAACACGTTCGACGAATCTGCGAATCTTTTTGGTCGAAGTCTAGAGCGTGAAGATGAGTTTGATGACTATGATGATTACTCGAAGCAAATTCATGATCTTCCAGGGGAATTGGATGCTCTTAATGCCATTTATGGCTTTAATCTCCAAGGTCGTAGGAAGTAGTTATTTTTGTCCGAGTTTGTTTTCTTTATGATGTGGTAGTGGCTTTGTTTTCTTGTCTAGAAAATAGGAAGTACCTTGTTATGTAAGCTATTCGCCTATGTAACGGGCTGAGATATGGGATTCACTCATATCCGTTGTTCTTAACTGTTTTTTGGAGTAATATATTTACCGGGTCTTTTGACCTTTTACCCAAAAAAAAATATGATAATAAGTTAGTTATAGACTAAAAAAGCTAGCTAGTTGTGCCAAAAGACGAGGCTGTTAGAAGAATCACCTGGATCGATCGGTGTACTGTGTACATCATCATGAAAACTCATTTGCTAAGCCTATTAGAATAGCCCACTTAGTACGTACACTAAACTTGGGCCACAGCCCCTTGTGCTATATAATGTTTTTGACTAAGCCTACTAGAACTTACAATTTTTCCTAGGGGATTGTTCGGTTTATGATTTCGATTTACGACTAAGCCGAGTTTATGATTTACGAATAAATCAATATATTGTTCGGTTTATGACTAAGCCTACTAGAACTTACGAGATTTTCAAGTTTAACTGCAAACATCACCGAATAAACCAAACGATAACAGCCTGCAAAATAAGCTAATCTATATACTTTTTACATGATTCGCAATTCTTAAGAAGGATCATATGCTCTTTTGTAATTTATGTCATATATGGCGTTGAAACATGACGTTCTTATCTGTTCTTATTGATGGATAATATTTGATGGTTAACGATATAATGCTGTGAAAGAATTTAATCAATGTTGATGCAGGTGTTACATGAGATTTGGGTAAATAGTAAACGAATAGCAGGCCTATTATACTTGCCCTTATAAATCATTTAATCTTAACACATATTTACAATCTTTTAAATTTGTAGAATGCAAAATTAAATAACCTTCAACATCAAGCTAACACGAACACATAAACGTCCTATAGATGAATCTGATAATGATGACATGCATCGTGACGACGTGAAATGAAACCCATTAAAAAGTTGAAATATGGTTTTGGTGAGAGATACGACATGGCTACCAAAAAATCTTTTAACTTGTAAGTGAGCTGTTTATCCACACACACACACAAACGTGTGAGTGAGCTATACGAGTGCATTCTATTTTCAAAACTTGACCCCATCGATAAATACAACTGTAGATTTAGTTGGGGACATTTTTACCAGTGAAAGCCTTGAAGATTTAAGTGAGCCTGCTCCTTATATCAGTAAGACTATTTGACATAGCTAGCTTGTACCAAGCAGCGGAGGCAGACTTTTTGTTGAGTATAAAACTAAAATTATCAAGTTTGGATACAACATTAGCGGGTCAAAACGAAAATTAATGCAAAATCGTACTAAATTATCATCTTTTGTATGTACGGGAAACTAAAACCATATGCTTATGGTTTTAGTTTCCCGTACATACAAAAGATGAATTAAAAATCATGATTGCTACGTATCACTACTAGTGGTAATTCATCAGTACCGCAAGTTTACAAATACTTGTGCTAAAGTACATAAAGTTACATATCGAAAGACCCTTTGCTTCAAAACTTTTCTGGCCTAATTCTTATTCCTTTCAGTTTCAGATACCACTTGTCTAAAATACAAAAAAGCATGTCGATTTTTGCTAGTGTTGTCTTTGTTCGTGTATTATATGCGTTATCTTTTTGCTGTTGTAATGTTAAACGGGCACCGATACATGGTGTATGCTGGTCAATTCCCACCAAGTTTCTCCCTATTAATGATGAATATATGTAGGTCATAGATCCACCTTGCTTCCGATAGACCAAAGGTAATCGTCATACGGGGTCACCTTTCACATCAGCGTCACCTCAGATTTCTCTGTCCTCTCACTTCCCCTCACACCATCTCACATTTATTAAAATACTCGCTTTATGCAAACATACTAAATAACCCACATACACTCACAAACTAAATAAACAAAAATAAAAATGCACAAATGCCTAGAAGTTTTCGCTCACCTCTATGAGCTTTTGTGACCATCTCACGCGTGACCAATATATCAAGTAATGGTGTTGGTGGTGTGAAGTGGTGTGACGGGTGATGGCCTCACACCCATTACTTTTAAGTCTAATAGATGAACAAAAAGAATTGGAGGGATGAAAACCGCATCTTTTGAGGGAAGATGACGCCCGATGAGAAACAACAAACGAGTGCCAGAGAGGGGATCATAAACAGTGGAAGCTAGTATGTCTCTATCTCAGCTCTCTTTGTTAGCTCAAGATATTGCGTACCATTTTTAGTTACACTAATCGATGCTTTTGCTGATCTGATATCATCCATGTGCTTATTCCTCCTGGACCCTAGGTGTCAACATGTACATTTTTATTTGCTTATGCTTTTGTGGGATGGTTATAACATGTGGGACATTCTTTGGTGGACATATATACTTGCAATCTAATCAACTTTAAATTTGTTTATATCGTTAATGCAGATCGTTCATATATGCCTAGATACGTTATTGCTGTTCAATCTTTTATATTTGCATACATAAATGATATAGGTTGTCGGTGCCCTTCCTTCTATGTGTTATACCAACTTATACACTTTTGCGATGCTCTTTTTTGCGATGGTTACTCAGTTACGCAAGAGGCATTGTTACATCGACACGTACACTTGCATTAGAGTTCATTAAAGGGATGTCTCTGGAATACTGAGGGTAACATACATTTACACAGTTGTCTCGTTAGGTCTCTGGACTATATAGGATGCAAGGCGCGAGGTCATGCAAAGGCAACCTTTATTTTGCTAATACTTACATTACACGGCAATGATGCATAAGTTACAGGATCGGACACACCCTTGCACTGCAACATAATTTGACCGCAACATAATTTGACCTTAACAATCACTTTACCATTTCTATTGGATATAGGATAAATGATTTGAGTTAGTCACAAGGTTGAGTAACCTCCTTTGTACTTAATATAGCTCATGATCAACTGTCTAAGTAAAGTGTTTGCAGTGGTTCAACAATATCAATAAACATTCCCCATATCCTTAATTAGATAATACCATAGGTTTACTTGTCATCATAGACACAACATCAACATTGGCTCTTTAACCTTGCAATGTAGATTTAAGTCCACATTAGTCTTGTCTTCGAAAATTAATTTGTTTGACCTTAAAGTTCAAACATAATGTTCTCTCTATGTGTCATGAAACATTGACTAGATGCATGATGCATATGATGATGGAAACAGTGTCAAGAGGACTAAAAGTAGTGCTGATCTTTTTCAAAAAATTGATTGTTAGTGGAAAATGCATGAACTCATTAATTAACAATCATATCTCCTAGTGCTGGTTCATGTCATTGAACTTGCTATCGTCACCATTAAATATAATCTGGTATTAATTAGTTTCATTATGTTTTTTAATGCAGGGGATGCCGACAGAGGTGTTATTTTACAACCTGAAGCGAAAGCTACCCTTTACTTGCCTCGGGTCTTTATATGAGGTCGATATGGTCCAGCCAAACCGAACCCATGGTGCATGGCAGCTAATCATGGTCAAGTATGGTGAGAGAAATGAGAAGAGAGGGGCCAAAAAGGATATCTGTGTTGCCAATAATTTCGCTAAATTTTGGTGGTCGGTTGATGGCCCTATTTCTATAAAAGAATGTCACGGTTACATTTTGGGCTATTGGGTCATTAGTTAGTAGCAAAGCAATGTTGCAAGTTGCAAAAAGCTTCGTTTGGTGGACACCCTTTTTGGGTGTTTGTTAAATAACGTCACAAATCATGTACCAAGTTGCCCCTTAACAATACAATGCATATAGCAATGTGCTTTAGTTTTGACAAAATTGTTATTGAGTTTGTACATAATGCTTATTCAACTTATGTGTGTGTAATCCGGCCACCACTTGTGTATTGTTTAGTACATCTGTAAGTCTCATTTTTAGTGTGAAGTTTTTAGGGTATGCAACGGTATAAAATTGGCAACTACCGATTACCCGTACAGAAATCTTCAAATCATTGTATTCGCGTAAAACTAATAGAAACGAGCTTTGATGTCTCCTGATTTAGATTTCCCTTTAGTGGCTATCTTGACATGTACCTATGATTTAGGCAAGCAGGAAAGAAATGATTAATACCAGTTTTTAGTGTAAAAAAACAATTTATGACATTTTGATTAAAGTGCATCACGAATTTTATCAAAAAAAATTTTTTTGCCCCCGTCCTCTAAAATTCTGGGTCCGCCACTGTATGGCGGTGCAGCATGAAGTTCTTATTTGTTCTTATTCATGGATAATAGTTGATGCATGGTTAACAGTGTAATGCTGTGAAAGAATTTAATCAACGTTGATGCAGGTGTTACATGAGATTTGGTAAATAGTTAACTGATAGCAGGCCTGAGATACTTGTCCTTATAAATCATTTAATCTTACCATTTATTTACAATCTTTTAAATTTGTAGAATGCAAAATAACCTTCAACATCAAGCTAGCACGAACTCATGAACGTCCTATAGATGATGAATCTGTTGATGACGACATCCTGACACCATCAGCGCTTCATTTTAGAAAGAGATTTAAAATAAACAAACAAACATGTGTTTAAATCACAATGAAGCCATTAAAAAGTTGAATACGGTGTTGGGGAGGATACAACATTGCTACCAAAAACTCTTTTAACTTGTAAGTGGACACTTTTACCACTGAAAGCGTTGAATTGAAGGTATAAGTGAGTCTGCTCCTAAAAGTCCAATAGACCATCAGTTCACTATTTGACATAGCTTGTAACAAGCAGCGGAAGCAGACTTTTTTTCTGAGTGAGTACCAACTAAAATTATCAAGCTTTGATACAACATTACTGGGTTCAAAACGAAAATTAATGCTAAATCATACTAAATTATCAACTTTTGTATATACAGGCATTTAAAAACCGTATGTTGGTAACTAAAAATAGTGGGACAGGTGAACAATAAGTGGACTAAGAATGGTAATATCATGATCGCTACGTATCACTACTAGTGGTACATTCATCAGTACCGTGAGTTTAGAAATACTCGTGTTAAAGTACATAAAAGTTTCATATCGAAAGACCCTTTGCTTCAAAACTTTTTTGGCCTGATTCTTTTGCCTTTCAGATACCACTTGTCTAAAATACAAAAAAGCAGGTAGATTTTTGCTAGTGTTGTCTTTGTTCGTGTAATATATGCGTTATCTTTTTGCTACTGTAATGTTAAAAGGGCACCGATGCATGGTGTATGCTGGTCAATTCCCGCCAAGTTTCTCCATCTTAAATGATGAATGTAGGTCACGGGTCCACCTGGCTTCCGTTATACAGGAAGGAAACGATATGGAGGGATGGAAGCAGCATCTTTTCAAGGAAGATGACGCCCACTGAGAAACAACAAACGAGTGCCCGAGTGGGGATCATAAACAGTGGAGGTATGTCCCTATCTCTCTTTTTATGCTTAAGATATTGCGTACCATTTTTAGTTTATTAAACTAATCGATGCTTTTGCTGATCTGATATCATCCATGTGCTTATTCGTCCTGGACCCTAGGTATCGACATGTACATTTTTATTTGATTATGTTTTTTTTGGGATGGTTATAACATGTGGGACATTATTTGGTGGACATACTTGCAATCTAATCAACTTTAACATTTTTTATTTCGTTAATGCAGATGGTTCATATACGCCTAGATAACATTATTGCTGTTAAATCTTTTGTTTATTGCATCCATAAATGATATAGCTAGATTGTCGGTGCCTTTCCTTTAATGTGCTATGCTGACATAAACATTTTTGTAATGCTCTCTGTGAAGGTTACTCGAGAGGTATTGTTACATCGACACACTTGCATAGTTCGTTAAAGGGACAATGTCTATAGAATACCGAGGGCGTACCATACAGTTACAGTTGTCTCGTTTAGATCACTGGACTAAGTAAGATGCCAGGTGCCAGGCCGTTCACCCAAAAGCAACTTTTATAGCGCCAATTGCATTAGCCCTGTCAAAAGTGGCAAAATTACTAGACCTCTATAACAGAATTTGACCTTAGCAATCTATTTACCATTTTCTAGCGCAACTTTTGTAGAATATGGGATAAATAATTGAATAATTTCAAGCACAAGGTTGAGTTACCTCCTTTGCACTTATTATGGCTCAATGGTCTGAGTAACGTGTTTGCTACAGTTCAACAATATCACTAATCCTTTCCCATTCTCTTTGAGCCAAAGGTGCCATGGCTAGGCAAACCTCCTCATTTGAGGCTCACGGGTGCCACATCACTCCAACACCTCTTCACAACTAACCTCATCCTCACTCACAACTAACTTCAATTTACTCATTTGGGGCCACCACTTACAAATTTATTTTTTTAATCATTTCACTAAATTAATTAAATTTATTTCACAAATAATTAAAAATACCACACCATACTAATTTTATTTCATCAAATTAAAAAAGTTACAATACGAAAAAAAAAACGACACGAAAAGAAAAAAAATAAATGATACGAAATAAAATACATCAAGTTGTAACGAAATTAATTATCCCTATTTTGTTGAAATTCTTCTCATTGTTGTTGTTGCCAAACATGCTCGATAAGACATCGTTGAAGTCTTTTGTGTATGTGTTTATCGCGTAGTTCTTTGTTTTGTCTTCTATGCATTGCGCAACGTTCAACCCATGTCTTTTGCATATGTGGTTGCAGAGGAATATACATTTCGGCAGCTTCGGATATCGCATATTTTTTATCTTTCAAGATCATGTTATGCATTATGATGCACGAGTACATGATTCTCCGTAACTTGCCCACAGTAAATTGCCGCGCCGGTTGGGCAATAATACGCCAACGTCCTTGGAGGACACCATAAGCTCTCTCGATATCTTTTCGAGCACTTTCTTATTTCGCTTTCCATGCAGCATTTTTTGCGTTACTTGCAACCGTGAATGATTTGACGAACGCTGCCCATTCTTGGTAAATTCTATCAGCTAGATAATACCCATGCTTAAATAACCATAGACATTGAACACCAACTTACTTAATGAGGATTTGACTAACATCCCGGTGTGGGTTAAATTTCATGATGTTCCTCTTGCTATGTTTTCTGATGATGGTCTTAGTCTTCTTGCCACATTGATTGGTACGCCCAAACGGTTAGATGCCTATACCAGCCGAATGTGCAAGGAGGATGAGGTGTTTAGGGATAACCTCACTGTTGAGATACCTTTACTTGATGGGTCGGGTGTGACTATTGAGAAGATACGGGTTAAATACGAGTGGAAACCACCTCGATGTGATAAGTGTAAGATATTTGGTCATACTTTGAATGACTGTCCTAAAGTTGTTATACCTCCTGTTCAGCCTGCTAAGCCTGTTAATGATGGTTTCAAGACTGTCAATAACAAGAAGAAAGGAAAGCAAGGTGGTCATACAATTTCGGGTCAAGTATGGTTTACTAAACCTGTTGTAGGTAAGCAGTTTCAGTATCAACCCAAAAAGACTCCTCATGAACCCAAGAAAGTGGATGACACTAAGAAGAAGACTTTTGATGTGGCTAGTTCTAGTGGAACGAAGATTTCTACATCTAACCAGTTTGATGCTCTTAATATGGATGATACTGATGCTTTTGGTATGCCACTATTGACACCAACAAGGATGTGGATTCTGGTCGTACAATGGAAGTTAATAAGGATGAGTCTTTAAACGGTAATGCATCACAAGAACCGCTTGTGAGTGATTCAATGAGAACAAAGGAAGTTGGTTCTACTCCTATAGTTGAGAAAATTGGGAAGCTTGAAGAGCTACTTATTGATGGGAAAGCTACTCTTGTGGATGATGATGGTCATCCTATTCCGTCTACCTCTTCCACTAAGAGGGCTAACCCATTTTCAAAGGTGGGTGAGGTTGTGGTTTCTGATAGTGATGATGATGAGGTTCTTAACACGTTCGATGAATCAGCAAATCTTTTTTGTGGTGGTCATGAGCGTGAAGATGAGTTTGATGACTATGATGATTATTCGAAGCAAATTTATGGTCTTCCAGGAAATTTGGATGCTCTTAATGTCATGTATTGCTTTAATCTCCAAAGTCGTAGGAAGTAGTTTATATTTTTGTCTGAGTCTTTTGTTATCATATGGTTAGTGGTTTTGTTTTCTTGTTTAGAAAATAGGAAGTATCTTGTATGTAAGCTTTTCGCCTATATAATGGGCTGAGATATGGGATTCACCCATATCCGTTGTACTTAAATGCTTTTTGGAGTAATATATTTACCGGGTCGTTGACCTTTTACCCAAAAAAATTAAATTTTCTTCTGTATACTTCAAACGGAACCATGTTGGCGATGTCGTCAATCAGGTCGTCGAATAACGGCGAATTATACAAAACGGTGAGATCGTTATTGGCACCTGCCAAACCAAAAAATGAATGCCAAATCCACAAATCATACGACGCGACAACTTCAAGCATTATGGTTGGATACTTTTTATCACCTCTGTGAAATTGCCCTTTCCATTCTTTCAGACAATTCTTTCATTCTCAATGCATACAATCGATGTTTCCCAACATTTCCGGTATCTTATAGACCAAATTATGTGCGTCGTATAACTTATGAATGTCAGTCTCGAAAGGTTTTCTTAAAAACTCCTTTCCAAACAACTGGATTATACACATAGTAAAAAAATCTAGACAATCACGTGCACAGTGTTCACCTATTTGTAAATACTCATCTAATGCATCACCATGAATCCCGAAAGCCAATTGGCGTAGTGCACATGTGCATTTCATAATCACACTAAAACTCATTACACCCTTACCATTAGGTCGTTGTTTAAAGAAGTTAAAATGTGCGAGAAGAGGATGATGAGTTTCAATAAACGTTTAAATACTTTGGACTATTTCTAAGAATAGTTTACGGCTCTTACGAAAACGACGTCTAAAATTTTCTTCCGTATATTTTGGTTGATCACCAAAATAGTAGGCCAATAGACGTGTTTCAGCAAGTTCACGTTCACGGGGATGTATCGACGGCGTTTTGAAGGACCGGCTTCTTGGTTTTGCAACAATTACTCGCGTTCAAATTTTGCGAGCATCATCTCTAGCTCCGTTATCTCTTCAAAGTCACTAACACTTAAATACGATGATTCACTCATGTTTCTTGTTTTTAATATGTGTAAGTGTTTGAAGTACATGTTGTGTAAAATTGTATTGAAATGATAAATTGTATATGTTCTATTTATAAAGGATATATTAAGAAGAAAAAAAAAAAGGAATGAACCGTTGTTTAAACGGTAATATTACCGTTCGAATTAAATGCATGAAGCTTGGGTCAGAAAAAGTGTCAGAACCATGGCTCGTCGTCTGCACGAGGAGGGCTGGAGTGGCGAGCTACAACGAGCCCCACTCGGTGTCATGACGAGCAACAACGAACGAAATCAAACCTCACGTAAGAGTGACGAGCATGCATGACGAATGACACCTTTGGCTCTTAATGCCATAGGTTGACTTGTCATCATAGACACAAAATCCATATTGGCTCTATAATTGCAATGTAGGTTTTAATTAGTCTTGTCTTTGAAAATTAATATTTTTGACCTTAAAGCTCAACTCAATGTTCTCTATATTGATTAGACACATAATGCATATGGTGATGGAAATAGTGTCTAGCGGACCAGAAGTAGTGCTGATCTTTTTCAAAAATTGATTGTTAGTGGAAAATGCATGAGCTCATTAACAATCATATCTCGTAGTGCTGGTTTATATCATAGAACGTGCTATCGTCGCCATTAAATATAATCTGGTATTAGTTTCACTCTTCATTTTAATGCAGGGGGTGCCGAAAGAGGTGTTAATTAACAACCTGAATCGAAAGCTACCCTGATAATACTACTTGTCTCGGGTCTTTGTCCGAGGTCGATATGTTCCAACCGAAACGAACCCTTTGTGCAGCTAGTCATGGTCAAGCTAGTATATATATGGTGGGAGAAATGAGAAGAGAGGGGCCAAAACAAGGATATACGTGTGTTGGCAATAATTTCGATAAATTTGGGAGGTCGGTTGATGGCCCCATATCTATAAAAGAATCTCACGATTAGTTAGTAGCAAAGCAATGTTGCAAGTTGCAAAAAGTTTCGTATAGTACTGGACACCGTTTTTTGTGTATTTGTTAAAAAATGTCATAAATCATGTACCAAGTTGCCCCTTTACGATACAATACATATAGCAATGTGCTTTAACTTTGACAAATTTGTCATTGAATTATTGAATAGTATTGATAATGCTTATTTTAACTTATGTGTGTGTAATCCGGCCGGCCACAACTTGTATATTTTTTTGCCCCCCGTCCTTTAAAATTCTGGGTCCGCCAATGTATGGCGGTGCAGCATGAAGTTCTTATTTGTTCTTATTCATGGATAATAGTTGATGGTTAACAGTGTAATGCTGTGAAAGAATTTAATCAACGTTGATGCAGGTGTTACATGAGATTTGGTAAATAGTTAACTGATAGCAGGCCTAAGATACTTGTCCTTATAAATCATTTAATCTTAACATTTATTTACAATCTTTAAAATTTGTAGAATGCAAAATAACCTTCAACATCAAGCTAACACGAGTCCTATAGATGAATCTGTTGATGACGACATCCTGACACCATCAGCGCTTCATTTTAGAAAGAGATTTAAAACAAACAAACGAACATGTGTTTAAATCACAATGAAGCCATTAAAAAGTTGAATACGGTGTTGGGGAGGATACAACATTGCTACCAAAAACTCTTTTAACTTGTAAGTGGACACTTTTACCACTGAAAGCGTTGAAGATATAAGTGAGTCTGCTCCTAAAGGTCCAATAGACCATCAGTTCACTATTTGACATAGCTTGTAACAAGCAGCGGAGGCAGACTTTTTTTCTGAGTGAGTACCAACTAAAAAGTCTAAAATTATCAAGCTTTGATACAACATTAGTGGGTTCAAAACGAAAATTAATGCTAAATCATACTGAATTATCAACTTTTGTATATACAGACATTTAAAATCCATATGTTGGTAACTAAAAATAGTGGGACAGGTAAACAATAAGTGGACTAAGAATGGTAATATCATGATCGCTACGTATCACTACTAGTGGTACATTCATCAGTACCGCGAGTTTAGAAATACTCGTGTTAAAGTACATAAAAGTTTCATATCGAAAGACCCTTTGCTTCAAAACTTTTTTGGCCTGATTCTTTTGCCTTTCAGATACCACTTGTCTAAAATACAAAAAAGCAGGTAGATTTTTGCTAGTTTTGTCTTTGTTCGTGTAATATATGCGTTATCTTTTTGCTACTGTAATGTTAAAAGGGCACCGAAGCATGGTGTATGCTGGTCAATTCCCGCCAAGTTTCTCCATCTTAAATGATGAATGTAGGTCACGGGTCCACCTGGCTTCCGTTATACAGGAAGGAAACGATATGGAGGGATGGAAGCAGCATCTTTTCAAGGAAGATGACGCCCACTGAGAAACAACAAACGAGTGCCCGAGTGGGGATCATAAACAGTGGAGGTATGTCCCTATCTCTCTTTTTATGCTTAAGATATTGCGTACCATTTTTAGTTTATTAAACTAATTGATGCTTTTGCTGATCTGATATCATCCATGTGCTTATTCGTCCCGGACCCTAGGTATCGACATGTACATTTTTATTTGATTATGTTTTTTTTTGGGATGGTTATAACATGTGGGACATTATTTGGTGGACATACTTGCAATCTAATCAACTTTAACATTTTTTATTTCGTTAATGCAGATGGTTCATATACGCCTAGATAACATTATTGCTGTTAAATCTTTTGTTTATTGCATCCATAAATGATATAGCTAGATTGTCGGTGCCTTTCCTTTAATGTGCTATGCTGACAAACATTTTTGTAATGCTCTTTTCTGTGAAGGTTACTCGAGAGGCATTGTTACATCGACACACTTACATTATAGTTCGTTAAAGGGACATTGTCTATAGAATACCGAGGGTGTACCATACAGTTACAGTTGTCTCGTTTAGATCACTGGACTATGTAAGATGCAAGATGCCAGGCCGTTTACCCAAAAGCAACTTTTATAGCGCCAATTACATTAACCCTGTCAAAAGTGCCAAAATTACTAAACCTCTATAGCAGAATTTGACCTAAGCAATCTTTTTACCATTTTCTAGCGCAATTTTTGTTGAATATGGGATAAATAATTTCAATCACAAGTACCTCCTTTGCACTTATTATAGCTCAACAGTCTGAGTAACGTGTTTGCTTCAGTTCACAATATAATTAAGAGCAATGCTAGAACCACATGAATAATTCACAAAAAAAATTCAGACGTTGACGTGTTAGCGGGTGATTGGTTGAATTAGAAAAAGGAGAGAGAAACTGACACAAAATACACCAATCACCCGCTGACACGTTAGGATGTGAATTTTTTTTATGGATTCTTTATTTAGTTACAGCATTTGATCTATCATTAATCATTTCCCATTCTCTTAATGCCAAAAGTTGACTTGTCATCATAGACACAAAATCAACATTGGCTCTATAATTGCAGTGTAGATTTTAATTAGTCTTGTCTTTGAAAATTAATATTTTTGACCTTAAAGCTCAACTCAATGTTCTCTATATTGATTAGACACATGATGCATATGGTGATGGAAATAGTGTCAAGAGGACCAGAAGTAGTGCTGATCTTTTTCAAAAATTGATTGTTAGTGGAAAATGCATGAGCTCATTAACAATCATATCTCGTAGTGCTGGTTTATATCATAGAACGTGCTATCGTCGCCATTAAATATAATCTGGTATTAGTTTCACTCTTCATTTTAATGCAGGGGGTGCCGACAGAGGTGTTAATTAACAACCTGAATCGAAAGCTACCCTGATAATACTACTTGTCTCGGGTCTTTGTCCGAGGTCGATCTGTTCCAACCGAAACGAACCCTTTGTGCAGCTAGTCGTGGTCAAGCTAGTATATATGGTGGGAGAAATGAGAAGAGAGGGGCCAAAACAAGGATATACGTGTGTTGGCAATAATTTCGATAAATTTGGGTGGTCGGTTGATGGCCCCATATCTATAAAAGAATGTCACGATTAGTTAGTAGCAAAGCAATGTTGCAAGTTGCAAAAAGTTTCGTATAGTACTGGACACCGTTTTTTGGGTATTTGTTAAAAAATGTCATAAATCATGTACCAAGTTGCCCCTTTACGATACAATACATATAGCAATGTGCTTTAACTTTGACAAATTTGTCATTGAACTATTGATAATGCTTATTTTAACTTATGTGTGTGTAATCCGGCCGGCCACAACTTGTATATTGTTTAGTACATCCGTAAGTCTCATTTTAGTGTGAAGTTTTTAGGGTATGAAATTGGCAACTATATATAATATATATCGACTACTGTACAGAAATCTTCAAATCATTTTACTCACGTAAAACTAATCGAAACGAGCTTTGATGTCTCCAGCTGATTCACTTTCCCTAGTGGCTATCTTGACATGTACCTATGATTAGGCAAGCAGGAAAGAAATGATTAACATAAAGTTATAGATATGGACCCATTGGCTTTTGTTCAATATTATCCGTGAGATAGTCATCTTCAACTGAGAGGTTTTGATTCAAACTCTGCAAAAGATAAAAGTTAGGGTTGTGTGATAATGAATGTATTACGTACAACTGAGTGTTCGAGTTTAACTTCCAGCAAAAAATAGTAATAATAAAAAAAAAAAAAAAAAAAAAAAAAAAAAAAAAAGAAGGTATAGACAGGTGTAGTAGTTCATGCTATTTTTATACAATTATTGCATGTGATATTGAGGTATAGACACGTGTAGTAGTTCATGCTATTATCCGTATTACCAACGATGACAAATAAAAACTACATAAATCTAATCCACTAAAAGAATACTATTATCTCGTAAATAGACGTCGACGGAAAAATGAGTGACAAAAGCACCAAAACAAAGATTTCATGATCCTTGTGGTGGATTTTAATCAGAAACAAAAAATATTATCCTTTTACCTAATTACATGACAGCCATAGAAGAAGGGGAGGGAGGTGGAATAGAAAAAACAAAAAATAAAGAAGGAATGTCGGTATTAATTTAATAATAATAATAATTGAATGAAAACTATATAACATATACATGTGCCCCCTTGGCATATACTGTTATTACCATATCTTACACGAAAAGTAATTTCCACCACCGACCTTATTCCTTTAGAAACATGCAGCCTTTGTTTATTTTTTGTTGTTTTTAATAGTTGTCAAAGCCGCAAATATTTAATGTAACTGGTTTTAACACAGCCGTCGCCAAGTCATATTTGCCGTCACGCATCCTATATTTTCATACCCATACTTACTACTATCTATTAATATAATATTATATGCAAAATACAAAAAATATGCACGTACAAAAGGGTTACGTGTCGTAAAAAAGACGAGTATAGATACTAGAATCAAATTAAAAAAAAATTAATAATAATAATAAGAAAAACCTATAATAATACTGAAGAGCGAAATTTTTAAACGAGATGAATTGTCCACGTGTCATCCTTGTTTATTCTCGTGCGAGTTCAGAGTCGACTGTGTATTATCCACATATTATATGTCGGTCACATCAGTTTTTAACTTATAATAATATAAAACCCTCCAACTAGAGGTGTCAAAAATTCGATCCGGACGCGATCTCAAATAAGCTTATTTGGATCGAGTTACTCGGTTCAATAATTTTATTTGTGCTATTCGGGTCAATCCGAGTAACCTGAATACTAAATAAGTTTGGATATCGGCTTCAAAATATTTAGCTAACTCGGGTTTAAGTAGACCCGATTAACTCGAGTAAGGGTTTTTATCAACTTAAACAAGTACAAATAAGCAATTTTATTATTCCATTCATCTCAAAATTATAGTATATATTTATTTTTATGATTTCTTAAAATAATTATCCACTTTCTTTTTTAAGTAATAAAAATAATTACCCGTCTCAAAATTATAGTGCATATTTCCTACTCCCAGCAATAACATGTTATAGGTAATGTGCGCCTCAACGTTTTTTTTTTTCTTTTTTTTTTAATTTAATTTTATTTTCATTTCATTTTAAAACAAACACATTTCATTTCATACATAAAAACAAAGTTTTATACATTTTAATAACTAAAAATGTAAGAAAAATAACTCAACGACTAACGTTGTAAACATAACAGGGACTAACGGTGTAAGAAAAACACTCTTAAAGACAAATAAAGTAAACATATATAGCAACAAGGTTTAAAGTGAAATTCAAAAACACACACGTGTTTTTTGTTCATTTAATTGTCGTCCAAACCTGCAACTCAAAATCAAAAGAAAGAAAGAAAAAGCTTTCAAAACACGAATGCTAACACAAAAACAAAAACGAACAAAACACAAACATCACACAAACACAAATACAAATAAAAAAATTAACCAAAAACGCTCGTTATACTCACAACGATAAATGAACAACACGCGATCCTATACAGTTGGTTGTGTTATATATCCACAAAATGCACTCATAACACAACTTTAACTTTTTGCATCGTTCACTGTTGGAATTTCATCCATATGATACTTTTTGATATTGATAGCGTATAGATACTAGTGGCACAAGCCCACCAAACATACGCCAAAATAAGGCGCATGATCAACACTTGGATAAGCGCAATTCAATACACAAACATTCCCAGGACGCGATTAACTTGGGATGGCCTATCAGGTCGCGTTCATACACGCGTAGACAACTACCATCCAACTATCACCCAACGGTTAGGATAAGACACCTGACACGTGACGGTCGGAGAGAGACAACCATAATATAGAGCAGGTATGCTATGTATGAATCATACGAGTCCAAGAAAAATTTTACACCTGTCATCCTTGTCTACCCACCAGATTATTAACATGTATCCTGACCATAACCGTTGATCAAGAGAGAAATCGAGTATTAGGTCACACCGTTTAAATATTTGGTTACAACATAACCAACATCAAGTGGAATCAATTTTTTTTGCATAATTTATTTGAACATGATTTCATTTAATGATCTTCATGCAAACATCAAGCGCCGCTCTTATAGTCTATGTATGCCAGTTAGGGGGGCGTATGATGTCCTATGCAAATCTAAGTCAGTCTAATAAAGTACGTCAATCTCTTAATAAATGTGCGACGGTCTTTAGTTGAATTAATGAGCCTTTGGCGCCAAGAAATCTATTGAAGCCCGCCAGTGTTAATGTCTAAGTCCGCCGGTTTCTCTTGTGAAGCCCGCCGACCTTAATCTAAGTGCGGCGTACTTCAGTGCATGATGAGTCTCTCCAAGCCTTTAAATGGATCCCTAATCCGTCTCATTTACACATACCTCTCTTCCTAACTATCAAAAAAGCTCTGATAACCTTGCTCTCTCGAATTACAACAATTGGAGTGCTAAAGTGAAGTCAAAGTTCTAAAAAAGTTGAAGATACTATGTTGATATTATTACATTGATCACTAGTGACGGCAGCTTCTTCATTGTGCTAATTTAGAAATATGATGTTTATTTCAATCATTTCAACCATTGTAAGCATGATTATTAAAGTCATGTTAGGCTAAACTCTTTATGGTTGCTTGGAGATGTTAATATAATAAAGTGATTGGTTGTGGTTATGATATCTTGTTTATGTTGAAACCTTGATGTGTTCTAAACTAGTTTCTATTGTTTATCACCTTTGATTATATTTGCTAATTGGAAGGCTCGAAAGAATCCATTAGTACTTTATGATTTTCAGTATATGTATATGTATATTGATCAATTGAATTGAAAATTCGCTTTTGTTAAGTGATAAAAAATATATTTTGAACATAACAACTAATCCTTGAGCTTGTTAACACTTGTTCAAAGATTAGTAGACATAAGTCTTGAATCATTATTGTTAACTCATGAAATGTTATTTTGTCGAAAACGACTCATCATTGGTTGAATTTACTCCATCTTTGAAATCATTATCATTAACCATCACTGAGTTATAAAGACATCAAAGTAATCATATTTCTCCAATATTTGAATTACATCCTAGTTGCATAATTGTCAAAACGCTTTCTAAACTCATATTGATTAGTTAAACGATATAAAAGAATAATTTCAGTCCATGTGGAACGACCTGGACTTACCAAAACTGTTTACTATATAATGAAGGTTATATTTTTACCCGTGTGTTTTGAATTAAGAGAATAGGTATAACTTGTTATAATAAATTTAAAGCTTTCGAGACACATCAGTAGCATTAGGTAAATTCTTTTTAGTTATAACTATGAAGTCTTTTCTAGAAGATGTGGTCGAATTGAATTTTGGTTTTGCTGTACCAGATGCTTGAATCCCTGACTTTACGAGCCGGATCCCTTTTGGAGGGATCCCCTGGATTCGACATATATAGGCTGGTTTATCAGCAGATTTACAAATTTTGTTTGTTTTTCTTCGCTAGTCGAACTATCAATCCGATATTTAAAATTGTTCATATTATTGAACAAATAAATCTATTTTATTATTCTTAACTTGCGTATTTCCTTGATGAGTAATCACTAAAGAGTTCCAAATGTATTTAGCCATTTTGTGCAAAAATACTCTTTCATTTTAGGTAAGGCGTTATACAAAATCATCTTTTGCCTCATTATTTTCTAAAGCATTTTCTTTTGATCTTTGTTTTAACGTTCGTAAGGAACACTTTCATCCCTAACGGTATTAGTATTTCCAATGATGGTTTTATAATCACCATCAACAATAATATGCCAAAGATCAATATGTTTAGATTTCACATATGTTTCAAATCTATTTTCCAATAAATAAAACCTTTAGTTTCAAACAGCGGTGGTCTTCGCATATACGGCCCTTCTTTTTAGTTTTTGAATTATATTAGTTCTAAATTAAAATTTTAAAATAAAGTATACTTTTAAATTTTTAGTAACCTACTCTTGATGCCAATTGTGGAAAACTAGAAGAGGGATTGAATAATTTTATAGATTAAAATTTAGTTTCAAAATAATTAGATTGAATATATATGAAACCTTATGGATAGTGAGGCATTGATAATGAAGGAATATAAGTAATGAAATAAATACAATAGAGTAAAGTAAAGAGGAGACATAACCGTGACACAAGTATTTATAGTGATTCGGCTACAAGGATACCTTCCTTGCCCTACTCCACTCCCCGAGCACCTAACTCAAAAGTTTGTAAACACAATGTCAACAAGCTCCTTATCCGGTGGAGAAACCTCATAACGTCGCTTGCACTTTATCCAGTACAAAGCTAAATACCAAGTTCTTTACAACAGAAGAACCAACCCAACAACATAAACTTACGCTACAAGTTTATGGTACAATGTGATGAATGAAATACAAGTATCAAATCAGGGGTCTTGTAATGATGATGAAGGCTAACAATACTTCTCTTGAAGCTTGTGAGTCTTGTATGCAAAATTGTTATCTCTTCTTTTATGAAGAACTTAGAGAATCGCTGAAAGAAAACTACAATAATGATATGAGATCTGAGGTTAGAGAGATATAAGAATATAAGTAAAGTTATGCAAGAAAGGGGTGAATTACAGTGAAGGAATGGCCTTTTATTTATAGGCAAAAATCACTCTGACCCGCCAGGTCTGGAGGAATCTGGCCATCGTAACCCGAGGGATCCGAATGTTTGGATCAAACAGTCCAGATTTTGGGTTACATACTCCGGGTTTTGGGTCATGGGTTTCGGGTTTTGGGCCACAAATACCTAATAAATCTTGTGAGATCTTGCAAATCTTTCATGTATCTTTCCAAGTGATGTCATGCATAAGGTAAATAATATATTTACTTAAGTGTTTAATTAAAAATAAATGTATAATATAACTAGTAAGTAATGTGTAGTTTAGTAACAAAATAATTATGATTACTAGTTCAAAAGAATGTGATCTTTGATTTCTACTACAGATAATCTTACGGTTGTTATCGACAAAACATATAGAGATCGAGAAATACAGATAAACGTTTTTATGGCTTATTTGTATTAATAAATTGCATTTTGTAAGGCGCTTAATGTCAACCTTAGAGGGCGAATTGGATGATTGGTTATATATTTGGTGTCATTTTGAGTCAAATGTAATCTACTAGTTTTTATAAGTTTATGATAGGTTCGGTTTGAAGCACCAGTGGTGCTTTCGTTTTCCATTTATATAACGGGTTGAGATGTGTGATTCACTCACATCTTATATACTTAATCATTTTTTAGAGTAATATATTTACCGGTTATAAAAACCATTTCCCCTACCTATATGTACTAGTCATGCTTCTGATGATTTTAAGAAACATAATCAACTTCTTAAATAGATGCAAATTTTAATGTGATTAGATGAAGTTTATATGCAAACCAGAAGTAATATGTTGTCTAAACATCCATTACATGATGTGGTTTTGATACTAAAGATGAAGTGCCTTATTATATAATTGTGTTTTATAATCTGATAGAAAATCAATTTAACAAAAAAATTAAGATTTTCATAAATGATAATGCTACTGAATTGTTGATTAATGATGAGGCGAAAAATGAACCACTTTTAGGGGGTCATTTAAGCCCGGAATTGAATTTATTTGATCAAATATTGCCCAAAATCGTTCCTTTTGTGATTTTAGGTAGTTTGGGAGTGAAATCTGGAAAAGGAAGCAATTCGGACGTTTTTGGAGCATAAAAATGAAGAAAACGCCAAAGACTTAATTTTCCAAGCTGGGAACAGTGTGTGACGGCGTCAAGAGGAAGAAGTTGACGGCGTCAAGAGTAAAAATCATGACGACCCAGTACAGAAATGAAGGCGTCACAAAGAAGAGCGTCAAGAGTTAAATGTGTGACGGCCTGGAAAAATGGAATACATGACGGCGTCAGATGTAGATCAAGGCAGTCCGAGAATTATTTTGGCGGCGAGATGACGGCGTCACAAGATTGTTCTTGACGCCGTCAGCCTCTATTATCTATATATAGTTTTCTAATTTTCATTCATTAAGAGGAACAGGTTTGGAGAAACCCTAAGGCCGAACCATATACGTATTTTACAGCTTTTTCAAGGGTTTTTAGCCCTTGAACCCTTACATGTGTTATTGAGATAAGTATTCTTTTAATTCAATCAATATGTCTATGTGTTGATTGTCTATATCTTGTACTTGTCTTGATTCCACCATGCTAGGCTAGATTTATCTTGTGTTTGCTTAGATCTAATGAAACCTAGATGTTGATTATGTGTTGATTACTTGTTTATGGTTGTATTGGATGAATGATTTCAATGTTAGGCTTAAGAAAACTGGCAGATCTTCAAATGGTAACATGCTTGAACGTCTTAGGAAACATGAACCGATGTGTACTATGTTTTATTGTTGTATTTAATGCATGAGTAAATTCTAATGATCCCATGTTAGGAGCTTCTTAGCCGGCTCGACATAGGAGTGAAGTAGGCACTCATAGGATTGGGGAAGTAAGTACGCCACCCCATGAATGGTATTAAGGAATACAATCCATCATCCACGCAACTATAACAAGTAATTAACGTGTAAAAGATATATAAAGAGTAGTGAAATCTAAGTAAACACATTTCTCCACTTATTGCTCACAACCTTAGTTTAATTTAGTTTTATTTCCATTTTTAGTATTTTATTTTGATTGCATCTTAGTATTGGGTTAGTTGAATAGCAACTAATTCCGCCCAAATCCTTCAAACCCGAGATTTTTACTTGCTTTCTAAAAATACAAAAATACAAAAAGAATCATCTCTCATCTCTAGATTTAGTATTTAGGTTTTCTAATCCTAACGACACTATTCTTAGCTGAACGATCAATCCCCCGGTACTTGTCACTATACTATACTACAACGATCAGGTACACTGCCTGGTGGGGGTTGTAAGCTTCTCAAGATCCCTTGAGAGGTAAAGCCTGGTGCAATTCCCACGCATCAAGTTTTTGGCGCCGCAGCCCGGGGAATAGTTATTGTTTAGGTTGGAATTTATTTTGATTAGGTCTACTCATTAGATTCCTTCTTAGTGAGATTTTTATTTTCTTTTTATTAGCTTTCCCGTAGTCTATCTTTTCTTTGTGTCTTTGTTCGTAAAAACATTTCCATTGACTCTTGCGTTCACCACTATAGAAAACGCGAATCCGCCAAGTTTTTCATCCAATCGACCAAATCCACTACAAAATCTACCCTTTCCACTTCAAAATGACATCTTGATGTTTCGACAACATCATGATGAATCTTTTCCCGTTGCATGGACTCGTTTCAAATACTTACTACAAAAAGTCCTTCACCATGGTTTTGATTTATTGTCTCTACTTCAATTATTTTACACTCGTATCGACTACGAAACCCAAAAGAGGCTTGACTATGTAACAGATGGGGAGTTTTGGGAATATGATGTTAAAGACGCGTGGGAAAACTTTGAGATTCACACCCAATACAGAAGTGGAACATGGGACCCAAAAAACGTAAGTGTAGACCTATTTTCAGTTTGGAAGGCTCAATCGAAAAGTTTTCTTGGGGATAAAAAGATTAGAGTTGAGCCACCTAGTTGCATGTCATGGTTAGGCACTACAATAATGCAAGATGAACACATAGGTGATATTGATGTGATGGAAGAGACAGTAGAAAACCCGAACCCACTAAGTACCCCACAAGTCCTACCATCATTTGAGGCATACACACCGCCCGTGACTTACCCGGAAGAAGTAGAAGAGACTATAGGAACCCCAATAGAAGTAGAACCCTTGGACCAGGCACCACTTGAGGATATAGGTTTGAATACTTGTAGTGATAACCTTACTCCTACTTCTAGGGAATTTCCTAATGTTGATGAACCGGAACCTCAACCTTTACACAACTTTCCATCCTTAAATATACATCTAGGAGACAAAAGAGGAACCGACCCACCCATCAACCAATATTATCCGGGTAGTTTTAGGATGAAGGAAGCCATTCACTCACCCCCTTCACCTCACGTGGCATATTTCCACCCTAAGGGTGTGTGTCGCTACTTCCACCCGCACTTAATCCTAAATGTAGGGAAAACCTTCCCTATTTCCGTTAAATAAGGGTAGAGTCAGGCTCGTGACTCGAACAAAAACAAGCGCTTATTGGGAGGCACCCCAAGCTTTATTTATTTATTTGTTTGTTTGTTTGTTTATTTGATTTTATTTGTTTCCGTATGCATGCTTTATTTTTATTGTTGGTAGATCATGTTTTTAAACTAAAAAGTGGTAATAATTTACTTTGTTGTTTTGGCCTAGTCTTAACTCCACCTAAAGGTATTTTTGCAAAAGATAAGTGTTAGGGGAAACCCCAAATATGTTTTTAAGAACAAACCGACCATGATTCTCCACAATATTAAGTGAACATGTATATTTGTATTTGTTAGAGTCAAATGCTTGTATTGAGTCATAATGAAGTTTTGCAGGATTTTCCAGGAAGTAGGACCAAGTTTTTTCAGAAATTTTCCGGAAACTTAACATAAGAATTTCTGCAGGTCACTTCTGACGGCGTCATGAGCTTGCTCTTGACAGCGTCACGTGTAAAAATCTGGAAATTTTACCAGTTTTGTTTTTTCTAACGGAGTCTTAAAGTTTTTGTTGAATTATTAAGTTTTATAATCTCCAGGAAATCTGCAAACTTCATTCCACAAGCATTATATCTTATTTTGTTTTCTAGGATTTAGTAACTTATGTAGATTGCCGCCGATTTTATGCGAGGTTCTCTTGTTTGTTTTCTCAGGATTTACAGGTTATGTATGACAAGAAGATGATTTATATTCCGGAAGGGAAGCTTTGATTGTTCATTTTCTTGGAGGAAGATCTAACCTGGCCACCTTATTATCCATACCGAGCGAATCAGGGAGTATTTGATTTCATTTGTTTTACTTATTTTACTTTTACATTCTTTACTTGAACATTGGGGACAATGTTCATCCTAAGTGTAAGAGGAGGGTAAAATGATGATACCTTGCAAATACACTTTCGCTTGAGTTTGTTTGTTTGATAGTAGATGTGTAATAAAACTATGAGAAATACTTGTTAGTGCAATTTTAGCGCCAAATTTAAATTTTTTTACAACATTTAGGAGTGAAACTTTAGCCATAGCAAGCGTCTCATGAATAGGAGATTGTATGACTAGCACATAACCGTATCATTCAGAAAAATTTACCACCCAAATATGTGAGGTTCGCCTTTAGATTTGATAGGAAAAACATTCATTGTTAGTGCTTATGAGTGTACCGGTAGCATTTAGATTCTAGAACTTGCGTTAGTGATGCATCCCGAGATCGCTAGTGAGACTACATTCGTGTAGTAGGATTTACTACATGATAAGAGGCATTAGGATCACCCTTGTGTTAAACCCGTATCATAATTACTTGACCATTTATGTCATATTACTTGGCTAGTTAAGTCAACTAATTTTTCCCACACCTTAGCGTTGTACTCATTTTTAGTACACGAAACCCCTAGTATACCCCTCCGAGCCTATCTTTTCGTTTCTAACTTTAAGCATTTTACTTAAAGGAAGAATTTGTTACACCCCACTTAAATGTACACCCAAATCGCCTTAGCCTTCCGTGTATGCGCTCATTTTTAGTGCATTATTGTTATTTGTTTAAACCCTAAGTTAATTATCTAATTGATTACATGGTTGCTAAGTCGAGTCATATCCTTGTACATATTGTTTTGGGACGATTGAGACTTATGGGTAAAGTACTTATTTTATGGAGTAATGGGGAAGAACATCATATATTACCCCCATATGTACGTTAATCTTAAAAGTGCTCCAAGTGTTTTGATTTTCTTAATTCGAGTCATTAGATTAGTTTATTGTAAAGTATGTAAAAGTTCAAGTGTAAGGGGAATGTTCATCCCCTATGATATATTATTTTGGATGGTAGGGTAAGAGTGTATGCAAAAAAAAAAAAAAAAAAAAAAAAAAAAAAAAAAAAAAAAAAAAAATCGAAAAATAAAGAAAAAGAAAAAAAAATAGAAAAAGAAAAGAGAAAAAACATACGGACTACCATCCCGTTTCATTCGATGTTCATTTTATGTTTCTGTTATTTTTCATTTATTAGCTTAAGTCGAGTCTTGGCTTAGCAATGCCACATTGTACATGTAATTAACCAAGATTGTTAACTCGCCACCAGTAAAAACTGCCTAAATCCAACAAAACCGTGTATTCCATATCCCTACACCTAACGTTACAACCCTTTAAAAGACCTCTTTGATAGTTTATCCTAGGTGCTTACGCCATGTGGTGGAGGTTTGATCCTTTCCCAAGCCTATGGTAATCTATTTTGTTATGACAGGTAGTGAGAGATATCTTCCGTTTCCATATTGTAATTTATACTTTATTATACCCGAAAGATGTGAGTATCTAAACACTATTTGTGAGGTGCTAGCGTATGACATCCGTGCTTGTCTTTGGTCTTTAGTGGAACAATTATTTGTTGTAATTACTTTTATATTAGTGTTAAATGACCCCTAACTTGTATTTTGATTAGAATAAAAGCGCATTTGCTTGAGGACAAGCAAATCTCAAGTGTAAGGGTATATGATGAGGCGAAAAATGAACCACTTTTAGGGGGTCATTTAAGCCCGGAATTAAATTTATTTGATCAAATATTGCCCTAAATCATTCCTTTTGTGATTTTAGGTACTTTGGGAGTGAAATCTGGAAAAGGAAGCAATTCGGACGTTTTTGGAGCATAAAAGTGAAGAAAACGCCAAAAACTTAATTTTCCAAGCTAGGAACAGTGTCTGACGGCGTCAAGAGGAAGAAGTTGACGGCGTCAATAGTAAAAATCATGACGACCCAGTACAGAAATGAAGGCGTCACAAAGAAGAGCGTCAAGAGTTAAATGTGTGATGACCTGGAAAAATAGAATACATGACGGCGTCAGATGTAGATCAAGGCAGTCCGATAATTATTTTGGCGGCGAGATGACGGCATCACAAGATTGTTCTTGACGCCGTCAGCCTCTATTATCTATATATAGTTTTCTAATTTTCATTCATTAAGAGGAACAAGTTTGGAGAAACCCTAAGGCCGAACCATATACGTATTTTACAGCTTTTTCAAGGGTTTTCAGCCCTTGAACCTTTACATGTGTTATTGAGATAAGTATTCTTTTAATTCAATTAATATGTCTATGTGTTGGTTGTCTATATCTTGTGCTTGTCTTGATTCCACCATGCTAGGCTAGATTTATCTTGTGTTTGCTTAGATCTAATGAAACCTAGATGTTGATTATGTGTTGATTACTTGTTTATGGTTGTATTGGATGAATGATTTCAATGTTAAGCTTAAGAAAACTGGCAGATCTCCAAACGGTAACATGCTTGAACGTCTTAGGAAACATGAACCGATGTGTACTAGGTTTTATTGGTTGTATTTAATGCATGAGTAAATTCTAATAATCCCATGTTAGGAGCTTCTTAGCCGGCTCGACATAGGAGTGAAGTAGGCACTCATAGGATTGGGAAAGTAAGTACGCCACCCCATGAATGGTATTAAGGAATACAATCCGTCATCCACAAGTAATTAACGTGTAAAAGATATCTAGGGAGTAGTGAAATCTAAGTAAACACATTTCTCCACTTATTGCTCACAACCTTAGTTTAATTTAGTTTTATTTTCATTTTTATATTTTATTTTGATTGCATCTTAGTATTGGGTTAGTTGACTAGCAACTAATTCCGCCCAAATCCTTCAAACCGAGATTTTTACTTGCTTTCTAAAAATATAAAAATACAAAAAGAATCATCTCTCATCTATAGAACTAGTATTTAGGTTTTTTAATCCTAGCGACACTATTCCTAGCTGAACGATCAATCCCCGGGTACTTGTCACTATACTATACTACAACGATCAGGTACACTGCCTGGTGGGGGTTGTAAGCTTCTCAAGATCCCTTGAGAGGTAAAGCCTGGTGCAATTCCCACGCATCAATTAAACTATAAATAATTATGTAAACATTAGACTTCTTGTGTTTACACTCCTCAACAAAATGGAATTGTTCAGATGAAACATATGCATCTTTTAAATGTTGCTACATCCCTTATTTTTCAGGAGGGATACCTTTGAAACTATGTACTAAGTGTATTCTAACTACTACTTAGTTGATTAATGTTGGACAATACCTCGACAACAATCCCGAAGTTCGATCGCGGAACGCTAGATCGCGAGTTATATCGAGCACAAGTAGCAAACACGAGATACTACAATATACTACAAAGATCCGACACGAATATGCACACGATATACCATCAACGAACCCTTTATTAAAAACCTAATAAAACTTTTACAATTGAGGAAGAAGAATGTTAAAAACTAACATCCCCCCTCATCTCTATTTATAGAGATGAGGGGGTAGAAACCTTAGCTTGCAAGCCAAGCTAACTAATCCTAGTTCTAGTCTACCACCTAATCTTATTACAAAGTACACTTAAGTCCCTAATGTATGTTTAAGTTACTACTAATATATAACAATTTCCACCTTAGGAGTAACACTTAAACATAACCGATACTCAGCATCTTTTCCTCGTGCTGGAACCTCGGACCAGGGACCACCTTGTCGACCAGGCATTGTACTTCAGTAATTTTCCAAGATTAGCTTCCATAGACTCCTTCACTTTCTTCTTTTCAGCAACATTACCCTCTGCACCCTCTTGACCAGGTACTCCGGTTTCCGTAATGTCTGCCCCCACCTTTATACCAAGGTGTATCTTTTCCTGCTCATTTACCAAGCAGCCCGTGTTTGTCTTTTCTTCAATTTGCTTGTCCTCCAACTTTCTTTGAGCCACTGCAGCATCATCGTTACTAACCTGAAAAACATCAGCTTCACGATTCCCCTGAGCTCCCTGCAGTTCCACCTCAAACCAAACACGTTCATCAACCTGTACTCCATGGACTCCTGTTTTAACACCAGGACCAAGTTGTTTGAACCCAACTTGTTTATGACTAAGTTGCTTGAATCCAACTTGTTTTGAACCTCCATGTTTTTGTACACCAAAAGTTGTCACTTTTGCTTCAAGAGTATACACACAGTTCTCTTTCCTGATCCCAGTCATCATAACCCGACAACCTTTGATCACCTTGATTCTACCCATCTGCATCTTCACAGTATAACCCTCTTTTTCAAGAGTACAAAATGAAATCAAGCTTTTTCTTAACCCTAGAACATACCTGACATTTTCCAGTATAAAACTTGAACCATCATGCAACTGTATCTTCACTTTCCCTGTCCCTTTGATAGTGCATATTCTGTTATCACCTAACTGAACCGAACCACCATCAACATCTTTAAAGTCATACAAGAAATCCCTCCTAGGTGTCATGTGATAAGACCCACCTGAATCCATTACCAATTCAGTCATCTCATCAATCCCGACCACCGCCAAGGCTTCTCCAAAGTAGGCGTTACCCTCGTCATCAGAAGAATCAGAATCCTGATCATGCTTACCCTTCTTGACGAACCCATTTGACTTCTTCTTTGGACAGTCTCTTCAGATGATCCTCAGAATGACATATGAAGCACTTGAGTTTACCAGTTCCACCCCTTGTCTTGAACCGCGAACTTCCACCAGAATGAGCTTTCCTTGAATGATCTGACCCTCCCTTTACATATAACCCGTCACCAGTTTCTTCCTTTGTGCCTTCAGTTCTTTTCTTCAACTCCCTTGAATTCAGAGTCGCCAGAACATCCTCCATTGTCAAGGATCCCCTCCCACACAAAAATGTCTCCACAAAGTTTTCATAAGACGATGGCAACGACGTAAGTAACATAAGTTTCTGATCTTCATCCTCAATCTCGATATCAATATTTGCCAAATCAAGTATCAACTTATTAAACTCATTTATATGATCACCTAGTTTCGTACCTGGACTCATATAGTACGTGTACAACTTCTTCTTTAGATACAGACTGTTTGCTAAGGACTTAGTCATATACAGACTAGTCAACTTCATCCAAATTCCTGCAGCAGATGTTTCCTTGGTAACTTCCCGTAAAACCCGGTCTCCCAAGCATAAAATCAAGGTACTGTATGCCTTCTTCATCAAAGCAGCATTTTCACCTGCTTTCATGTCCGCGGGTAATGTCTCTAATGCAGCATCACATCCCAGCTATACCATTAAAGCACGCACCTTTATTTGCCATAACCCGAAGTCATTCTTCCCATCGAATTTCTCGATGTCAAACCTAGTTATAGAACTAGCCATTCTTCTTATACCTTGCTAAAAACCTTGTCAAGTTGTTTCTTAACCAACTTTACCGACAAGCCTCATAAGCCGTGTGCAATATTCCCCCTTGTTGCTAAAATCCTTTCTTGCAAATCGAATTAATTAGAATAACCCTAAACCCTCGATTTAGAACAAGCAAACTCGATCGTTAACTTGAAACCCAAGAAAACCACTATCAAAACTTGAACCACAAGAAAACCCGCAACAAGAACCTTCAATTTAACTGACTTTTAAAATTCTAAAAGACAATTACCGAAGTCGATTTCTAAATATTAAAAATCCAATCCCATTGGACGAATAACAAACACTTCGACAACTTTGTAGTATCAATCACGTGATGTATGATATAGAATATATTATATTCTATCAATTAGTTTTACCAAGAAAACACCCACGTTACTTTTGTAGTAATAATAACCAAAAGTTAAACTTTAAGATTTCTCCTTCTCGTACGATCGCTACTGTGAAGAAAAAAAAACGATTCGAAAAACCCGAAACCGAACCTTGATACCTCGATCAAGCACTCGAACTTCGATGACCACAATAACCGTGGCTCTGATACCACTTGTTGGACAATACCTCGACAACAATCCCGAAGTTTGATCGCGGAACGCTAGATCGCGAGTTGTATCGAGCACAAGTAGCAAACACGAGATACTACAATATACTACAAAGATCCGACACGAATATGCACACGATATACCCTCAACGAACCCTTTATTAAAAACCTAATAAAACTTTTACAATTAAGGAAGAAGAATGTTAAAAACTAGCATCCCCCCTCATCTTTATTTATAAAGATGAGGGGGTAGAAACCTTAGCTTGCAAGCCAAGCTAACTAATCCTAGTTCTAGTCTACCACCTAATCTTATTACAAAGTACACTTAAGTCCCTAATGTATGTTTAAGTTACTACTAATATATAACAATTTACACCTTAGGAGTAACACTTAAACATAACCGATACTCAGCATCTTTTCCTCGTGTTGGAACCTCGGACCAGGGACCACCTTGTCGACCAGGCATTGTACTTCAGTAATTTTCCAAAATTAGCTTCCATAGACTCCTTCACTTTCTTCTTTTCAGCAACATTACCCTCTGCACCCTCTTGACCAGGTACTCCGGTTTCCGTAATGTCTGCCCCCACCTTTATACCAAGGTGTATCTTTTCCTGCTCATTTACCAAGCAGCCTGTGTTTGTCTTTTCTTCAAGTTGCTTGTCCTCCAACTTTCTTTGAGCCACTGCAGCATCATCGTTACTAACCTGAAAAACCTCAGCTTCACGATTCCCCTGAGCTCCCAGCAGTTCCACCTCAAACCAAACACGTTCATCAACATGTACTCCATGGACTCCTGTTTTAACACCAGGACCAAGTTGTTTGAACCCAACTTGTTTATGACTAAGTTGCTTGAATCCAACTTGTTTTGAACCTCCATGTTTTTGTACACCAAAAGTCGTCACTTTTGCTTCAAGAGTATACACACAGTTCTCTTTCCTGATCCTAGTCATCATAACCCGACAACCTTTGATCGCCTTGATTCTACCCATCTGCATCTTCACAGTATAACCCTCTTTTTCAAGAGTACCCAATGAAATCAAGCTTTTTCTTAACCCTAGAACATACCTGACATTTTCCAGTATAAAACTTGAACCATCATGCAACTGTATCTTCACTTTCCCTGTCCCTTTGATAGTGCATATTCTGTTATCACCTAAGTGAACCGAACCACCATCAACATCTTTGAAGTCATACAAGAAATCCCTCCTAGGTGTCATGTGATAAGACCCACCTGAATCGATTACCAATTTAGTCATCTCATCAATCCCGACCACCGCTAAGGCTTCTCCAAAGTAGGCATTACCCTCGTCATCAGAAGAATCAGAATCCTGATCATGCTTACCCTTCTTGACGAACCCATTTGACTTCTTCTTTGGACAGTCTCTCTTCAAATGATCCTCTGAATGACATATGAAGCACTTGAATTTACCAGTTCCACCCCTTGACTTGAACCGCGAACTTCCACCAGAATGAGCTTTCCTTGAATGATCTGACCCTCCCTTTACATATAACCCGTCACCAGTTTCTTCCTTTGTGTCTTCAGTTCTTTTCTTCAACTCCCTTGAATTCAGAGTCGCCAGAACATCCTCCATTGTCAAGGATTCCCTCCCATACAACAATGTCTCCACAAAGTTTTCATAAGACGATGGCAACGACGTAAGTAACATAAGTTTATGATCTTCATCCTCAATCTCGATATCAAAATTTGCCAAATCAAGTATCAACTTATTAAACTCATCTATATGATCACCCAGTTTCATACCTGGACTCATATAGTACGTGTACAACTTCTTCTTTAGATACAGACTGTTTGCTAAGGACTTAGTCATATACAGACTAGTCAACTTCGTCCAAATTCCTGCAGCAGATGTTTCCTTGGTAACTTCCCGTAAAACCCGGTCTCCCAAGCATAAAATCAAGGTACTGTATGCTTTCTTCATCAAAGCAGGATTTTCACCTGCTTTCATGTCCACGAGTAATGTCTCTAATGCAGCATCACATCCCAGCTGTACCATTAAAGCACGCACCTTTATTTGCCATAACCCGAAGTCATTCTTCCCATCGAATTTCTCGATGTCAAACCTAGTTATAGAACTAGCCATTCTTCTTATACCTTGCTAAAAACCTTGTCAAGTTGTTTCATAACCAACTTTACTGACAAGCCTCACAAGCCGTGTGCAATATTGCCCCTTGTTGCTAAAATCCTTTCTTGCAAATCGAATTAATTAAAATAACCCTAAACCCTCGATTTAGAACAAGCAAACTCGATCGTTAACTTGAAACCCAAGAAAACCACGATCAAAACTTGAACCACAAGAAAACCCGCAACAAGAACCTTCAATTTAACTGACTTTTAAAATTCTAAATGACAATTACCGAAGTCGATTTCTAAATATTAAAAATCGAATCCCATTGGACGAATAACAAACACTTCGTCAACTTTGTAGTATCAATCACGTGATGTATGATATAGAATATATTATATTCTATCAATTAGTTTTACCAAGAAAACACCCACGTTACTTTTGTAGTAATAATAACCAAAAGTTAAACTTTAAGATTTCTCCTTCTCGTACGATTGCTACTGTGAAGAAAAAAAAAACGATTCGAAAAACCCGAAACCGAACCTCGATACCTCGATCTAGCACTCGAACTTCGATGACCATAGTAACCGTGGCTCTGATACCACTTGTTGGACAATACCTCAACAACAATCCCGAAGTTCGATCGCGGAACGCTAGATCGCGAGTTGTATCGAGCACAAGTAGCAAACACGAGATACTACAATATACTACAAAGATCCGACACGAATATGCACACGATATACCCTCAACGAACCCTTTATTAAAAACCTAATAAAATTTTTACAATTGAGGAAGAAGAATGTTAAAAACTAGCATCCCCCCTCATCTCTATTTATAGAGATGAGGGGGTAGAAACCTTAGCTTGCAAGCCAAGCTAACTAATCCTAGTTTTAGTCTACCACCTAATCTTATTACAAAGTACACTTAAGTCCCTAATGTTTGTTTAAGTTACTATTAATATATAACAATTAACAAATTGCCTTCTTTTGTGATAAATGAAAAATCACCTTTTGAATTGATATATAACAAGTCTCATACTATTTTTTTCTCTCTCTCTCTCTCTCTCATTTAAGAATGTTTGGTTGTTTGTGGCTTTGCTACTATTATGAATGGTACATATTATCTTTCCAGAGATGTAAAGTTTTTTGAAAAAGCTTTTCCTTAAAAAATCTTAAATATTATGATGATAGGAGTGTAAGGTCTAAGCAAAATAGTAATAGTTTATCACAAAGTGAGAGTAGTTCATATCTTCATTCAGGTAGTCATTTTGAGATTGCTAGTGAACTCTGTATTGGTGGTAATGAGAATTCACCACTTAATGCAGTCACAACAACTCTACAAATAATATGAGTGGACATCAACACTTGAAAAAATTGAATGAATCTCAGGGAAGTGTAGAAGAAAATCAAAATGTTGATGTTCAGGATGTTAGAAACTTAAGAGGGTCTTCTAGTCCTTCTGTTTTTCCAAAGAACTTTAATGATTTTGTGGTTGACACTAAAGTCAAATGTGGTTTGGAAAAATATGTTAGTTACTCTGAGTTGAGGTATGAAACTCTTTTGCTTTGTTACTCAACTTAACGAATGTGTAGAAATAAAATGTTTTTTTGAAGCATCAATGCATAATCAGTGGACAAGTCCCATGTATAATGAAATAGAAGCTTGCAAGAAATAATACTTGGTAATTAACTGATTTACCTAAGAATAAAAAAGGTATACGTTTTAAGTGGATTTCTAGAATTAAAAACAAGTCTAATGGAGAAATTGAAATATATAAGTTAGGCTTGTAGAAAAAGGATATAATCAAAAAGAATGTATTAATTATGATGAAACCTTATCTCCTATTGTTAAGACGGTGATTGTTAGTTGTTTATTAAATCTTGTTGTGCAGAAAAATTGGTCTGTGTTTCAGTTAGATGTTAACATGTTTTTTATTTAGTGATTTTGATGAGACTATATATATGAGTTTACCTCAGGGTTATTTTTCTTCTGATGAAACCAATTGCAAATTAAAACAATTTTTGTATGGTTTAAAATAAGCCCTTTGACAATGGAATGCTAAACTTACTTTTGTTTAAAAGGATTTAGTGAGAGTAAAAGTGATTAATCTTTGTTTACTAAGTCTGATAATGGTCTGTATATTGCATTACTTGTTTATATGAATGATATTATCATTACTGAAAACACTCTTGGTGATATTGAAAATTTTAAAGTGTTTTTGAAAACAAAGTTCATTATTAAAGATTTAGGCAAACTTAAATACTTTTTTGGAATTAAAGTGCTTGGGACTTAAAAAGATGTTTGTCTTAATCAAAGAAAATACCGTTTATGATCAAATGTGACTTTCATCATTTCAATTTCGTCAAAGTAAACTTAAATTTCATTCAAGGTTTTAAATAGGTTCAAATGATGGATATTTAGTTTGTTTCTCTATAGTTTTCTCAAATCTATTACTCCGAAGTACCTTTGTGATATAATAAGTGTTTATATTACTATTTTAAAATATTTTAAAATAAACGTTCACTTTACATATTATAACTAAATACTTATTATAAGAATATTATATATATATATATTTTTTTTGGAACGGTTTTTTCGGAGAAATCCTTGACCAATGAAACCCGATGGGGGGAAAACCTTCAACTTAAGCCGCCCGAAGGCACGACACTTAATTTGAAGTAAACCCTGCCTTCTCCAGATTCGAACCCTAGTGGGCTGAAACCTTCATTGAAGGACTTTGAAAGCCTGGTATCAACAAACCCTGTGGTCAAAGAGGACTTCCCGGATGGTCACCCATCCGGTACTACTCTCTCTGTGGCTCACTTAACAAGTTAAGCACTCACCACTAGACCACATGGTAGTTGATAAGAATATTATCTTTTGATCTCCTCATCTATTAAATATTTACTTTTGCGAAGAAAAAAAAAAACAAGAAAAAAAAAAGCTTCTCGCTAGCATACACTATATTAACATCAACATTTATTGTTACATTACATTCCTCCAAGTTCCGAAAAGTCAAGCTGTCTTCAGTTTAAACCAATTGTATTTCCATTTAATTGGATCCCTACATAGCCATTAATAATTATCTCATATTATTAAACTTTAAAAAAAAAAAAAAAAAAAAAAAAAAAAAAAAAAAAAAACTTAAAAATATTATACACTCCCGTAGTCCCATCCCATGTATATATAGAACACTTACCTTTCTTTGTTTCAAAGATTCATAATAAACAACCTTTCTCCCTTCTTCTCCACCTAGTTTCTCTCCCTTAAGTCAACGCCGTCACGACACATGGAAGCACACGGCGGATGTTCATCATGTTCACCAACTTCTAGCGGCGAAAAAAGAAAGAAAAACGATGTCAACAAACCCTATAGAGGAATAAGGATGAGGAAGTGGGGCAAGTGGGTCGCCGAGATACGCGAACCTAATAAACGTTCGCGTATCTGGCTAGGTTCTTACTCCTCCCCTATAGCCGCAGCCCGTGCATATGATACTGCGGTGTTTTATCTCCGCGGGCCCACTGCACGGCTAAATTTTCCGGATTCTATAGGGGAGGATGGTTATCTCCATGATTTATCAGCTGCTTCTATAAGAAAAAAAGCAACTGAAGTTGGAGCTAAAGTTGACGCCCTGCAGACCCAGAACGGGTCTGCTAGTGGACGGGTTTGTTTAAACCCGGACTTGAATGAATACCCTAGTCCGGAATCATCGGATGAAAATTAAGGGTGACATAAGAATTGAACCAAGATTATTTATTGATATGGATGGTTTTATTTTTATTTTTCTTCTTTATAAGAAAGGATATAAGTTATAGATAGAGAGGATGTATGTATTAATTAATCCGAAGGGATTATAATACAAGTTGATGGTTTTTTTAAAGGTTTTTCTAAATATGATTGTGATGGTATTCTTAGATGAAAATTTAGTTGTAAGTTTGTAACATCAATCAAGAATTAAGCACGGTTGTAGCTTCTTCATGGTTATGCTCTTCTTCTTTTTAGTCTTCGATCTTAATGTTCTGTTTGTTTTATATAACGAAGTCAATATGTTTCTCAACGATTTTGAATGCATCCGTTTAGAAATACGTTTTTGCATATCCTTCAAGTTTTATTAGCTAGTTGTAGGATAGATTCTATTGCCTAGCTGTTAGCCTGTTAGAAATATTTCTGCAAATCCTTGGGATTTATCACAAACTCAACTATCCATCAATTTAACAGCTTAAAAGATATATGTGTATATATGTACTACTTATAATACCTGTGCACGCGCGAGTTTTTGTAAATTTTTTGAATCATAAATTTTTATTTATTAAAAAACCAATAATTTAATATTTGTTTTGTTTAATTTATAATGTTTAATTTATGATGTTTAATTATAGTTTTTTATTATTAAAGATAATTATTTAAAAATTTTAATCCTATTATTAATTGCATCTTATCTATATTTTTTGTATTTATCTTTTACTTGTGTTGTGGATAAATATAAAATAAATAATCTTTTTTTTTTAAATATTTTATCAATATTTTTTGTATTTATCTTCTACTTATGTTATGGATAAATTATAAATTGATTTTTTTAAAATGCAAAATTTCCAATAGAGGTTTTATTTTATTATATAAAAGATTTAATGGTTAAGCATGTAGGTTATACAAGTGTCAAACTTTTTAGATTTTTTTCGTTAGAAAAATACGGTTTAAAATATTATACATGTATCTCGAGAAAAAAAAAACATTGTTAAGCTGTATCTTTTTCATAAACATATATAACGAGGATCGGTTGTTGTGAGGCCTATTTTATATTAGGGCTGGTCACACCCGTCAATAAAGAAGCATTCTTGTCCAATCATTGATGACAGAACTCTAGTTTGACAACATAAAATATTTTTGCATATTACTTTATATGAACAATTTTAATTTTAATCAGAATAAAATACAAAATTCGTCCCGTTGTATCAAAACAATACGTTTCGTCATTTTCTTGATAAACACACGATTCCTCTAATCCTCTTCAACGTCTCCATTTCGTAACCCTAAGTAATAGACCTTTCTTTTAACGGCCGTTAGGCAAGGATTGTTAGAGTCACCACATGACTTTCACACGATGACACTTTAGTCTTTTCCAAGCTTTTGTCTCTAAAAATCAACGTCAAGCATCCAAATGATCAGTTTCTCGCATCCCTTTTCCCAATACTCCTTTCTCTATTTAAAACTCCTTCATTCTCTCTACAATCATCATATTACTCATATTTTTACATTTATTTATTATATTATTATACATTTAGGCCTCTACACTACCATGTCATAGTGTGCTACCCGAATGTTAGTTCTTAAGATTCATGAACTAATGCAACGAAACACATGGTTCTTGCTTTTTTGGAAAACAAACCGGAACCCTAAATACTTATAGTTGTTGATCGGTTTTAGTCAAGGAAAGGGTAGGAGAGGTTTTCTTTGTTGTGTGAAGTTGTGCAAAAGATCCAAATAATGAATTATGCAATTCATCATATAGGCTTCTCAAAACTTGGTCAACAAGTCGGGTTCCCTCCCCCTTCTTTCCTTATGGCCGGCAAACCCTAAGCACATGGGCTTCCCATGTGTTTTGTGTTATGTCTTATTCTACAAGCCCATTACTTGTATTTTATAAGCTTATTAGTTAATTAAAGCGTCTGACGATTTAATTAACGACCATCAACTATTATCGTTTAATATAAACTAATATAATTATAATAAATATATTAATTACATTAGAAATGGTAGTATCTCGGTGTATACGTGTGTGACTCCATAGGCTCACGCTTTTCTAACCGTATACTATTTATTATGACGTGAGCATTTTCCAATAGCTCCCACTCGCGAATTTCATAATCATAAATAACTATACAAGCAAAGGTTAGTCTCTAGCAACAGGCCAATGCTCCCAGAAATACCTGTTAAGAATCATTTATAGCTTAGATTTGTTAGATCTTTATCTAGGAATAACAATAACAAAACAACAATATGCAGCGGAATAGATTAAGAACAATTGTTTTTGTATAGATGTTTTTCTCGTCATCATCTTCTCTAACAATTACAAACTAATAGCCCTAATTCTACCTTGATTAATGGCAGAACGTGTTATCTAAACTATAACAAGGAATCAAAGATCCTTGAGGCTAAAACAAACAAAACCTAGTCTAGGCGTTTTCAAGACCTACGCCCTAGACATACACACGCTTTACTGGTTTTACATATTTGACACACATCAAACCAATTCCCTGTATTCTCTTTATATATTAGAGAATTAGGGTTTACAAAGAAATAAACTAATAATATAAAAGATCTTCTATAATCTTTATCTTTTTTTAGAAGTTTCTTCCTTTGTCTCCATAAGTCCCTCATATTTCATTGTTTTGTCTTATCAACTCAAATATTAAACCCAACAATCTTCCCCTAGTTGATAATGACAAAACCATATAATCACGAACTTCCCCTGAAGCTCATATATATGAAAGATAAACGAACTTCCCCTTAAATCATGCAATATCATTAAGAATCTTCAAGTTGCAAAGCTTCAATGTACTTCCCTTTTTTGTCATAATCCACTAGGAGATGCTAAGTAAATGAAACTTTGATCGTCACAACCATGAACCACTATCATACTTCCAATCCAGTCTTCGAATGTCTCGAATTACCTACCATTAAGAACACCAAAAAACTTACTATAAATGAACGCAAGACAATAGACCCCGCGAATTGCTCAGCCATAAGGTCGGAAATCATGGTTACCAAAAATAAATAAATAAATAAAATAAGATTCATATTGACTTACATTGCACGAAAACATCTGATCAATTCATCTAGGGGTCTAGTAGTATCTAACTCCAGCAACAAGTGAAGGAATAAATCCTATTTTTACTGCACATGTCATTCATGTGCTTCACATCACTTATGAAAATAGCATTTATAACTACCTTATTCAGGACAACGTTTAACTATATCAAAAAATAATATTCCACACATGCAAGACCTACTTGCATCTCAAGTTTTTGGAGTAAAATACAACCACTTGCGAAATTCTACTTAATGACCTTGATTCATAAAATGAATACACGTAGGTTGGGGTAGTCAAATAATCATAACACGTGAATAACATATGATTTTGGTGGACATATCCTTTAACAATCACCCAGTGATATATTACCAAACGCTCACATTTGTCTTTGTTCAACAATACTCCCATATTGTTGATCGATAATGGACAATTTTAGAATAAATAAATTTCTTCATGGATTAAACATGCAAATATAAAACATGGTAGTATAAATGAAAAAGGATCATACCCGGTATATCAATTCATTATATAATACAACTGATTATAGTTCCATTATCCAAATACTAAACACATATATGCATAAGACTACTAGTAAGTCGAAATCCAAAGTTCTTTACATGCTTAACTTGTATGGTACAAGATAGTTAAGTAGTCATCTAAGTAAATTTTGAGAATACTTGTTTCAAAACTCACAAGTTGTGAAGTAATATAATGATCGTCATTCTGTATGTGTGCACTCAAGTACAAGTAAAACAATACGAGTATTACCACAATACATTCCGCAGAGTGTTTAAAACAAGCACAACACCTATTTGAGTCAATCATCTTTACAGCTTCTCAAACTATAAAGTATTCTTATTCTTTAATATGTATTGCAACAATGCTCTTAGCCGAGCACGTCTAGTCAATAGTGTCATAATCTATTATGAAATCCTACCATGACTAGGATTTAGTATCCTCTCAATCAAACTAGGATCGATTTACACAAACAATACTATTCCTTTGTTTAAAAGTTGTAAACGACTGAACATTTCTTTGGTAATGTTTGGTGTCCTCAAGAACTCCAAGTTCGTTGACTATGATAATTATGTCAGAATTGTCGCAATAAATACCCATAGATTCTTTATTACTATGGATGACTCGAATATCAGTAATGAATTTTCTATTCTAAACAACTTCCATTAGAATGTTCATTTTAACAGTCATCTTAAGACTTTCACTTAGATACATTTGTTGTCAGCTCATCTTGCACTCATGCAAAAGTAACAACTAGCCACATTCACAATATGATATATATGATGAATCCTTAGTAAAACTCAAGGTATCCATTCAAGTGTTCAATCTCAGCAAGTGAGATATATCCTTTGAGACTCGCTCAATGATATGTTATATTGTGTTAGACTTAATTAACCGCATATGTTTATTTCTATTAACATTATTCCAAGGTTGTATGTTTTATTTCCTAAATTCTCAAAGTGAAGTTTCATTCCAACCTAAGAATTAACATCTAGCTTAGATGAAATGATGCTTCCAATATATTATACAACATATGAGATTTAAGAAAACACGCATACTGCTCCCACTTGCTCTCAGGTGTACTCAGGAGTTATCTTAGTTCTAATCAAAATCAAATCATTGATTTAATAATTAAACTTAAGATCCACCTCCTAGATGCGTGCTTTGATCCGTATGTGGATTCTTGCATTTTGTACACTTTCTAAAGGTTATCAGGACTCGTAAACCCTTTTGATTACACATCGTCCTCGCAAAGGTAGTCATTAAAGAAATAGTTTTGATATCCAAATGCCATTTTTCATATACATGAAAACAAGAATGATAATTAATCATCTTTATATAATTAATGCGCGTAGAAAGGAATTGAAGATTTAATCACACGCAATAGTTTGAGTATGATTAAAATTTTGTCCTTATGAGTCTTCTCTTCAAAAGAAACTCATTTTAACCTCACATTCTAACCGTTTGGTGAAAGACCAATCAAGTTCCAAACAATGATTATCTTTCAAGGACTGCATCTTAACATTCATAGTTTTGAGGCATTCATCATATTCAAGATCTGATAATGCATCTTTGTAGTTAGCAGGTTCCGTATGATCCTTTAACTTATATTCCTCAACATCGATATACAATATCACTCAGGTGCATAAGGTATCTTTGTGGATCTATGAATGAGAGTTACATCATTTTTTGGTTTAACATATACATGTTAAGCCTCAATATGACATAAGCAAGTGTATTTAGAAGGTTATGTATCTTGTTCTTTAATATCTTCAAGTTCTACAAATGCTCCCACTCGCTTTTGTAAGTAGAGACTAACCTCTGGATACTTAGTATCTTGAGCAATAATAAATGGTTCTCAAGTTGGACATTCAAAATACATCGTTAGTTCTGAACACAGTTTGTTAATAACACACTACAAGAGTTTTAACAAATTCAGAACTTCAATCAAGACTTAATGAGATTCATACCATTCCATAAATCGATGGTGTCTTGGATACTTTCTAGGTTGGAACCATATTGAGTATATATACATGACACACTCAATTTTCTAACCTAGATAGCATTCGAAATAAAGCAATTAAAGTCATCAAAGATCAAACACTCTTAATAGAATTTGATTTCCATGTTGGATATACCATAATTTGTGGTATTCCACGAGGATTGATGTTCTGAGACTATCCCACAACTAATTAGATTAACTTACACTCTTTGGCTTACATATCTACCAACTAAGTCAAATCAAATGGCATAAATATATTTCAAGCATATTGCATACTATTTATTATAAATCGTTGACCAAGTCAATGACTTCATGTGTATATCCTTACAAGAAGACATAAACATATAATATCTTACTATCTGTTATAAGTCTTTGATCAACCGAAGAACTTAATGTACATGTCTTAACAAGAAGACATAACGAGTTAATGTCTTACTTTACGTCAAGGGATTCAATATGATGATCGTTTATTTGTATGGACAATATGACCGTGTCACAAATAGATTATGAATTAAGTCAAGTTAAAATCATATCAGCATGAAAACAGTATATATAAAACTTTATCAATTAATAAGGAATCATGCATGATGATTTTATAGACAACATTACATGAAGTGACATCAGAAAAAGCAACAAGTTATCTTATAAAACAATATTGCGGTGATTCTTACTAAATGAAGAAGTTTCACACTTGGAAAGTAATTAATTATTTCAAGGCAGGGCAGAAATAATATAGGATGCCTATAAGGTAAAAAGCTCATAGCTCCCACTTGGTTTGACAACATTACAAGTTTGTCATCTTAGAAATAAACTGCGTTGCTCTCACTGGATTAGACAAACATTACAAGTGTTTCTTTACTAGTGAAAAGCAAGTAGCAATTTATTTACTTTCGTTATCGTGAATATCTACACATTATTGTTAATGTGAATCAGATGGACTAGTAGGCATATGCTTAGATATAAGGAAGTGTGTCAAGTTCTACTACATAGACGATGGACCAACCATTGTACTATATACTAAAAGTCAGGAAAGCAGTTCCGCACCAAAAGTTTTAGTACAGAGTGTTTTAGCCCTTATGTTGTTTTCCTATTGGTCCTCTTTTGGTAGTGGGACAAAAGACGTTAACCCATTGGCTGTCAAATAAAGTCTCGTTGATGCACTGTAGCACTCCGTTCCGTAGGAACACTGTAGAGAGCACTGTAGCATCCCATAAAAGCACTGTAGGGAGCACTGTAGCTCCGTTATACCACTGTTGAAACAATTATAGTGTTCCGTTTTGGTGTTTATAAGCCAAAAAAATTCTCTCCTCCTCACAAATCCTTCCAGACCTTCCTAGAACTACACCTTGAAACTTCCTTCCCCAAATACTAGAGGGTTCTATCTTCTTACCAGATCTTTTTTCTTTCCCGTATCTTAGTTTCATTAATATTCTTTCAAACAATTTTTTGTATATGCCTAATATATCCATGTTTTGATTGTTGTGTTATGTTTTTCCAGGTTCATAGATTTGCGTTGAGAAGTTGTTGTGGGAAGTGTTTTTTAGGCTTGTCTTTGCTAACCAGTTTACATATTTGAATTGTAACAAACGTGATACATGTATGTATTTGATACATATTTTCTTGATTTGGGAACTTTTGTAGCCACTTGAAGTTGTCACCCATGTGTTTGTTGAAATGTCAATCACTTAAGAAAGTCAGCACGATATTAGGTTACAAGTATGTTGTTTTGGTGTATCTTAATATGTCCATGGATTAGCTTTTGTTGAATATTTCGGGAAAAAATCCACCTATTTGATTTAGTATTTAGAATTAGAAGTGCTTCAATGTTTGGAAGGATTTCCAGAGTGGAAATGTATAGTTTTTTTTCGGTAACCATGGTTAATAGTTGTAAGGATTAGGGTCTTAAAAATTAGGAACAAATAAATTTGTGGTTAAAAGTTAGCTACAATTTTTTGTTTTTTTTGCTGAAAAGTGTAGTTGGAATCGTTGGTTTTAGATATTTGGATTTGAGTGTCTTTGGAATTGGGGATTAATCATGAAGATTTTATTTTGTTGCAGCAACATGGGTTTCAACTGAGATGGATTGGGGGAGCAGGACATAACCATATAAATGGAACTGAGTATCAGCTGAATCAAATTCATTGGCAAACGCTTACTGAACACACCATCAAAGGAAACATGTACATTTGTATTTTCAATTATCTGTCCTATACTTAGCCTATAAAAAGGAAAAATAAATACGAGGACAGATGCTTTTTGAATATGGTCAAAGAGTCTCTATTAGAACTTAATAACTACTAAAACAATTTGATATTTGTTGTACAAATATGCTACATTAAAAAAAATTACAAAATACGCTATAAATTATTTTTGTCAAATGGTTATGAGAGTGTAGTCAATGAAATGATTTTAATTGGTGGTATTTGTAGGATGACTAAATTGGTGGATGATGAGTTATGGAATCTAGATGTCATAAAAGAGGTACTTTTTGTAATTGTTGTGGTTTAATTTGCGAGAAGTTTATAAATTTATTTGAAGGAAATTAAGGTGCTTGATGAAACACATGCCTTTTTGAAGTAACCACGTGCAGTAATCGGAATGTATTGTTACGTGCATCTATTAGAAAAAGTGGTTAAATGCAGTTTACAAGAAACAAAATGAGCAAATCAGATAATGAAGTGATTCCATTGCTTAAACTATACATAGTTAACATGGTCAATTAGGTAAATATGATATTTACATTTTCTTTTTTACTTGGACATTTAGTTAAGCATATTTTTATGTGGGTTTTGTTATTTTATTAGGGAGTATTTTAATTAGCTTATTTTCCCGGCTTATGAGCTTATCTGATGTGGCGGTAGAGGTGTCGTGGTACAAACTCAGAAAACACCCTTTGAGGTAATGTCTCAGGTATTTACATTCTACACATACTAAATTTCCTAAGTGATTCAATTTCGAAGGCTTAGGAACTCTTATTGGTTTCACAGATTGATGAAGTGTGACACATTTAACTCTTATTGGTTTTTATCTTCATTTTTTCTTCAAATACGTCGGTAAGCTTATAAGAGTGTTCAAAATATATTATTGATCATTTGTAAAGATCATAATCGTTTTGTATTTGTTTAATACATAATGTTAGTCAATATTATTTACTTATCCTAAAGAACGGTTTGAGACACGCAGATACGATGTTGAAAAAGGTCTCCTCGACAGTTGTCACAGTCTGTACAGGCTTTTCATTTGCAACCTTCTTAGGTCACACTCTGACTATTATTTTTATGCTTTAAAATTTCATCATCTTCAGCTAAATGCATTAGGTATGATAGATAGAGTTTTTTTTTTTTTTTTTTTTTTTTTTTTTTTTTTTTTTTTTTTTTTATCTCAATTAATCAAATTGATATGCAATTAACCCTTTGCCTCATTCTTTTTCCATTTCTTTTTGCCTTTTGCGAAAGTGACAAAAGAAAATGAGGTGATGGAGTTGGAATAAGTTCAAACACAATGTATTCAAGGACTTCTAGGTCTCGGAGCTTATCGTCCTTTCTTAGCACACAACAATGGGGTTTAATCATGCATATGGACAGGTTCCTGAGTGGCGCATCAGGTTATCTATTGGTCTTCTTTAAACATACATCAAGACAGCACTCCTGCAGCAACGTGCGGGCCCACCCGCTTTTTATGCTATTTATTAACTTGAAATTTTGGAATGAAATTCCTCCTCAATTGGCCTACCTAGCCACAGGGTGTAGCGGCTTTATTGGGTTAAACCAAACAACTATGTAAATCATGATAGTTATTGCCTTTACCACTTTTGTGTAAGTATTTCGGTTTTCTAATCACAACTCATAAGGTGTCTCGATAATATGAAGACATTATTATTTTGACAACTATAGAAATGTGTTCTCTAGTTATCTAAATGTCTTATTTAACGATTTCACGAGTAAGTTCGCAAATTAGTTCGATCAGAATTTGGGATAATTCAATCCTTCCTATGGAAGCTTTCTCGAGCAAGGTAAAATGATAGGAATGAGCCTCTCTCTTTCTTACAAGGAAAGGAGACTCAATTTGTCTTCTTTAGGAAAAGTAACTTTCATTTATGCTTAATGTTGCATTACATAATTAACAGAAAATACAAAGTTCAAATTTTAGTATTTTTGATAATTAATCCTTCAAAAAAATTAACTACCCAAGTTTTAAAAATAAAAAATTAAATTTGTATAAGTCTAAGATCCTACTTGAACTTTCACCCATAACATCAGTTGATTTACTAATAATGGCGAATTTAATAGGTAAGCGGGAGTGCCAACGACTCATGTTTCGTAGGTATAAAACATTTTGATAAAATTAAGTGTATATAAAAATGTACGAAGAAGCATGCATACATCTTCATGCCGTAAATTAAAAATAATAATAATAAAAAAAAAATCCAACTTAAGTTTACTCATGTTTTTTAATTATTTATGTGTTTATCGTCTAATTTATTTTAGTATGCAACCTATTTGGATAAGTGAATAAAACAAAATTTGAATAACATAAATAATCACGCGCTACAATTAACTTTTAAGCGTTCTACAAAACCAGAGTGGGTGCACAATTTTATCGCGACAAAAAGATTAAAGAATAACCAAATCCTAGATTGACACCCTCGAAAGGTTATTACACCTCAAGTATTTCAATCATTAACAAAACAGTACAAAGACATGTTTTGTCATGAAAAAGATGAAAGGTTATTCAAACCAAAAGCAATCTTGTTTAAAAACCATGGTACTTGTATGTTTTTCGCAGGAGCAAATTATGGTGTAAACCCAAACCAAAGCGTTTAAAACAATACAAGATCTTAGTTTTTAAAGATTAGCCGTTAATAAATAATTATGTATTAATGTTCATTAAACCAATGTCTTTGCAAAGTTTTTCACAGGAGAAAATTACAGTGTAAATCTAACCCAAGGCCTTTAAAATGATGCAAGATATTAGTTTAAATCACGTTTCGATAGTTATTAGTCTCATTAAATTTCCAAAATCAACTCCGTCCCTGTGGGCTTTTGAGGAGCGGGAAAAATTGCTGGAATTCTGTTTGCAAGATATACGAGTCACAATTGAGTTTAAAATGCAAAAATAAATGAAACATACAAATAAACTATCATGTCAAGACGTGTAAATATAAATCGATGAGTACCTTTGCTCGGGTCATGAGCACTCATAAAACCTGAGAGGTTAACTATGGGTCAAACCAATAAAGCCAAATATAGGGCTCTCACTTGCTTTTAGACCTATTCCAAGACAAGTGGAACCCATATGCCCATAAAATTTTGCATGCTGTTAAAGCAGAAACGCAACCTTGCAAGCCATAAAACTCTATGAATGAGTCTTCCCCGCTCAAAACGCCGAACTATAAAGTTGTAGTCCTTTGAGTCGTGCACATGTCCATCGATTTTCAAAATCTATTTCATTCAAGAACTTCGAGAATAAATTTTTTAATGCAAGTACCTGTTACTTTTTAGAAAATAAAACACAACAAACAAACACGCATATTCATAGGCAAGGTCATCATCGAATTCCACATTCCACATATTCACACTTAAATACTTTATAGGGATTTTGTAACTTGTGTCTTAGTGATAAGCTTTTAATCATTCAATACACCAAAATTTACTATATTTACACATTACATGATATTAATAGTTTTTTAAATTTATGATACTTATCAAATTTTCACTATTTTATATAAAACTAAAATTATTTAAAAAAAACCAATGTATTTATTTAATACTTTAAACTTTTGTCATCATATCACAAATTAGAAAAAAACCCTTCTAAAACCTAAAAGTAAAGGTGATGCATTTATCAACATGGATAAGAAGATAAGGTCTAAGCCCACAAACGCTTCAATCATAATACACAACTATTTTTTGTTCTTTAAAATTCTAATTGTAACTAAGAGCAATAAATTTAGCAGTTATGTAGATGTTGTCCCTAATTGTGCAGTTGCTTGCCATTATGGAGTCTGTTTAATTGGTATGCATCCTTAATGTTTAGGAGTTGCTATAGCAACAGCTTCCTATAGTACACAGTACAAATTGTTATGCACACTTTACAATATCGTTATACACACAATACAACTCTGCTATGTATAAAAGAGTGTGTATATAGGAGCTTTAGGGTGTGTGTATAGATCCCCCTTAACGTTTTTATTAACTACTACCGTTTCTCGTACATTTCATTTATTTCGTGCCTAATTTTAAGGGATGGCAATTCGGCCGGGTTTGGTTTGGCGGGTCAGAAAACCCCAACCGAACCTGACCCACTTAAATCATGAGTTAAGTTATGTTAACCATAACTTGTTTACACATAACCCGAACCTGACCCATTTAACCCGTATATATACTTGGGTTGGTGGGTTAAATAAGCTTACATGGTTGAATAGGTTAAACGGGTTTCAGGTTGACCCATTTAACCCGTTTTATACATAAAAAAAAAAATTCGCACATTACACGAGTTAAACAGGTTAAATGGGTTTGCGGGTAGACTCGTTTAACCCATTTAACAAGTATAATAAAATATAAAAAAAAAATTTAATTTAAGAAAAAAGATCTTAAACGGGTTGGCGGGTTGACCCGCTTAATTTATTTCCAACCCGAACCTGATTTGTTTAATAAGCGGGTTAGATGTGTGGACCAAAACCCGACACGAAATCTATTTAGACTCAATCAAAACCTGTTAATTTTCGTGTCGGTTTTTAGGTTGAATTTCGTGGCGAGTTAGAAATTGCCACCCCTACCTAATTTACATTTATTCAAGTTAAATTTTCCATTCGGTCCCCGCAAGGTTTACTGAGTATTAATGTGTGTTAGTCGACATACAGAAATAGGGCCAAAAAGTTATAATTGAAAAGGCAAACTTTGATAAATTTTTAGACAATACATTAAAAATCGGTTCGTTAAAAGAACATATTATAAAAATAATGTTGACAAAGGCAAGATACTCTTGTAGCTATTTGTTTCTGGTCCATGATATCAAAACAAGTTTCATCATTACATAAAAAAGCATAAGGAGATATTATATTATGGGAATTGATTTGTACAATTTTAGTTTTATCACGCTTTGCCGAAAAGAATGAACTAATAAATTACACACCTAAAGTTGGGGCTAGCAACGGGCCAACCCAGATTTAACCAGCCCAGGACCACTAAATTTTTAAGTTTCGTCGACTTGCTGTTTGATGTAAAATCTGTAGAAATTCTAGGGAATGGGCCAACCAAACTTGGGCTGGACTTCTAGTTGATCACGGATATATGATATCAAAGTTCAAAGTTAAAAGTCTCTAACGTAAAGTCTCTAACGTGACCATATTTTTAGTTACTTTCATTTTTGGTTGTATTCATTTTGTCACCAAAAGTATTCTAAGAATTCAATGGATGATAGATAAAACCATACTCCGCGAGTCCGCGTTACTTATGTGTTGGATTTTGTTAATACACCTATAAGTACAATTAGATGGAATGTTAAATCCTTTCAAGGTAGTTTTGTCAAACTATAAGCTAGAAATTAGGTTTGGCTTTTTCTTTATCTAGGTAAGGTAAATTTGTCAAACTATCGAGAAGGTAAAGAATGGTTAATAATTCTAGTTCAAAGTATAATTGGATTCGGGATCCACTCAATCCATTTAGGATTGAAGTTCGAATTGCTATTAAAGTTACATAAGAGTTGAGGAATACGATCCAATATTCCCAGTCTCATTGCGATCCCTAGTTACCCCCAAAATATGGACAAAATCCAAGAGTTTCCGACATGCACATTAGGCTAGAAAAGGTTTCCAACACTGTTTAAGTAATAAGTTAGTATAGGATACTAGTTCTTACCTCGTGAAGATATCAAATTTGTGAGAGAAATGTACTTCTTGCTAGCTAGGAAAAGTTAAAATTTGATAATAAAGAAGAGAAAATGGATGACATATCAAACCAATTGAACCGGTGATTTGATGGCATTTCATATTAATCTCCACATTCTCTTTTGCTTTTTTCTGTTTCTTTTTGAAACCTTTTAGTGGTGTTTGCAAAAGAAATTAAAGTTTAATTCTTGACTTCCACCAAAGTCCAAGCTTTTCTTTTGCTATCTTTTGCTTTCATCTTTTCACTGTAAATATGAAGCAAATTTAATTTTCTTTTTTAAGAAATGATATCAAGACAGCTATATAACTCGGTGTCTTGCATATACAACATTGGAACACTTGGATCTTTCCTTTTGTTTGTGTTCCATCAAAGTCTTTGTGATTGTGATAGCATCGTTAATGTTGTTGTTCCTTGTTTTTACCATTTCATGAAAATAAAGAAAAATTTTATGTTGTTTCTATTCACCGCTCTAGAAGGTTGAAATTTGAAATGACTCTAGAATTTAACTTTTTTGAGTTTGTGCACACACCACAAAAGAGGTTCATAAGGATACAAATTCATAAAGTCAAATTGGAACATTAAATAATGGCCATTTGCAAAAATCAAAGTAGGATTTTTCATTGTGATTGATGCCACCAATTCATCAAATTTGGTTTTCTGTCATCCAATCTTTTCTTTGACAAATCCCTTCCCAATTAAAACCATTTTTGTACCAACTTTTCCCTACAACATGTCGACCATGATTCCTAATTATAGTTTTTTTTTAATATAGATAGAGAATGTGAGAATAGAAGATAAAAATACTATGACGGTGTTTTGCTTGTGGACAAACCTGATCATGCAGACAATCCGAAATCTACCAATTCTGATGTTAATAGAGAATTATTATTTGGTGATGACGAGGGTGTAAAAGGGATAAAAGATGCCCCGAAGGACATTATTTCGTATACAAAGATGGTCAAGGGAATAATGAGTGGGAAAGGTGCAAACTTTCATAAACTGCTAGCATCGGCTGGCAACGGGGCAAATATAGCACTTTCGATGGACTCGATTCAAGTTGTACGTGAAAGGTTTAGTAACTCGGTCTACGGATTTTTTTTGGGCAAACGTGTGGCATACCCAGTAGTCGAGAACTATGTTAAGAATACTTGAAGAAAGTTTGAACTTGATAAATCGATGATGTATTCTAATGGAATGTTTTTCTTCAAGTTTAATTCTAATGATGTTATGGACGCAATGCTTGAGAGTGGTTCATGGTTAATTCAGAACGTGCCATTAATTCTGAAAAATGGTCACTCGATGTGAATATATTATGAAGGAGGATATGTTTAATATTTCGGTTTGGGTCAAGCTTCAAGATATTCCTACTACTGCATTCACGGAAGATGGTTTAAGTGCTATTGCAACTGAACTAGGCACCCATTGATGATAGAATCTTACACGTCCATTATGTGCATTGAGTCTTGGGGTAGGTCGAGTTATACATGAGCCATGATTAAGGTAAGCTGATGCGGAGTTGAAACATTACCTTCTGGTGGCAGTTCCAACATTCGAGGGTGAGGGGTACACTATGCACACTATTTTTATTGAGTACGAATAGACACCTCCACGATGCTCAAGTTGCAAAGTATTGGTCATGTTATTAATGAGTGTCTTAAAAAACTTGCTACCGATGCTATTAAAAACATGAAAATGCCAAGGAAAGTTATTCGTGGGGTTTAGGTTGGTTTAAATTCACAATTCATTTATAAACCTAAGGCACCAAGAAAATCGAAGAAAACTAATGATAAAAATGATAATACGGTTCCTTCCACATCGAACCCATTTGATGTAATGAGCCCTATGGTAGATGAGAAGGAAGGTGAGGATCGTAAATCTTCCAGTTCGCATGATAAGAGTCAAGAGGAAGGTAATGAGAACAAGGATAAACATGTGAGTGCACCTCTTGATTTATTTGGCAGTCCAGGTACTACATCTTTTGTTGAAAAGATTAATAATCTAGAAAGTCAAATACTTGATGGAAAACTTGTGCTATTGGGTGTCGGGAAGCCGCTTTCTATGCAAAAGAAGGCTAATGTGACATCGGTCAATGGACCTAGTACTGCTATGGGCATGCAAGGGGAAGATTTGGATAACGATTAAGTCGAGGATATTGATGATGATATGGCTCGATATATGGCTAACCTGAATCGTGCATATGGAGGTACTAATGCTGCAAGTATCCGGGAGTATGATGATTATGATGATTACGGATACAATGTTGATGATTTAAATGAAGAACAACTTGCTTTCTGTGACGCGTGAGACATCCGTATTCGCGGTAAAACTAGGAAGTAGTTTTAGTTTTGTCATGGCATTTTATTTTGGTAGATTCTTAAGATAGTTTTGCCTCTATTAGGATATTATTTGTTTGAAGCACAATAGGTGTGTTTATGTTGCCTGTAATGGGGCTAAGATGTGAGATACAACCTCATTTTACGTACTTTAATGTTTTTGGAGTAATATATTTACCGAGAAATCTTTTTACCAAAAAAAAATAAAAATAAAAAATACTTGATTTTTTGTTAAACCTATATTGTTCTTCATTACAAGAAATTAGTAACTCTCTTGAGCATCACCAAGAATTGAAAAAGTGCTATATCTTTTATTAAACCTATATAGCTTCATCCCCATCATTGGAAGAGTGCTTTAAGAGTGGAAGGTGGAGCTCCCCGTTGTAGCTCGCCGTTCCTACGTAGAAGCCTATAGAGCTTGCCGTTCCTCGCCGCTGCACCACCCTAAGCTCGCCATTCATCGCCGAAAGAGAGCTTTTCGTCTGCACGACGAGCCCGTTTGCTGACAATTTGGTACCTTTTTCTTTTTTTTCCCTTTCGTTGTTGTGAAATTTTGTTTAATTTGTAAATGTAAATAAAGTTTGTGAAGTTTTAAATACTTAATTGTTTTGTAAATAGTTAATTGTTATGTAAATGCAGATATATTAAACATGGGATTGAAATTACTTAACACAACGCACAATTATATTACAACTACGATTACAACATTAAACTACGAAACGGAAATTAAAAGCCCTAAACTACGATACGATAAATAAACATAAAACTACGAATCAAGAAAATGATTCAGTCTGTGCCATAGCCCTCGTCACTCGAATCCTCGTTACTCGAATCGTCCTCACTTGATGGCACACGGTTTAATCCCATTTTCCATCGCCATTCTGCTCGACGGTTTCTCCGATCCTGTTTACCTTTTAAGTACGCCTCACGCTCTCTTGCCTGACGTTCTTCCGCAGCTTGAACCGCTAACATCATTTGCATGTCTTGCTCAAAGATCTCTTCATCATTCAACCCAAAGGTAGTGGGTTGGGTTTGTGGTGGATAGTTTGGCGGTTGATTGTTTGGGAGTGGATTGTTTTCCGGTGCAAACATAACTTCTGGTGGAGTGGAAGGTGGTGGGTTGTCATATTGGAATACGGGAAATAGATATTTTGGTGGAGTGTTTTGTGAGGAATTGTCTTCTGATGGTGTGTTGTAAACCGATTCGTTATCAGGTGATGTGTTGTGTGACATTGTTACGTATGAAGAAGAAAAGTGAATTCTTGATTATTTGTGTGTGAATTGTGGGTGTATTTCAGCATATGAGAATGGGTATTTATAGGATGATTTTTAGAATTTGAAATTATCCCGCTCAGTTTTTTGAATTTGAATTTTAAACGTTTATCCACCTTTTTTTTTGAATTTGAATTTTAAAATTTTTTCCACACGTTTTTTTATTTGAATTTTAAATGTTTAACCGCTTTTCTTTTTGAATTTGAATTTTAAACGTTTATCCCGATTTCAGTTTGAATTCAAAATTTAAAATTATCTCGCTCTAAACACCTATAAATACCATACCATACCATTCAATCTTTCACACACTACAATGAATACGCTTTGGTCAATTGAAGAAGAAACATTGCTAGCTGATATGTGGCTTGAAATTAGCTGAAACAACGAGGGTTTGAATGAATGCTCTTTCTGGGATCTGGTGGTAGCAAGGTTCAACGAGTGGACCGACGGTGATCATCGTAACAAGAATATGATCACGGCTAAATGGGCACGACTCAGCTGTGAATGTCGTAAATTTCATGATATTTACAAGGATTTGCAGCGTATAGGCCAAGACCATGAGCATCTCTCAAATGCAATGAACATTTTTAAAGAACGCTATAGTAGGAGAGGGTTCCAGTATCTTCACGTGTGATTGATTTTGAGGAACACCCACACATGGACAGAGACGATGCCTAATTGTGTTTTATCTTTACTATTTCCGTATTTTGTTGCTTTGGTTTCCGTAACGTTTGTAGTTGTATTTTCGTATCGTTTGTGTTTTTATTTCCGTATAATTTGTATTTGTATGTCTGTATCGTTTGTATTTCAATAAAATGAGTAACGGCTAGTTTCCGTTTACAATATCTTCTAATGGCTAGTTTCTTTTTCCAATATCTTCTAACGGCTACTTTCCCCTATAAATACCACTTAAACAACACTTCATATTCTCACACAAACACTATGGCAAACGAACCAGCTGAAGTGCAACATGCTATCCTTACCTGATTACGCAACGAACAAGAAAAAGAACTCAAGTTGATTAACAGCTTGCTAGCTGAGATAACTCGTACTATTCGATAGATGCATACTCGTGCTGCAGAAGTCGAAAGGTTGCGTGAGCTGCCTCAAGACCATCCGGCTATCAGGGTCGGTCTCCAAACCCTTTTAAGAAATGATGAAACAAATTTGCAACTTCAACTCGCCTTAAAAATGGTCAGGGAACAAGTGTTGCAAGTTTGAGAGGAAAAGTCAGAACTCATCGATAATTACAATGCTATATAATTTCTTGATGACGTTTCGTAAAGTTTTTTAACTGTTTCGTTATTTTACGTTTCGTGTGTTTTTAGTTTGTTGTATTGTATTTTTATTTACTGAAATGAATTTATTTTATTTATTGAAATGAATAAAAAATAAAGTTGTAAGTGGTGAGGTACAAATGAGTAAGTTGAGGTTAGTTGTTTGGTGAAGAGAGTGTTATTTGTAAAAAGATGTTGGGTGATATGCTACCCGTTGACCCAGAACGAAGAGCTTGAGCTCTCCATCTACACCTTCCACTCTAACTTGAAGATCCTCATGGCCATGTGTGTAAATAGTATCCGATTAATGTATAGAACATGACATACTATATGATGACTAAAAGACTAACAAAGTAATTTCTAGTAAAGAAAGTTTTTGAAGATAATGTTAAGGATTCTGAATGTGTTGAAAGACTTTTTATGTAGTGGTTACGGGTTAAAATGGTGTACGTATGCGTAGATGGACATGTGTCCATTGTTGGCTCATGATTTCTTGTGAAAAAGAGAAACTAAAGTAGAAACATATAGCGGAAAACATAAAGTTATTAATAGACAAATTAATATATATTTCAAGATCCTCATAATGAAGTTGGTGGAAGTAAATAATGAGGTTCAATCAAAAGAATGATGCCAACCTAACCCACAATCAGTTCAAGTCTTTAACTTTATTTGGCATATTATTTCGCATGAGTGAGTGTGACTTTTTGATGCAAATCTAGCACCAATTCCTTTCCCATCAAATTCCCTGAGCTAAGCTATCATCAATAAAATGTCCTACCAAATAACTAGCAAAAGTGAACAAAGTCGAATTCTTTGTTAAAAATATATAAATATAGTTTCATAAACATTTGTTAAGATATCAGTATCTGTACAACGAACTTGAGCAGATTTTCAAGCGTTAATTTTGAACCGTGTTTTGCTAAACTTTATTAACCAGCAAAGCTAATCGGTTTATACCTCTTGCTCCAAGGACAATACGTGAAAGATTTACAATGTCCCGGATTTACCAGTGGAAAGGGAGAGCTTTATCTAATTTTAGTCCGTGGCAGTAAGCCAGTAAGTTTAAAACTTGTGAATTAGTCTGAAAAAGGTCGAAAATAAAGAAAACAAAAAATGTCCTGGCATGCAGCAGGAGATGTTACTAGCTATATGTACGTTCGTGCGGATGAGTGCATAGTTCATTGTGGTTTGGTCATCGACACGTGCAAATGAAAGCTGGCATGCAGCAGGATTAGAAATAACTAGAAATAGAATGATGATGGTGAATTAATCCCACCGATTCATCCACTGTCTGGGCCCATGTCATTTGACCAACATTCCCCCGCTCAGATTTTACCCGTACACACAAACATGCACTTCAAGTCCCGCCAAAACCACCAATATTTTATTCATTCAAAAGAAACAATAGTTGTCCCTGTTGAAGTCAAGTGCATGTACCTCAAGTGTTAATTATACATGCATGCACGAATGAATACATTTAGACATTGCACAATTGCATATATGGTTGCTCACTTGCTCTTGGCCAAAGTTTCTAGCTTTCATCGCTTAACGATTACAGAAATTCAATGATACATATGATGAATACCGGCCGGCCTCTTGTTGCAATTTATATATACATACTAATATTTCTTGTAAATGTGTTCAAGAGCTTAATTAGCTATATTATAATTTTCAGCAGCAGAACACCTCATGCTTACCTAAAGGAAATTTCATCTAAACATAAATATTTTATATGTACAAAACGCTGTATACAAGCAAGACACGATACTTTTAAAGCATATTCCATATATCCTCCGTCGACTAATATGGTTATTGATGGTTCCATTGTTGATAACCTTACAAAGCAGTCGCTGGATATGTTTAACTACTTTATATTGTTAATTAAAATGAAGAAAGATAAACCAAAAAGAAATTATAAACTGTATCTATGCTACATCTCTTCATGACTAAAATGTGGCTAAAAGCAAAGCAGCTTTGCTCAGCATCATTCTGCTACTTTATGTTACAGTTTGAATTCAATACCAAAATAACATCAAAAAAGTTAAGTGCGCAAATTTGCAATTATTTTATACCAAATTTGAAGGAGTCGTGGATCCGAGTATCCGACTCTGTACCATAGCCCAATACCATTTAGCTCACTAATGACTAAGGCCCAGTGTAAAGACATGCATCTACTAAAATTCTTTACCATTATTCACCCCCACGTGAATCATGTATGCCTAGTATGGACATGAAAAGTAGTCATGCATATAAATTATTAGTCTTAAAGTAAATATCAAAAGACAACAATAAAACACTAAAGAAACTCAAAATAGGTGGTTATAAACCATGTTCTAAATATAATTATATTTATGCATGTAATCATTATTTTAACTTTTTGTTAAATATCTAAGTTAACCCCGTCTTCTTGCCTTCTTCACTAATGTTAAGAAGTGGATTTTGCCGACAGTAAAATGGTGTAAATCAAGTAATTTACAGTTCATTTGCAATCGAGTAGTACGAGTTTCATAGCCATAGGTATGTAATCATTGTCATACCTACCCACTCCTAATCACCTTCATAATTTTTCTTTTGAGAAAGTAGATGCTAACTATGGATATTAGTATCTCCAATAATGAGGTTGAGAATGGGTTGAACATGGGTTAATACATTAGAGCTAAAAGTAATGACTTATTTGATCAATAGGTTGAAATTACTCAACCTATTGGTTAACTTATTGACAAGTTGGTAACATAGTATGTGTATGATAAGGATAGGTTGAGATTTAAACAGATTGACCATTTAACATTGGAGAATTAAAGAGGTCGAATGATGAATTGAAAATTTCAAGTTTGCATTGGAGATGCTCTTAGTAGATATAAATATTAAAGAGAAGCTTAATTATGTTTGTGTTCAATTCGTTAATGAAACAGTGATGATGAGGGCCTTGGTGTAAAAATGCATGGGAGGCATAGGTTCCATAGATGGCATGCATGGTGGATATAATATTACTAAATACTTGTACACGATATGATGATAGAAAAGAATAACAACATTTGATGCATCACGTGTTTATTAGTGAAGGATTTTATTTTTAATTTGTGCTAACAATACACTAGGTCTTTTGTAAACGGGTGTATGTATCCCGACACATGATTCGGTACATTTTTGTTACTGCTAATATTGGCTATGTACAGGTTGTACTGATGATGGCTGGTCGTGGCCATTGGATTGGTATAACAGGTTCCCGATTCTTCACCAAATTATGGTCCCAAACCTTGTGCTTGATTGGGATGAAGTCTAGTTTGGAAGGATTTGCATGGTAATGTTTGAGATTTTCCAGTTCATGAAGTGTGGGAAGCAAGATACTAAGACATTGGGACGTTGGTGCTGCTACAAACCCAAATCTGTTCCTATTCCGTTTTGCAAGTTAATTCCTCGTACTCACGATCATGTTTTCTTTGAGTGCTCGTTCCCATCTCAGGTTTATGGTTCGTGCTATGGCTGCTATGGATAATGTTGCCTCAGCTTGGGAGGATATCATTGTGTGGATTAATCCTCTAGCTGCTAAATGTACTGCTCAAAGTATTATAGCTCGTCGTGTTGTCGCTGCTACTGCATATTTCATTTGGCATGAGAGGAACCTGCGCTTATTCACACTACAAGAAACAGGAGAACAGGCGTCGATGGTTTTCCCATCGACATTATGTCGACGGCATTATGCACTAAACGACAAAAAAAAGGCTGACCGTGCCCCACTGCGTTGAATTTTTCATACTCGTATTTTCCCGTCGACATGTCGACGGGAATATTTCCACATATTTTTTTGGCCTCAATAATTCACCAAAATTGGGGGCGAAATTTACCCGCTAATATATTCCCGTCGGCAAGTCGACGGGAATATATTAATTACGTTTTTTCTCACAATTAACGTGTGATTAAAGGTAATAATTTTTTGTTTTGAGCTTCCCGTCGACATGTCGACGGGAATATATTACTAAATTATAAATATTTTTAATAAATGGATAAAATATTGGGCAGGATTTTTCCCGCGTTCTTTTTCCCGTCGACATGTCGACGGGAATATCTCCCCAAAAAACAGGCTATATATATCCTCACAAATACATTCCCGTCTCATTTTTTTACCTATATATATTCTCACAAAATTATTTCCGCCTCATTTTACACATCTCACAAATAAGTCAATCGTCAATTTTTACAAGACACACATGACTTGGCGTGGTTGCACAGTTGAAGAGGAGTACTCAAAAATCTTGTCACACGAGCTCCTCTTTAATAAAGTTATGTTAACTTTTGGTCATGCAGTTTATGAGGAATATGGTTCTTTTAAGAACGTTGAACCGTGGATGAGAGACAAGATTATCGAATGGTGTAGGAAAAAGTCGTACTACAAAGAGTACATGGACAAGCTAGATGCTGCTGAAGCTCAAGTTGTTGCTGTTGGAGGTGACGACGAAGCTGAAAGTACGTTGGAAACCAAACTTGATAATCTGCTGAACCTCCAGGTATGTACAGTTTGATAATATATTAATTATAAATTACTCGATCATGACTCAAATTAAGTATTGCAATAGATGTTTTTTAATTTTGATTATTTCATTTTTAGAATACGCCGAGATGGAGAAAAAGCTTGCTGAGGCCGAGAAGAAGATTGCTGAGGCCGAGCAGAAGAGCCGTCGAGATGCCGAAGAGCGTAAGGCCTTGAAGGCGCAAATTGATTTGGTCACAGGTTTTATCTCCTCCAACCCGCGATGGAACGAGTATGTTAGTCAGGTGGGTTCTCAGCACGTGGATGGCTCGGGCAGTGGCGTTGGAGGTAGTGGCTCAGCTGAAGGGAACGGGAGTCGCAGAGGTGATGAGGATGGTTCTGGCGATGATGAGGGTCCTGCTGATGATCACGAGTGATTTTGGATGTAGAGGTACAAACTTGGGTATTTTGTGTTGTACTTATGCTTGAAACAATATTTTGGCGACCCATATGTTAGTATTGTATAGTTTAAACTTTTGGCGACTTGAACGTCGCGGATATTAAAACATTTGTGGATATGGCAGCTAGGTTTAGATATTACCACACCCCGTTTTGTAGACTTTATATGTTTTTATGCATTTTGAGGGTGTTTAGCGATATTTTGCAAGTGTTTTAGCCGATGGCAAGTTATACGTTTAGAACATGTTGATATTGAGTGGTTATAGGTGCTATTACAGTTACAGGTTTTGGCAGATTTTTTTCGAAAAATCCTATCAAAAATCTGGAAAATTGCTATATTTGCAGCCTGCTGTTAGCAGGATGTTATTAATGATACCGTCGACATGTCGACGGCATTATTAAAACAAAAATATTGGTTACTTAATTATGCCGGCGACATGTCGACGGCATTATTAAAAAATGAATATTGTTTTTAATATTATGCCGTCGACATGTCAACAGCATAATTGAATAACCAATATTTTGGGTTTAATGTTACCGTCGACATGTCGACGGCATAATATAAAACTTAATTATTATCAATTAATTAAAACGTTAATTAGTTATATGTTCCCGTCGACATGTCGACGGGAAGAAGTTGAAAGACATCAAATTCCTTTGACTGGAAAACGATGTGGGACCCACAATGTCGACGGTGATTGTCGACGGGAACACTGTTCCCGACGAAGCACAGCCGTCGTTATGTTCCCGTCGACATGTCGACGGGAAGGTATGGTTCCATCGACAAGTCGACGGAAAGGGCCTGAAAAAGTCGCCGGCAGAAGCCTCGTTTGTACTAGTGTCATGAATCAAGCTCTCTCTCCCTCACAAGTAAAGGATCTTATTGTGTATAATGTGCGTATTAAGCTTCTTACATTTCGTTTTAAGAAGAAGCAAAGTGTAGCTTAAGCATATGAGCCATGGAATATTAAGCATTCAGCTATGTTGTGGATGATCAAACGACGTAGCTATTGTTAGTGCAAAAAGTGTGGCTGGGTTAAGATTTGGCTTAGTCCGTGTTGGGCCGTCCTTTATGGATCATCCGTTGTATGAATTATGCGCTAATCCAGGTAGTAGATTGAATCCCTGCACAAACAAAGGTAAACCGCTAGCCTTATCGTGGAAACGGACCCCACGATTAAGCTCCGACGTCAGAGTAAGTACTCTTGTTATTAGAGAAATATGCGTGTATTGTGATGAGTGAGAAAATCATACCTCAAGAGTGTGTACTGTGGTTACCTTTTATAGGCGGTCAAAATGCTAGGGTTTCCTAGTATTTCGCATATTGCTATAGTGGCCGAGATGGGACCCTTGTCGGGCAAGGATCCATAGTTTGATCGATGATTGAGGACGTAGATCACTTTCCGGACCGTGGGCCGGTCCGTGAGCGTACTTCGGGAGTGCCGCTCAAGTGCTTCGTACGGGTCCTTGTATGTTCTGACTGTGCCCTGCTTGTGGCTTGGGCTTTAGATATATCCGATTTGTTGGGCCGAGGCCCGGTTTGTTTGTTTGTTGGGCCAGAGCCCTGTTATGTGTAATGCGGTCCAGGCCCAATAAGCCTACTATGTGTACTATATGTCATCAGCTATAGTTGATGGCATGGACATGGTGGCGCTGCTTCCTTATTGTTTTATGTCATGTTAGTTTAGTGTTTCATGTATACGGTTAGTCGTTGCATGAAGTGATTTGTTATGCATTATAGTGCATTTATTAGTGTTGCACTTTGCCACATTCATATACGAAGTTATTTTTTGGTTAATATATTTATCAGGGTAAGAACCCTTCTAAAAAAGATTAATAACAATAAAAAAAATAATAAAATAAAAATTAGTTTCCATTTTGAATCACTTACACTCATATCATGCATAGTTTATGTTGGATAAAACCTCCAACAGCCTAAGAGTTTAGCGTCAAAATTATCAAAGAACTAACAAGAAAAATCAATACCCTCAAGATCTTAAAAGACTCGGCAAAGGAAATAAAACACACAAATTATACAATCGAACCCACTTGATTGTTAACAAATAAATGATTACATCAAGACAAGAAAAATTAATAAACTAGCATTCCCCTCACCTCTATTTATAGAGATAAGGGGGACAATCTCTATTGAACTAGAATTTCATATTATCTTTGCTTGTCTTGCACACAAACAATATTAGTTTAAGTCTAACCATAACTCTATTTAACTAAGTATAATTAAATTTGTATGCATAGACTAATTCACTTCAACCCAGTAAAAATTTCTACTATATCATAACAATATCCACCTTAGTATTGATTGTTAGTGTATACAAATACTCAACATCTTTATCTAATGATGGAACCTCAAATCAGGGACCACCTTGTTAACCAAACATTGTACGTTAGTAAATATCAAAGTTAGCTTCATTAGACCCCCTTCACTTTCTTCCTTTCATCAACATTATCATCTTTAGCCTTTTCACTAGATACTCTAGTGTCCATAATGCTTGCCCCCACCATTGCACCAAGCTGTAACTACTCATTTACCAAGCAGTTCGTGTTTGTCTTTTCTTCTGGTTGTTTAACCTGTAACTTTCTTTGAGCCATTGAAGTATCATCGTTACTATCTTAAATTACCTCAGCTTCACGACTTTCCTAAGCTCCATGTAGTTTCACCTTAAACTAAAAAAGCTTTTGAACATGGACTCATGTTTTAGCACCTGGACCAAGTTGGTTGAACTCAAATTATTTTGAACCTTTATGCTTTTGTACATCATTCTCATCGAGCTTTTCGATGTTAAACCTAGTATTCATATTAGTCATTCTTCTTCAAACCTTGCTTTAAATTTGTCAAGTTGATTTAACCCTTTAGAAACCCTAAAGACTCAACCTTTTCAACTTGTATGCTAAACCCGCTTTCTTGAAATCTTGATCTACTTGCTTTTAGAAAACCTCTAACGATTCGATCTTCTCACCTCAAATCTACAAAAATTGTACTCCAAACAATCACTTTTCTTGAATCCTCAAGAGTTAGCTAAACATTGATTGTCATCCAAGTTATCACCAAGACTTGATCTTTAAGATACCTGCGAGACCTTCAAAACTTGATGGGGTGTTACAATTAATCAAGCCCACGAAAAAACCAATAAACCCATGAAGCTTCTTAACCTTCAAGATTGATTTTCACTAAGGAACTAGAAAATCGTTAACCTTTTGATGCCTTTAACCCTTTTTTCAAAACTCTTTGAAACTAAAATCTTGATCTCCAAGTAAACCCTTGGAATTAAGTTTCTTGCACATCAAGAAAACCTTTAGAAAACTTAAACATGCACCTTAAGTTTTCATTTTATCGACCTAATCTTCTGACATCTTATATCAACACAACGACAGCCAAACAATTACCAAAAAGCAACAGGGATACAAGATCTGGCCAGCCAAATTTGACAAGCTGTATCCACCTAATGAATGCTTTGATGCCAGATCCCTCCAATGAGTATCTAGGTCTATGTGCCTTAAACCTATAGCTCGAATTGCGTAGATATCCAACGGTTAATGAACCCGCATTGTCACTTCTACCACAACTGCGGATAAAAACGACAAACCAAACATGATTTGATGATTCCTTCTCCTCGAATAATGCTCTGATACCAATTGTTGGATAAAACCTCGAACAAGCCTAAGAGCTTAACGCAAAATTTATCAAAAAACTCACAAGAAAAACCAATACCCTCATCACTATAGAATTAGAATTTCATAGTAACTTTGCTTGCCTTGCTTACCAGTAATCTTAGTTTAAGTCTAACTCTGACTCTATTTAATTAACTACAATTAATCCCTATACTTAAACTAATTAGACTTTCGCTCACTAAGAATTGCTACTATATCATAATAGTTTCTTTTAGTAGATGTAATTATAACATGTATTCATGAATGGGATACTTTTATAGTAGCTTATTGCGTTAAAACATGTATTCATGAATCAGATACTTTTATAGCTTGTTGCACAAAAAATGATACTCGTAACACTGTTTGATACGGGCAAAATATATGTTTTCATGCATTCAACTTTCAGTTTTCTTTTTATTTCTAATTTACACGGGATAACAAAAGATGAGAAGAGCAAAATTGTTCGGCCAAATGAAAACTTGTGACTTTCCTGTTTTGTATCCTTTAGTCAAGTTATAATTGTCAAATCTCTACAAGAATGACAAATTAGCTCACTGCTATTATATATGGTCCTTACTTGGTATAATTGATTTTAAACTTCAAAGCCTATTATGGCAAGACATAGTGCGGATTCAAAAACAATTTATTCAACTAAAAGATATGGCTACAGTTTCCAAAGAAAAAACAAAGGATTATTTTTATAAATAGTAAGAAGAGAAAGAGAGGAGATATCACATAGATTTGGGGTTCCCTTTTTGTTGCTATTACTTAATACTATTTGCTATCTTTTTCAACATTCTCTACTACTTAAAGGCTGCATTCACTTCCCACTAAAAAAACACATTGATTTGAGAGGGAAATTAAGAAAAAACATAGAAAATACCTATATCCGTATCTTGAAATTTAAAATGAAATAAAAATAAAAAGGTTGGTTTAAAATTCCCATTTTGAAGTTTTGGGATTGGAGGAATCTTTTCTCATTCCCTCTCATCTAACTTTATAGCAAATAAAGTGAGAAACACACCCAAAGAGGCCACCGAAAAGCATACACACCTTATCATGAAAGCAAGAAAAGTGAAACCCCAACCCCCTGATTAGACTACCCAACGCACACGCATTTATTTACATTCTCTACTTCAAATTCACTACCTAAATGCTTCTTAGTTTTTACTATTTTCTTGGTGACTGGTGAGTAGGTGACTATGTGTTATTATCACAAAATATGTTTTCCAAACATAGATATTGCGAACATATGTAAATAAAAGCTTTTGTAATTGTGACCATCAGTGGATAATGTGTTGTGAGACATTGGTTCTAAATTATCATATTAACAATTGTAAAAAAAGTTCCGCTAAAATCAACACATAAAAGTGTGAGAACATTGTTCAAATCTCTCCATTTATCAAGTGTGGAGAAATAGCAAGTTTTCAAGTCTAAACCCTACCAAGTTATACATGAGTGCAAAGTTTCTATATGACTCTAGTAACTGGAGGCCACTAGTTACAAAGCTCCTTAAGATATCGAGAGGGTTACCAAAAGTCAAAGCGTGAAGTAATTAGCCTTATTTGTATAGTAGCTCTAATGCGACACAAAATTGTTATATTTACACGATTGTGTACGTTGCAAATATATATATATATATATATATATATATATATATATATATATATATATATATATATATATATATGTGTGTGTTTTGATGTTCCATGGATCACAAATATAGAAAAAATGCTGGGATATTGTTGATATGGATTAAAGTCATGGTTGGTGTTGAAATCTTGTAGTACTAATTTTCTATTCCTTACTAATCAATGTTGATGACAGAAAGAATTTCACCCAATCTAAAGTTCTAAACCACACGTCCATACATTACATATTTTTCTCTCTCTATTGATTTAGAGTAATTTCCTTTTAAAAAAGGGATGTTTTTTTCAAGTCAACCTCACCTCATCATTTGGTCTTGGTTCTTCATGGGGCACCCACTTTCTTTTTCTTGCTTTTTTCCCCTTCTTTTTCCCCCTCATTTGCATAATTCGCCATGAAATGATGACAATTCCTTTGTTTCTTTCTTTCTTCATTTGTCTATATAATTGACACTTTCAATCAACAATGTTATTACCCATCCATGGGACTTAGTAGCATGAAGGTACATCAGTTTGCACGTGGTGGTGCCCTCTGGGGTGACGATGAATACTCGTCATCTGGGCTCTCCCTTGGCGTTTGCAAGCGTTTGCTACCTCTTAACCCTAAGTTGACTAGTAGTTCTAGTTCCGAAACTTGTTTCACCATGAATAATATTAGCGTTAGTAATAATAGTAGTAGTAGTAATAGCCATGCAGCGACGGGTGCTTACGACCTCAGGAGCTTCATTAGACCCGAAAGCTCTCCCATTCAACTTGTTTCACCTGAACACAAGAAAGATTCTCCTCAGGTACATATCCTTAATTGTCTTTATGTAATGTTTCATGCATATTATATGACATGCTATAAAACAAAAGCTAGGTTACGTTTATGTACGTACATGTTAGTTGATAATAATTGTAATGCCAATGTACACGTCCCTACACTTGCCAAGGATCTTCCCTGTTTAAACACTTATATGACACGAAATTGGAATATATGTTCTCTTTACAAGATATTATCCTTCTAATAAACAAAAAAATGGGACATAAACTTCATATTATTAATTTGAGATCTAAGTTAACTTAAAATATGAGAATGATGAACTTTGTGAAGGTGGAGACACATCCAGGAGGAACAAGATGGAATCCAACACAAGAGCAAATTGGGATCTTGGAGATGTTATATAGAGGGGGAATGCGGACTCCAAACGCTCAACAAATCGAACAAATCACTGCACAACTAAGCAAGTATGGCAAGATAGAGGGCAAGAACGTGTTTTATTGGTTCCAAAATCACAAAGCACGCGAGAGACAAAAGCAAAAGCGCAACAATCTTGGTCTAACTCATTCGCCAAGATCTGCCCCGTCCTCCACCATGATCAACTCCATCTCACTAAAACCTAGAGTATGCACATTTTCTTTTACCTTCATTTCTTAGCTTATGTACACTCTTTTTTTAAGTTGGTTTTCTGAAAGTTGGGTTCTTGCATGTAATAAAAACTAAACCATCTATTTGATATATTTTTAAAGGGAGAGGTAGTGGAGAGTCCGTACAAGAAGTGTAGAAGCTGGTCATTTGAGAGCTTGGAGAAAGATGAGGAAGATAATAAAACCCTAGAGCTATTTCCGTTACATCCTGAAGGAAGGTCAAGATCGTCATGAAAAGAGTGTATTGATGGCGCGGGTAGGAGGTGTTTGGGATTGCGTTATGAAATAAAATATCTGATTATTGCGTTTTCAAATCGTAGATAATCAGTTGGTCACTGTTTGTAGAATAATCAGTTTAAGAGTAGAATTTCAAAACTGATTACTATTAAGTTATTAGGTTAAGAATAATGTGACTAATTTCAAAACGCAATCCAAAACATGTACCATATTAGTTGGTGAAATTCTTATGGTCCTTTATGGTTTTAGAACTTTCACTTTCTTAGGCTCTTTTCTTCTTTGTTTCGGGAAAGAAGAAAGACACAAGTTGTTGTATCCTTAATGTACCGTCATAACATCTTTATGTCTCTTATTTATTTTGACTTTGGAAACCAAAGGCGTGCTTTATCTTGGAAAATGTTGCTTGCTAGCGATCGGTGTGCTTCTCTTTATTTTCCAATTTTCATCTTTTTGCATAAAAGTTTCAAAAGTCCTAGACACTAGGATCAAACAATATATCACATTCTTTTACTAAAATATCAAACTAATTATGCTCACTAAAATCAACGTTATTATTTTATAATCCAAAGTTTTCCTCTCATGTAGTGGATTTGATGACGGAAGCAGTATGTTGTGATGGAGGAATGACCTTGCTTTACGTGAAAGGGCAGCTTGTGTTTAACTTGTTCATGTTTCAGCATACTTTTTATTTTTTCAGTTTTTGTCACACCTTACTTTGGTTCAACTCAGATAATGTGCCAGTCCGTAGGTTATTTATTTATTTATTTTTATCTCTATATGCATATTTAGGGGAGTTCTTGGTTTAGCCAAAACTCGTAAAACATAAGTAAGTTGGCTGATCAAGCCCTTGAGGACAGAGGCGGAAGGACAGAGGAGAGTCCTAGCCCCCCAAAAGTTGTGGCAAGTAATGTAAATATTATAGGTTGCAGGGGTAATTAAATTGATAATACAAATAAATCGCAAAAATGTTGAAGTTTGAGTGTGTGCTTGAATGGTAATAATAAAATAATCCGGATATATTCCTAAATCTTGTATAAATCACTTTATGAAAGAGTATTTCGATCTTATATGCTTCGGGTATTACATTTTGTTTTTAAGATACAAAAGACAACAAATGCACCAAAAGTTCTGACTATGAGATCAAAACAATTGTATTAACCCAACTAAGAGTTTGTTAAATTCGGTAATAACCAAGGGGGAACCCTCTTGGACCTTGCAAAGGCACTGCCCGTTGCCGCTCTCTTAGTTGTGGTGGCAATAAGGTAACTAGCTAGAACAACTGTGAATTGTGTAATTCTTGACTTGTCTGTACGCTGCACTTCTTTGATGAGTAAATCGCAATCACATAAATTAAGCAATAGATTAGTAAAAATAGCTTTATAATTGTAACATTGTTTTTTTTGTGTAGCTCGATCCTAATTCTCTTTTTCCCTCTAACAAGAATCTTATTAGAGACTCTAGCAACATACTAAAGCCAAATGTAACAAAAATTTGTAGTTTCAAGAACATTTCAATTAACCATTTATAAAAGTAGTATTATGTACATATAATTATGTATTTTAAGATTAATTATCAATATTATGATTGTCCAACTTTTGTGGAAAATCATAAGATAATTAGAAAAACATGAATCACTCGAGAAATTTTGTATTAGCTGGTGTTGGATTGTGTGGGGTCACAAATCTGCTTGATAACTTTATGATGTATTTTCAAGATTGGGAGCTTGAGAAATCAAATTAAGAAAATAATACAATGTAATAATTAAAAATAATAATAATATATGGTCTGGTAGTGGTTTTACATTTATGGTTTTACTTAAATCAGATGCAACTTAATCAGATGCAAGCCTGATATGCATTTTGATATTGTATTTACTCGTACGAGGTTTACGCATAAAATAAATTTATAAAAATTTTAAAGTTTAATAGCAGTGTTTGATATTTTGTAACTGTGATATTGCATGCATGGGGTTCGGAATATAATTACAACTAAGAATTCTATTTTAGCTAAATTTGTTTGGTGTGTACTTATAAAAAATTGTGATTTTATTTTAATACTTATAATCCCGTGCATCTATGAATTTTTAGTATTACATTTAAATTATTTATCATTATCAACATTCTAGTTTTTAACGCATGTGAACGCATGGGTTATTAAACGCGAAATAGGTCCAGATAATAACTATAATAATAATAATAATAATAATATCTCAATTATATTTGATCGAATTTGAAAATATGATCAATTTTGTTTAATAATCTTATTGTTGAGTAATTTAATATGATATTTTAACATAATCAAATTCATTGAATATGAATTTATATATATGGTCAATAACATGTAGGCTAACATTGATGGTGTTTTAAGTATTACACTCAATTTAGTTATTATTATTATTATTATTATTATTATTATTATTATTATTATTATTATTATAGTAGTAGTAGATGTTGTTTGTTTATTAAAGATATAAAGTATATGTAGTTTTTGTTGAATATATAACTAAATATTTTTAGAAATTTTGAAAATTGAGAATTTTACACTTAAGTCCAAAAAATTATATTTAAGATTAACCTCTTTTTAAAAGTTTAAAGTTTGATTGTAAATTCTATTAAGCAATCAAAATATAACATTGAATATAAATAGCTCACAAGGCCATGCGTATTTTCCTTTTCTTTATCCACCAATATTTTCAAAAGTTTGAACAAACTAATTAAATTTTGACTTTTACTAGCCAATAAAAACGTTTGATTTTGCAATTGAGCTTTCCTTTTGGTCAATTAAAAAAATAATTTGTCCAATTTGTATATTCTCTTGTAATATACGTAGTAAGAGATTTGGTGGGTTTGGATGTAAGATTTATCTTAGTTTTGTCTGTGTTTTCACTATCGCAAGGTTTTGCTTGCAACGGTTGCAGTTTTAATCTTTATGGTTGCATGTATGAGGTTTAAGCTTAGAATTAATTTAGTCTCATGTTGATGTAAATCTAGCTTCTTGCTAGTTTGTTGTATATCTAAAAATATACTTGTCTTTCAGAAAAAAAGATGTGCATCTATATATATATATAAAAATTGAGTTCCCCCTATTGAATGTGAACATTAATGTCACAAGATAAGTAACTCTATTATGATGATTAAGCTAAGAAAGTTAGTTAATGTTGAGCTTATTTTGCAAGCTTTTAAGAGCTTTTAAAGCTTCATGAAACCAATACATAAAGAAAATATTTCGTGTAATATGATAGTTATATGCATTAACTTGCAATAAATGATATTTAGAGTCACAAAGTCTTTTCAAGTTTTTACATTCTTCGTTTGCTCACCGAGTCTTCTCATTTGCTTACCAATAAGTGCTTCATGTAATCATCAGCCTATATAATGATACATACACAAGCTCACATTGTGGTTTGGAAGATTGTTCTAGGTTATTACAAGGAGTTAAGCAAGTAAGTGCACTCACAACCTACCTAATATTTACAATGATTACCAGTCAAGCTCCAATGCGTAGATTATTTTTGTGCTTGATTTTTTTTTTTTTTTTTTTTTTTTTTTTTTTTTTTTTTTTTTTTGTCACTATTACACTGATACAAGTTTTCCTTATATTGTTGTGGACTCTTTTTAGATCTGAGTAAGAGAAAAATAGGTTATGCAAAGCAGTAATGAACATATATAATAACGTAGTTAATTTGTGAATCTTTCAGGTTTGTGATCACATATTTGAAATGATGGCATGCTCCAAATAAGTACATGCATTGGGCAAGAGAACTTGACTCAAGTGACAAACAAATGCTAATGGACGCATTCACCAAGACTTATCCAAGAAAATCATTATTCCATTGGAGGTTTGGTCTTCGGGATGACAATGTGACACAGGCGGTAACGTGTTCGATTTTGCATCAAAGAGCTATCAGGTTTCTGCTACTTACAACAATAATGTATATTCTATGCCGCCATACTGGTTGGATTGTACAGGGATATGGGGTCCTAAAGTTAATTATTATTATGATACTACTGCAGAGGTCATGAACCAACCCCGTACAATATTTGCCACGGTTGGTTACAAAACTCGCCTTAAAAGTTTTGAGTAAGCTTCCTAATGAGTTATTTGGTGAAAAAGGGCCTGAGGGTCCTAAGATGAAATCCAGTTGGGATGGAGATGAGAAGCAATAAGTTATATCCAAATTTTGATTGAGCTGTTTAGTTTCTCTAATAGCTCTTCGTAACGTAAAAATAGATCAACTGGATGCGTCGATCGTACGTATCAGTGGAAGTGTTTTAAAGAAGGTGCTTAAAATTGATAAATAAAAGTAGTCAATTTGCATGTCTCAAATATGTATTACTGTCATTTTTAGTTACATCATAACTTAGCAAAGTTATGCAATATAATATTTTCTAATTAGTGTGGGTTATCACCAACGGAACCATTTCTAAAATGCAAGTTAACTTGCAGTATTTGTTTATGTTTATTAGTTTGGAATGGCTTTCTAAACTTATGTTTTCAGCAGAAACGATTGCCGATTCGATGAGTTTAATTAGAGTTGAATAAGTTTGATGAACACATAATGTTAGTTGATTTCTTTGGATAGTTCTTCCATTTATTTGATAAATATATATGTAACTCTTTTTTCAGTGACCATCAAATGAAATTCCATAAAGTAAACAGAATCATTCAACAAAGATAAATATTGAATACTTATTTATAAAGATAAATACTGAATACTCATTTAAAGATAAATATAGATGGGTACAATACTTATTTATAGGTTTAGACATTATATTAAACACAAAGCAATGAAACAATTGTAGAGAATTAGAGACGCATGAAGGAAATGCAATGGGGCATATATACTGGAGCTAAATGTAGATCAAATAATTAATGAGGTTTAATAAACATAAATTACAAAGAAAATCCTTCATATACTCTAATTATGTCGAGCTATTTTTAAGTTAAGCTACATAAACTTAGATAGATGTTCGGGTATATTTGACGAGCTATTGCCATCAGAATGATTGGTAGAATTGAGTATGACAGTCTTAGTAATGACATTAGAGGGGCATCATGTGCAAAGCTTAGAAGCTCATGTCACATATCTTCTACACAACTATTATCTCAAAATGTGGAAAACAGTCCTTGGAATCCATTAGGAAGTATTTTGTTTGGGAAGAATGTATAAATTTGAGGGAAGTTTATCATGTGTTTCTATCCCTTATATATGCTTATGTATTTTGGTGTATACGCTTATGTAATAGTGGATTGTTATTTACTGTTTTCTTAAATTATACCAACTAATGTCTCCTATTTTCTTCTTGATGCAGTCCTTTCGGAAAACCAAGTTGAAGCAGGTTCTAAACTTGCTCTTGCTTTAACAAGCAAAGGTATTTCACCTGATGTTTGTACGTTTAATTCTTTAATTCAAGGTTTTTGCTTATCTAGAAAATTTGAAATCGCACTTGAGGTATTCCAAGACATAAAAACAAATGGTGTCAACCTGATGAGTTCACTTATAATATGTTAATCGATTGGTATTGCACTAAACTAACTAAAGGAAAGCTAGATTCTGCTTTGAGACTACTTAAAGAAATGGAATCAAGTGGATGCCCACGAAATATTATGACTTACAATACTCTTATTGACGGGTTTTGTAAAAATATAAAAATTGAAGAAGCAGGGGAAATTTTTGACCGAATGGAGCTTCAAGGGATTTCAAGAAACGTAGTGACTTACAAAGATAAAACATTTATGTAAAAAACTTTGTTGAGATGTGTTGTCTATCGCATGGTAATGAGTTATAATGATTAAACCGAATGTTGTATACAAAAGAAATCAATGTGTCAACTTAACCCAAACACCTTTTTACCCGAACTATCAAGTATGATTCTTTCATGATGAACAAAGCCCGTGCATCGCACGGGCCATGCTGTCTTGTTTTGAATAATAAATGTTTTATTAACACTATATTGTGATTGTATCCTTTTGAAAGAAACTACATAATTAAACCATGATTTTCATAATAGTAATGTTAGAACCGGTATTGGGTACCATCTTGTAATACAAACCCCGCAGTCTTCACATTTATAGACATCTCTAATTAGCATGAGCGTATATACTCATTCAAATCTCTACATTTGAACAAAAACATAATCAATACAATCTAAACTATTGAATCTCAATCTAACCAGATATAACCACAACCAACGAATCAACCCAAACTAGTTATCACCGCTAATTAGGTGTAGCTTGTTGATGCATAATCTGGCGCGGACTGGATTCGACGACTCTCATTGGGCCGTTAGTCGTCTTCTCAAGCCCTAAATAGACCTGTCAACAAAGAGAACCCGTTAGGAGTGGACCCGAGGTCGTAGCCCCGGGATCCACCTCTGACGGTCAAGTTAGTATTGATGCGCAGTAGCATATAATAGTTAGGTTTAGGGTAACCTAGTTGGTCGTAGTGAATAAGGAGATCCCATCCATGTATTTATAAGGCATGGATTAGGGTTTAGGCATAGAGTGGGCCGCTGTCTGCCGGGCCTGGCCCCTACATAGAGTAGGCCGCTGTCTGCCGGGCCTGGCCCATGTAGGGTCCAGTCCGGACCATACGTCCACAAGCCCCCCAAGTTTAGTATGACATAGTGCGTGGCTATGTTATGCTAGACTTAAGTTCTGTTCACGGCCGCGTAGGCCCAATCAACCATGACGACATGGCCCATATGTGCGCAACTTGTGTGCACATGGGACGGACCATACTGCGCAGCCCACATGCGACAGTGCGCACTGGGATTGCGATTGTGATTGTCTCACAATGGTGAAGGTGGATCTCGTATGTTGCATCCTGGGTAAGGGCGTACCTTTTGTACCAGTAGCGATGCAACTGTGGCAGAGGTGCGCGTTGTGCGCGAAAAGGATGTGCGCTGTGCGCGACAAGGATGCGCGCTGTGCGCGAACATTACATTCGTCTTTACAACCGACAGAGGACGTCCCCCATGCGGCAAGATGGTGCGAATATTTAAATCCGTCTTTGTACCGGGCTTGCAATACCTTTTACGTACAATCTGCTTCCAAATATGCCTGCGTGACTTGTACGGAAACAGTGGTAGGATATACTCTGGTAGCCCCCCAAGTTTGATGGTGCTACTCGCGTAGGAGCATTAAATTGAGTTATTCAAATCCTGAAAAACACTTAATGCAAATATTAAAAGTATATGCCGCGAATCGCAACATAGAAAATCTAATGAAGTAAAAGATTAGCGCGAAGCAATATATAGCACATAGCATGTGAAATCAATACATAAGAGAAGTAGTAGTGTGAATTACGCCTATCGTAAGGTTTAACAACTATATAAGAGAAGTAGCACGTAGCTAATAATAAAAACAGTGCGCGCATGGCGATTCATTGATCTTTTTCTTTTTTATTATAATAAAAACAATGGCACGGATGGAAGTACCGTGACTGCGACTAAAAGTTTTTGTTGCACGCACAGACGCAGATAGATTTATCGTGACCGCATAGACTCTAACGTTTTGTAGATGATCACAGAGGACCACGGCTTTCGTCCAGTGCGCTCATGGCGATTGACTAGCATCGTGGTGCCTGTACGTGACAGTGCGCTCATGGCGCCAATCTGCGAAGATGTCCGAACGCATGGCCTAACGTGGGTAGATTTATCGTGACTGCGTTGTTCGCGGCTAAAAAATAAAGTAGGTCCGATCGTGCGGACTTAAGTGCGGCTATAGGTAAAATCGTGTTTACCAAGTTTAAAAGATTTACATAAAATCTTTTGAATATTTAACAGATAAAACCGCCTTATTAATAAAAATCAGTACGGGGTGAATTAATTGCTCATTCAATATTAAAAATATAAAAACCACCGACTGCTAATTGAATTTAGTCAACAGACCTCTCAGTACGAGGTTAAGATGAATACCTCATCTTAATTGAATTATAAATAAATAATTAGTAAAGGTTGAAATCGAATGTACCATGTGCTCTTGATATACCAAAACTTTTTTTTTTTTTTTACCGAATCTTTTTGTGCCAATAGGTTTTCGGTGATGTGAGAACACGAAACTTGTCGTAGTCATGTCCCATGGATGGCGCCACTTGTTGATGCATAATCTGGCGCGGACTGGATTCGACGACTCTCCTTGGGCCGTTAGTCGTCTTCTCAAGCCCTAAATAGACATGTCAACAAAGAGAATCCATTAGGAGTGGACCCGAGGCCGTAGTCCCGGGATCCACCTCCGACGGTCAAGTTAGTATTGATGCGCGGTAGCATATAACAGTTAGGTTTAGGGTAACGTGTTTGGTCGTAGTGAATAAGGAGATCCCATCCATGTATTTATAGCGCATGGATTAGGGTTTAGACATAGAGTGGGCCGCTGTCTGCCGGGCCTGGCCATGTAGGGTCCAGTCTGGACCATACGTCCACATAGCTTATTCATCTAGTTAATGAATGTCCTATTACAATAACATATATCTTAATATGTGTATAACAAGAGAGAATGAATATCTTAAAGAGTGTGTTTTAGTGAGAGGCGGATATGAATTATAAGAAACCTAATTCATTCTCTTCATTATATAGCCTTGATCACAAATCTTTCCAGCTTGACTCTTCTAGTCCTTTAGCTTCCAAAAATTCATGTCCAACCATCACAATAAGTTCTTGTATTATTTTCCAAAATATAAATAATTTTAACACCCCCTAATCTTATTCTGGAATACATCAAACATTCCCACTTTTAAACACAAATTTGGATCTTGAAAATTATCCAACCCGTTCATAAAAATATTTGCAATATGATTTGCAGTTTCTGTTTTATTTATTGTAATGACCCTTGCCAATATTTTCTCTCTTACTAAATGAAGATCAATTTCATGATTTTTTTCTTCTCTTATGAAAATTGGATTAGCTGCAATTTTAATTGCAGACTGATTATCACAAGATCGTTTAACTAATATAAATTGTTCCCATTTTTTAAGTACTTCAGAATTTTAAGAACCCAAACTATTTTTGAAGTCACATAAGCAATAACCTTATATTCAACTTCTGTAGAAGACTTAGAAAGGGTAGTTTGTTTTTTCTTTTCCAAGACACTAATGATCCACATAAAAACATACAATACCTATAACAGACCTTCTGGTACAACACAATTAGCCCAATCTGCATCCACATATGCTTCAAGGTAAGCATTAGGATTTCTTACAATATGAATTCCTTTACATGGAGATGCCTTTAAGTATCTAAATACTTTAATTGCAATTCTGAAACGAGACTTCAGAGGGGATGCATAGACTAACTCAAACAATAAACTGTGTAAGAAATATCAGGACTAGTGTTTTTGTAATAAGTCAAATGTCTAATTAATTTTTGATTATCAGTGATATAGTCAAGAACATAACCATCAACAGAAAGTTCATTGGTGATAGTCAAATTCCGTTCTAATGGAACATCAGAAGGTTTACAAGCAATAAGAACAAAATCAGTCAAAAGATCCAAGCAATATTTTCACTGAGAAACACACGGACATTTCTAAATCTCAATAACTTTTATTCCTAGAAAATACTTAAGTTTCCCAATTCTTTAATCATGAACTTAGATTTCAAAAAAACTGTAAATTTTTCAATCTCATCTATATTTTTACTACTTTTGATGAATTAACATAAAGTAGTAAAGCAATAAAAACATTTAACTAATACTTAATAATGAGAGAATAATCACTTTTAATTTGTATAAACACATTTTCAAGCAAAGCATGTGTAAGCTTAGCATTTCATTATCTCGGTGCTTGCTTAAACCTATACAAAGACTTTTTAGCATGCAAACTCTCGTATAATTAGAATCAAAATAACCTTGAGGCAAAACATTTAAGCAATGACACAAACATAACAAAGAAAAACATTGTTAATGTCAAGCTGAAATAAAGGCCATTGATTATGCCCAACAAGATTAATCAAACATCTAACTACAACAATCTTAAACACAGGAGAAAAAGTCTCCTCATAGTCAATTCCCTCTTTCTAACTATAAACTTTGGCAACTAATCTAGCTTTATACCTTTCTAATTCACCATTAGATTTATATTTTATCTTGTTAACCCATTTATATCCTATGGATTTTCTATCATTAGGCAACTCAGTAATTTCCAAATATTATTTCTATATGAGGCCTCTATTTCATTATTCATTGACTCAACCTAGTGTTGATATCTACTAGATTGCCAATAATTTTTAGATTTTATTCTTTTATTCAGCTCAGTTGCAAAAGCAGCAGCTGTAGTAGCAGCAGCAATAACAAACAATAACAATAACAACAATAATAATAATAAAAATAAATCCTTACACTCAGAGCCATATGTATGTCCTCAGATGTTGCAGTCTTCTAATCTCCACTGGTAGAACTACCTAAACTAGAAAAATGTCCACATTCATTCTTTATCTGGTTGTTGGTAGGAATGCCAGAGTGAGGAGAGTTGCTACCATCGTTAGTAAGAATTGATTGCCTTCTCTCATAATCACTAGTCATATTAGGAACATCATGAAAAAACTCGTCAAAAAAGTTCACATGAGCCATTACTTGATTAGGTTCCCTAGTAGCAACATGTATCTCTTCTTTCTAAAAAGGAAACACATTTTCAAAAAACTTTACATCTCTTGAAAAACACAATTTGACTCCTTTAAAGAATAAAAAGTTTATACCTTCTTTAGAACTGGAGTAACCCACCAAAACACATTTTTAGCTCTAATACTAAATTTGTCATGTGTATCATAAACATAAATAAGCTCGTGTGGTTTTGCAAGTATGGATCGTATGGAGTAGTTTTAGAGAGAGAGATTAGAGAGAGAAAGAAATGGGAGCCTTGAGAGAAACTAGAAATATTAGATTGATACTATGAAGGTCCAACCCTCTCCCTTGGTGGGTGAGGGGTATTTATACAAAGAAAAGAAAACGCCCACACCCGGGCTGTGGATCAGGCATACGGTGGGTAAAGACCCGTCCTTCTTCCACGATGTTACATAAACTAAACTAATATATTGATGAGGCAAAAAATGATCCGTTTTTAGGGGGTCATTTAAGCCTGAATCCAAATTTATTTGATCAAATATTGCCCTAAATCGTTCCTTTTGTGATTTTAGGTACTTGGAGAGTGAATTCTGGAAAAGAAGCCATTTTGGACGTTTTTGGAGCATAAAAGTGAAGAAAACGGCAAAGTCTCAATTTTCCATGCTGGGAACAGTACATGAAGGCGTCAAGAGTAAACTCATGACGACGTCAAACCCCAAGAATTAAAATCCGTAGTTGATGATGGCGTCACACACAGGGCGTCAAGAGTAATTTGTGTGACGGCCTAGGCCTTGACGGCGTTAGAAGTAGATCAAGGCCGTCCGAGGAAATATTTGGCGGCGAGATGACGGCGTCACACCTTTGTTCTTGACGCCGTCATCCCTATTTTCCTATATATAGTTTTCTAGTTTTTCACATTTAAAAAGAGAAGTTTTGGAGAAACCCTAAAGACGATTTTGGTGCAACTTTTACAGGTTTTTCAAGGGTTACAAACCCTTGATACCTTGCATTGTAATTGAGATAAGTGTTCTTCTAATTCAATCAATATGTCTATGTGTTGGTTGTCTATATCTTGTTCTTATCTCAATTCCATTATGCTAGGCTAGATCTCTTTTGTGTTTGCTTAGATCTAATGAAACCTAGATATTGATTATGTGTTGATTACTTGTTTATTCTTGTTTTGGATGAATGATTTATATGTTAGGCTTAAGAAAACTGGCAGATCTCCAAATGGTAACATGCTTGAACGTCTTAAGAAACATGAACCGAGGCGTACTAGGTCTTTATTGGTTATATTTAATGCATGAGCCACTGTTTACAATCCCTATAGTTGTGCTGGGCATGGTGTAGGAGGAGATAAGAGCTCATAGAATTGGGGAGTTATGTATGCCACCCCATGAATGGTATTAAGGAATACGATCCGTCATCCATACAATTATAACAAGTAATTAACGTGTAAAAGATATCTAGGGAGTAGTGAAATCTAAGTAAACACATTTTCTCCAATTACTGCTCACAACCTTAGTATAAATTAGTTTATTTTCATTTTTAGTATTTTATTTTGATTACATCTTAGTATTGGGTTAGTTGAATAGCAACTAATTCCGCCCACTCTTCCAAAACCCGAGATTTTTACTTGCTTTCTAAAAAATATAAAAACACTAAAATAATCATCCCTCACCTTTAGAACTAGTAATTAGGCTTTCTAATCCTAGCGACACTATTCCTAAGCTGAACGATCAATCCCCCAGTACTTGTCACTATACTATACTACAATGATCAGGTACACTGCCTGGTGGGGGTTGTAAGCTTCTCTAGATCCCTCGAGAGGTAAAGCCTGTTGCGATTCCCACGCATCATATATAATAAACTAACTATGAGCTAACTTAAATTCTATTACATCAATTAGGTGACCGAGTATCTTATAGGAATATTTGTATTCCTAACAATCTCCCCCTCAGCGAGGTCACCTTTGGAAATTAAGCTCTTTGTTCTTCAAGCATTCTTTAGATCTTGTAGCTCGTAGGATCTGATTCTTCCCTTTCACCACACTTTGTACTTCTAGCAATGATCTTGTGATTTGTGATTCCTTTGGAATGTGTAATCTTTGAGCTTCTTTGAGATCATCAGCCACAATAAATCTCCAAGCTCATCCTTAGTCGTATTGCCTTCATGTGATGTAGTAACATTAGGAACGTCATGCTCACACCCTTCTGTACTAAGAGACTTATCATCAGAGTTGCGGAAACATTGTTAGTAGTCTCTTTAACTTTCATGATCATCATTGACAGCGCGTAGGATGTGTGAGCATGAGGTATGGATTGACCCGATTCAGCTGGAAATAGGAACTATCAATGCCATCTTTATATGTGTCCCTGAAATAAAACAGTTAGCAATAAAGATAGAGAACGAATATGGCTTTGTCATTCATTCTGCGAGGACGGACTACCCTCCAGTTTTGTGAAAACTGGCCTGTGATCAGGTAGAGTCTCTTTTAAAGAAGACTCTCCTTGACAGGAATTTCCAGCTTGTATCAATGAATTTTCCAAAGAATCCACTTCATAATCTTCATACCAAGCATGTTCGCATACCGGAACGTCTCAAAGCAGACAGCACGATAGAGTGAATCGGTGAATTGATATTCACGGATTGATGAGAAATTGATTTATAGAAATCACTTGCGTGTCATATGATAAATAATTTTGAGACATGACAAGAGTTTAATACTTTGAATCACATTTCCATCAAAAATACTTTTGTTTGAAAGATTTTACACAATCAATGTGCTCGAAAATTAGTAGGTGAGCACACTGAAAGGTTTTTTGCAAAATTATCCGTCAATCCATATCCTGGAACAAGTTTGATTCAATGTTGAATCGCACCATTGTTGCTTTCCAGTTGTCACTTGATCATTAATCCAAGATGGATCTCACATGTCACCCACCAAGAGCTTGAGTGATGTTCGCTCTTGAAGGATTTCCATCTTCATTGTGAATATTTTCATATCACTCGGATGTTCTAGCAATACCACAAGGATAATGCGTAGGACTCTAAATATTTTATCTTATTTTCCACATTGTGTGAAACAATAAGCATATTTAGAAGTGTGTCCTAGTGAGATTTATAGATGATCTCTTGGCTCTAGACTCAATAGTGCATTTTGATCCGCTCCTGGAGACTGGTGATGTGTCTCCTGTTTAGGTATCAACATAGCTCGCAATGAGCGGTCGATACATTGCACAGAGTTCCCCGTGAGAATGAAACAAGCTCTTTTAAGAGAACTTGAGTGGTTGGGAAGTTTAGTGCAGTGCGTCACTGGGTCCATGATGTCTTATCTTTAATACCGGTGTTACCTTAGTAACCACCAGTAGCATATGGAATTGAACCCGATTTCTGCCCTAAGGTTGAATATTTGGAGGGCTATTTCTTTTCACCCTTTTCACATTTCATTTATTTTTCATTCTTCAACCCCTTCAGTGCTTATCGAGACTTCATCACTAGAACCTTGTTGGGTTTGTTCCAGTCCTAGCTCTATCTCAGTCCGCACTCTTCCCTTTCTCATGTTTCTCCTTTTTTCAATCATTCCTAAGGACTTCTAATCTATCTATGGATTGTCCCTGGGAAGATCCTTCCGGTTCTGGTGGATCATGGGAACTTATACCTAACCTTAACCATCCTTATCACTCCATGCATAAAGATAAATGGTCGGTCTTTGGTATTACTTCCACAAACGCCATTTACTCCCCCTCAATATGTGTATCGATATTCGAAAGAGTTTATCACATATGTGGGAGCCTATTATTGAGTCCAAAAGATCACATTCGATTATCAGATTTTATATTTAAATCACATTCTCTCCCCCGATCAAAAATTTCAAATCTTTCGAGATTTTGGATCTCAATTGATTTAAATAAGTTAGAAAACGTTTGGGAGAGAAATGCGGTCAGTTTTACTATTTTAAAAGGAACTTTTTCTGCTCCCCCTCAATCTGTGAGGGAGGTTGTTATGTGTCAGATTTGATGAGTTTACAAAAGATTTGAAGTTTTAACGAAAACTCTTTGAAAATATTCTCATTCTGACACATAACCATCACAAACTGTATTATTGCAAGGTTTTTGCACAAAGTGTGGAGAGTTTTGATGATACATAAAATTTTGATAAATCTCTCTCCCCCTCAATCAATGACAGATGTTAAAACTGAAATAAGTGATGTCATTGATTGAGTGAAAAATTTTATCAAAGTTTTGAGTTCAAATAGATTTCCAAACAAAATCTCAATGTACCACCAAGTTTTGCACAACTACTTTCTGGAAAAATCATGGAAGGGAAAGTATTAGCGATAAAAATAAGATTTCTCTTCTTTATCAAGAAATAATGCACTGAAACGTACATTAGATCGAGGAAACATGGATATAAAGTAATCCATGCCCAGGTGAACTTCACCCGGTAAAGGAACAACCGTCTTTTTGGCGACGTGTTTTCCCCATTTTGAAAAACGGGTTGCTATCTAAAGTAATAGCAAGCCATAGTTTTGAAGTCCGGGTTACAGCCTGAAATGACTCCAAGCCATAGTTTTTAAGAATATTTTGAAATACGACATGTTTTAGAAAAAAACTTTATTTGAAACCGAAAAACTCTTGCTCAAGCATATGTATGATTCCGTGTCATTATTGAATGACATTTCTAGAGACGTACATAATATTGATTACACAAGAGATATGTCGTGAGATGAATATTTTTGGATTTTAATGATTTTTCAGATTTTTATGGTTTTTATGGGTTTTATATTTTTCTATTTTTTTTTTTTTTTTTTTTTTTTTTTTTTTTTAATTTATGTACAAAGGATATGAGAAGTCAATCCTTCAATCTTCATTCTCTTCCTGGAGAGACTTAAGAGTTTCTGGAGTGAGGCTCTTCATCCTAAGTCGTGGAAGAATGAACTGGAATCTTTCTCGAGAAAGAGCCTTAGTAAATATATCAGCCAGCTGAAACTCTGTCCTCACAAAGTAGAGTTCCACTATCCATTTCTCCACTTGTTCTCTGATGAAGTGATGACGAATGTCAATATGCTTGGCTCTGTAGTGCTGGACATTGTTGCAACACAGGGCAATGGCACTTTTGTTATCACAATACATTGGGATTTTGTTGAAGTCATACCCATAATCTGATAGCTGCGATCTCATCCACAAAATTTGAGCACAGCACGAGGACATGGCAATGTATTCAGCCTCTGTGGATGATATCGAAGTGCACATTTGCTTTTTGGATGACCAGCTTACAAGTTTTTCACCCAAGAATTGAGCACCTCTGATGTACTTCTGCGAGTATCTTGACACCCCGCATGGTCAGCATCTGAGTAAGCCGTAAGAGCCATTGCATTGTCCTTAGGGTACCAGAGACCCATGTGAGTTGTCCCTTGGAGATATCTGAATATTCTCTTGAATTCTTCCAAGTGCTTTTTGGTGGGCTTGGATTGATATCTGGCACACATGCATACTGCGAATAGAAGGTTTGGCCTACTTGCTGTAAGGTACATGAGAGATCCAATCATGCTTATGTATTTGGTCTGATCAACAGATACTCCTGCAGAGTCGTCATCAAGTTTGGATCTTTCAACCATGGGTGTATCAACAGTGTCACTTGAATCAAAACAAAACTTCTTAAGGATGTCGCTAGCATATTTAGCTTGATTAATAAAGATGCCGCTTGGGTTTTGTGAGATCTGTAACCCCAAGAAGAAAGACATTTGTCCCATAATAGACATTTGAAACTTGGAACTCATTTCCTTTGCAAAACGATCACATTCATTGGAATCAGACGACACAAAGATAATATCATCTACATAAATTTGAACGTAGAGTAGGTTGTTTCCAGTCTTCCTAGTGAACAAGGTAGGATCAAACTTGGATAGTGTGTTGTACCAAGCTCTGGGATCTTGTTTAAAACCATAGAGTGCCTTCTTTAAACGATATACATGATTTGGTCTTTCAGGGTCCACGAAACCTTCATGCTGAGTAACATAGACCACCTCTTTTAATTCCCCATTCAAGAAGGCAGTCTTAACATGCATTTGATAAACAATCATGTTACTGCTGGCAGCATTGGCAAGAAAGATTCTAATGGCCTCGATACGAGCAACAGGTGCAAACGATTCTTCAAAGTCAATACCCTCTTGTTGACTGTATCCCTTAGCAACTATTCGAGCCTTGTTTTTCAACACATCACCATGCTCATCAAGTTTTACTTTGAAAATCCATTTAAGAGCAATGATCATTGTGCATTCTGGTGGTGGTACTAATTCCCATACATCAAGACGATCAAACTCATGGATATCTTCTTGCATTGCTGTGAACCAAGATACTTTAGTTAGAGCATCCTTGAAGTCTTTGGGTTTGATTTTGGACAAGACGAAGTTGAAGAAGCACCACAAGGCATCAGTGGCAAGTAGTTTTCTGGTGGACACAGGTCGTGAGGGATTTCCTATGATGTTGTCAATGGGGTTATCAGTTGTCCATTTTCTAAGATGTTCATGAGGTTGAGGATAGTGGACTGATATAGCATTGTTTGACTCTCCTGAGGATGATGCTTCGTTGGAGGATTCAGGTGCAAAAACATTTTCAAATGGTTCATCTTCAGGTGGAGCAAAAGGATTAACTTCCCACGAGTTTTCAGATGTCATTCCTTGATGTTCAGAAGACGATTGTATATTTGATTCATTTTGAGAGTTGCTACATTCTGGTGCATCCAGATCCAAAGATATGGAGGTAGATGGACCATTTGTGTCATGAGGTGCATTTACAGCCATAATATTAAGTTCAGCAGCCGGCTGTACCGGTTCATGAGGTGCCTGGGACTCGAAGTACTCATCAAACATTGGGTCAAATAATGTCTTCAATTCTTCACAAGTGGGAGGAACATAGGGACTGACATGGTTGGAATTCTATACAAGTCCCGAACTTATTGGTCCAGGAGATTAAAGATTGTGTAAGGGTCCAGAACTGGTGTGTCCTGAAGCCGTATGCTCTGTCAGCTCATCAAACGTGACATGGATTGTTTCCATGATTTGTCAGGTTCTTTTGTTGTACATTCGGTACCCCTTACGATCTAGCGCATAACCCACGAATACCCCAATATCCGCCTTAGCTTTGAGCTTACCTAAGTCTTCACTATCATTAGTTGGATAGCATAGGGCTCCAAACACCCGAAGAAAGGAGAGATCGGACTTTTTGAGATGCACTAGCTCATAAGGTGTTTTATTGTGGAGAGGATGAATTAATGACCGATTTTGAGTATAACAAGCAGTAGCGATAGCTTCAGCCCATAGAAACATAGGTGTCTTAGAAAATATCAGCATAGTTCGAGCAGCTTCAACTAATGTGTGATTCCGTCTTTCAACAACTCCATTTTGCTGAGGAGTTCTAGGGATACTCTTTTGATGACTGATGCCGATACTTTCATAAATTGAGTGAGTTGTTGGTTAACAAACTCAGTTCCATTGTCAGTGCGAATGATTCTTACTGTCTTGTTAAGCCTAACTTGCAACTGCCTGATGATTTTGATTATGATTTTGGAGTTTCATCCTTGAATCTTAAAAACTTCACCCATGTAAATCTTGAGTAATCATCCACAATAACAAGAATATATCTTTTCCCATTGAAGTTTTGCACTCTCATGGGTCCGCACATATCCATGTAAAGGGTATGGAGCACTTCAGTGTTGGAGTTGGTGGGTTTTGGTTTTTGAGTTTGCTTCTTGCTTTTACTCAATTGACATGATGAGCAAAGATGGTCTTTTTCATACTTCAATCTGGGCATGCCTCGAACAAGATCTTTGCGAGAAAGTTCATTAATCATGTCGAAGTTCAAATGGTTCAATCGACGGTGCCTAAACCATGATTTGCTCTTTGAGGCCTTGGAGAGCAAGCAAATAGGAGAGGACCGCATCATGTCTTCGATAGAGATAGTATACAAGTTAGTACCTCGACTTCCCTTAAGAAGAGCAACTCTATCCAATTCTCTAACAAAACATGTATGCTTTCTGAAGGCCACTTCGAGATTGGAATCACAAAATTGTCCAACAGAGAATAGATTGTGTCCAAGTCCTTCCACATAGTAAACTCTAGATATCATGCTGTTACCAAACACATAATCACCATACCCCATAATGGCTCCGAAGTGGTCGTTTCTAAATCTAACTATCCCGATAAACTTTTTCACGAAATTTCTGAGCCGAGAGCGATCCCCAGTCATATGTTTTGAGTAGCCTGAGTCCAAATACCACAGGACGATTTGTACGACCTGCATTTGAAATCAGACAGGTATGGATAACTGAAAACCATGGATCCCCAAGTGTACCCGGGATCCAATTGGTTAGAACAAGCATACTTAAGAGAGGCAGGATTAGTATCTATAATGGCTTTCTCAGAGGAAACGATACTAGTGGGTGCTACTGACTTAATATCGAGGCATTGAGTCACTACAGGGAATTTTATTCCAGTTGCCTTCCATTTCTTATCCACTAAAGATTTGGGATCGGGCATATTAGTCAATGGACAATGGCTTCCTAAAGTGAACTTTCTTCCAGTAGGTTTCCACTGATATCCTACATTGGTAAAACCCTTTCCTGTTGCCCTCCAAGTGTGGTTTTCCAGTTTATGTGTTTTAGACAACTTAACCGAGGATTTGTAAGAAGATTTCAAAAATGACACAACACATTCATCATGATTACCAGAAATTAAACAACCATTACAAGTAGCATTAGAATTCGAATTAATTACAGCACGCTTAAAGCAAATACGAGAATCAACACGATTCTTTTCACTCAAATCAATCTTATTGCTCCTAAAGTGGTCTTCTACATTCTTCTCTTGATCACTCTTAACTGGCGAAGTCGTATCATTCCTTGTATTGCCTTTAGGCATTGACCCGCTAGCTTTAGTGTCATTGCTTACTCCTGTAGAATGGACGATGGGAACATTAGATTGTCGTATAGTTGTTTGGTTTCTAGATGGTGATGTACTATGATCAGAACATGCCGAAGGTAGATCAAAGGTAACATGCTTTTTAAAATTCCTAGATGAGGATGTGCCCTTTCTATCATGCATGTTGGGAATCTTGGGACACGTACCTATGGCATATTCTAATAATTCTTGTGACCGTTTGGTGAGAAAGCAAATATCAGATAGGGCATTATCAGATGGTCTCGCCATTCTATCTTCTTTAATGGTCTCACGGGTCATGTCAAGGCAATTCTTAAGATGTCTAAGATAATCACTATGGACTAGCTCATTGTTCTTAAGGGGAAGAGGAATAAAGACATCCTCACATGCATATATTTTACATTCACAGACCTTTGAATTGACATTGTCACTTGCAATGACCGGCATCTTCCCTTTCACCTTTGTCTTTAGATTCTCAATTTCATTAAGCAAAGAGGTTATCTTTTCATTGGTTTTATCATGAGTGATCTTAATCGAATCATATAACTCTTTGTAATGTTGTTTTACTTTAGAATTTTCAGCTTGAAAACAATCATTTTCATGTCTAAGTTTGCTGATTATGTTTTGGAGTTGAAAATTCTGAGAATCTGTGGACATTGGTTTATGGGTGTCGATCACAACATTCATGGAAGATTTCAATTGGGCAATTTGAGTCCTCAATAACCAGATCGTGTTCGTGTGAGCTTGAATTTTTTCATCCTTTTTTTCTAATTCAAAATATGGTTCAAATTCCGAAACATCCGAAGATGTCTTGGCCTTTGATATTTTTATTTTTTCTTCTAAATGTTGATATTTCCATTGTAAGTTAAGATTATCAACTTCTAGTTTAGAAAAGTGCTTGACCGTGTTGTCATGATCATCATTTTGAATTTTTTCATGCAATTTCAAATTCTCCCCCTCAAGCTCAACAACACGATTTTGAAGGTTATTCAAAGCAATAGACATTTCATGAAACTGACAAGCATTTAATGAGGAATCTGTAGCAGTATAGAACACATCTTGTGTAATACATTTAGCAATCAAATTGTCATTCATGATGAGAATATTTTTCCTGGCTATTTCACTATGCTGAAGATCTATTGCAATTTGTTTACTCTTATTTTCCACATTTTTAAACATCTCTTTCATTTCTTTTAGTTCAACATCAAGGGATTGCTGTAAATCCTCAAAGTGTTCTTTGATTAGTTTAAAAAATGGGATGACTTCAGTTAAGTAACACTCTTTAGTAAGCTCAAATCCCCGTTCACCCTCAGTAATTCCCGTTGGTGTGATTTTCTTTTTGCATATTTTATCAAAATCAGTGAACATTTGACAAAGGACATATATGCTAATAAGAGTTTTACATTGCGTGGGAAGTGACAACTGAACTATGTGCATTGGCGTATTAAGGGGATACACCGTTGGGGCAGCTAACTTTTGAGGTGTCTTGGCCTTAATTTCCTCAGCTTTCATTTTCTCAACATCTACTGGCCAAAATACCTGTTCTGGTGTTAACTTAGTTTGAGGTGCAAACACAGTCACTCGGTTTTGTTCATAATAATCATGGGACTTAACAATGACAAAGTGTTTAATGCACTTAGGATCCTTCATTTTATTATCAAATCTTTCTCTATTGGCAAACTCAAGATCATCTAATTCTTTATCAGACCAACTATTTGGAGGGTCATGTGTTGGTCCCTTTTACTTGGTTAACTATAACTACAAAGCTAAAGTAACCAAGTTCTATGACATTAAACAAAGATATATAAAAGGATTAACAATAAAGAAACGTAAACATAAGAGACAATATTTTCCAACGTTTAATTCTTTATTTGAAGTTAATCAAAAAGAATCGTACCCAAGTGTTTGCGGAATAACACTTGGGTTAAGTCCAAAAGGCACTTTCTGATGACAGCCTGGTTTTAGCTATTTGAGGAAAGTTTGACCTTAAAGTGATAAAGCACTTTAGTGAAACAGATCAAACTTTCCCGCCCAGTCCCGCCAAAACTTCAGTCTTCTAGTCATTAGTCTTCAATACCATGAAGTTGTTGAGGAGTCATGGGGTTCAGTGAGTTATTGTCATCCTCACTTAACCCATCACCTTCTTCTTGGCTTAGATCACACTTCACCGAGTTCCGCCTCACTGAATGGAGTACCTTTTTTTTTAGGCTCGGTCTTAGCATCCTGAAGATGACTCACTGAGTTACTGTTCACTCAGTGACTTGTCTATAGTTAGGTTATTTTACGTTCAAATCCTTGTTAGAAGATGATTGGGGAATTCAGTAACCCAACAATCTCCGCCTATTTGAACATATAAATAGCCTAAGTGTTTCTTGATTCAGTGTGAGTTGGTAGGGGTCTTCATCTCTTACTGAATGTTGTAATTATAAGTAGGACACATAATTTTAAACAAAACATCAAAGTTTATTCATAGTTATTACAAGTCCTACAAATTACAAAAAATAAAAAGATAGTTGTTGCAGATCAGATGTTCAGGTGGTATCCAAGGTTTTCAAGCTTTGCTTTCTTTGATCTGAGTAGGTGTCTTTCAGGATGTTCATTGATCATTGCTTCCAAGTCCTGGCAGAATCTTTTGTTCTCATCACTCTGAATGGGGGACGCCAACATGAGATACATAAGCATTGCTTTGATTCCTGCCTTATCTATATCAGACCACCTTTGGAAAGCCAAGCTTCCATATTCATCAGTGAAGCACAAGCCTCTTTCAGGAGCTTCAAGGACCGCATTATTCACGAACGTGATCCCTTAGGAAGCGACCTGTCACACTCTAACCCTGGTACCTTGATCTCAGGCTCCAATTCTATTTGCTTCCTTTTCCTCTTGGAAGCCTTAGATGGAGCAGTCTCTTCTACTGAGTCAGGAAAAAGTGAGGGAATGTTAAGAGCCTCAGGCATTGCTCTCAGTCTGTCGTACCTATCCTTCAGTGATTCGAGAAGCTTAGGCACTACAACATTGTTCTTTTTGGCAATGATTGATCGAAGCTCATCAAGCTCAGTGATGTCAAAGTCTGCAAACTTGAAAGGCTTATGGATGTCCATTATTCTTTTATCACGTCCCCTGAAGACGGTGACCATTGCAGGATCGGTGTTTCTGTGGATTTGAACGTCAGTGATGGTTTCAGGTCTTAACCTTTCTTTCATCACCCAAGTATACTTTTCGATCCTGTGTTTTCTGATTTGAGCATCCTTCCTGAACTTGTTTTCCCTTTCCACTTTGAGAGCATTTAGCTCTTCTTCCTGAGCCTTTTTAAAGACAGCACCAACTTGTACAGTTGCTAGTGCCTCAGTATTCAAACCAATCTTTTCAGCTTTCTCATGAACAACCTTAATGATAGCAGGCTTGCTCATTCTCTCTTCCTCAGCCACCTTGAGTAATGTCTCAGTCCTTTCCATGTGAGCTTGAATTTCGTCATTAGTGAGAAGTTGTACTACTCCATTGATTTCAAATGGGACCCTGATAGGTGCATCAGGGTCAAATCTGACCATGGTTGAGGCTGGCTTGAGAACATTTTCAGGACTTAAGGTGGTAGCAATACTTTTGCCTCTGTCCTGTTCGAGAGAAGAGGAGACTGGATCCTCTTGTGGTGGAACTTCAGTGATTGGTGTTGCTTCAGTGACATGCTCCCCTTAGTGTGAGAGGACTGTCCAGCTTCTTGTTCAACAGTATTAGGGGCTTCAGTAGTGCTCTCCCCCTCAACATTTGCCTGAATGTCAGTGAAGGCAAGTGTTGGCTGTACTGAAGAAGTAGATGCACTCTTGAAGGCTTGAAAAATTTCGGTCATCATAGACTTGATCTCCTGAGTATCCTGTTGAATGATGGACACCCTGGAGTCAAGTGCAGCCTGTGCATTTTCAAGAGCTGTCATCCTGGAGCCCAAGGTCCATGCCAGAGAAGTAGACCTTTGGGACTGAGCTGTCACTGATTCCTCCATTTTGATGAAGGAAGATTGGAGAGACTCCACAGTGGTGGTGAGACCCTGAAGATTAGAACCCTTCAGCAAGTCAAGTAATTCAGTGAGAGCCACTGAGTTTACCTGATACGTCTCGGATACCTGAAGTAGCTTCCTGGTGAGTTCAGGATCATCCTTGACTGATTCTTGAACCGACTGAACCCCTACATTCAGCTGGTTGAGGGTTATCAAAAACTGGTTCAGGCGAGTGATCATCTGTGTCAGGGAATGATTGACTGAGGAATTTTGTTCCCTGACATCTTCATCGAAGTCTTCGACAGCATCTTTGAGATTGTGAAAGTGAACCGCCTGTTCAGTGTGCATGTCAAAGACCTCATCAGTGATCCCCCTGTACAAAATGTTAGTAATCTTTTTGATGAATTTGGTGAAGGTCTTCACAGTGAGAGGAGCCTGATCATCTCCTGAGGACTCTGGCTCGGACTGAGTGTCAGCATCGTCATGGTTTGAAGACTGAGGAGACTGAGGAATTGGTTCAGGGACTGTCTCCTCAAGCTCTATATCCTCTCCGGCCTTGAAGACTTCCTCATCACTGTTGAATTCATCATCAGAGTACAAAACAGCCTGAGCTTCAGCTAGGGACTGAATCTGCAAAATAGGGTTAGCCGGCTCCTCTTCATAAGAAGACTCGCCTTTGTTTTGCCAGGTCCTGACCCCTCAAATCCGGTAGGTTGGGTTTTACCTACCTGGTCTTCAGGGTCAGTTCCCGAGTTATGCGCACCTTCGGGGTTGGTTGTGAGTTCCATATCAGCGGGTGGTATGTTTCCCTCTGAGTCTTTGTCCCTCGTGACCCCTTCAGGCACTGATGGGTGTTTCACAGTACCATCACTAGGAGCCGTGATTGTTGTGTCCCTATCAGCGGGTTGTATGTTTCCCTCTGAGTCTTTGGGATGAGTTGTTGTGCCCTCAGACAAAAGCTTTGATTGGCGAATGTCCTCATCAGGCACCTGAGTGGTTATGCCCCCCATTCCAACAGGCTTGTGCTGGCCTGTCGAAGATTTAGGGGCTAGAACTCCCCGTTGCTTGGGTTGTGATTTACCCAATCCTTTGGCAGGATGTGATTCATGGTGAGAATATTTTTCCTGGCTATATCACTATGTTGAAGATCTATTGCAATTTGTTTACTCTTATTTTCCACATTTTTAAACATCTCTTTCATTTCTTTTAGTTCAACATCAAGGGATTGCTGTAAACCCTCAAAGTGTTCTTTGATTAGTTTAAAAAATGGGATGACTTCAGTTAAGTAACATTCTTTAGTAAGCTCAAATCCCCGTTCACCCTCAGTAATTCCCGTTGGTGTGATTTTCTTTTTGCATATTTTATCAAAATCAGTGAACATTTGACAAAGGACATATATGCTAATAAGAGTTTTACATTGCGTGGGAAGTGACAACTGAACTATGTGCATTGGTGTATTAAGGGGATACACCGTTGGGGCAGCTAACTTTTGAGGTGTCTTGGTCTTAATTTCCTCAGCTTTTATTTTCTCAACATCTAATGGCCAAAATACCTGTTCTGGTGTTAACTTAGTTTGAGGTGCAAACACAGTCACTCGGTTTTGTTCATAATAATCATGGGACTTAACAATGACAAAGTGTTTAATGCACTTAGGATCCTTCATTTTATTATCAAATCTTTCTCTATTGGCAAACTCAAGATCATCTAATTCTTTATCAGACCAACTATTTGGAGGGTCATGTGTTGGTCCCTTTTACTTGGTTAACTATAACTACAAAGCTAAAGTAACCAAGTTCTATGACATTAAACAAAGATATATAAAAATATTAACAATAAAGAAACATAAACATAAGAGACAATATTTTCCAACGTTTAATTCTTTATTAGAAGTTAATCAAAAAGAATCGTACCCAAGTGTTTGCGGAATAACACTTGGGATTGAAAACGACAAGTATGGTATGGACTCCTCACTAAACTCAATCTATGTTGAGTGACAACTTTTAGGACCCACTGAGCTATCTCAGGGGTTGTGTTGTTCTTTGGAGGAGTAAAAGTGGTTTGTGAATGCTTAGCATTAATTGCACAAACTTGTCAACTTTTACTCCTCTCTTATGCTACCTATTTATACACAAATGTGAACAACTCCATTATACAATGGACCTAAGTGTTTCTCAATAAAATCTTGATAGATTTTATTCTCTGGCAAGGGAAACTTCTTTGGGTTAAGTCCAAAAGGCACTTTCTAATGACAGCCTGGTTTTAGCTATTTGAGGAAAGTTTGACCTTAAATTGATAAAGCACTTTAGTGAAACAGGTCAAACTTTCCCGCCCAGTCCCGCCAAAAATTTAGTCTTCTAGTCATCAGTCTTCAGTACCATGAAGTTGTTGAGGAGTCATGGGGTTCAGTGAGTTATTGTTATCCTCACTGAACCCATCACCTTCTTCTTGGCTTAGATCACACTTCACTGAGTTCCGCCTCACTGAATGGAGAACCTTTCTTCTTAGGCTCGGTCTTAGCATCCTGAAGATGACTCACTGAGTTACTGTTCACTCAGTGACTTGTTTATATTTAGGTTATTTTACGTTCAAATCCTTGTTAGAAGAAGATTGGGGAATTCAGTGACCTAACATCATGATTGGGTGTAAGCATAACCTTAGCATCATAGAGGGCAGGTTGAGAGGCTCTAACACTTTTAAGGAAGTTAGTTTTAGGTAACCCTAAGTCCTTATCACTATGCTTATCCCGTAGTTTAGTGTGTTTTTCAATCATTTGAGCTGTTTGACTGGTTTGGCCTTGGATGTACAACTTGTTTTCAAATTTGTTCTTCAACTGCTTAAGGTTGGAAAATTCATTTAACAGTTTAGCTTCCTTTTCCTGAAATTAACTTTTTAGAACATTTAAACTATCCTGAATTTCCTGTTTTTCCTTAACAGCATGATCAAGTTGATTTTGAACAGATTTTATCTCTTGTTTAAAGGCCTCTACCTTTAAGTTTTGTTCAGTTATGTATGCTTGCATTTGCCAATCCATTTTTTGATCACGTTCGGTTAGCTCAAATATTGCACGTTGTTCATAACACCTAACTTGATCCTTAAGAATATTAATCCTAGTGTTCAGAGTGTCATCAGGTGCATCAGCAGTATATTCATCAAGTTCACACACATAGTCATCAACACTAGATATATCACTAGAAACAACAGAGTCGACGTTGTGCTTTACATATTGTTCATATGGAACAAAATTGCTATTTCCCATATTAGTAATATCTAACTCAACAACGTTTGTTTGTTTTTCTTCGTTATATATCTTTTGTTCATGAATCACGTCATTAACACATATAACAAAAGACATTCCACAAGATACGTCAGAATCACTGTTGTGATCCGAATGTTGTTCATTTGGAAAAACATTAATGTTTTCCAATTTAGTCACATTTGGTTCATCAACATTATTTTGTCGTATATGGTTGAAGGTATTTTGTTCACGATTAACATCACATTCATCATATAACTTCAGTACCTCAGATATGATGGATGATTTGGAGGGACCAGAATGTTGTGATGGTGAGGCAACAGATGATAAATTGGCCATGAAGATTGTTTGAGCAGTGGGTTCGTCATCAACGTCTGAGTCAAAAGAATCACAATCTTCAGCTTGGAAGATGTTTGGATCATTAAGAGCTAAGTCCTGAACAGGTTGCTCATCCACATCATCATCAAATGTCTTTCCATCATCCCCAGCAATAAAATCCAATTCTTCCTTATTTAGAAAAACTCCATTCTCTTGGGCTTGCATGAGCAGCATTTTGTCTTTGAAGTAGTCTGAGTTCTGAGGACGCTTTAGCTGAGTGCAGTTCCTGGCGATGTGACCTAACCGGCACAGTTGTAACATTTTGGTTGCCTTCCTTATCCCTGATTCACATTTCCAACCCTGTTCTGCAAATTACCCCGTGCAACATTCCTTTGATTCACATTTTGTCTGCCCTGAACATTCTGCACCATCACTCTTCCATCTTCCACTACAGCCTAATTACATGGGTTTGAGGAAGCTCTGAGTTGATTGTTGGTTGGTGGAAGAGCAGCTCTGAAGTGTTGAACGAGTAGAGACACTTGGTTGGAAAGGTTGTCAATCATCTTGTCAGTATGAGAATACCCTAAGTCAAGATGGGTATTCATGACAGCAGGTGACTGTAGAGATGAGTGATCCACTGAACACACAGGTTGAGTATTTGGCAACATACTAGTCATGAATGCAAGTGAGTCATTGGTAGCAGTTGGATTGAGTTTCTCTCTTAATTGTCGATCAAAAGCTGCATGCTTCTCATGTTGTTGTAAGTATGCAAACAACTGTTCATAGTTTGTATTTCTCAATCCTTTGTTGAGCTTTACTGCAGTCACGAAACGATCCCACTCAGGTGACATATTGTTAACAAACTTAGAATTGAGTTGGATGTTTGGCATTGTCATTCGGATCATTCTCATGTCATTAACCAACTTGTGAAATATGACATAGTAGTCGGTAATGTTTTCACCAGGATTCATTTTAAAATGCTCAAACTCATCATACAGTTGAGACTCACGGTCTTCTTTGGTCAACTCTAATCCAGATAGAAGCATTTTGACATTGTCCCAAACAGCTTTAGTATCGGTATTGAAGTTGATTAGCTTGTACACATCTTTGGGTAACCCTTGTATCACAATGTTAGAGGCTCGAATATCTGCATCATAACGCTTCTTTTCCGCATCACTGAGGTCATTGTAAGTACGTGGCCTGTCAATTCCATGGGTGACAGATCCATCCTCTGCTGTGGAGATAACATCTCTGGTAGTACCCATCTACATAGGACCTTCATCAATTGATCGCAGAATGTTCTCACCATTTTCTTTACCCAAGCAATACAATCTAATTCTTTGTGCCCACGATTCATAATCAGTCCTATCTAGCATGGGAGGTCGGGTATCGGACCCAGCAGCTTGAATGTCATCCGAAACAGTTGCCATAACAAAATCTTCAAACGGGATTTTACAACTCTTGTGACTTAAACCGAGAAATCAATTCTTTCTCGAGATTTTACTAAAATCAAAAACAGAAACCGGAAGATATACTTAGCAAGTTAAACATAGAGAAAGGTACCGGATGAGTCACAGTTTGCACTAAGTGTCAAGTTGCGACAAGTCAAGTTACAATATATCCAATTGAGATTAGTCAAGTCGTAAGAATTAATTCACAACGTCATATCACAATTAGATTAATCGAAACGACTTAAGTTTCAACAATTCACAAAATACAAGTGATTAACCTATCACAAATACCTCACCACTTAGTTAATTGCCAACAATGATGAGAAACTCGCTAACAAAGAGAGCAAACCGCTAAGTAAGATAACCGCAATTCAGAGCTAAACGCAGTGATGAGTAAAACGCAAGACCAGAAGAGGTAACCACAATGAGTAAAACGCAAGACCAGAAGAGGTAACCGCAATGAGGAGCAAACCGCAGGATGAAGTAACCGCTAATGAGATAAACGCAATTCACGGAAAACCGCAAGATGAGTTAAACGCTAAACAAAGTAACCGCAGAAAAACTTGAACCGCAAAAACTTAAACCGCAATAGCAAACCGCAAATAGCAAAACGCTAGTCACAACAGTCCAAAACAGTCACTATCTTGCGTTTTGTCCGTATACCCAAAATAGTACTCGCTATCTAGCAAACCACATGATCCAGTAGCAAACCGCAACTAGGAAATGAAACAGTGGAGCAAACCGCAACCAAGCACAACGACCAAAAAACAATCCAAACTTCTAATAGACGTATGATATAGCATAACCAACTGAAAAACACTGTAGTACAAACACCAATGATCATAAAAGTACATCTCTAACATGTCAAATAACACTAGAAGAATCAAACCATGATGTTTTTAAAGAGAAACACTACTATCATACAAAAACCACACAAAACCACACTAAATCCGATTCTACAAGGTCCTAAGATGAAACCATTGCTCTTGATACCAATTGTATGATAAACATAATCATAAGCTCGTGTGGTTTTGCAAGTATGGATCGTATGGAGTAGTTTTAGAGAGAGAGATTAGAGAGAGAAAGAAATGGGAGCCTTGAGAGAAACTAGAAATATTAGATTGATACTATGAAGGTCCAACCCTCTCCCTTGGTGGGTGAGGGGTATTTATACAAAGAAAAGAAAACGCCCACACCCGGGCTGTGGATCAGGCATACAGTGGGTAAAGGCCCGTCCTTCTTCCACGATGTTACTTAAACTAAACTAATATATAATAAACTAACTATAAGCTAACTTAAATGCTATTACATCAATTAGGTGACCGGGTCTTTTATAGGAATATTTGTATTCCTAACATCATGAGTATTAAATAAACTAGCAAAGCAGAGACACCCAAAAGCCCGTAGATGAGAAAGAGTAGGTTTTCCATTCAGCACTGAGTAAGGCAATCTATTATAGGCATGATTATATGGAGATTTTCAATTCAGCACTGAGGAAGGCAATCTAATAATCAAATAAATAGCATTTAGAATACATTCAGTCCACAGTTTTATGGGTATTCCCCGTGAAACAGAAGAGATCTAGCAACATTAAGCAGATACCTATGTGACCTTTCTACTATCCCATTCCTCTGTAGGGGGGGGGGGGGGGGGGTAAGACCAAGAATTTTGATGTATAATACCATTATCTTCACAAAACTTAGAAATCCTTATGGTTAACAAACTCATTACACTAACACTTCTTAAAGTTTTGATAGTTTTACCAAATTGATTCCAAATCAAATTAAAAAAAGGCATATATACAATCAAACACCTCATCTTTTGTTTTAATCAAATACACCCACACAACTCTAGAATAGTCATTAACAACAGCCAAAAATTACCTAAAGCCTTCTTTACTAGTGATCTTGTATGAACCCTAAAGTTATATAAATGAACCAATTCAGCAAGCACAATAGACTTGTGCTTACTTAGAGGAAATTGTTCTCTAGTTTGTTTAGCTTTTTGACAAATTCTCACAAACCAAGATAGGATCCCCAGCCAGTTTCCTCCCGGTATTAAAACTTTTAGCAAAATTAGCAGAGTTTTGAGACCTCTAAAATTTCCCCAATCAATAATATTAGAATAAAACACAAAAGAAAGGGTTGCAATCGAGTCAAGCCAAGCTCAAGCTCAACAAGGCTTGAGCTTGGTGATATGTGTCTTTTTGCACATATCTTTTCGTACAATTTTCGAGTCAAAACAATCAAAAACACTTCAAAATGGTCAAATAATATCACAACTATCCTTGGAGTATGTTTTTGTGTGTTTCAGGTATAAAGGATTGGAAACAGATGAAAAATGAGCAAAATATGAAGAGTTGTCAAAATCAATCCCTGAACTTTCACAAATTGACAAAATTGGTCCCTGGTAAAATAATTTTGAAAGAAAAGTCAACCCAAGTCTTTAAAAGTCAAAAGTAATCAATAATGATCTTTGGGTAAAAAGTTACAAAAGTTTACAGTTTTGGTCCCTCGAGTTTGGATTTTGGCAAAAATGATCCTTGAGATTTAAAAAATTGGAAAATAACATTTATGGTCCTTGGATATTTAACACTTGGCAAATACTACCCTTGGATAACTTTGGAACAGGTACCAAAACCCACCCTCCAAATTCAACCTATTACATGTTTGATCCTTGTGATTTGATAAGTAAAATATAAACGGACCCTTGTGTTTAATATTAAATCCAAAGATCCAAACCATTAAACACCACCAGCCCATAACTACCTTGAGCCCTTAATAATCCCCCAAGCCCATGTCCAAACAGCCCATACCCAAACCCTATACGTTTATAATAAAACGTATACCCTAGACCAGTAAAATGCATCCCCTTTCTTCTCCCCCTCCTCGCTTTATCCAGGAAACAAAACCCCCTCCTCCACCTTTAATCCTGCAACACGCCATCCTATCTCAAAAGCTCCCCAATCCAACCCCAAGAAGAATATCACCAATTCCAATCCCACCTTACCCCTCCATGTCAGCCATCCCACACACCTCTTTCTCATCGATGGCCAAGATTTAAGGAAGAGGCACCAAGCTTAATCCAAGGGCTGTGATAAGCCATGAAGAAACGCAACACAAGAAGAGAAAGCAAAGAAAAGGAAACCCTAATCCTAGTTTAGTATAAATACTCTTCTTGTAAGCCTTTCAAAGGCAGTAGTTAGTTAGTCAAAAAGTTGTTTTAGTATAATTTTAGTTTTAAGAAGTTTAAATTGAAGTTATTTTAAAATATCTTGTACTCTTTATTTTAAATCAATGCAAGTTTAAGCTTTTTAATAACTGCTTTTATTTTACCTTACTGCTTATTTTGAGTCGATTACTGCTCATTCAGGTTTAATTTTGCTTTTCATACCTAGCTTTTTGCAATCCTTAGTTTGAGCTCTAGTCCAAATCAATCAAAAAGGTAAGACCTAGCTTAAGGTTAGGTCAATGGAGTTTTTAGTTTCAATTAACTTGAATTAGTATTTTTTTTTATTTGTTGCAAACGAGTTTGAGGTCTCCTGCAGTCGATCATTTAGTTTCTACATCAATTAACTTCAGTCTAGGCTCACTACTTTTATTTTAGTTTCTAGCTTTTATTTCTTGTTCAAAATCCAATATTTTTGCTTTTTCATGATCTATGTCAGTTCGTTTTTACATTTCAGTAGCCTTTTGCCCTTAGCCTTTTCATTTAATCGTTTAAGTTTTAGCTCAAAGTAGCCCTCTGAGCAAGCCTGCAGTTGCTACTTGTTCAATCAGTTTTTTTTTATCAGCACTATAACAAGCTCAAATAAGCTCTTTAGAGTCTGATATTTATTGTGCTTATTCTTTGGCTGCTAGTGTATCTTGGTTTCCAGCTTTTAGATCTTGGCATTTTAAACTTCTAGTTGCTATACTAGTTTGAAAGTGGGTCTCTTTGCAGCCCTATAGTTTAGGCCTTCCTAGAGTTTACTTGCGCTTTCCAAATGCTTATATGTATGCCTTTAGATTTTTTTTAAGGCTTCCAATAATGCCTTTTGCTTGTTTCCTTTTGTGACCTGGAAATAAGCTTGTTGGTAGCTTATTTACTTGCTTAATTTACCCTGCTTAAGTAGTAGACAAAACCTGTTTCAGCTTTTTACAACCCACAAAACTCCTCACATCAGACCTGTACTTTCAAATAGGTCCAAACCCTCCCCCATGTGATCTTGTTTTTAGCATAGCTTAAGTAGGATTTAGGCCTCCAAATCAGTTTTATAAGTTGGATTTTAGTTCTAATTTCATTGTTTTAACTTACTTTGGGATTAGCTTATTAGTAAATAGCTTATTTTAGCCTTAGAAAAAGCCCTCTAGGTCCTTGTTTTTGCTGCATGCATCAGCAGTTGTAAATCTGTTTGATTTTTTTTTTTTTTTTTTTTTTTTTTTTTTTTTTTTTTTTTTAATTCTTGGTGATTGGATGTTGTTGTTATATTACATAAGTTGAAACTGAGTTTGTCAATTGATACCTTTGTTGTGGCCATTGTGTTTATTTGGTTAGTTTTAACTTGTTCAAAGAATTAAACTTGGCACAAACATGAAACTATTGGTACTTCGAGATTTGCAGGGATATTGGTTCTGCTAAAGTTGAGTGTTGTTGTTAAAAGGTTTTGAAAAAAAAAATTGAGAAATAAAAATAATAATTAGCATAAAGAGTGGAAAGTAGGAATCGAACCTGTGACATTCACCTTTGACTAACACACACAAGCAAACCTCCAATTCCATCTGTTCTATGCAATCTTTTTTTGTTAAACTTTCTCTCTTTGAATATGTATAACAGTCTTGTTAGTTGTTTATTAATTAGTTCAGCTTTTTAATTGCTTATTAACTGCTTATTTGAACTGCTTTTTTCCATTTTTAATTTTTCCTAGCTTCTTTATTAGATAATAAACCTTTCATAAAAAATTTCGTAATTTTCCAAATAGTTTTACCATTTTTCTAGGATTTATTTTATTATTTTAGTTTTTAATTCATTATAAAATACATAAAAGTCCAAAAAATAGTTTTATTTTTCCAAAAATTTTCTTTCATCATAAGAATCGTAGAAAAGTAATTTTCATACCCGTAGGACTTTATTTGCTCCCGTTTCACGTTTTATTTCGCACACTCGCGTTTTTCTTAGATTAACTTGTACATTTTTACAATTAGGTTACGTTTAGGGTTCCCATATTCCCGATTATTGTTCTCGTAGACTTTTAGGTAGTTTTTAAGCGTTATTTATCATCCCTTGTTTTGTATTCATGTTTTAGTTACGTTAATTTATTTCTTGTACGTTATTTATAATTTCTCGTAGTTTCACAATACCAAATAATCTATCAGCATCCTTACAAGCATTTTAATCTCCGAATCTCACACGATATTGCCTATTCACACCTTGTTGGGACACGACCCGGGTAAGCACTTATCCGGTATCACATATATATATATATATATATATATATATATATATATATATATATATATATATATATATATATATATATATATATATATATATATATATTGTATTCACGAGTCTTTACAAGTTTTCCTTTTCCTAAAGGTTGATCGGTAAATTCCACTCACGTCTACTTTGTATATTAATTTGATACGCACTCAAAAACGCATTATCAAAATGGCGCCGCTACCGGGGAGGTTGTGTTGCGATAATATCGTTATGATTTCAACGATTAGTGGCTTGTAGAACCTTCGTCAAGAAGTTATCGTTTTCAAAAAAAAAAAAAAAAAAAGTATAAAACACAAAAATATTTTCCTTTTCTTTTGTATATATATTTATCATATAAAAATACAAAAAGATTTTCCGGTTTTCTTTGTTTAAATAAAATAAGCGTAAAACACACCACCGAGAACCAAGGCAGAACACCTACCAACTGGGGGTGTGAACATTAATAAGATCCCAAACAAAAGATTAAAACTTGCCATTGTATCCTTGTGAATTGGTGTACCTTTTTCAAAGAAGCCATTTACATTGTGATTATTGGTTTAAGTTCAGAATTGTCTTTTTGAGTTGGTCTCGTTTTAATTGATGTGTTTTTCGAAAAACCCAAAAATATTTTTCCTTACCCTTTATCCGTTTGATTCTACCTTCTTATACCCCTCTCATGTATAATTCTTATGACGTCTCTCGCCTACACGTGTTTTCACTGTAAAAGCCTGATTGAGAATGGCTATCGTTGTTTCCGGTGTATTTGTGAGAAGTGTGGAAATAATTGTAGTAACAGTTTTTGCACTACGTGCAATTTGTTCATAAATCCAAATTCTCTCAATGATTCACCAAATTCTTCCAACTACCCTTCACTGCCTGAGATACGCGCTATTAATGACAAACCATCAAGAATTGATCCTAACCTTTCAGGATTTACGGTTAAAGGTTTGTCAAGCAAACGTACAGAGCTTAGAGCAGTGACTAAAAAGAACGACTTGCCTAATCTTCACGTTTATCAAGAACAAAAACCAGAGACCATAACGGAAGTGGTGGAAATTCCTAGCTCTCAGAGCACACCACTTGTCCCACCTCTGACTTTTATTCCTTGTGTCGGTTGTGGTGAGCCGCTTTTTGGGTTGCCATGTCGTTGGTGTACATGTGAACAATGTGGTAATGATATTCGAGACGGAAGTTGTTTGTTTTGTGGTTCGAGGAATTCATTTGCTTATGATCCTAATCATAACTCATTCAACGACTCCTCAAATTTTTCCAACTACCCATCACATTCATACGAGCAAGAATCATATTATCCAAATCTCAATGATGCTTCGTATCAAAATACACCAAGCCAGACTCAACAGTTTTTCTGTTGTGAGTACTGTGGTGGCCCACACTACAGTTCTGATTGTCAATTAGGAAACACGCTTGTCTATGAGCAGTTTCCTGATAACAATTATGACTCTAGCACATACGACTCACAGCCACATCAGTTTTTCTGTTGTGAGTACTGTGGAGGTCCTCACTTTAGCTCGGATTGTCAAACAGGGAATCCCTTTCCTTGTAACAATTACGACTATTCGTTTCACGACCCACCTCTAAAGTACCTAATTATCCAAGCAACTCCTCAATACCCGCAAAACCTTTGTCATGAGGTTCTTGAAGCATTAAAAGAACTTAAGGAGGAGTTGGCTACTACATCGTTTCTAGATTCTCGTGAGAAATCCATGGCAGAATTACTTGCTGAAGAACGAGATGCTAGAAACGAAAAGAGCATGGAAGAATTACTGGCTGAGCAACGAGCAGCTAAAATGCGTGCCAATCTTCGCAAGGCTGCTCTATTTGACGACGATGATGACAGTGATGATGATGAAGATAACATTGTTACTCAAAAAGATTCATCGAGTTCATCAGTTGAAATCCCGCCAATCAAAAAATCACAGGGAGAAAAGACTATGATAGAATTACTAGCAGAAGAACAAATGAAATTTATAAAACCTATGTCTGCTAGTCCTTCTCATCTCCCTCAGTCGGTGTTATCACACCCGAAGTTCCCACTCACTCTCTTATCATGGGGGATGAGCATCTTAGCACTGTTCCTGAAAAGGAATCGGACAAATTCATAAAGTCTAGTGCTGAGAACCTTGTCCCAATCCCAGGAGAGTCATAGGGAATTCTTGAGCATATGTGTGATCTTACTTCCCCTCTTGAGTGTCCAAAAGATCAATTTGAGACTTTCTCCGATTTTAGCGATGATTATACATCTTATGGAGACATTGAATATGTTGAGGCATCACTTCCGCATTCTGATGTTGATCCTCTTCTTGAGGAGTTCGCCGATGAACTCACTCACATCAATCCACTTCCATTGGGAAGTGATGATGGTCTTTTTGACCTTGAAGCCGATCTAGGATAAATTGAAAATCTCTTATATCACGATCATTCACTCAATTCTTATCCCAATAGTAATAGAGAATGTTAATCACTTTGTTCCCGAAACATTCAAAACAACTCTCACCAATCTTCTTTTTGAATTCGATTCTGAATTCACTTTGATTTCTGATAATCCAATCTTTGATGAGGATAGTGATGAGTCTGTAATGGAACAAGAGTTCACAGATTCACATCATGTGAAAGATTCTCTTCATGAGGTGTTCTCTGGTGAACTCACTCATATCATGACTCCTCCGGAGTATGATAGCCCAGGGGCAATGCACTCAATCATGAGAATTTGCAAATTCCCACCCTCCTTCCCGGGATGTTTTTGAGCTTAACCCTTGAGATCCAAATTCAGGCTAATGAGCCTGCTCTCGAGGAAGAAGATCTTATCATGATTTTCATCATGGTTTTCTTCCTTTTCTTCACCTACAGGGTGACTTCTTCTCTTCTTCACTCCTTCGGGAATGAAGATACCATCTTTGATCCCAGCATTTTCATTTACCATTATCTAGCCGGGTACTTATCTCGTCGGTGTGGAACTTTCACGTGCTTCAAATGTTTGTCCAAGCATCTTGAATGAAAGTCCGCTGGAGATTATTTCTTCCACATCTTGCTTCCCCAAGAACAAATGAATTTGGGGTCGAGTCAAGCTAGCGACTCGGTAAACAAAAACAGTAGCATGCTTATGGGGTTTTCACCTTAAGTGTGGGGGAGTGCCTCTGTTGTGGTTACCAATAAAGTGAAAAACCGGTGTTTTCACATTTAGCTTGTAATGTTGCCCTTTTACATTCAAAGAGTCAGCATAATAGCCGGGACTTTGAATATTTAGGACAATATTCAATTCTAAGTGTGGGGGGAAAATTCTAGCGAATTTTATCACATTTTACCATCTAGTACCCTCGTTTTTGGCAAAAATTTTAAATTTTTTTTCACTTGAGCTTCAAAATTTTTTGTGGTTATCAGTCTGCCATGTCTAACCGACAAAAGGATTGGCTAATCTAGGAGCAAACGGCTCTTGGTAAAGATATCTCAAATCCGTTGATGGCTGACAGTTTGCCCAAAATTGTATGGTATCTCAACTCGCCATATCCTAAAAAGTAAAAGAGTTAGCTAGCCCGCAAGATTATGGCTTGTGGTAAAGGCAGTGGAAAAACCATAATTGGTAATCAGCTCACCAAGATGTTGACTGTGTCCATCAAGAGTTGGCTAGTCCAGAAGCAAACGGCTTCTGGTAAAGACAAATCAAATCCGTTGACAGCTGGTGGTTTTCTCAAAATCATATGGTTATCAGATGGACCATAGTTCTTACCTGAACCGAAACATTTGGCTACCCCAGAAGTAATGGCTTTTGGTAAAGAGACTTCAAATACATTAAATTTTCAAAAAATTGCTAGGGACTAGCAATTGCTTAGTGTGGGGGATTTGATATGTGTCTTTTTGCACATATCTTTTCGTCCAATTTTCGAGTCAAAACAATCAAAACCACTTCAAAATGGTCAAATAACATCACAACTATCCTTGGAGTATGTTTTTGTGTGTTTCAGGTATAAAGGATTGAAAACAGACGAAAAACAAGCAAAATATGAAGAGTTGTCAAAATCAGTCCCTGAACTTTCACAAATTGACAAAATTGGTCCCTGGTAAAATAATTTTGAAAGAAAATTCAACCCAAGTCTTTAAAAGTCAAAAGTAATCAATAATGATCTTTGGGTAAAAAGTTTCAAAAGTTTACAGTTTTGGTCCCTCGAGTTTGGATTTTGGCAAAAATGATCCTTGAGATTTAAAAAATTGGAAAATAACATTTGTGGTCCTTGGATATTTAACACTTGGCAAATACTACCCTTGGATAACTTTGGAACAAGTACCAAAACCCACCCTCCAAATTCAGCATATTACATGTTTGGTCCTTGTGATTTGATAAGTAAAATATAAACGGACCCTTGTGTTTAATATTAAATCCAAAGATTCAAACCATTTAACACCACCAGCCCATAACTACCTTGAGCCCTTAATAATCCCCCAAGCCCACGTTCAAACAGCCCATATCCAAACCCTATACGTTTATAATAAAACGTATACCCTAGACCAGTCAAACGCATCCCCTTCCTTCTCCCCCTCCTCGCTTTATCCAGGAAACAAAACCCCCTCCTCCACCTTTAATCCTGCAACACGCCATCCTATCTCAAAAGCTCCCCAATCCAACCCCAAGAAGAATATCACCAATTCCAATCCCACTTTCCCCCTCCATGTCAGCCATCCCACACACCTCTTTCTCATCGATGGCCAAGATTTAAGGAAGAGGCACCAAGCTTAATCCAAGGGCTGTGATAAGCCATGAAGAAACGCAACACAAAAAGAGAAAGCAAAGAAAAGGAAACCCTAATCCTAGTTTAGTATAAATACTCTTCTTGTAAGCCTTTCAAAGGCAGTAGTTAGTTAGTCAAAAAGTAGTTTTAGTATAATTTTAGTTTTAAGAAGTTTAAATTGAAGTTATTTTAAAATATCTTGTACTCTTTATTTTAAATCAATGCAAGTTTAAGCTCTTTAATAACTGCTTTTATTTTACCTTACTGCTTATTTTGAGTCGATTACTGCTCATTCAGGTTTAATTTTGCTTTTCATACCTAGCTTTTTGCAATCCTTAGTTTGAGCTCTAGACCAAATCAATCAAACAGGTAAGACCTAGCTTAAGGTTAGGTCATTGGAGTTTTTAGTTTCAATTAACTTGAATTAGTATTTTTTTTTTGTTGCAAACCAGTTTGAGGTCTCCTGCAGTCGATCATTTAGTTTCTACATCAATTAACTTCAGTCTAGGCTCACTACTTTTATTTTAGTTTCTAGCTTTTATTTCTTGTTCAAAATCCAATATTTTTGCTTTTTAATGATCTATGTCAGTTAGTTTTTACATTTCAGTAGCCTTTTGCCCTTAGCTTTTTCATTTAATCGCTTAAGTTTTAGCTCAAAGTAGCCCTCTAAGCAAGCCTGCAGTTGCTACTTGTTCAATCAGTTTTTTTTATCAGCACTATAACAAGCTCAAATAAGCTCTTTAAAGTCTGATATTTATTGTGCTTATTCTTTGGCTGCTAGTGTATCTTGGTTTCCAGCTTTTAGATCTTGGCTTTTAAACTTCTAGTTGCTATACTAGTTTGAATGTGGGTCTCTTTGCAGCCCTGTAGTTTAGGCCTTCCTAGAGTTTACTTGCGTTTTCCAAATGCTTATATGTATCCCTTTAGAGTTTTTTTTAAGACTTCCAATAATGCCTTTTGCTTGTTTCCTTTTGTGACCTGGAAATAAGCTTGTTGGTAGCTTATTTACTTGCTTAATTTACCTTGCTTAAGTAGTAGACAAAACCTGTTTCAGCTTTTTACAACCCACAAAACTCCTCACATCATACCTGTACATTCAAATGGGTCCAAACCCTCCCCCATGTGATCTTCTTTTTAGCATAGCTTAAGTAGGATTTAGGCCTCCAAATCAGTTTTATAAGTAGGATTTTAGTATTAATTTCATTGTTTTAACTTACTTTGGGATTAGCTTATTAGTAAATAGCTTATTTTAGCCTTAGAAAAAGCCCTCTAGGTCCTTGTTTCTGCTGCATGCATCAACAGTTGTAAGTCTGTTTGATTTTTTTTTTTTTTTAATTCTTGGTGATTGGATGTTGTTGTTATATTACATAAGTTTGAAACTGAGTTTGTCAATTGATACCTTTGTTGTGGCCATTGTGTTTATTTGGTTAGTTTTAACTTGTTCAAAGAATTAAACTTGGCACAAACATGAAACTGTTGGTACTTCGAGATTTGCAGTGATATTGGTTCTGCTAAAGTTGAGTGTTGTTGTTAAAAGGTTTTGAAAAAAAAAAATTTTGAGAAATAAAAAAAATAATTAGCATAAAGAGTGGAAAGTAGGAATCGAACCTGTGACATTCACCTTTGACTAACAGACACAAGCAAACCTCCAATTCCATCTGTTCTATGCAATCTTTTTTGTTAAACTTTCTCTCTTTGAATATGTATAACAGTCTTGTTAGTTGTTTATTAGTTAGTTCAGCTTTTTAATTGCTTGTTAACTGCTTATTTGAACTGCTTTTTTCCATTTTTAATTTTTCCTAGCTTCTTTATTAGATAATAAACTTTTATAAAGAATTTCGTAATTTTTCAAATAGTTTTACCATTTTTCTAGGATTTATTTTATTATTTTAGTTTTTAATTCATTATAAAATATATAAAAGTCCAAAAAATAGTTTTATTTTTTCAAAAATTTTCTTTCATCATTTGAACTCGCGTTTTTCTTAGATTAACTTGTACGTTTTTACAATTAGATTACGTTTAGGGTTCCCGTATTCCCGATTATTGTTCCCGTAGACTTTTAGGTAGTTTTTAAGTGTTATTTATCATCCCTTGTTTTGTATTCATGTTTTAGTTGCGTTAATTCATTTCTTGTAAGTTATTTGTAATTTCTCGTAGTTTCACAATACCAAATAATCTATCAACATCCTTACAAGCATTTTAATCTCCGAATCTCACACGATATTGCCCATTCACACCTTGTTGGGACACGACCCGGGTAATCACTTACCCGGTATCACATATATATATTGTATTCATGAGTCTTTACAAGTCTTCCTTTTCCTAAAGGTTGATCGGTAAATTCCACTCACGTCTACTTTGTATATTAATTTGATACGCACTCAAAAATGCATTATCACTTGGCTTGATAGCTTGTCAAGCTTTCATCATCCGGGCTTGAGCTTGGCTTGAAAAGCTTGAATGAATACAAAAATATTGTATTCAATAGCTAGACTCAACAATAGATATATGTACAAAGTAAAACAAGCTAAAACCATATTTGAAAACCATATTAGATTGATTTAACATTAATAAAACCAAGAACAACATTCTCGTACCCAAGTCGAACATCAAAATGAAACATAAGCCAAAGTACTAATTAAGGTTCAAATGTCTAAAACATATCAACAAAATATATCTCGTGAGGCTTCATAAGGTTCACATATCTTGAATTCTTGAGCAAAATGATCTTCTAACTTGATGATTTCCTTAGCATTCTATTGTAAGAACCTGTGAGTTTATATTGTGCTAGTGCTTGTCTACTTAAAGAAAAGATATTAACTCATGCATCGTACATAAAGATATCTTGGCTTCATGCATTTGCAACTTGCAACAAGTTAACTACACTAACAATAAAAGTGCAATACTATTTCAAAACTAGAGATATATCAGATCCTTACAATAAATGTGAAAATACTATTTCTGTATTTCACAACTAAGCACTCTTTTTACCCAGGTGAGTCGTCGACTTGTACAATAGTTCTGCATATAGGACAACTCGAATGTGTAACTAACCACTTATCGACACACTCACAATGATACCTATGACAACAACGTGGTAACACTTTAAATTTAACGACATCATCAAAACTAGTTGCAAGAAACAATAAACCTGTTCCTGTTGACACTTTGTTACAGATTACCCTTTATGATATACCCCATTTTGCAGCCTTAACGATCATTACTGAGTTGAGTAAATAAAATGAACAACTTTTCTAGAATACATTATCCAATATTTACGAACTAAGACCTTATAATTAGCTTAATAACCAATTTTGCTCCTAATTACTTATATGAAATTTATATGAAAATATCTATATTAAAGCTTGATAAAAGCTTGATATGAGCTCGAGCCAAGCTATCCAAAGCTTGAGCTTGGCTTGTTAAATATTTCGAGCTAATTTTTGGGCTTGAGCTTAATAAAAGCTTGACTCAATCAAGCCAAGCTCGAGCTCGAGCTCGAGTTGCTTGATAATAGCTTGACTTGATTGCAACCCTAACAGAAGACTGAGATATCTCAGAGGTACTAGCATTACTATGAGGTAGGATCTAGGAGTGAGCATCGGTCCAGGACCGGACCTGACCGACATGACCGAATTAGCCAAAAAGCCAAGACCGAGGACCGGACCCCAATGTGGTCGGTCGGGTCCGGTCCGGTTCAATCTCGGTCGGTCCAGTCCAACAAGGCCAAATAATCGGTTTATGGTCCGAACCGGACTGGACCGAAGACCGAATTAGCCAAAAAGCCAAGACCGAGAACCGGACCGAATGTGGTCGGTCCGTTCCGGTCCGGTTCGTTCGGGTCGTTTGCTCAGCCCTAGTAGGATCCTCAGTCAGTTTCCTCCCCGTATTAAAACTTTACTACAAGTTTATTAATCCGAGCCACATTATCTTCCTAATCAGAATCACTGCCATAACGTTCATCTTGCTCATACTCCTAAAGTTTATCCCCACGACTATAAAAGTCCATAATATAAATACAAGAAAAAAATGTAATTACAAAAAATCAGAATGAAAAATGCACATATTGATCCTTGTAGTCTACCAAACTTACTACTTAGAACTGAGTAAGAAAAGAAGACTCGCATAACTGAACTCTGATCTACAAAGATGCAAGAACACAACGGAAGCAGTTAGCCAAACCCTAAAAATTAGGGTTTTCAACCAATTCTTTCAAGAGCATCAATTTACTCCACTTAATTACCACAGTCGGTAATCATTAAATCAATCAAAAGCCCCAAAATAAAGATTACGAGACTAGACCAGTCGCTCAACTTCGCTACCTTCCATGGGCCAAAAAAGTTGCTATTCCTCAACTAAACCGAGCGACCGGCGACTTTTTTACTTTTGATAAAAATTCGACAAGTGGCAAAAAAAGTAAGCGACTTTTTTTGCTTTTGTACTTTTTGTTCCTAAATTAAGTGACTTTTGTACTTTTAAGCGACTTTTTTTGCCACTTGTCGAATTTTTATCAAAAGTAAAAAAGTCGTTGGTCGCTCGGTCTAATTTTGTAAAATCAAGTTTTTTGGTCTATGGAAGGTAGGGGAAGTTGAGCGACTGGTCTAGTCTCATAATTTTCTCCAAAATAAACTCTAATTTTGCAAAATATTTGGGGTTTTCTTTGAAACCTTCAATTGACCACAATCTAAACAATATCTATGGATTACAAGACGTAAATTGACAAAAGAACTCTCAAGAAAGAAAAATCCCAAAATCTTTAGGAGACGTTTAATTGGAAAACATTTTCTCTCATTTCATATTTCTTGTTTTGTAGAAAAAGGGAGGGGAGTTTGATTTCCACAAAACAATGGAAAATTTAGAAAACGCGTTTAGTCTGAGAAACACGTGTTTGTGTTTTCCATTTTGCAAAACTAAAAAACATGTTTAAGTGTTATTGTTTTATATCTCAATTCACTATTTACCTTAGTAACATTATAAAATCATCTTCAAAACACAAAAACAAATATTATAAACTAACCAACTAAATTACAAAATAATTAAAAAAAAAATCTAATACAAGAAAATAAAGAATTAAAATAGTAAAATATAACATCAACTAACGTTTTCGTCTGTTTTTTTTATATTTTTGTCCGATTTTTTACGTTTTTGTCTGTTTTTTACGTTACGTCTGTTCTTTTATGTTTTCGTTTGATTTTTTACGTTTTCGTCAATTTTTTACGTTTTCATCCTTTTTTTTTTACATTTTCATCATATTTTTTGCGTTTTAGTCCGATTTTTATGTTTTCGTCTTACTTTTACGTTTTCGTCTGTTTTTTTATATTTTCGTTAGATTTTTTACGTTTTCGTCAGTCTTTTCACATTTTCGCCCGTTTTTTACATTTTCGTCCAATTTTTTATGTTTTCGCTCTTTTCTTTATGTTTTCGTCAATTTTTTTACGTTTTCGTCCTGTTTTTTACGTTTTTGTCCGTTTTTAATGTTTTCGTCCGTTTTTTAAGTTTTCGTTAGATTTTTTACGTTTTCGTCTGATGTTTTACGTTTTCGTCTGTTTTTTACATTTTCGTTTGATTTTTTTATGTTTTCGTCCGATTTTTTACGTTTTCGTCCGTTTTTATACGTTTTCATCAGATTTTTTAAGCTTTTGTCCATTTTTCAATGTTTTCATTTTTTTATGATTTCTTATTTTTACGGTTTCTGCCCATTTTTTACGTTTTCTTCCGATTTTTTATGTTTTCGTCCGTTTTCATCTGATTTTTACGTTTTCATCTTTTATTTACATTATTTTAGGTTTCGTCTAACGAAAACGTAAAAAAAATGACGAAAATGTGAATAAACGTAAGTAAACGCAAAAAGTTGATGAAAACGTAAAAAAACAAAAAAAAAACAACGAAAACGTAAGAAAACATAATAAAATGAGCGAACACGTAAGAAAACTTACGTAAATGTAAAAAACCTCCAAACGTAAAAAAAATAGACGAAAATGGACGACAACGTAAGAAAACGAACGAAAACGTTAAAAACAAACAAAAACGAACAAAATCTAAGAAAGTGTAAGATTTTTGGTCATACTCTTATTAATTGTCCTAAAGTTGTGTTACCTCCTACCCAGCCTACTATGATTGTTAATGATGGTTTCAAGACTGTTAATAATAAGAAGAAAGGGAAACAAGGTGGTTCTACTATTCCGGGTCAAGGAGGGGTTCCTAAACCTGTTGTGGGTAAGAAGTTTCAGTATCGACCCAAAAAGACTCCTCCTGAATCTAAGAAAGTGGATGACAATAAGATGAATACTTCTGATGTGGCTAGTTCGAGTGGTAAGGATATCTCTACATGTAACCGGTTTGATGCTCTTAATATGGATGATACGGATGCGTTCCGCATGCCTACGAATGACATCAACATAGAGGGGGATTCTGGTCGTACAGTGGAAGTTAATGAAGATGAGTCTACTAAGACAGGTAATGTTTCACAAGAACCCCTTGTGAGCGATTTAAAAGAGAAGGAGTCGGTTATGGCTCCTAAAACTGGTGATACTTGTAATCCGCCCGCCTCTTCTACTAAGAGAGTTAACCCTTTCTCTAAGGTGGGAGATATTGAGGTTCCAGATTATGAAGATGAGTTGGTCTCTAACCGATTTGATGAGTCTGCTAATCTATTCGGTGGTGGCCAAGAGCTTGAAGATGATTATGATGACTATGACTATGAGGACTATGCAAAACAGGTTTATGATCTTCCGGGGAATTTGGATGCTTTTAATGCCATGTATGGCACCAAGCTTCAAGGTCTTAGGAAGTAATTTTAGTTCGTTTTGTCTTATGTTATCATTTGAATAGTGGTTTGTTTTCTTGTTTAGAAAAGAAGAAGTATCTTGTTATGTAAGCTGTTTGCCTATGTAACGGGCTGAGATATGGGACTTCACCCATATCCTTTGTACCTAAACGTTTTGGTTATTATATTTACCAGGGTGCAGGATTACTCCCCTTTACCCAAAAGAAAACAAAATATGATGAAAACGTAAAAATTCAGATGAAAATGTAAAAATCTGACGAAAACATAAAAAATCTGAGAAAACGTAAAAAATCTGCTGAAAACGTAAAAAAACGAACGAAAACATAAAAAATCCGACCAAGACGTAAAAAATCTGGAAAAAACGTAAAAAACGAATGAAAATATAAAAAATCAGACTAAAACATAAAAAATCTGACGAAAACGTAAAAAACGAACGAAAACGTAAAAAATCTGACTAAAACGTAAAAAAAAATGATGAAAACGTAAAAAAAATGGACGAAAACGTAAAAACCGGACAAAAACATAAAAAATCGGCCGAAAACGCAAAATATCGAACGAAAACGGAAAAAGCGGACTAAAACAGATTGGGGGTATTTTAAAGGAAAATAGGTGAAAAAAAAAATATTTCGTAGTTTTGTGTATTAAATTTGGAAATAGAAATTTATTGGAAAATACTAATTTGAACGCGGTTTCTGTTTTCTTTGTTTTCCACAAAACATTTTGTGGAAAACAAAGGTGTTTTCCCTCAACGAAACACATCCTTAAAAACCCTAATATCTCGAAACAAGATATACATAGACGGATCTTAATTTTCTATGATACCATGAACAAAAACAGAATCAATACAATCTAAACTGTTGAATCTCAATTCAACCAGATATAACCACATTCAACAAATCAACTAAAGCTATTTACCACTACTAATCAGGTGTAACTCATTCATCTACTTGATGAATGTGCTATTACAATAACACATGTCTTATTTTGTGTATAACAAGAGAGAAAAAAGAATATCTTGTGGTGAAAGTGTTTTACGGTGTGTTCTTGAGTTGGTTTATGGAGAGAAGGGAAATGATTGAGGAAGGAAGATAATCAAAGTTGTGTTCTTGAGTTTTTTAAGGAAGGAAATTGGAGAGAAGGGAAGTGATTGAGGAAGGAAAGTGTGAATGTATTTTGGGAAGAAGATGATCAGCCCACTTTTGGGAAGAAGAGGGAAGAAGAGAAGTGATCTCAGATCTCTTCTCTTCTTTTAATGAAAAACTGAAGAACACAGTGTTAGAGATACGTCATAGGCGGATATGAATTATGAGAAACCCTAACTCGTTCTCTTCTTTCTATAGCTTTGACCACAAATTTTTCCAGCTTGACTCTTTCAGTACTTTAGCTTCCAGAAATGCATGTCCACCCCCTCACAATTATAAGCATCCTTAAACTGCAAATAATTAAATTACGTAATAAGTCCTTGTATTATTTTCCAGTATATGATTGAGTTTAACAACATGGCTACACACAATATGCTAACTAAGGTCCTGTTTGATAGCCTTTGAATTGAACAATTAAGAGGAAATCATATGAATCGGTAAGAGCAAATGTTGTTTGACAAAATAATATAGGTCACTGAATGACTATGAAAGCCTCCGGATCGGTCATTGCCAAAAGGATGCAAAATGGTACACTACCCCCACCTCTTCCTATTTGTCCTTTTATGCTATTTAATCAAAGACTTTTTCTATTTGTACTTTTATGCTATTTAATTAAAGATTTTTTTTTTCTATTTTTTTAACTTTACTCCAAATGTAGAATTTGTACATTGCTTGATGTCAACATATATTAAATAAAATGTTTAATTTAAAGAGCTTTTAAACACTAGTATAAAACTTTTACTCGTGAAACTAATTTTCTTTCAGATAAGAATTTGATTTTACAAAAATGGGATAATTATTAATGAGTTAAAATATATTTTAAAATGGGTGCATATAATGGGTAAAATGGTAATTTAAATCATTTAGAGCGTTGATTCAGAACAATTCTCAAACGTTCATTATCATTCAGAACCAAGTTCATTCAGGATCTATAAATCACTCAGCACCATTGATTCACTCAGCACTTAATCATACCATTTTATCAAACAGCCCCTAAACTTCTCTGTTCATAACGATTGTGAACTTTGTAAGTAAACATCCCATGGTATATGCAGAACCATCATGTATGTCTTCAGCAATCATTTACAACACTGCGAAAATTGCATATATAGCAAAATAGCGAGTTGGCAATTAAAAATGCAGCAAGTTTTTCGTGGGATTTTGTGCCTTTGGTAGCCAAAAACCAGATAATGTTGATAAACCATCATCATACCATCATCAATTCATCATGATATAATATTGATAAGAAAAATAAGGGAAGCGAGAGTGATGATCATATTGCCTACTAGAGATCGGTAAATCAGGCAAAATCCAGTCTCGTCTGATTATGCACATGTCGATACCCGGCAGACAATGTCCTATTCCAAGTAAACAACCTAGTCAAAGCCTAACTTGAAAGCAATCTCTGTCTAAACCATCCCGGTCCGAGGACCGGACAAAGCCCGTCTTGACCCATTTTAACCTGGCCCGACCAAAGCACCTTGTTTCAGAAAGAAGATGCCATTTTTCCATTTAATTTGTTTACGATAAATAGTCAATTACAAACATCGTTCATGTAGTCTGCTCTATTTGTATATATCGACCCTAACTTTTGTTAATTACACTGTACGTCCCTAATTACACAGCTTCTTTGAATTTTTGATTAGTCCATGTGAATATTGAACTAAGCTTGCTTTGTGTAAGATCTAGGGATGGGATGGAAACAATTAAGCTTACAATCAGGACCATCATCTGTGTTGAATTAAATTTGATTCGAAGAAATCCAAACCAAGCTTGCTACGTGTAAGATCTATAAGAATGGAAACTAAGCTTACAATAGATGGAGGATAAGAAGATGATAAGCAGCTTCATGAGAGCCATAATAGTTGTTAGAAGTGCATTTAGAACACGATAAAAAACCAAAACACTATATTTACTGGATTCAGCAAATTACAAAGCAGTTAATAAAAGGGTTCTTAGATCATCATATTTAAGTTAACCAAAACCCCTTGGAAATTATCTACTTTCCTTCCATTTAGTCTAAATTAATATGTATTATGACTTCTAGTTGTTATAGTGTAACACCTGAAATTTTATAAGTTTTAGAAATAGATTTTTATATTAATATTAGAAATTAGAGGGGACCTAATGATAGTATTTTATGAATACAAGGACTTAGTATGCATAATAGTTAGTAAAAACGACCTCCTGTGTAATACGACTTAACCGTGGGGACTAATAGGGAAAATGAGAGTTAGAGACAGATTTACTAAATTACCCTGATGCCTATATGACTTAATGACCAGGGAATTCACCAATTAAACACACGTGTATGTGTGTCGTGGCTTCTTAAGAAATAAGTGGGAAAAGCTTCATTATCCTAATTAGCCCTAGAACAATTCACAGGAAGGTATTGAGGCAAGTCTTTGGTGATTTTGGGGTTAACCTAGAAGGTTCAAGAAATCTTTGTTAGTATCCTATCATCAAATCAAGGTTAGTTTACCCCTTGTATAGTTTTTATGAATTGTGATCAATTAAGGTCTATAAACCTAGCTTTGTTGTTATGATTAGAACATGATACTAGAAATCATGTTAATATGAATTATATTTAAACCATATATTGGAATTATGGTTTTTAATTAATAGAAAATATTTCAAGAATCATGTGGGTTAATTATGGTTAATTATGTTGTAGAAATCATGTTTATTGATTCATGTTCATGTGTAGTGTTTACCAAAAGAGGTGTTTGGTTCAAGCTTAAAAAGTACTTAAACTAGCATTTTTACTTATGGAATTATTGGAATATGATCTTGACATGTTATATAAGCTGTAAAATAAGTTTGGTGAAGAGTAGAATAGTTTATCATGGGTTTTGGATCGTTTTATACACGTTACAAGTTTAGATCAGCTTGCTGAATTGAAGTTTGTGCAGACTTTAAAGGGGTGTATAAAATAGACCGTTTATCGTATTGACATGCCGCAAAAGCCTACTTTTAGCCCTATTAGTATAATTTCCAACCCAAGTGGTCTCATGGTCTAATTTTGAGTTGAAGTGGGTCTATAGTGCAAAATACAGCAGCAACCCAGAAAATTCTGCACTAAAAGTATTTTTGATAAAGTGTCTAAAATGATGAAATAGCACCTTAGGTGATCATGTTTAAGTTGTTTAGACTCAATACATGTTAGATCAATGTGTTAGCAAGTTCTAATAGCACTAGAATGGTTATCATGTTAGTAGGTGCTCGTGGGAAGCTTACGGAACGCTAAACAAGACCTAGAGGTGAGTAACGGTGTATCAGCTTCATGTTATTAGATTAAACATGATGTTAGAACTTGTGCAAGGTTTCGGGGATAGCCGGAACAAATCATGAATTGTATGCTCACAAGAAGCATCATTGACAAGTTTAGCGTGCCTAAGAAATGCACAATGTAGAACTTCTTTAGTAGCATCATTTGTGCATGACCCGTGCTTATATTAGTATTTACATCCTTAGTGGATGACCCGAGTATAGAATCAGCGTATCAAGTAGATACGAACAAGCATCCTTAGTGGATGACCCTAGTTTAGAAAAGCACGATGACAAATTAGAACCCCAAGAAGAGTACTCGATGGTTAGGGAAGTTATTAAGTATAGTAGGGCGAATATATATATATTCCTCTAATCAAGAAACACGTGCTTAGATATCATGTTATCAATATGAAATCCAGAATCAAGCTTATGTTTATGCCATGTATAAGTAGAAATACGACTATAAGTCATGCAATTTTACCATGTTATAGATTATATGTTTATGTTAGAATATGCAAGTACTAATTCATAATTATTCCGTTTACTCACTAAGTTGCAAGGACTTACCGTTCTCAGCTTATGTCTTATGTAGGTAAATGAAGATAGGCGATGGGGCTTGTAGATAGCAAGTAGGAGTGCTAATTTTGGGAGACTATCGGCTACGCTCGGGTATAGGTTACGAGCGACTCAGTCAAACACTTTGATCTTTCTTGTAATGCCCCATGTGTCTTTTAAAGTCTAAAGTTAGTGTTGAAACAGTTTATGATCAGTTTCGAGTCGTTTTATTAGTCTACGAACAAGTAAAGTAGTTATGGTTATATAAATGGGTGTTTGGCATAAAGCCATTCTGGCCCAAGATGACCCATTTTGGTTATGTACGGGTTTTATCGAATAGTAAGTGTTATGTACAGTTTTTATGAAGTAAATACATGTTTGGTTTATGTTAATTAAGTCTTCAGATGCATACTGTGTAGTGTATGCGGCGTATTGACTTTATATATATATATATATATATATATATATATATATATATATATATATATATAAAGCCGGTCTCGAGTCGGGCTATACAAGTTGGTATCAGAGCGTTGGTTTAAGGGATTTAAGTATCCGTCGTTAGTAGGAGGGTACTTAGACTTAAACCATAGCTCGATATTGACCATAGAACATGTAGACTTTATTATATGTTATATAGAATTGATTAGAATCATGTTTAGTTATGATTAGTAACCATGTTTTTGCCATGATTAGTTAAACTTAGCATGTATAGAATTGCCATGTCCTGTAGAATGCACGTAGAAATACATTATTAGTAGGATGATAGATAGGTCGTTTTAGTTACGACTCGGGATGGAATATGATAGCAATAACGACATGTTTATGTGACGCGAGTATTATGACGCCTGGCCAACGTGATAATAGTAACGTCATATAACTTGGATTTATTGAGATCATAGTATGTCCCGGGAAACTTCTAAAATGGAAATAGGTAGATAGGTAGAGCATCGGCCCATAGACTACCGTGTGTAATTATTAGCAGTTAAATAGATTGCATGTGATTATAGAAATATGAATAGAGGTTATAGATAGAAATAGTTGAAACTTATATGTCATAGTGTTTAATTTTCAGTTGAGTAGAAATGAAAAGTATTGAAGATAACCCAGAAATGAACACAGAGAAGCGCCGACCCGTGAATGTAGAAACAGGTGGATCTAATACAGAAAGATAAAATACTCCAGAAAGGGAACAAGTCAGTGATGAAGTCAAAGCACTATTGAAAGGATTGGTATCGGGTGAAGTCGCTCGGGCACTAGATACAGCAATGCCGTCATTCGTTCAAAAGATTTTTGATGCTGTTAGTCAAGGACTTAGTGGAAAGACAATCGGATCATCCACAGTAGTTGGGACAAGTAAGGACCAAGAAAATCAGTTCAAGTATAAGGATTTTGCGGTGAGTAACCCTCCAGAGTTCCATGGGCAGCAAGATCCGATAATCAGTTACAAGTGGCTTTTAGATATGGAAGCGGCCTTTAGCATTACTGAGTGTCCTCCAGAATATAAAGTTAAGTATGCTTCTCATCTGCTTCGGTACAGGGCCAAGGATTGGTGGGATCTAAATAAGGGTGCTAGTAGTTTAGAGGTAGTGAATAGCACGGGGTGGAATGAATTTAAAGATATGTTCCTTAAGTACTTTTCTCCAGAGGCTGAAGTAAGGAAGATTAGGCAGGATTTTCTGAGTATGCATCAGACTACTGAATCTGTAAGTGAGTTCACAGGTAAATTCATTGATCGAGCACGGTTTAATCCTGATTATGTGGGTAATGAGAAACGGATGATGGAACACTACATGGCACTATTAAGGAAAGACATCTGAGAGTTTGTTTCTATGAGGAGTTACCAAAAGTTTCAGGAGTTGACTAATGCTGCATTGGATAGGGAGCAAGAAACCATGAAGGATGTACCAAGTTTTTCAAGAAAAAGAAATGATCAAGAAGACTCCCCTGCAAAAAAAGAACAAGAACAGAAAGTTCAAGTAGACCAAGGGTAGAAAGAGATAGTGATCAGAAATATGACTATCCGTTTTGCAGAATTTGTAAGAAGAGACATCTTGGAGAATGTCGGGCAGGTAGGAATGAGTGTTTTCGTTGTGGGCAGGTTGGTCATTTTAGTAGGGATTGTGGGAAACTGGTGAGGGTTTGTGAGATATGCCGCGAAACTGGTCATGATAGTAGAGATTGCCCAAGAGCGAAACCCGTGATACAACCCGATAGACATATCAAGAATGCAGAAAGAAGAGGGTCGAGTGATGCAAGAGCCCAGGGTCGAGCGTATATGATGCCAACAGAAGAAGTCAAGAATGAAACCGGTGAAGGTTCAGGTACTTTAAGTATATGTTTATAGTTATGCTAGAAAAGATTCAGAATAATTAGAAATAAAATTAGTTCTAATGTTAGAATAAGTGCAGTAAGGAAGGTTTATTGAATAGGCAGAAATTAAGCACGATAGTTTCCAAAGGTGTTCGTGAGGACACGAACAATTCCAGTATGGGAGAGTTGTAACACCTGACATTTTATAAGTTTTAGAAATAGATTTTTATATTAATATTAGAAATTAGAGGGGACCTAATGGTAGTATTTTATGAATACAAGGACTTAGTATGCATAATAGTTAGCAAAAAGGACCTCCTGTGTAATGCGACTTAACCGTGGGGACTAATAGGGAAAATGAGAGTTAGAGACAGATTTACTAAATTACCCTTATGCCTATATTACTTAATGACCAGGGAATTCACCAATTAAACACACGTGTATGTGTGTCGTGGCTTCTTAAGAAATAAGTGGGAAAAGCTTCATTATCCTAATTAGCCCTAGAACAATTCACAGGAAGGTATTGAGGCAAGTCTTTGGTGATTTTGGGGTTAACCTAGAAGGCTCAAGAAATCTTTGTTAGTATCCTATCATCAATTCAAGGTTAGTTTACCCCTTGTATAGTTTTTATGAATTGTGATCAATTAAGGTCTATAAACCTAGCTTTGTTGTTATGATTAGAACATGATACTAGAAATCATGTTAATATGAATTATATTTAAACCATATATTGGAACTATGGTTTTTAATTAATAGAAAATATTTCAAGAATCATGTGGGTGAATTATGGTTAATTATGTTGTAGAAATCATGTTTATTGATTCATGTTCATGTGTAGTATTTACCAAAAGAGGTGTTTGGTTCAAGCTTAAAAAGTACTTAAACTAGCATTTTTACTTATGGAATTATTGGAATATGATCTTGACATGTTATATAAGCTGTAAAATAAGTTTGGTGAAGAGTAGAATAGTTTATCATGGGTTTTGGGTCGTTTTGGACACGTTACAAGTTTAGATCAGCTTGCTGAATTGATGTTTGTGCAGACTTTAAAGGGGCGTATAAAATAGACCGTTTATCGTATTGACATACCACAAAAGCCTACTTTTAGCCCTATTAGTATACTTTCCAACCCAAGTGGTCTCATGGTCTAATTTTGAGTTGAAGTGGGTCTATAGTGCAAAATACAGCAGCAACCCAAAAAATTCTGCACTAAAAGTATTTTTGATAGTGTCTTAAATGATGAAATAGCACCTTAGGTGATCATGTTTAAGTTGTTTAGACTCAATACATGTTAGATCAATGTGTTAGCAAGTTCTAATAGCACTAGAATGGTTATTATGTTAGTAGGTGCTCGTGGGAAGCTTACGGAACGCTAAACAAGACCTAGAGGTGAGTAACAGTGTATCAGCTTCATGTTAATAGATTAAACATGATGTTAGATCTTGTGCAAGGTTTCGGGGATAGCCGGAACAAATCATGAATAATATGCTCACAAGAAGCATCATTGACAAGTTTAGCGTGCCTAAGAAATGCACAATGTAGAACTTCCTTAGTAGCATCCTTTGTGGATGACCCGTGCTTATATTAGTATTTACATCCTTAGTGGATGACCCGAGTATAGAATCAGCGTATCAAGTAGATACGAACAAGCATCCTTAGTGGATGACCCTAGTTTAGAAAAGCACGATGACAAATTAGAACCCCAAGAAGAGTACTCGATGGTTAGGGAAGTTATTAAGTATAGTAGGGCGAATATATATATATTCCTCTAATCAAGAAACACGTGCTTAGATATCATGTTATCAATATGAAATCCAGAATCAAGCTTATGTTTATGCCATGTATAAGTAGAAATACGACTATAAGTCATGCAATTTTACCATGTTATAGATTATATGTTTATGTTAGAATATGCAAGTACTAATTCATAATTATTCCGTTTACTCACTAAGTTGCAAGGACTTACCGTTCTCAGCTTATGTCTTATGTAGGTAAATGAAGATAGGCGATGGGGCTTGTAGATAGCAAGTAGGAGTGCTAATTTTGGGAGACTATCGGCTACGCTCGGGTATAGGTTACGAGCGACTCAGTCAAACACTTTGATCTTTCTTGTAATGCCCCATGTGTCTTTTAAAGTCTAAAGTTAGTGTTGAAACAGTTTATGATCAGTTTCGAGTCGTTTTATTAGTCTACGAACAAGTAAAGTAGTTATGGTTATATAAATGGGTGTTTGGCATAAAGCCATTCTGGCCCAAGATGACCCATTTTGGTTATGTACGGGTTTTATCGAATAGTAAGTGTTATGTACAGTTTTTATGAAGTAAATACATGTTTGGTTTATGTTAATTAAGTCTTCAGATGCATACTGTGTAGTGTATGCGGCGTATTGACTTTATATATATTAAAAAAAACAAAAAAAAAAATCAGTCTCGAGTCGGGCGATACATATAGTTGCAGTTGTGGTTTACTAGAAGTCTAAATGAAGCAAATTAACATACAATTAAACATGAATAAACAAAAATTGTGTATGTGGTTCACTCAAGAAGGGTCTTGCCTGGCAGTAAACCAATCAACTGAACTTGAAGGATAGCAACGATTGAACCACTCATGGGTGTCCTGGTGGTAAAAGGCTTGTGACAATCATCACTAACATGTGGGAGGTCTCAAGTTTAATTCCTGGTTAGTGCAAACAACTCTGATGTGGCCGTGTCAATCTTCCCAAAAAAGGGAGCGTTATCTGGTTTGTGTCTGTGTGGTGGTGGGCTCAAACCCCGAGGATTAGAAGGCCATAAGGTTGGAAACCATGGTTACCAAAAAAGTAAGAAAAAGAAAAAAGAACAGCAATGATCGTCATCCAAACTTAATCATAATACAAAAACTCCTTTGTGGTACTGACATCTATATTGCTTCTGAAACCAGTAACTTGTTATAAGGTGTAAAATGGTTAAAATAGCCACCAACTAGCATGAAAAAAATTAACTTAAACCAAGCAAGCTTGAGCTCAATCCAAACGAAGCCCATCCCTATCTGGAATAGTTCGTTGTTCCTAAACAGGTCCTGATCTTTACCAGGCTTCAACCAGAAAACTACTTGTAGATCACATCAGATTAATAATTCGTAAAGCCATAAACTGTTCCTATCAGGTTCGGGCTGTTTAGCCTGGTCTTGTTTGGGCTAAATCATCAAGAATAAATCCACAAGGGATCACATACACTTCATGTTGTTAGCTAAAAAGTGCATTAAGAATAAATCCACAAGGGATGTCAAATCAATTAACTCCAAACAGTTCTTCTCTATGCTTATGTTAGGAGCTTAAATGAGTTAAAGTTACACATGCCATCATCTTAATCTTAATTATTATACTAACAAAGGTCAGATTTATCTTAACAGCTATAATGATACCAATACTAGTAATCATGCCCAACTGTCTTCTCATATATACTCCTTCAATCTAACATTCAAGGGGCTATGACGAGACTCCTTTTCCTGGGAATGATCTGCTTGTGTCCTGATACAGAGGAAAACCTTGTGTTAACTGATGTTTCTAGGATCAAGCTAAATGTACCAAATAAATAATTAAACATCCTTACATCCATATTACCTTCATTGACGTGGAATGATTGGTAAATCCATATTGATTCTCATTTGCAAGTTCTGAACCAAAAACAGGATTTGGTTTCATCATCATGCCGATTTGGTGGTTGGGCATACCAAATTCCCTTCGCATTGAGAATCCTTGGCTTTGAGAAGATGTACCAGCAGCCCCGTCACATGAACTTACAAATTTGTATCCCTCATCGTAGCATATTCCCCTTTGCATTTCTTGTTCTTGTGAGAATACAGGTTGTAACCCGAACCCATTTCTCATAGCAAGTGTCTGAAAGAGCAACCACAAAAAAGTGATTAAGTAAATTGCAGTTGTGTTCATTCTATACTACTGAGTTTGATAAATTTGACAGATGAGTGTTAGTCAATTTAGCAGTGTCCATCTTTTTATCCTGTTTTAAGCGAAACTTGGAATACAGAAGAGAAAGGCAACGAAGCATGTTGAATATGGCTGATCAAAATAAAGAAGTTAAATTAACAGAAAAGTGTCATATAGCCATATAGGTAAAAGCTAGATAGAACTATATCAGCAGACTTGCACATGAGAACAAGATCTATTTTTATTGTCAAGTTGTTCAATTGAGTTGGTTAAGCACGTGTTCCAAGATTGATCGTTCCGATTTGCTGGACATAATAATTCTTTGGCAGAGTGGTTGTAGCATATGACAATTACTAGTATGCCATCGAATTATCCAAGCCTTATAGCAGCAGCCAAACTAGAACTAGAAATATTGCATCAAAATCCATCAACAACACTCATAGCAAATTTTTATTCTGGTGACAACACTGAAGCACACATACAAATATACAATGTGTCCCAAATTAAGCACATCATTTAAAAGATAAATATAGCAATCTCTTCGATAGTATCTAAAAATTAAGATTTACATGCAATGAACCGGGACAATATCACTTCCTATCTCTTACAATGCTTACATTAACTATATAGTTATCTTGGCTCATGGTTATTGATATAAGCTATATTGCTATGCTAAAGCTTTAACTATCATCAAACTAAACACACAATAATTTCTTGTTCTCAAATTACAAACAGAAAGCTAAAAAGATTAAAGTGCTACACATAGAAATACAATAAAAACATATACCTGCACTTTCAGTTGAAGCTGCTTCAGATATTCAATTGCCTCATCCAACATTGAAGCCTTATCAGTCTACCATAATATTATAAAAAAAAATGAAAAAAATTGATTATCGAAAGTCAAACAGACCGCTAATTTGTTGCTAGAAAATTGATATAAATGTTCAAATTTGGACCTTTATACCTTATTAGAGTTCGGAACCAACGTCTGCAATGCTTTCAGCTTCTCATTAATCCTACTCCTCCTCCTCTAAATACGGTTTTTCAGAATAAACATCAACATAGATTAAACAAAATAGTCTCAAACTCGACCGTATCTATCAAAAACAAAACACTAACCTTCTCAGACAAATTATGAATCTCAGCAGCTCTAGTCCTCTTTGAGGAACGAGTAGGGTTTGAACTTTGACGCACATCCGACACTTTTTGTACCTTTAAATCCCAATCAACCATCAATAACAAAATAATACACATAGAGCAAATATCACAAAACAACAACACTTTTTCAAGATGGCCCTCTCTAAATAATTATAATTTTAATGTAATTAATCATGCCCGGGCCGGTATCTAACGTTTTGAACACGGTCTATTTCAGTAATTATCATTCTTTGCTCTTATTAAGCACCTAATCCTATAAACTTTTTTGTCCGATTTGGTAAAAACATATTATTCCTACTTTAATTGCCAAACTAATTGAAAAGCTATACGGAGTATTACCAAATTAGACCCTCTCGAAACCAATTACACCCCAAAAAATAGAAACCCCAAATCTTCTCATATCAGACAAACAAAATGCACAACGATGACCTGGTTATAGTGTAATTAGCTATTTTCTTGTCCCTTGTTGTAAAACTTATTTTTACACTATGATTACCAAACTAGTGTACTAGCCCATTTACATATAAACTTAACTACCATATAAATAAATAACTACAATTACCAAACTAAATTTTTTATTACAAAAAAAAAAAAAAAAAAAAAAAAAAAAAAAAAAAACACACACACACACTTAATCATCAAACTAACCCATTTAGAAAACCTTAACTACCACATAAATAACTACACTTAACAAACTATAGCTTTTTTTCTTTTCTTGAAAGACAACTAATTATTTTAGTCTAATGATACCTCATGTTGTGAGCATTTTACACATCATGAGGTACCATTAGACTAAATAACATTAATAATTAGTTACCACATAAAAAACTCTAAACATCAAACTAAACCATCTCTCAGTAAAAATAGACCTGATTCGGCTCGGGCGAATAAAACGAGCTGAGATCAGAGAAGCGGATGTCAGAATCTTGAAAGTCAGGCACAGGAGAAGGGATCAAAGGTCCTCCATATTTGTTAGTACTAGCTGAAGAACCATTATTGTTATTATTAATAAAAGTTTGTAGAAAAGAAGACATGTCTTCAGATTCAAGTGAAGAAGATGATGAAAATGAACGATGATCATTTCCGTATAGATCCGCCATTAATGAACTCACCAAACAAAAACTTTTTTTTTTTTTTTTTTTAAAGTGTAGTAGTAATGATTGATATGAAAACGTACAAGATAATGAATATATGTAATGTAATGGAAGGTGATGACAATAAGGATTATTTCCTGTTTTTGCAAAGATGTGTTTTTGAGTTTTATGTTGTTTGTTGTGTCTAGATTTGGTGTGTGTGTTTTTTGTACTTGAGTATGTGTGTGTGTTTTATAAGGTTGTTGAATTTTTAAAAAGAGATTAAACAGTTGTTTTAACTAACTTTGTGTCTTTTCTCCCGCCTTAATTGTTTTTTATTTGTTTTCAAGTCCTTCATGTTTTTCAAATATCACATTTCAGAATTAATTTAGTAAATATGTGATGAATAAAATTTTCTTAACTAAGGATTCAACTTCGACTAAAAGGTTCGTAAATTTTGTTTGACTATAATGTAAGGGAGAAAAATAAACTAAAAAGTATAATTTTATTAAAAAGATAAAGGATTACAAGACTTGAAACACAATAATTTTGGAACCGATTGTGTTCATTATAATTAAGATTTATTTAATAAAAATTAGCATTATAGTGCAAAAATCGATTAGTACCCGGGCCGGGACCCCCTAGGCGCATCTCTGTTTTGTCCAAGTTCCTAGTAATATATACGTACAGGATTTTGTTTTTACTTTTTGGTATATATATGTTCAAAAAGCATTTACCAAATGCACTCATCATGGTATAGTTTTTACCCTCTGTCACACATTGGAACTTATGTCTAGAAGCATTGCCATACTTACATTAATGTCAAGAATGATGATTTAACATTCTTTGCAGTAACATGAAGCTTTGTTAGACATGTGAAGTAGGTTAAGGTCTGTCCTTGTTCCCGATTCCTATCAAAAATATGTGTAAGAGACAAACAAATGAACGAGCTAGTAGTTACTTTTAACTAACCTTTTTTTTTTTTTTTTTCTTTTTTCTTTTTTCTTTTTTTCTTTTTTTTTTTAATAGAAATGATACACTCGGTTACTAATAACTCATGTGTCAATTATCTATCGACTTGATAACATGCAGGGGTGTCTCAAGGGTAAAGCTGGTAAATCATCTGCTTTAGACCTCAAAATTTAAAACGCCTCCGATTTTTGCATCTCTTGTATATATATAGGCCTTTAATTCATAAAACTTGTGATTTTCCACAAGTCACATATATAATCCGTAAGTTTTACATCAAAGAAAGTGTGAATAATAAATTTTATATAAAACTTAAGTATTAAAAACAAATATTTATTAATTGAAAAAAGTCTCATCTCCGAGTTTCACTTTAGGCCTCCGGAAAAACTTCAGAAGCTATTGATAACATTTCCTACTTCTCTACTAATCGTTAGATAATTAACATGAAGCGGTAGGAGCATGGGTAATAATTAGTCGGAGGCTATATTGTTTCTACTTTTCTTTAATAAATAAAGCAAGAATGTCACGTAAGTATACAAGAAAATCAAAATGTAAGATGCCCTTATCATAGCCAAGCTGTTTTTCTTATCAAACATGTAAGTAAATACATGCATCAAAATCGTTCAAAATGGGTTTAAACATTAGTCCACACGTGACGAAAGAGAGGTTGTAAATAGATGTAACAAACGTAGCGTAGTACACAATTTAAGACCACAACCATTGAATTGAATGTTGTTATCCAACCAATCACGAACCAATTTTATTTATTAATTCAACCATCGGACAAATTGCTATTCCCGAGGCCTCTTTTTATATTACTTTTTCAGTTTTCAAACCTAACTTTCTTCTTCTATATTGTATTTCTTGTTTCTTTATTTTTCTTGACTTTTATCATGGTTATATTTTGATCGTAACTTGAAAAAGAAGACAACGCTTCTTTTTATTACAACTTTAAAACTTGTAGATGACTTACTTTACTACTAATGTATGATTCATATTACATATATGCATGTTCATGTACTTGACATAATGGTATTAAAAAGCAATATGCTAAAACATTTTCTACTACTCAATATAACAATGTTAGATATTTTTACAAAAATTACAAGTATGTTACAAATCACACGACACATACGCGCCATTTGTATATGGGTTCAAACACCAAATCTAAAACGCTGAGGGTTCTACCCTCAAATGGCATTGATATTCATGGAGTTTAGCCTCCGTTGGTTTCATATGTATTCTAAATGGCAGGCGTATCGCGTATTAAGGTTAGTGATCTAAGTAAATAAAGAAAATAGTAGATTAACTAAAAGGGTGAAAAAAAATGCAAAATGCAGTAACTTGCGCATATAAAAAATCTATATACGATCGGTTTTTAATTGATTCTAGCAAACTTCAATCATTTGCAGTATCTCTCATGAAGCTAGCGTACCTTTGCTTCCACATTTCAAATTCTCTATTAAAAAAGCATATCGGAGTTATATGTCGAATAAAGAAAAAGTCAAAAACAAATTTGTTAATATTATCTCTTCATAATAGTTGCACTATCATTGGTTTAACCAATTTGGTTATTTTCTCGAAGGCCAAAGCGGCAAGCGCCCCACATTTGTTATTTTCTCACAACCAAGTTGTGCAAAATGCTTTTTGATAAAGTAATATTTTATTTTGAAGTGAAAATAGTTCATTTAGACAAGTGAGTTAAACTTTTTTTTTTTTTTAAGTGATGGTTTGTAACATGTCTAGGTTAGTCATTTAACTAAGAGAAAAAGGTTTATGGGTATATTTAATAAGAGTAAAGAACGGTCTGAAACCACTCATTAAGATAAAAAGAAACAACTTCTTTTATAGGCTGTTTTTTATAACAAATCCAGCAAGCGAACTGGATTTCATGCAATTTTCGGTTTTTTTGTTTGAACCAATGAACCGTCCAAACCGGCTTGGGTCTTTTTCTGGTTGAACCAGCCGGATACAGTCCGGTGTTCAAAACAATGGTTAATAATATTATTAAAACACTCTCATAAATAATTAGAATGCTTCGTTATGTAAAACAGGTAAATGAATGAGGTTTTCTCTGTTCAAGTTATCCGGAGATGATAAGTCTTTTGAGTTTTGACTCAGATGCGGCCTTATTGAGTAATCCCGCGACCGTTTTTTACTTTTATATTGGCCTCCCCTAATATGTGTAACTATTGAAGTTTGAACCTGAACCTCTTACGAGGACGTCAAAGTGGTGACTACTAGAGTACTAGGTCACTCCCGTGGTTCATTCACTTCATTGTGTGTGTATGCATAAAACTATATAGACGATGTATCTTTTAACAAGTAAATGTTTGATTGTGACTTGAAAAGCTCATGAAAGTTCAGAGTTTAAGGTTCAATACACTGCTTCTGGACTTGGTTTTGGCGATTGGCAATGCAGGCTTGCTACCTTACCCTTTGCAATCGGAGGGCTTGGTGTTTACTCTGTAGGTAACGTCTTGAACTATGCATTGCTGGCGTCTATACTTCAATCTGCTAGCTTACAGATTAAGTTGCTTCGACATTCTGGTAACGTAACTTCTGGGCCTTCCTTTGATAATGCCTTATGTGCTTTTTAATGTAAAAATGGAGATTGACCCTTTGAGTAATCCATGTGAGATCGCTGCCCCTAAACTCATGAAGAAATTGGCAGATATATATTTCACACATGTAAGCCAAACAGCCGAATCTACATTTCTTTATCTACTCGACAGATGGCCTTATGGAAATCGCAAATGGAGGATTACACTTCGGACTGGCTTAGGGTGGTTTCGATATCTGGGTTGGGGCAGACTATGAATGCTAGGACCTATCAGTGTGTGTTGTGTTATCGGCTAGGTGTTCCCCTATTCTCTATTCAGATGTCGTGCTCAGCTTGTTCTAGGGTCTTTTCTGGGGATATTTATGGGGACCATGTTGTATCTTGCGCTGGTATTATTGGTATTAAACATCGGCATAACGTAGTACGTGATGCTCTTGTCGACATATGTTCTTGGTCAGGGATTTCGGCTCATAGAGAGGTTGATATTGGGCTTTTTGGGGAAAGGGACAAACCCTTATGTCTAGCTGATATGTTGCTCTACTCGTGGGACGGAGGGCTTGATTTATGTGTTGATTTGATCGGGTCATCACCCTTGACGCAAACTGGTATGGTTGATTTTGTGTCGGGCCGTGTAGTGATTGAGGCTGCACAACGTAAACGCGTCAAGTATGAGGCTAAGTGCGCGAATATTGGATATGGGTTCCTCCTCTTCTATTTATCTTCTTTTGGGGAACTTGAGAAGGATGCAGTGACCTTACTAAAATGAATCCGAAAGTTCTCGATGACCCAAGACATTGGAACACGTGTTGCTGCTCATATCTTTGGTAGGATTAGTTTTTCTATAGCTAGAGGAGTGGAAGACCAATTAGTATCTCGAGTTCCCACTAACTTCTTGTAAATCTTATAAGTTTCTAATAAAGTGATGTTTAATAATAATAATAATAATAATAATAATAATAATAATAATATTTAAAAAAAAGAAAAAAAAGAAAAAAAAATATGACTATATAATTACAAATTACAATCAATCTATTTTGTCAAATATTGCAACTTGAAATCATATATAATAGTGACAAACTATCACAAATTTATAGCATGCAATCTTATATTATAACACAAAGTCACAAATTATATAAAATCCTATAAAGAAAAACCACATACCATATCAATTATCAATTATCAAATCTTGTGCAATGGCATATAAACGCATAATGCAATATAAACTAAAACCAGACAACAAAAATGACAATATGACATATATATACACAACAAAGTTTAATCATCTCCTATTACAAGAGTCATTGCATCTTCAGTATATTTTAGTTGTATTTCATATAAAATAGTTTATGTTTGGAATCTTATCTGATCTTTTGTTCAGTAACCATGGTCCCATGATATCTAAAAATCTAGACAAAGAAAGTCAGAGTTTGAGTCCACAAGAGACAACTTGACCCAACCCATTTTAACCCACAAAAGGGTAAAAACTCAAGACAATCGTAAAACTAGAAGCAAAACAATACAAGGTGAAACTAAGGAGCCCAGTACGGCATCAACTCTAGCTTAAAGTTTGAGTTCAGTTGACAGTGATCAAGTTCAGAACCGAACTAGTACCATAGGGTTTGGTTCGCGTTTCCTGTACTTTTAAAATTTTGGCCAAGGTTGTTCCGGTTCCTAAAGTTGACCATTACTCGATCGACTTAACCCACCCGATTTCCACTGGTTATCCATGCACGAAGAGACAAGCAACCAAAGAGATAGAAACAAAACCTTGAACAACAAATTAGTCATAAATAAATGGGAAAATGGCATTAGTTCTACCTTTAATTCCATAATATCCTCTCCATAAGGAGACCAAAACCAAAGGAAAAAGAATCTTAGAAGAAAAGAAAAAATGGCATATTAGAAAAGTACAAATACTCCATAGGACTCTAGGGCAATAGGTGAATGTGATGGTGCAATAACCAAAGAATATATTATTTCCCTCAAAAATATTACCAAATCCACCTTTGCTTGTTTTTATATTTGATCCAATAAAATGAAGCAATTGTCATCTTCAACAACAACCTCATTTAGTAGCCGCCGCCGCCTTGCAAACAGGACAAGCATTCTTCTGAGATAACCATTTCTTGATACAACTTGTGTGGAAATCATGCCCACATTCCAACCCCCCGAGATCATCTCCATTCTTGTATTCTTCCTGCAGGATCATAAAATGATTACACCACACAATCAACACCGTTTTTAACAAATCCACACCGAGATTAATTATTTACAAATTGTACAAAGGAAAAAAAAATGGTACCTGACATATACAGCAAGGTTCGGCATCTGGCTGACCATCTTCAGTCACATATATTTTTTGTTTCATACACTTGGATATGTTTTCTTCGGTCAATCCAGTGTTCACATTTCCAATCCGCTCTTCCAATGCCAATAGCTCCTGAACATACACTACCAATATCAATCATGCAAAACAGAGTTATTAAAAATACGAGTAGATGTCGACTTGTATTTTTTGGTTACCTCATACGACATGTTATCAATATCAAGCCGCATATCCCTATGGCGATCATGCACATCAGCCATCCCATAGAAAACTGATTGATCTAAGAGCATAACATCCTGCCACACAAAATCAAAAATTATATCAGCAACAGAGTGAACCGATAAATAATATATCACATATACTACAAACTTACCTCAAATCGCAAACCCTCTCCTCTACGTATAAGATCCAAAACACTGCGTATCTGTACCAAATAAAATAAAAAAGAAAATTTAACACAACTGAAATAGCAAAGAAACTCGAGTTAACAAAATATATATACTTTTAAATCATGAAACAGACCTCAGATACTAATCTGCCTCTTCTTTCACTTCCACCAGACACTGCTCGTGGCAAAAACGGAAATCCAAGAGCACCATCAAGATGTCTGTCAGAGGATCGCATATGAGGTGGATGATGATGCAGATGTGGGCCCGCGTTACCAGCTACAGGCGGCATTCCCATTTCTTGTGAAGAAGAAGCAGAGGCACCAATGGGTGGTGGAAGTCTAGAGAAAAGATTATTACTGTTTTGTCCTCCAATAGAAACGGAATCCATAGAGGACAATAAAGACCGACGAAGAATTTCAGAGAGTCTTCTAGAAGGATAATGTGGAGAGCCACGTTGGGTGCCCAAATTGGGCGCTGCAGATGATGAGGCAGGCACCGAGTTGACTGCGGTCTGAGAAACGTTTCTTATGTCACGTGGCTGGATAAATAAAGGATGTTCTGAAATATTAGTTGGCATTTGTCTCAAGCTGTCTCCTGAACCACCAACATTTAATGAACGGTTAGCTCTTGAGGCAGAACTTCTACTATACCTAGACGATGCTAGCAAATTTCTTCTCAATGAGGGGACCCTCGATACAGGTTGACCCTCATGACTCGACAAATTTTCAGCGGTTGTTGGAACAGGTGGCGATCTCAAATCTATAGGGTTGAGTCCCAGAGAAGGGTATGTTTGCCCGTTAGCTGGTAAAAGGTCGGGTTGGCGAGAATTGTTAATTCTTATTCTTACATTTCTACGAGTGTTTTCTGCAATACGACTGTCAGAAGAACCTAATCCAAGTCCCGCAAAGATATGATCTGAAGGATTTGAATTAATTGGTGGAGGGTTTTCAGAAACCGAACGCCACATACTAGTACTACTACCATCTGGCCTTTGAAACATGTTTGAACTTCCAGCACCAGAAGATGACTGGCCGGTACTTAATTCAGATGCCTTTCTTTTACAAGGCAACTGTCGTTCATTCATCTCAAAAGGGTTGGAAGAACTACTGGCATTTAAACCGATAAAGGTTGATGGATTCACAATAGAGTTATTAGCATGATTATGGGTTATGTTCAAATTAGCATTACCCAGTGAAAGCATACTTGCAGGTGGTGGTTCATGGTGCTGTGGTTCAGGACAAGCTCTCATTAGGGATGACCACCCATGTTCGGTTTTTGGGTCCATCTGGTTTGGTACAGAGCTCGAACTTGATTCACCCATACTCCACATGCTTACGGTTTGGCTTTCTTGATCTGTAGTGTTCAAATACATATCATTTGTATTGGCTGCAGGGCTTCGCATGAAGTTGGTCCAGCAAATTTGCTGCTCTACAACGCCGGCATCACTTGAAGATGAGCCATGTTCCATGGCTAAGCTTTCGGGTAAAGAACCAATAGTGCCCTTCTGCCCTTGCATTGGAATTAATGGTTTAGGAATATGATACAAGCCAAGAAGAATCTTCTTTATACAATTTCTTCAAAAACCCCTGAGATTTTTTAGAGCAAATCAACACAACATTAACAAGAAAACAAAAAACTTTTAAGAATATAAAGACAAACAAATTGATACAAACCGGATCCAATATTGAGAAAAAATAAACGAAGAATAAAATAGATACAGAACAAGATAGATGAAACCGGATATTCCAGAGGTCTATAGCTCTCCCAATGGCTTCAAATCACCAATTCATATTCAGCATATATAACAACATTAAAACCCTAATCCTATTTACAGATTCATAAACAAGAGAATCCATTCCTAATAAAACTCTAATTCAAATCTTTATCTTAATAAGACTTGCCTAATAAAATAATATACCTTTAGTAATTATCTATTAATTGAATGATTTTAAAATACCAGAAAAATAATATAGTTCGTATCAGAATACAATGTAGCTTACAGCATTTTAAGATGACAACTAATGAACTATCTACCATTATCATCAAGAAAACAAGATACGTGTACAGGTTATCAATTAGTAACATATACTCCATAGGGAATCGTAGAGAAATCACGATACATACTTCTGCTACAAAATTACATATATGTTATCCTTATATTATCGGTTACTTTCTTAAATTGCCAAATAATCATAAGTGAATATTACAGCTTCAACTACCATAAGCAAAGCCCAAACGCTATAAATATTGACACCACACAGCAACAACAATACCCAATACACTAACAGACAGCCCGAAAAGTAGCACACGTTAACATTAAAAAACAACATCACCTACTTCATTGCTATCAAACTTATACTATGTACTTTCAAAATTTACATGTTAAGTACATTATTATCATTAATATAAAAAAAAAAAAAAAAAAAAAAAAAAAAAAAAAAAAAAAAAAAAAAAAAAAAAAAAAAAAACTCATAGGGTTGCACAATTTGCACTTGTAATGCACTAGTCCATTAATTGCCAAAATGGTCAAGCACCAAACCATGTGATAATGATATACCAAAGTCAATCTTTCTGACCTAAATTAGGTGAATACATGTCAAAACTTGAAGCAACAACAAAACAACCATAACCAAAAAATAAATCTTAACCTGTAACTCAACCAATTAAACAAACAACAAACCAAACACTAATCTTACAACCAAACAAACCCATTAGCCCAAATTCAACATGCATCAAAACCAATGGCTCTAACCTTAATCTATAATCACATCAACAACATAACCACACATAAAGATTCAAATACTAACACATAAATCTATAAACACATATGGGTATACAAAAAAAGATTATTTTTTACAATAAAAATCATCTAAAAACCAAAATAAAGACTAAAAAAACAATCTTTAACAATAAAAATACAATCTTTATCACAAATTACATGAAAAAACACAAAATCAAAACTGGGTTATGTAAATAATCATCAATTAAGATGTATACAACAACTAACCTGAAAAAAGAGCCAAAATTTATATAAAAAATGGATCTAAGAAGATCTTGAAACTGTTCTTGATCAAAAAGACTCCATCTTTAACAAAATTTGAATCTTTTCTTTGGTCCAAAAGAACAAGAATGAATGAATTATATGATTCTTGAAGCAAAGAAGAGAAAAGGGTTTTGGAGAGAAAAAGAAGATGAAAATGAGAGGAAATGACCAAATTGTGTGTTTGTGTGTTTTGACAGGTGAAAATGAATGAGAGAAATTAAATTTGAGGAGGTTGGATTAGAAAATAAAATAAAAGGGTAATCTTTTAATTATTACAAAGTGGTTTGTAATGGTTTGGTTTCATGGTAGTTTCCCTTTTTTTTAAATGAAATTTGAGTGTTCCAATGACAGAAATGACCACTAAATACTTTGGTTCTTGTTTCTTTGTTTCACCACATTCACATGATGCTCCTTTATCTTCTAATCCTTTCACATCTAACCCACTAGTCTTTCTTTCTAACCCTTTTTATTATCTGACCCCTAACATTTATTAGGATTTACCAACTCTTTGTTACTATTTTGGAGAATCTAACCTACTATCTTTTTTCAAATGTGATATAGTGTGTATTTAGGTGTGTGAATGTGCTTTTCACATTTTGGTGGTATTTATTCCAAAGTTATTATGGTAATCGGTTTTGTAAAGCATTCAAATCATGAATAATATTTTATTTATTGCATAGTAAGCATTAATGGAAAATAAAATCAATACTTGTTTTGAAACTTTACAAAAGAAAATTACTAGTAGTAATTGCATTTATTATACATCAATAACATAAATTATTATTTTTTAAATAATACTAGTAGGATGTAATAAAAGTTTGGACAAATCTCACAAAAATATGGAGTATTTTTTATGTCACTTTAGATTTAAAGTATTTAACTTTTTTTATTTAAAGTATTTCAGTTTTAAAAAAATTGCCAAAAGGTTTTTGAGTTTTGAAAAGGCTCATCTGTCTTGATCTTTAACCATTTTTTTTTTTTTAAGATTGTCTAACTTGTGCCCTAGGGGCACAAGTTAAGGACACTAAAAGACAACGGGGTCCCGCAGAAAAGGACATAGGGATCCACAAAACTGTACTTTTCTGTGGATTCTTATGTCCTTTTCTGTGAGGCCCCATTGTCTTTTAGTCTCCTTAACTTGTGCCCTAGAAAAATCCTTTTTCTGCATACAGAGAGTTAAGATATTGTTTTTTATGGTTTTGTCATGCATTCAAATCATGATTAATATTTTATTTATTGCATAGTAAGCATTAATGGAAAAGAAAATCAACACTTGTTTTGAAACTTTTCAATAGAAAATACTAGTAGTAATTGCATTTATTATACATCAATAACATAAATTATTATTTTTTAAATAATACTAGTAGGATGTAATAAGAGTTTGGACAAATCTCACGAAAATATGGAGTATTTTTTATGTCAATTAAGATTTAAAGTATTCAACTTTTTTTATTTAAGTATTTCAGTTTTAAAAAAATTACCTAAAGGTTTTTGAGTTTTTGAAAGGCTCATCTGTCTTGATCTTTAACCAATTTTTTTTTTTTTTTTTTTTTAGATATTTTTATCTTTTTATGCATACAGAGAGCTAAGATATTGTTTTTTGTGGTTTTGTAATGCATTCAAATCATGAATAATATTTAATTTATTGCATAGTAAGCATTAATGGAAAAGAAAATCAATACTTGTTTTGAAACTTTACAATAGAAAATACTAGTAGTAATTGCATTTATTATACATCAATAACATAAATTATCAGTTTTTAAATAATACTAGTAGCATGTAATAAAAGTTTGGACAAATCTCACAAAAATATGGAGTATTTTTTATGTCAATTTAGATTTAAAGTATTTAACTTTTTTTATTTAAAGTATTTCAATTAAAAAAAAAAATACCTAAAGGTTTTTGAGTTTTTGAAAGGGCTCACTTGTCATGATCTTTAACCAAAAATTTTTTTATAGATATTTTTATCTTTTTTCTGCATACAGAGAGCTAAGATATTGTTTTTTATTGCAAACTGAGAACTAGGAAATAATTAATAGGATTAAATTTATATATCTCTTACTTTCATGACTAATTTCATATATACTTAAAATGTAATCGTTGAATGTATAATGTTTTTTAAGCATAATTTTCAAATTTAAGAAGGGAAGATATGAAATCGTCCCTTAATTAATACTCGTATAACTTTTATTGAAGTAGCATGATAACCGCGCAAAGCAGTGGGTTCCGAGACAAAATTGTTTAACGATTTTTCTAATATAACTTTTTTTGGCAAATATTGTATAACGATTTTCTATAATGGATATGTCATGTAATTATACGCAAATTTAAAAATTTATTAATTTGAACTATAAACATATTAAATTCATTATATTAGTTATGTTTTATGATTGTAATATCCAATTAATGTCATAATTTAATGTGCAATTAGTGTATTTTTAAATTTTATTTTAATATTTTCTAATAATATAAGGTATGTTAACTTAATATTTTAAAACTTCTACATATTAAAGGTTCAAAATCGTACTATTATAAAGCATAAAGATTTTTTTTGGCATTTAACATATTAAAATTCAGCATCACAACTATCAATACATAGTGTACAACTTTTTAATGCACTAAGACATTACAACTTTTTAAGACATTACAACTTGAAAATTAAAACATGCAAACAAAGAAACATCTTATATACTAAAAGCTTAAGTAGCCTTATAAATGCAAGTGGTCATAATAAATGTCTTCTCATGAATTGAAAGTGAAATGTGGATGCTTTATTTGTTAGTACATTGATTTAATAGTCATGCATAAGCATAAGTACATAGGAGATGAAGTGTTTGGTGCCATGAATGCATAAATTAAATACACCAATTAGTGGTTAGTCTTTTTACCTTCCCGTCCATGAGTTACAAATATTTTATCAACTATATAATGTGTCAAAAATCACACACAACAAACCTTAACTTCCTTCACACCGCGTGCACATTGGGCTACAACTTATTATGGTGGTAAAATAAGCATCATATCGTCTAACTTATTTAGCATATTGATTTATATTTTTTCATGTAAATTTCATGTGTGTTTTGTGTGTGTAACAATGTAGGACATAAAGATGACGCTTAGGTGGTTTGGTAGTAACATCATCTTCTCTAATGGTTTAAGAGATCCTTCACATCGTTGTCTTATCAATTAAGTGAAACATGCACGGACATTTTTACTTTGATCGAAAATGCAATATATTGATTAATTGTATTTAAGTTACTAACGATCAACTATATCTAATTGTTTTTTGTAGCACGTCAAGAATCGTTAAAGAAAGAGATCGAGAAGTCATAAAAATTGTATCAAGAACAAAACATGCAAAAGGCCAACGAACAACAACGATAAAGACAACAACAACAAGAACAACAACAAAAACAAGAACAACGCCACGACCATCGGTGGAATGAATACTTATCATTTATATTAATTGACCGTAACAAATTAAACATACAATATTTTACTTAATGTAATACCGATAAACGAGCTAATACTATTGATTCGTTAACAAGTAAGTTTCTTGAAAATAATATGACGAGCATTCAATTTTTAATCAATAATTATTACTACACTTTGTTGATGCATTTTAATATTTTTGCTCTTAATGTAGTTTTTTGTCTTGCAGTGTGTTAATATCACTATGGAGATTAATTGATTATCTTAATATGATTTTAGTTTTATTTGTAGAATGACAAACAAATTTGGCAAAATGAAATTGTTATATTAGTTATTAAGAGTAGAAAAATTATATGTTGAGATTGATGTCTTCAAATATATTTATATATGCAACATGCTACAAATTAAATATACTAACAATATTGGACCGATTTTCACAACAATAAAAAAATATTGAAACTTAAATGGTTTTTGTGGATAAAATAAAGTTCGAGTAACTAAGCATAGTATTTTCGAGTTACCGTATTTGATATGATAAACCAAAAGGATAATTTATTGTCACAAGTTAGATCTCAAAATATAGAGAATATCACTTTGTTATGATTTTATATAAGGTTTACATTTATTTTGAAAGAACCGTATTCGTTTAACCTCTCTTTGACATTTAGCATGTAACTTATACATATTAAAAAATTACATGTGAAGAGACTCTTTTAAATGTAACATCTTGAAAAAAGTCTCTTCACATATACTATTTTAATGTCAATAAACTATTTAAATGTGTGTCATGCTTAGAAAAAATGTGATAACATCACAACTTAGATATATAATGACGAGAATAAGCAAAAGATTACGCTATGAACACTTATATACAGCCCATGTAATGACGAAAATTAGTGTTGAACAATACACTAACGAACATTTAGATTAAGCCCGTGTGCATCGCACGGGTATGAATGACTCGGTCTAAATATAAAAGTCACCAAACAACTAATTAAACTCATTCATAAACTCATGCGATGCTTACAAAAGTTGTGATACCATCACAACTTACAAACCTAATGACGAAAATAAATATCACACATTATACTATGACCAATTAGATAGAGCCCGTGTGCAACGCACGGGTCTGAATGACTAGTATTGTACAACTTTTAATGTACTAAGACATTAAATTAACACATAATTAATACTCCTATTAAAATATCTCGTTACTTAAAATACAATGATTTATTCACATTATACGACCAATTAAAAGCATATCTCCCAATTAAAACACTCATTTACTAAAAAGTACAATAAAATTTTTACAATATATAATTTAAACAAGATACAATATAATCCAAAATATAAAATAATTAAACACACTAATTAATGTTAGGGTAAATTGCAAATTTGGTCTCTAAAGTAACACGAATAAGCAAGGATCACATCGAGACGATTTTTGTTGCAAAAAATTAATGTTTACATTTTTTGCAAAACAGCAACCGAACTTTTTGCTAACTTCCGTTATTTATCTCGTTAAGTGCCTCGTCACTGAGGGTATTATTGTCATTTCACAGGTGTCTCACTCTCTCTCGCCAAATATACTTCAAGGACAATATTTGCAATGTGTTATACTTCATTTATGTATCATTTTTAATTTGCTTATATTGGTAGGTTTAGGATAAACAGAGTATTATGGTTCTAATTAGGTCGTTAGAATAAGAAATTTAATCAATTCAATAGAGTTGTAGTGACAATGGGAAATGTAGGAGTGTTTGGCGTAGCAGTTGTAGTAGCTCTTTCGTAAAAGTGTTTGGCATAGCAGCTGTGTTGGTTTTGTAGTGACTGTAGGGGTGTTTGGCTGTTTGGCATAACAGCTGTAGTGATACTGTTGAGACTGTAGGAGTGTTTGGCATAGCAGTTGTAGTAGCTCTTTCGTTTTGATGTTCATAGTGTGTTACTTTAATTGACTCTTAATATTTGAATTTAAATTGTGGCATGTTTAATGGGTTATCAGGATGAAGTTGTGTTCAAAATGCATAGTAATGGATTATTTGATTTTGCTCCATTTAGATAGGTAGGTTTGTGTGAACTTGTGAGAAGTTAATATTCATTTACCTACCTCACACAATGAAAGGCAAACGGGTGTATTTCAAAGTAGATTGACACTATATTTGCCTACACAAAAGGTGCAATGAGTAAATTCTCCTACCAACTAGTATAGTGAAGTAAATACTCCTTCCAACTTGTCTTCCAACATAGATATGGCACACCCTTCAACTAAAAAATTAAAGAGAAACAATATGACTGGTAATGATACACACGTAGGGGTGTTGGATGACAACAGCGAATCAACTAAAATGAGATGCATTGGCTGTTATATGGAAGTTCAAAATATGGCTGGTTTAACTTTTGAAGCAAGGCTACCTAGAGGGGAAAGTATGTAGTATTCCTTTTGGAGGCATGCTTACAAAGGCAGAGGTGTTGTAGTAGCTAAAAGTGGTGGTGTTATAGGCTTAGGTGTTATAAATGGAAACATAACTAGAGGGGGGGTGTAGTGGGTAGTGGAGGTGGAAGTGGGACAAGAACACCACCTAAAGATTGGGAAGAAGAATGATTGAAATAGACGCTTGTAGATCTCTACAACCTAAGGAAAGTAATAAAGAAGAAGAAAGTGCAGGAGCAAGTCAAGCAAAAAAGAAGCCAAGAAACTTTATTAAAAACAACAACACCAGTGGATGAGTATGCTCTATTAGATATGTCTCATGTTCAAAGATGTATTAGTATAGTTGCAGTAATGCATATTTCCTATTAGATATGTCTCATGTTCATAGTATGAACAAGAAGATATTATGTTTCCTATTTACATTGATCACGGCACTGGATATAGTAGCAAAACAGGTAGAGACAAGTACCATTCATGAAGCCAATTCATGTTATTTGCAGTAATGCATATTTCTAGTGTCCAAAGGATGGTTCACTACTATCACTACTTTGTTTTTGCATCACCTATCTTAAGTCCTAATCCATTGTTCTAGAGGCTTAAGTCATAATCCATTGTGTTTTATGGTTGGATTAGTGCCATTTCATGTTTTGGTTTGTGTTTTATGGTTTGATTTACGTGATTTTCATGTTTATGTTTGTGATACTAATCCAAAACACTAAAACAATAAAAACATATTTGAACACATTATACAATGAAAATCTGGATCAAACGACCCATTTCATTCATTAATCATAACAATATTTTTACAATTTTTAGACAGGGGAAACCACAACCCCTATCTACATCTATATAAGGCTCGGGGAAACAACAACAAAATAATCCCAAGTCCCCAACCCTTACTTACTACTTAGTACCTACATTCATCATAAACAAAAGAAACCCATCTCAACCACCATTAACCAATCCCCTTACATAAACCTCTGCCTCATAGCAAACTCAATCTTATTAAGAATCTTGTCGTGAATTTGCTCGACCATCCTCATAAACGCCTTCGCCCTATGCAAATCAATAGTCTGGAGTCTCTTAAGCTTCTTCGAATTGTCCATTGCATTTCTCGAACGTGAAAAGTTTTGAAGTTCAACAATCAGCTCCCCATACGATCGACCCTATCAGTAATCTTTTCGGACTTGTTCATCAAATCGTGTGCCTGCTGCATGTCTTGAAGAATCTCTGTCTGGTAATGGCCAAGTATAATTTCTATCAGCACAAAGGAGTTACAGAGAAACGTGAGGTCAATATCATAATGAGACTGTTCATATTTAAGGAAACAAGTTATTTGAGCTTATCTTAAGAGTGTGTGTTTGGGAGAGTGTGTAGTGATAAACAGGAGGTGTTTTGCAAGCTAAGCCATTGAAATAAAGTCGTGCATTGGGAACACAAAATAGACAGGTGAATTAAATATGAACATTGAAATGACAATAATACCCTCAGTGACGAGGCACTTGACGAGAAAAATAACAAAAGTTAGCAAAAGTAGGCCTCGGTAACTGTTTTGCAAAAAAACGTAAACATTAATGTTTTTTTTTTTATTTTTTTTGCAACAAAAACTATCCCGGTGTGATCCTTGCGTATTCGTGTTACTTTAGGGACCAAATTTGCAATTTACCCTTAATGTTATTTTTTAAACACCCTTAAAATAAAAAGTACATATTATTATACACATTGTACAAAATAATAATACACATAAAGCTTCATACAAGCTAACAAGTTGATTGTACATATAGTTTGAAACCCAGACTGAACCAACGGGTTCAACTGGGAACCGATGTCGCCACCGATTCGGCTAGCCAATAAAAACCATCCGAAAGCGAACCAGAGAGGACCTGTTGGAACAGATACAAACTGGTGAATCAGGCCTCAGGGATCTATTTCTTTGGTTAATCGCCACAGGGTATCCGCCGCCGCAACATACAGGTACCCTGCTAGTAATTATAAGGAGTAGAGACGGGTAATAACATAAACTAATAAATTAATAGTTAATATTTTTTAATTTTCAAACTTTTATCATTTTTCGATTCAGTCCACAATTTTTTTTTTCTCACAATGCCTAAAAATAAACCCTTAAAAGTTGCATTAAGGGTCACACATAAACCACAAGTTCACAAGTATAAATATTTGTCGTTATACACCAAAGTTATGCTCGAGTAATCATCTAATTCAATATAATGACACTATCACATTAATTAACCGTTTCAACTTAATGTATAATTGATTACATCTTTTGACAAGTCAAAAAAGCCTTAAAAAGAATTTGCATTGCACAAAATTTTTAATTTTTATAATTTATATTCTTATATTGAAAAAGAAAATGTTAAATCTTTTAAATTTGAATTGGCAAAATAATACATTTTTTATTTTGCGACCCAAATTTTAGATGTTTTAGTCTATCATAGCAAATTACATGTTGGAATCAACTTATCGGTGAGGTCGCAAGAGGGCCAATTGGGTGTCCTTTTAAACCAATTATACTATGATGTTCATATAAGTAACTTACGATAATCGAGCAAAGCTTAAACTTTGATCGTATCCGATTAGTGTTACCAATAAGACCAGACATAACAGGCCATCCAAGACTCGGTCTTGGTCCTAGCTGGCACATGCAAGACGCGTCCAATCCCACTACACTCACCCCATAGCACGCGTGGTCGAAGGAAAAAATGGAAGACTCGGTTGATGCAAGACTGAGTCGTGCGGAAAGGTTTGTGGGCCAAAATTAAATTGTGTGAGTTGTTATTTTGTTTATGTGAGGTATATTTGTGTATAAGTTGTTGTCTCATTAAAATAAATTGATTATAAAGTTAGTTGTATAAAGAGAAAGTTGAGTTATTACTAAAATAATGACTGTGATAGCGCTTTTAGGGCTTCCTTATTACACTTGGTCTAAGGTTCTCGATAGCAATTCAAATTGACGAATTGTATATGTGTTAAGAGTATCACACGTAGTAGGAGTGCACTAAACCAAATTGAACATAAAGTACATTGATGAGAATCTTGTATACTCCGTACTAATTAAGCTATATAAAACTAAAGTAATACTTTAATCATACATTAAAAACTTTCATTTGTAGAGATAGAGGGGGGCAATGGTCTAAATAACCCCTGTCAGTGCAGTAAAGAAGTTATGGGGTGCCTTGTTGACATTGGTTTATGAAAAAAGAAGAGAGAAAAAAAAAAGGAACATAATTTGATGTTTTGGAACGTGGCCAATGGAAGTCATTTTTTTCCCCCAAACTTTCTCAATAATTCTCCACTTCAGAGTTCAGAGTTCAGAGTTCGGGGTAAGAGTCATTAGATCAACCATATGCAATAATGCATAACCTAGAAAAGACAATGCTTGAGTTGAGGCTAGGGGTGTCATATGGGTTGACCCGACCCGACCCGACCCGAACCTGATAAAGCCTTATAGGGTCGGGTTCATTTGGGTTCAACTCGGCTTATCGGGTCTATCGGGTCAACCCGACCAACCCGATAGCTTTATAGGGTCGGGTTAGGGTTATATTTTTCATACTCTATCGGGTTCGGGTTCAACCCGATAACCCGTTAAAATGTAAAGCATTCCTCGTTATTATTATTTTTTTTTTTCAGTTTAAGCCCAATAACAATTTATTTTAAACCCCTACATGAATATTAAACAAAAAAAAATTACCATTGACCATATGTATTCTACCAAACCTATCACCACTTACTATAACCACTGATCAAACTTTTCATCTGATCAAACTTTTCATCCTCATTTTCAATATCTCATCTTTAATACAACATCACACTTAAAGGTATGTTCTTTAATTTTGATAGCCATTACATAATTTAGAACTTTATTTTTTAGGTTAATAAATATTTATGTTGGTTTTTAGGGTACTTGCATAGTTGCATTGCATGTTTCATCAGTTGTTGATTTATACTGATTTATACTATTGTTTATTAGTCATTGGCACTTTGTATGTTTATTATTATTTGATTGTTGTTAAGTCTTAGAAGTAGCAACAACAATTGGGGTTAATAAGTTGAAATATTTTAGATTGTTGTTAGATGTTAGAACCAGAGTTTATTATGTATTCGTGTATGTTAATCATTTTTTTTGCTATTTGGTACTTGCTAGATGTCTTCGAGTTCAATGGAAATTTTGGAAGAGACACCAGTGGAAGTCGACGGTGGTAAAAAGAAAAAGGGAAAACAACCAAAAACTCGTAAAAAAAGATCAAAGGTATGGGTAGATTTTAGATTGTTGTTAGATGTTAGAACCAGAGTTTATTATGTATTCATGTATGTTAATCATTTTTTTTGCTATTTGGTACTTGCTAGATGTCTTCGAGTTCAATGGAAATTTTGGAAGAGACACCCGTGGAAGTCGACAGTGGTAAAAAGAAAAAGGGAAAACAACAAAAAACTCGTAAAAATAGATCAAAGGTATGGGTAGATTTTAAAGAGCAGAAGCTTAAAAAAGGGGAGTTGCCCGAAGACGTGAAAGCTAAATGTTTACATTGCGGTGAATTGTACCTGTGTCACACGAAAAAGTATGGCATTACAAATCTGAAGAACCATCTTGGAAGGTGCAAACCTTACCTAGAAAAGATAAGTAAGTCTCAAACTAATATTATTTATGAGGGCGGTGATGAAAACAAAATGATGGCATGGAAATTCAATCAAAAAAAGAGTAAGAGGGCTTTAGCCCACATGATTGTTGTTGATGAGTTACCATTTAGCTTTGTTGAGAATTCAGGTTTTAGGCATTATCAGAGAATCAATCAACCTCTATTTGATGTTCCATGTAGAGGTACAATAACACAAGAGTGTTTGAAAATGTATCGAGAAGAAAAAAACAAGCTTCGTGAAACATTCCAAAAGAACATTGGTAGGGTTAGTTTAACTACTGATGGATGGACATCCATTAAGAAAAAGAGCTACATGGCTCTTACGGCTCACTTCATAGATAACGAATGGAACTTGGTAAAAAAAGTGTTGAATTTTCGTGAACTTGATGGTCATCGAGGGATAGACATAGGAAAAGGGGTTGAAAGTTGTTTAAATGAGTGGGGTTTTGATAATATTTTGTCTATCTCATTTGATAATGCAAGCGCGAATGATAGTGCTATTGAAGAATGATGTTTGAAGCTTGAAGAATTAAGTTTGAAGATTGGAGATTAAATTGGCTTTTGTAAAAAGAAGTAATATCTATATGTTTGAAGATTAACTGGATTGGTTACTTTAGTTTTTGTATTTGGCTTGGCTAGCTACTGCCAAAACTTTTGTTTAAATGCCAAAGGTGCATCATTTTGTTAGTCTAACTGGTATGCGCCTATGTGGTCTAGTACGTAATGATATTGTGTTCTAGTTTGTGGTCTACGTAATGATATTGTTGTTTGTTCTAGCTTGTGATATTGTTGTTTATTCTAGTGTGTATATTGCAAGTCTTATGCAAGTTCCTGAATATGTTCATTGTTGTTTGTTCAAATTTGTGGTCTACGTAATGCATTTGGTCTTTTTATTATTTATTTTGTTTCTCCATCAAACCATACGCAAATTTTTTTTCTTTGTATAAAAATTATGCCAACCCGAATTGACCCGATAACCTAACCCGATATAACCCGAACCCGATAAGACCCGAACCCGATAACCCAAATTCTTATAGGGTCGGGTTGCGGGTCATATTTTTTTAGCCCAAAACCCGTTTCAACCCGACCCGATATACCCGATAACCCGACAACCCGACCCGATAACACCCCTAGTTGAGGCCATAAAAACTCACACCCTTTTCCTTTAATTTTTTTTTCCTCTTCAACAAAGGAGTTACAACATCAACACCCTTCATTTGAGAAATTTCATTTGATAATCTTATAAATTACAAGTAATAAATATCAACAAGAGTAGCATGCCAAACGTGACTACACCAAAAATTGCGTCCTTTATTGTTATTGAGCAATACATAAATCTTAAGACATTTGTTTGAGATAACTACATTCCTGTAGTATAAAGTTTGAGTTTGACGTTATCTAACACATTTGGCAATACTATTTGTTCTCCGTGGATTATATAATTTAACTAAATCTTAAAAGGTTTTGCTAACAACAACCCTAAGTATTGTGATTAAGAAGGTATGCTATATATAATATGAGATAGTTGCCGTTTAATTAAACTAAAACTTATAATTTTCTTAATTTGATCATGAACCTTGCATGAAAAAAATAAATAAATAAATAAACTATATTCTCGAGGTTTTTTTTTTTTTTTTTTTTTTTTTTTAAGAATTAATGTAGTGTTCTTTTAAAATATTCTTAATTTTGGAGAAACGATATGACACAAATTTCTCCTTCATCGCTTTTCATTTTTCTCCTTTCAAAACTAGAAAATACATTTTTTAAAATTTCCTTCTATGATTGATGTATTAAGGTGAACTGGTGAAGTGATGAAGTATTAAAGTTTAGCCATATGAGGAAGAAAGTCATAAACTAATCTTTCTAATGAATAAGTCCAATTGAAACTTGCGGACGTGTGGATACTTCCACCATGAGACTTGTTTCTTGTGTAATTGAAGCGCATTTGACCACCTTGCCGAACCGCGTCTACTCCTCGACTTCATTTAAGAAACAATTGTTTTATATCACGTACATGTTTTTAACATTGGGTTTGGTTGAAATTAATAAATCTTAGGGTGTGTTTGGTTTGAAACTTTGGTATGTGTTTAAGTTTGATGTGACAATAGTTTAATGTTTGGTTCATACTTTTAATTAAGTGAATGTTAGATGAAATGAAATTCTATTCCACATTAACATGGAGTGTTTTGGCAAAACACATGGGACCTACCACTCGCTACTATCACATACCATTTTTTAAAAAGAATTTAAATAATTTAATTTTATTATAAAATATATTTAATAAATATATTTTCTCTCTCCAAATCCTAAGTCAAATCCAAATCCTAAATCAAATCTAAATCCTATTTCAAACTCACCTATAAACCAAACGGACCTTTAATATAATAGCTACAGTATGTATTAGTCTGGTCTATTTCAAACTCACCTATAAACCAAACAGACCCTTAATATAATAGCTACAGTATGTATTAGTCTGGTCTATGGGTATTGCCATATGCTTATTATGTTACTATCTCCATCCTATAAAAACTATTCACTTTATAAGTTTTTTCATTTCATCTTTAACATTAAATATTTATGTTTGGTTATATAACACTTGATGAAAAATATATGAATGAATTAGGATTTAAATGTATTATCATTAGTATAATTTTTATCGAGTATTATATATATATATATATATATATATATATATATATATATATATATATATATATATATATATATATATAAGGTTAAATTTAAAAATGAAAAACTTAAAAAAGTCAAAGTGGACATTTTTTATAAGACGGATGAAATACAATAGAATTTGTATATGACAACAAACACGTCCTTAATTATGTAAAATCTACATTGCAAATAATGTATTATGCAGGTGTTTGAGATTTAGCAAAACGAATTATGCATAAATGGTGTTTTGAAGAGTAGGTTTTGGCTGTTAGACTATAGAGTTTCTCGTAGGTTATCAAGTTTATTATGTTACAATGTGTAGAGGTTACATAGATAAACGCTAACGTACCCTAAACGCACAATTAGGCTTAGACCTAATCTGTTGTCTAAAACTCATCCGTAGCTCAAGTGGCAAAATCATGAAAATTCGAATTAGATAACAGACTTTAATTATTATAAAATTAATCTAAACATAAAAACAAAACAAAAGATAGTTAACACGATTAAAAACTTAAGACTTTCATAAGTACCCAGTTGCAACGGAGAAACATAATTTGAACAAGGGTAATTTCTTTGAGTGTCTAGACTTCTATCGGTGAAACATAATTCCAATGGAGGGTGTGACTGTCACAACTCACCATTTCAGGTCATTTCCCAAACTTCGACAATTTACTATTCATAAATCACTATTCATCAAAACACTATTCATCATTGTTGAGGTCAACTTGATATTCTGAGAAGCATTCAAAAATTTTACTATTCACCAAGTACTATTCATTCCCGGAAAGAAAATACTATTCACATGCATTGCTCATTTCATCGTAAATTTAGTTTACGAGTACTTAAATTCGCGTAACCGTATTGGTTCAGGTGCGAATTCATGCATTATCATTAGGGACACTTCATACGGACTAGAAATAGTCTACATATCATCATAATAGCATTTGCATACTATACCACTCGTAGAATATTCATATTATTATTTTTGATATGTTTAACGTTTTACGTTTATTTATTTTAATTAACCCGCGATAAATAAATATAACCAACATATCTAAAAATCCCCACGATGGTTCCGATATATTTTTAAACTCCTTGCAACGTCATAAAAATTATAAAATTCATTTACCCGGTATTTTGGGAATTTATTAAATTTATAACGTAAGTTTAATAAAATTACGACGGTTTTCGTGAAAACTAAATAATAATTATCCAAAAGCTCAAATTTTGTACCCAACATATTTTTAACATTTTTATGACTTTATTATGTCCCGTTTAACTTGTTAAAATTTATTTCTCGCAAACCCGGTACTCGATTATAACTAAAAACTAACTACAATTACCTAAATTTAACACCTAAAACCAATACTTATACAAAACTACTCTACACCAATACTTCTAATTAAATCACAAACACATTTTTCCTTTTTGATCCCTTGAAAAACCGGCCAAGCCCCCCCCCCCCCCCCCCCCCCATTTTAACCTTAGGCATTAACTTGTTTTTAACTTTCCCAAAAATCATACAAAATATCTACAAACTCATAACACATTTCACACTTAGATTATTTTAGATCAAAACTTCACTTTTCCTCTCTTTTTCTCTCCATAACCCACGGCCACAAACCAAATCCACCAAGATCCATCAATTTTTGCAAGATCAAGCTTAAATCAAGATTATATTGTTGTCCTTGTTAGGGTTTTGAAATATAAACTCAAGGATTCTTAGGGTTTTAATCATACAAGCTTCATAATCATTCAAGTGAGTTTACAAAAATTTATTTTCTTCATTTCTTCAAGTATTTGTTATGATTATATAGTTTTCATACAATATTTCATGCATATGTTAGCTCTTACCACTCATAATATACACTTATGTCTTTGAAACCCTAGAAATGGAAACCTTGGTTAGATCCACTAGATTGATGATGTTTAGGAACCCATGACACCTTAAGAAGGTGTATGGTAGGATTAGACTAGATTTGTGGTGATTGAAAGTGATTTGGGTGGAGTAGAAACAAGTTTAGAACACTAGAAATGGATTTGGAACACATATATATACCTACTGTCCCAAATTTGAAAACCTGGAAAACTCAGTAACTCAGGGGAACTTTTCAACCAAAGATTTAGAAAATATTTTCAAAAACGAAGCCGTAGGCGAAAGAACGGGTTAAAACGAGTTTATAACGAAGGAGATATGATTTTTGCAAGTTTATTGACGAAAACTATTTTTCTGAAAATTGTTTGCTGTTGGACGATTTTTGGTGGACAAACCGAGGCGTTAGACGTAACCTAGAGAAGCCGAGTTATCAAAAATATATTAGTACATACTAAGACGAATCCGTGGATATAAAGAACGAAGAAAATGAACTTAAAACGACCAAGTTATTCACGTTTCAATATCCGCAAAAACTCTCTATAATTGACAGCTTTTACTAGAAATAATAATAATACTACTTCTACGTACTAAATCCTAGATTTTCTAGAAATACTACTAAATTGCCGAATTCATAACTAATGAAGTACTTATGCTTACGAGTTTATTTTTACGACCATTTGACGTTACTTCAAGGTTTTCAAGGCGAAGTTTATAACACTAACTTTCTATATATATATACTACGACAAGTCTTACAAGTCTAACTAAGAATTATTTTATCAAGTACGGAATATATTTTACTATGACTATAACTAGTATATTTTCAAGTTATGAGTGGTATAGGTATCATGTGCATGCATATTCTCTACATCATTTCATGGTCTAAATTAGATCATATTCATTCATCATAGGTTGCGGTTGAATTTGTTCCTTGTTGTCCTTATCATTCCATTGCATTGTACCATCACTTCGAGGTGAGTTTTCATAGCCCCGTTTTCAATTACTTATTTGATTTCAAATCCCACGGGGGAGAATACATTGCATCAATTATTTTTGTACATGCCCAAGTATTAAATTCTATACATTGCTTAAGTTGCCTTCCTACCAAGTTAAGTCCCCTTTATTATCATGGACCGTTAATTATAATGCCAAGCGAGAGTGAGTGAATAGATCTATTGAGGGTGACGCCTCCATTCGTGTTTGGGTTGCTCCAACGGGTACGAATGCATTTCATGTCTAAACTATTTGAGTGCCTGGTAAACACTCTTTTGGGGCCAATACAATATTATGTCTAGCTTCGGGGTCATGAGCTTAAGAGACAATGTAGCATTTTGACATTTTTGTCGGTTTACTTTATACTTGTGGCTTATGTACATACGATTTAACTTACAAACCTATGATTTCTCACCAACTTTATGTTGACCGTTTTAGCAATGTATTTTCAGGTAACTAAGGTATATCTCATGGCATGCATGAAGTCATTTTAGTGAGTAGCAAGGATGACGCGTCTCATTTTGGATTTTCATGCACTTATATATTATCGTTTGATTGTACCAAACTTGTTTCCTTTAACTTTTAAATACTTTGGGACCTATGTTTTGTAACTCTGAACTTCTTTTAAATAAATCAAATGATGTATTTTCCAAACGACACTTTAGGTCGTTCAATATATCCTTGTTTGTGATGCTATGACAGTTACACCCTCAGGCATTCCATTCCGCTGCAAGTCAGGTAAATTGGGGGTGTGACAGATTGGCATCAGAGCTAAGGTTATAGTGAACTAGGATGCATCATAGACCCTAGACTATAACCACATTATCATAGCATCTCATCATTACATCATAAGTGCATATTCATTGTTTTAGGTGATTCCATTATACGAGTTATTTATTTTCATTTCACCTTGATTATCACAGAGTTATGTCTTCAAACCCGAACATTGTCATACTTTACTCTGTCTCAGACTCTGATGTTGAGGGCTCTATGTCTTCCACCGCTTTTTCACCACCACCCATTCCTCCTGTACCTGTGTTGCAACTTTCGGCATCAGGTGAGGAGACCGAGCCTTTTGAGGAGGAAGAGACGACTCCTACTCCTCATGTCTCTCCCACTGCACCACTTGAGGTTACCCGTGTACCTACTGACATATCATCTTCGGCTACTTCTATTCCCTTAGAACCAAGACTTATGTTTCCTCGTAGGAAGACGACTCTAGTTGCTAGGAAGAGTGTTCGCCCTGCTACCTCTACCTTTAGGATCCCTGTGGTTCCTACATTACCTACACCACCAGCCATGCCCGCTACTACTTCTATATCTACTTCACTCTTGCCGCTCAGGAAGCGTGCAAGGTTTACTACCCCAGCTTCACCTACTACAGAGACTTCTGACCTTCCACCACCACCAGTATACCATGTAGGTGAGAGTTCGAGAGCAGCTGCTGATAGAGGGCCTACAGCTGTTACCTTAGAGGATCAGTTAGGGGCTCAACAGGAGCAGGTTGATAGTTTGGGTTATAGGGTTGATGAGATTATCACTACTCGACTTGAGGAGGTCGAGGAGCAGGTTGAGGGATTGATCTTAGGCAGGGTTAGCATCGACGTGTCGTATCATGGACTTGAGGCACGGCAGGAGGGACACCAGGAGCTGATTGATCAGCTTAGGGATGAGCTACCGGAGATACGAGATAGAGCTCAGATGACACAGGAGGCTCAGGGAGAGCAGGCACACCAGTTGGCAGTAGCTCAGGAGAGGATGACAGCTGCTGAGACCAGGGAGGCTGCCCTCCAGCTTAGAGTTGAGCATTTGGAGGAGATCGTTGTTGCAATGGATCGTGAGATTCGCCGTCTTAGGGGAGGACCTGGAGGTTCTAGAACACCCGGAGAAGCCTAGACATAGACTTGTATTGTATTAGCTTTTACTATTTCCTAGTCTCGAGGTATGGGACATAGTTCAAGAACTTGTAGTCTTTTGGTTGTTGTACAAACAAATATATCAAGTGTGACTCTACTATGTTGGAATGGTTATGCTATATATATATATCGGTCCATGTAGGCCGAAATTTTCATGTATTATATTCATGTGTTGTGATTATATTTATGATGTTTCGTGGTTGCTCTTTATTGTTATCGTATTTATACTTGTTGTGGTTGTATCTATACGTGTCGTGGTTGTATTATTACAGGTTGTGGTTGTACTCGTACATGTCATGGTATTTATACTTGTTGTGGTTGTATATATACATGTTGTGGGTGTATACTTTTGGTACGATGACTATTTCTATTATGACTTTCTCATGGTTGTTGTCGATTATTATTTATCAGAAGTATGGCGCCAAGGAAAGGAAAGGCTACACCATAAACACCCGCTATGACTCAAGCCGCTATCCGCAAGTTGGTCAGGGATAGTATAGCAGAAGCTCTGGAGACTGAGAGAGCTGAAGTTGCTGCTAGGGCTGCTGAGGTTGCACCTAATACTGGGGCGGTTGAACCACCCACTACTAGGCGTGAATGCACTTGGAAAGATTTTAAGATTAGCGATCCCGTCAAGTTTAAGGGCACTGAGGGAGCGGTTGCTTTGATCCGCTGGTTTGAAAAGACTGAGAATGTATTCCTCATGTGCGGTTGCCAGGATGTCAACAAGGTAAAATTTGCTACTGGTATGCTTCTTGATGAAGCTATGTCTTGGTGGAATTCTCATGCTCAGCCCATTGGTATGGAGAATGCCTACAAGCTCACTTGGGATCAATTCAAGAAGCTGATGACTAAGAAGTTTTTCCCTCGTACTGAGGTGCAAAAGTTGGAAACCGAATTTTATGAGCTGGTAACAAAAGGTGATGACATTGAGACCTATATCAGGAAGTTTCAGGAGTTAGCTACAATATGTCCAACTATGGTTCCTGACGATGAGAAAAAGATGGAGAACTTCACTGGTGGACTACCTGAAAGCATCCGAGGGGATGTGATGTCTTTCGACCCATAATCAATGGAAGAGGCTATTCGTATAACTCAAAAACTTATGGTTCAGGTGGTAAAAGGAAAATCTGCTGTCAACAACAACAATAACCGTTCAAACAACACCAACTACAACAACACTCAAAACAACAACAACTATAACAACAACTGAAACCACAACTATCCCAATAACCGAAACAACAACCCAAACAATAACAACAACAACAAGAGGAGGTTTGACTACAACCAAGGTGGAAATGCTATCCAACCATCACCCAAGAAACAGGAAGTGGCAAGGGCCTATGCCGCAGGGCCAACCGAAAGGAAAGGATATGAGGGTAATCTACCCAAGTGTGAAAAGTGTCAGAAGCATCATAATCCAGGACGTTGCCCAGATCCATGTGGCAACTGCAAGAAGATTGGTCACTACACCAAAGATTGCAGGCTTCCAAACTTGGGTAACAATCAAAAACCGCCAGTAACATGTTTTGGTTGCGGAGAAATTGGACACTATAGGAGTGAGTGCCCAAAGAAGAAGAACCAAGGAACTGGAAACCAAGGTGGAGTGGCTCGAGGAAGAGCTTATGTTATGGGAGGAGAAGATGCCCGAGAGGACCCGAATGTTGTTGCGGGTACGTTCCTCGTTAATAATCGTTATGCATCCATTTTATTTGATTCAGGAGCGGATAGAAGTTTTGTTTCTATTGCATTTGCACCTTTACTTAACATAGAACCAACCACCTTAGACATTCCCTATATTGTTGAATTAGCCGATGGGTCTTTAGTTAACACCAACACCGTTGTCCGTGGTTGCACAATCAATTTCCTAAACCATCCATTCAATATAGACCTTATGCCCGTAGAACTTGGAAGTTTCGACGTTGTTATCGGTATGGATTGGTTGTCTCGACATCGTGCAAGAATTATTTGTGATGAGAAAGTCGTTCATCTTCCTTATAGTGATGAAACTTTAGTTGTTCGCGGAGAGCGATGTGGAACTAGACTCAGTATCATATCGTGCATTAAAACCGAGAAGTACATAAAGAAGGGTTGTTATGCATTCTTGGCTCACATCACGGAGAAGAAGTCGGATGAGAAACGACTTGAAGATGTGCCAATTGTTAAGGAATTTCCCGAAGTTTTTCCGGAAGAATTGCCAGGACTTCCGCCTACACGCCAAGTTGAGTTTCAAATCGAATTAGTGCCAGGAGCTGCACCAATTGCGCGAGCACCGTATCGACTTGCACCTTCTGAGATGCAAGAATTGTCGAACCAATTACAAGAACTTTTGGACAAAGGATTCATTAGACCGAGTTCCTCGCCTTGGGGAGCACCGGTTTTGTTTGTGAAGAAGAAGGACGGATCTTTCAGGATGAGCATCGACTATCGTGAGCTGAGCAAGTTAACGGTGAAGAATCGTTATCCACTACCTAGGATCGATGACTTGTTCGATCAGTTACAAGGTTCTTGTTTTTATTCCAAGATTGATTTAAGATCCGGTTACCATCAACTTAGAGTTCGGGAAGAAGATATCCCGAAGAAGGCATTTAGAACACGTTATGGTCATTATGAGTTTCAAGTAATGCCTTTCGGATTAACCAACGCACCTGCGGTATTCATGGACCTCATGAATAGAGTGTGCAAACCATATCTTGATAAGTTTGTGATCGTATTCATTGACGATATCTTGATTTATTCCAAGAGTACGGAAGAGCACGCAGAACACCTCAGAACAATTCTGGAACTACTCAAGAAGGAGCAATTGTATGCCAAATTTTCAAAGTGTGACTTCTGGATACAAAGAGTTCAATTTCTTGGCCATGTCATTGATAGCCAAGGATTACAAGTCGACCCAGCAAAATCGAGGCAGTAAAAGATTGGGCTACGCCCAAGTCTCCTACGGAAATTCGTCAATTCCTAGGACTTGCAGGATATTACAGAAGGTTTATTGAAGGGTTTTCCAAGATAGCGAAGTCGCTGACTAAGCTGACATAAAAGAATCAAAAGTACGAGTGGGGAGAGAAACAAGAGTCCGCATTTCAGTTATTGAAACAGAAGCTTTGTAGCGCACCGATTTTGTCACTACCAGAAGGTATTGAGAACTTTGTGGTATATTGCGATGCTTTGCATAAAGGACTTGGAGCTGTGCTAATGCAAAACGAGAAGGTGATAGCGTATGCATCTAGACAGCTTAAGACACACGAGAAGAATTACACTACACACGACTTGGAGTTGGGTGCTGTAGTTTTTGCACTCAAGATTTGGAGACACTATCTTTATGGTACCAAATGTGTAGTTTTTACCGACCACAAGAGCTTACAGCATATACTTGATCAGAAGGAACTTAATATGAGACAACGTCGTTGGCTAGAATTGTTGAGTGATTATGATTGTGAAATCCGATATCACCCAGGAAAAGCAAACGTTGTAGCAGATGCACTTAGCCGAAAAGAACGACTCAAACCTTTGAGGGTCAGGTCGTTGGGAATGACTATCATTTCACCATTACCATCAAAGATTCTAGAAGCTCAGATTTAAGCTCTCAAGGAGGAAAATCGACCACAGGAGAAACTTTATGGTATGCCAGAAAACAAAAATGGTTTTGTGAAGAGAGCAGATGGAGTGTTATGCTTCAAGGACCGAAGTTGGATACCACTCTATGGTGGAGTACGAGAATTGATTATGCATGAATCCCACAAGTCGAAGTACTCTATTCACCCAGGTTCTGACAAGATGTATCAGGATCTCAAAAAGCTATATTGGTGGCCGAACATGAAAGCAGAAATAGCTACGTATGTCAGCAAATGCCTTACTTGTGCCAAAGTGAAAGCTGAGTACCAGAAACCGTCAGGACTACTTCAACAACCAGAAATTCCGCAATGGAAGTGGGAGCGTATTACCATGGACTTTATCACTAAACTTCCCAAGACGTTAGGAGGTTACGATGCTATTTGGGTAATTGTTGATCGTCTTACCAAATCAACCGATTTCATACCCATTAGAGAGACTTATTCCATGGAACAACTTGCCAGACTTTATGTCAAGGAAATAGTCTCAAGACATGGAGCACCAATCTCCATTATTTCTAACAGAGATAGTCGCTTTACTTCAAACTTTTGGAAGTCATTACAAGATTCTTTTGGATCCAAGTTAGACATGAGCACTGCTTACCATCCTCAGACCGATGGTCAGAGTGAGAGAACTATTCAGACACTTGAGGACATGCTGCGAGCATGTGTGATTGACTTTGGAAATGGTTGGGCTAACCATTTGCCGTTGATCGAGTTTTCTTATAACAACAGCTACCATTCAAGCATAAAAACAGCACCATTCGAGGCACTTTATGGTCGTAAGTGTTGATCTCCAGTTTGTTGGGCCGAAGTCGGAGAGGTACAATGTACTGGCCCGGAGATGGTACGAGAAACAACAGAAAAGATAATCCAGATTCGAGAAAGACTTGAAACTGCTAGAAGTAGACAGAAAAGCTACGCAGATGTTCGACGCAAACCATTGGAATTCCAGGTCGGAGACAAAGTCATGTTGAAAGTCTCGCCCTGGAAAGGCGTGATACGATTTGGGAAACACGGAAAGTTGAACCCGAGATACATTGGTCCATTTAAGATACTGGAAAGATTAGTCCAGTAGCTTACAAGCTTGAACTTCCATCAGAACTCAGCAACGTACATAACACGTTTCATGTCTCAAACCTCAAGAAATGCCTTTCGGACGAGTCTTCCGTTATACCATTAGAAGAAATTCAACTAGATGACAAGCTTAACATTGTGGAAGAACCCGTTGAGATCATGGACCGAGAGGTCAAACAGTTGAAGCAGAGTCGAATTCCGATCGTGAAGGTTCGCTGGAATTCTCGAAGAGGACCCGAGTTTACATGGGAACGAGAATACCAAATGCAACGCCAGTATCCAAATCTTTTCACCAAACCTATTACCGAGACCAACACTAGCTGAATTCAGGGACTGAATTCCTTTTTTGGGTGGGCGACTGCCACAACTCACCATTTTAGGTCATTTCCCAAACTTCGACAATTTACTATTCATAAATCACTATTCATCAAAACACTATTCATCATTTTACTATTCATCATTTTTGAGGTCAACTTGATATTTTGAGAAGCATTCAAAAATTTTACTATTCACCAAGTACTATTCATTTCCGGAAAGAAAATACTATTCACATGCATTGCTCATTTCATCGTAAATTTAGTTTACGGGTACTTAAATTCGCGTAACCGTATTGGTTCAGGTGCGAATTCATGCATTATCATTAGGGACACTTCATACGGACTAGAAATAGTCTACATATCATCATAATAGCATTTGCATACTATACCACTCGTAGAATATTCATATTATTATTTTTGATATATTTAACGTTTTACGTTTATTTATTTTAAATAAACGTTAACCCGCGATAAATAAATATAACCAACATATCTAAAAATCCCCACGATGGTTCCGATATATTTTTAAACTCTTTACAACGTCATAAAAATTATAAAATTCATTTACCCGGTATTTTGGGAATTTATTAAATTTATAACGTAAGTTTAATATAATTACGACGGTTTTCGTGAAAACTAAATAATAATTATCCAAACGCTCAAATTTTGTACCCAACATATTTTTAACATTTTTATGACTTTATTATGTCCCGGTTAACTTGTTAAAATTTATTTCTCGCAAACCCGGTACTCGATTATAACTAAAAACAAACTACAATTACCTAAATTTAACACTTAAAACCTATACTTATACAAAACTACTCTACACCAATACTTCTAATTAAATCACAAACACATTTTTCCTTTTTGATCCCTTGAAAAACCGGCCAAGCCCCCCCCCCCCCCCCCCATTTTAACCTTAGGCATTAACTTGTTTTTAACTTTCCCAAAAATCATACAAAATATCTACAAACTCATAACACATTTCCCCCCCATTTTAACCTTAGGCATTAACTTGTTTTTAACTTTCCCAAAAATCATACAAAATATCTACAAACTCATAACACATTTCACACTTAGATTATTTTAGATCAAAACTTCACTTTTCCTCTCTTTTTCTCTCCATAACCCACGGCCACAAACCAAATCCACCAAGATCTATCAATTTTTGCAAGATCAAGCTTAAATCAAGACTATATTGTTGTCCTTGTTAGGGTTTTGAAATATGAACTCAAGGATTCTTAGGGTTTTAATCATACAAGCTTCATAATCATTCAAGTGAGTTTACAAAAATTTATTTTCTTCATTTCTTCAAGTATTTGTTATGATTATATAGTTTTCATACAATATTTCACGCATATGTTAGCTCTTACCACTCATAATATACACTTATGTCTTTGAAACCCTAGAAATGGAAACCTTGGTTAGATCCACTAGATTGATGATGTTTAGGAACCCATGACACCTTAAGAAGGTGTATGGTAGGATTAGACTAGATTTGTGGTGATTGAAAGTGATTTGGGTGGAGTAGAAACAAGTTTAGAACACTAGAAATGGATTTGGAACACATATATATACCTACTGTCCCAAATTTGAAAACCTGGAAAACTCAGTAACTCAGGGGAACTTTTCAACCAAATATTTAGAAAATACTTTCAAAAACGAAGCCGTAGGCGAAAGAATGGGTTAAAACGAGTTTATAACGAAGGAGATATGATTTTTGCAAGTTTATTGACGAAAACTATTTTTCTGAAAATTGTTTGCTGTTGGACGATTTTTGGTGGACAAACCGAGGCGTTAGACGTAACCTAGAGAAGTCAAGTTATCAAAAATATATTAGTACATACTAAGACGAATCCGTTGATATAAAGAACGAAGAAAATGAACTTAAAACGACCAAGTTATTCACGTTTCAATATCGGCAAAAACTCTCTATAATTGACAGCTTTTACTAGAAATAATAATAATACTACTTCTACGTACTAAATCCTAGATTTTCTAGAAATACTACTAAATTGCCGAATTCATAACTAATGAAGTACTTATGCTTACAAGTTTATTTTTACGACCATTAGACGTTACTTCAAGGTTTTCAAGGCGAAGTTTATAACACTAACTTTCTATATATATATATATATATATATATATATATATATATATATATATATATATATATATATATATATATATATATACTACGACAAGTTTTACAAGTATAACTAAGAATTATTTTATCAAGTACGGAATATATTTTACTATGACTATCACTAGTATATTTTCAAGTTATGGGTGATATAGGTATCATGTGAATGCATATTCTCTACATCATTTCATGGTCTAAATTAGATCATATTCATTCATCATAGGTTGCGGTTGAATTCGATCCTTGTTGTCCTTATCATTCCATTGCATTGTACCATCACTTCGAGGTGAGTTTTCATAGCCCCGTTTTCAATTACTTATTTGATTTCAAATCCCACGGGGGAGAATACATTGCATCAATTATTTTTGTACATGCCCAAGTATTAAATTCCATACATTGCTTAAGTTGTCTTCCTACCAAGTTAAGTCCCCTATATTATCATGGACCGTTAATTATAATGCCAAGCGAGAGCGAGTGAACAGATCTATTGAGGGTGACGCCTCCATTCGTGTTTGGGTTGCTCCAACGGGTACGAATGCATTTCATGTCTAAACTATTTGAGTGCCTGGTAAACACTCTTTTGGGGCCAATACAATATTATGTCTAGCTTCGGGGTCATGAGCTTAAGAGACAATGTAGCATTTTGACATTTTTGTCAATTTACTTTATACTTGTGGCTTATGTACATATGATTTAACTTACAAACCTATGATTTCTCACCAACTTTATGTTGACCGTTTTAGCAATGTATTTTCAGGTAACTAAGGTATATCTCGTGGCATGCATGGAGTCATTTTAGTGAGTAGCAAGGATGACGCGTCTCATTTTGGATTTTTATGCACTTATATATTATCGTTTGATTGTACCAAACTTGTTTCTTTTAACTTTTAAATACTTTGGGACCTATGTTTTCTAACTCTGAACTTCTTTTAAATAAATCAAACGATGTATTTTCCAAACGACACTTTAGGTCGTTCAATATATCCTTGTTTGTGATGCTATGACAGTTACACCCTCAGGCATTCCATTCCGTTGCAAGTCAGGTAAATTAGGGGTGTGACAGTGACTCCGGTATTTTTTACTTCAGAATCTAATTACGAAACCACGGTCACTGACGGCGTCAGCTAACTCTAAGTGGTATAAGAGTTATAAGCAAAACAATGAACCGATTGTTGTTTTCTGAACCCGACAAATTGTTACGCCATGTGGTGTCACACCTTGAATTTACCTGAATGGCGGTGGAATTGAATACCTTGGTGTAACGTCCATAGCATCACATACAAGGTTATATTGAACGACCTATAGTGTCGTTTTGAAAATACATCGTTTGATTTATTTAAAACATTCAGAGTTACAAAACATAGGTCCCAAAGCTTGAAAAGTTTGCGGAAATAAGTTTGGTACAATCAAACGACATTATAAAAGTGCATGAAAATCCAAAATGAGACGCGTCATCCTCGCTACTTAATGTAATGACTCCATGCATGCCATGAAGGATATGTCTTAGTTACCTGAAAATACATTGCTAAAACGGTCAACAAATATGTTGGTGAGATTCATAGGTTTATAAAATGATATGTTATTTGGTAACCTTAAGTATAAGTGCATGACAAAAGTCACGTGAAAATAAAAATAGTACAATAGCCCTTAAGCTCATGACCCCAAAGCTAGACTGATGAAGTATATGCCCCTCCAGAGTGTTCTGCCAAACACTCTAATATGACAGAAATGAAATGCATCCGTTTGACTGTTGGTATAACTACCACGGATGGAGGCGTCACACTCAATAGATCTATCCACTCACTCTCGCTGACGCATAATTAACGGTCCATGATAAATGAATAGGGGACTTTAACATGGCAGCTAGGTAACTTAAGCATTGTACAAATGATTTGATACGTAGGCCCGTACGAAAATTGGTGCAATGTATTCTCCCTCGCGGGATTTGAAAACAAATAATAAAATGTAATCGGGGCTATGAAAACTCACCTGTAGTGATGGAACAAAATACTATGAAGTGAACAGAAATAACAAGGCGCAACTTCTAGCCGCAACCTATTATGAATGAAGTATAATCTAATTTAGATTATATATTGATGTTATGAATGCATGTGCATATGTTCTCTATACTACTCATAAAGTTTTGAAATGTTTATAATTGTGAAAATTATACTCTATATTATCACACCAAGTCATATAGTGCTATATGTGTTTATATAGTGAAATAATGTTTTATAATAGTCATATAGTGAAAATATAACTTTCGTCGAAATTACTATACTTAGAAAATTTCTGAAAATATTTTTGAACAACATTTCGCAAACACATGGTGTATCTTAGTCGTTATAAACTCATTTTCTACGTTCTATATATCCATGGTTTCGTATTATAGTGAACTAGTAAATTTTTAATAAGTTAGTGCATTTTATTAATGACTAGTGTCCCATTTTATCTAATAAAAATCGTGCATCAGCACACAATTTTCAGAAAATGTCTATTAGATATTCAATATTGTTTTTGGCATAACTTTTTCGTCGTAAATCCAATTTAGTCCATTCAAGCGGCTACGGTTTCATTATAAGATTTACTTTCTGAGTATTTGGTCTAAAATAGGTCATGGGCTACTGATTTCTCCAGGTTTTTAAAAAATGACCAGCCTGTCCCAAATTGTTTAAGACAAAACTTGGTATAACTTGTTGTTATCATATCTTTTTCGTTATAAATCCATTTTTACTCATTCTTGCGGCCATGGCTTCGTCTTAGAATGTATTTTCTATATCTTTGGTCAAAAATTAGTCCATATCTACTGAGTTTACCATATTTTACAAATAAGGTCAGTAGCAAAAACATATTGTTAAAAATGGTTTTTCTAGCTAGTAACTTGTCCAAATTCATCACCAACAACTACAACAATTCCCATAACCTACCATACACCTTCTTAGGGTGTCATGGGTTCCTAAATGTCATTAAACAAGCCTCTTCACCAATAATCACTTAATATTAATTTCTAACTCATAAAGATTATAAAAACATAAAATAGAGTGGTATAAATTAAATATTAACTTGCATGTGTAAATAAAATGAGATGGACATTGTAATATTATGAAAAATAATTTGGTTCACTTACTTGAAGGATTTGGAGATTTTTAAAGATGAAAACCTAAGTACACCTTGGGTGTTTATTTCGAAACCCTAAAAAGGAGTACCAAATAAACTAGAAAATGACTTGATCTTTAAAATTTGATGAATCTTGTTGTTGTTTTTGTTCTTGGCCGAGCACCACCAAGAGAGGAAGAAGAGAAACTTTTATTTTTGATCTAAAATGTTATGTTGCATGTATGTTTGATTAGTTAGGTGTATTGGTTTATATAGTGGGATGTTTTGCTAAGACATGTGTCTTAGACACATGCCAAAAACCGGCCACCTCATAGAGGGGTGGTTGTGTTGCTAGTTTTTGTACATTATTTTGATTACGAGGTACCGTTTAGTGTATAGTTTGAGCGGTTTAGCGTATTTGGGTACCGGGTTAATTAGAAATAGATTTTTATTGGAACTAACATGACAAAATAACGTCATTAAAATTATAACATATAATTTTTGCAAACATTGAGTGTTTTGATAGGTATTGCTTGGTTGGTACAAATATTGTTATAAGTTAATACAAATGAAGGTTTAAAAATATAAACTCTTAAAATATATAATAAACAACCTTTACAATTTTAGTGGCAATATTTATAGTATATAAAAATATTAATGCCATAGTGGGAATTGTTTGGTGAGTTGATAAAAATTATTGATCACTTGTGATTGTTTATTTATAATTATATATAAGTAATTTAAAATAATATATAACTTAAGAGTGGAATAGAATGCACATGATGAAGTGATGATATGTAGACTAACCCTAGTCTATGAAATGTATTATGAATGATGTCTCATGATCATATGGTTAAACCTTCCTGGTTATGAAAAATGAATACCCGAAAACCTAGTAAATTGTGACTGTGACTGTTGCCCACCCAAAAAGGAATCCAGTCCCTGAATTCAGCTGGTGTTGGTCTCTGAAATAGGCTCGGTGAAAAGATGTGGGTATTTGAGTAGCATTTGGTCTTCTCGTTCCCAAGTAAACTCGGGTCCTCTTCGAGAATTCCAGCGAACTTTCACGATAGGAATTCGACTCTGCTTCGGTTGCTTGACCTCACGGTCCATGATTTCTGCTGGTTCCTCCACAAAGTTAAGCTTGTCATCGAGTTGAATTTCTTCTAGCGGGATTACGGATGACTCATCAGAAAGACATTTCTTGAGATTTGAGACATGAAACGTGTTATAAATGTTGCTAAGTTCTGATGGAAGCTCAAGCTTGTAAGCTACCGGACCAATCCTTTCCAGAATCTTAAATGGCCCAATGTACCTCGGGTTCAACTTCCCGTGTTTCCCGAATCGTATCACGCCCTTCCAAGGCGAGACTTTCAACATAACTTGGTCTCCAACCTAAAATTCTAATGGTTTGCGTCGAATATCTGCGTAGCTCTTCTGTCGACTTCTAGCTGTTTCGAGTCTTTCTCGAATCTGAATTATCTTTTCGGTTGTGTCTCGTACCAACTCCGGACCAGTACATTGTACATCATCAACTTCGGCCCAACAAATTGGGGAACGACACTTACGACCATAAAGTGCCTCGAATGGTGCTGCTTTTATGCTTGAATGGTAACTGTTGTTGTAAGAAAATTCGATCAATGGAAAATGGTTAGCCCAACCATTTCCAAAGTCAATCACACATGCTCTCAACATGTCCTCCAGTGTTTGAATTGTCCTTTCGCTCTGACCATCGGTCTGAGGATGGTAGGCAGTGCTCATATCCAACTTGGATCCAAAAGAATCTTGCAATGATTGCCAAAAGTTTGAAGTAAAACGACTATCTCTATCGGAAATGATGGAAATTGGTGCGCCGTGCCTCGAGACTATTTCCTTGACATAAAGTCTAGCGAGCTGATCCCTGGAATAAGTATCTCTAATCGGTATGAAGTGAGCTGATTTGGTGAGACGATCTACTATCACCCAAATAGCATCGTAACCACCTGATGTCTTGGGATGTTTAGTGACAAAGTCCATTGTAATACGTTCCCATTTCCATTGTGGAATCTCCGGTTGCTGAAGTAACCCTGACGGTTTCTAGTACTCGGCTTTCACTTTAGCACAAGTAAGGCATTTGCTAACATACTTAGCTATTTTTGCTTTCATATCCGGCCACCAATAAAGTTTCGTAAGATCCTGATACATCTTATCAGAACCTGGATGAATAGAATACTTTGACTTGTGTGATTCATGCATAATCAACTCTCGTATTCCACCATAGAGAGGTATCCAACTCCGGTCCTTGAAGCACAATACTCCATCTGATCTCTTCACAAAACCATTTTTTTTCTCTCGCATACCATAGAGTTTCTCATTCAGTTGATTTTCTTCCTTAAGTGCCTCAATCTGAGCCTCAAGAATCTTTGATGGTAACGGAGAAATGATTGTCATTCCCAATGACCTGACTCTCAAAGGTTTGAGTCGTTCCTTCCAACTAAGTGCATCAGCCACAACATTGGCTTTCCCCGGGTGATATCGAATCTCTCAGTCGTAATCACTAAGCAATTCTAGCCAATGACGTTGTCTCATATTGAGTTCCTTCTGATCAAGTATATACTGTAAGCTCTTGTGATCTGTAAACACCACGAACTTGGTACCATAAAGATAGTGCCTCCAAATCTTGAGTGCAAAAACCACTGCACCTAACTCTAAGTCGTATGTAGTGTAATTCTTCTCGTGTTTCTTAAGCTGTCGAGATGCATAAGCTATTACCTTCTCATTCTGCATCAACACAGCTCCAAATCCTTTATGTGATGCATCGCAATATACCACGAAGTTCTCAATACCTTCTGGTAGTGCCAAAATTGGCGCGCTACAAAGCTTCTGTTTCAACAACTGAAAAGTGGACTCTTGCTTCTCTCCCTATTCGTATATCTGGTCAGCGGCTTAGTTATCTTAGAAAACCCTTCAATGAACCTTCTATAATATCCGGCAAGTCCTAAGAATTGACGAATCTCTATAGGAGTCTTGGGCGTAGCCCAATCTTTAACTGCCTTGATCTTTGTTGGATCAACTTGTAATCCTTAACTATCAATGACATGGCCAAGAAATTGAACTCTTCGTATCCAAAAATCACACTTCAAAAATTTGGCATACAATTGCTCCTTCTTGAGTAGTTCCAAGATTGTTCTGAGGTGTTCTTCATGCTCTTGCCTATTCTTGGAATAAATCAAGATGTCGTCGATGAATACAATCACAAACTTATCGAGATATGGCTTGCACACCCTATTCATGAGGTCCATGAATACCGCAGGTGCGTTAGTTAATCCGCACGACATTACTTGAAATTCATAATGACCATAACGGGTTCTTAATGTCGTCTTCGGGATATCCTCTTCCCGAACTCTAAGTTGATGGTAACCGGATCTTAAATCGATCTTGGAATAAAAACTAGAACCTTTCAACTGATCGAACAAGTCATCGATTCTGGGGAGTGGATAACGATTCTTCACCGTTAATTTGTTCAACTCACGATAGTCGATGCACATTCTGAAAGATCCATCCTTCTTTTTTACAAACAAAACCGGTGCTCCCCAAGGCGAGGACCTCGAGCTAATGAATCCTTTGTCCAAAAGTTCTTGTAATTGGTTTGACAATTCTTGCATCTCAGAAGGTGCTAGTCGATACGGTGCTCGCGCAACTGGTGCGGCTCCTGGCACTAAGTCGATTTGAAACTCAACTTGCCGTGTAGATGGAAGTCCTGGAAATTCTTCCGAAAAGACTTCTGGAAATTCCTTAACAATTGGCACATCTTCAAGTCGTTTCTCGTCCGACTTCTTCTCAGTGATGTGAGCTAAGAATGCATAACAACCCTTCTTTATGTATTTCTCGGTTTTGATGCATGATATGATACTGAGTCTAGTTCCACTTCGTTCTCCATGAATAACCAAAGTTTCACCGTCATAAGAAAGGTGAACAACTTTTTCATCACAAATGATTCTTGCACGATGTCGGGACAACCAATCCATACCGATAACGACTTCGAAACTTCCAAGTTCTACGGCATGAGGTCTATATTGAATGGATGGTTCAGAAAATTGATAGTGCAACCACGGAAAATGGTGTTGGTGTTAACTAAAGACCCATTAGCTAATTCGACGGTATAGGAAATGTCTAATGTGGTTGGTTCAATATTGAGTAAAGGTGCAAATGCAAGAGAAACAAAACTTCTATCGGCTCCTGAATCAAATAAAATGGATGCATAACGATTATTAACGAGGAACGTACCCGTAACAACATTCGGGTCCTCTCTGACATCTTCTCTTCCCATAACATAAGCTCTTCCCTGAGCCGTTCCACCTTGATTTCCAGTTCCTTGATTCTTTCCCTTTGGACAATTATTCTTATAGTGTCCAACTTCTCCACAACCAGAACATATTCTTGGTTGATTCTGGTTATTCTCCATGCGCGGAGCTTTGCATTCCCTAGTCTGATGACCGACCTTACCGCAGTTACCACAAGGCCTTGGACAATCACTAGGGTTACGATGGGTTTGGCACTAGTTGCACTTGGGTAACTTACCCGCATATCCTTTCCCTTCAGTTGGCCCTGCAGCATAGGCCCTTGCCCCTTCTTGTTTCTTAGGTGGTGGTTGAGTAGCATTCCCATCTTGATTGTAGTCCAACCTCCTCTTGTTGTTGTTGTTATTGTTTGGGTTGTTGTTTTGGTTGTTGTTGTAATTGTTGTTGTAATTGGTGTTGTGAGAACGGTTGTTGTTGTTGTTGACAACGGACTTACTCTTTACCACTTGAACCATGAGTTTTTGAGTTATCCGGATAGCTTCTTCCATTGATTGGGGATCAAAAGAAATCACATCCCCTCGGTTGCTTTCAGGCAGTCCACCAATGAATTTTTCCATCTTTTTCTCATCGTCGGGAACCATAGTTGGGCATAGTGTAGCCAACTCTTGAAACCTCCTAATGTAGGTCTCGATGTCATCACCTTTAGTTACCAGCTCATAGAACTCTGTTTCCAACTTCTTCACCTCAGTACGCGGGCTAAACTTCTTAGTCATCAATTTCTTGAATTGATCCCAGGTGAGCTTGTAGGCATTTTCCATACCAATCGGCTGAGCATAAGAATTCCACCATGACATAGCTTCATCCAGAAGCATACCGGTAGCGAATTTTACCTTGCTGACATCAGGGCAGCTGTACATGAGAAACACATTCTCAGTCTTTACGAACCAGCGAATCAAAGCGACCGCTCCTTCAGTGCCCTTAAACTTGATGGGATCACTAATCTTGAAATCCTTCCAAGTGCATTCACGCCTATTACTGGATTGTTCATTCGTCCTTGTCTGTGAAGCGGTTTCAGCAACCCTTGCAGCTATTTCAGCTCTCTCAATCTCCAAAGCTTCTGCTATACTATCTGATGAGGCGAAAATTGATTCCTTTTTAGGGGGTCATTTAAGCCGGAATTTGAATTTATTTGATCAAATATTGCCCTAAATCGTTCCTTTTGTGATTTTAGGTACTTTTGGAGTGAATTCTGGAAAAGGAAGCATTTTGGACGTTTTTGGAGCATAAAAGTGAAGAAAACGGCAAAGTCTTAATTTTCCTTTCTTGGAACAGTAGCTGACGGCGTCAAGAGCATTTTGATGACGGCGTCAAGAGCAAAAGTGGTGACGGTCTAGTAGAATGTGACGGCGTCAAAGCATGGCCGTCAAGAGTAAAAGTGGTGACGGCCAAGAACAACATTACACATGATGGCGTCAGATCTGGATCTAGGCAGTCCGAGAATATTATGGGCGGCGGGTTGACGGCGTCAGAATTTTCTTCTTGATGCCGTCACCTTAGAAAATCTATATATAGTATTTGTAATTTTCATTAAAAAAGGGAGGACAATATTAGGGACGACTTGAATAAACCCTAGCACGATTTTAACAGTATTTTCAAGGGTTTTCACCCCTTGAATCCTTTCATGTTCAATTAAGATAAGTATCCTTTCAATTCATTCAATATGTCTATGTGTTGTTTGAATATATCTTACGCTTGTCTTGATTTTAACATGCTACGCTAGATCTCTTGTGTGTTTGCTTAGATGTAATGAAACCTAAATGTTGATTATAGGTTGATTGCTTGTTTATAGTTGTAATGGATGAATGATTTCGATGTTAGGCTTAAGAAAACTGGCAGACTTCCATAGTGTAACTTGCTTGAACGTCTTAAGAAACATGAACCAATGCGTACTAAGGTTTTTATGGTTGTATTTAATGCATGAGCGAATTCTAGTGATCCCATGTTAGGAGCTTCTTGCAGGCTCGACATAGGAGTGAAGTAGGAGCTTATAGAGATGGGGAAGTACGTACGCCACCCCACGATTGGTATTAAGGAATATAACCCGTCATCCATGCAACTGTAACAAACTATCAACCTGTAAAAGATATCTAGGGAGTAATGAAATCTAAGTAAACACATTTTTCCCATTTATTGTTCACACCATTAGTTTAATTAGTTTTATTTTTATTTTTTGTTATTTTATTTCGATTGCATCTTAGTTATTGGGTTAGTTGACTAGCAACTAATTCCGCCCACTCTTCCAAAAACCGAGATTTTACTTGCTTTTCATAAAATATAAAAATACAAAAAGAATCATCCCTCACCTCTAGACCTAGTTTTTAGGCTTTCTAATCCTAGCGACACTATTCCTGAGTTGAACGATCAATCCCCCGGTACTTGTCACTATACTATACTACAACGATCAGGTACACTGCCTGGTGGGGGTTGTAAGCTTCTCGAGATCCCTCGAGAGGTAAAGCCTGGTGCAATTCCCACGCATCAAGTTTTTGGCGCCGATGCCGGGGAATAATTATTGTCTAGGTTAGAATTTCTTTTTATTAGCTCTACTCATTAGATTCCTATCGAGTGATATTTTATTTTTCTTTTTATTAGCTTTCTCGTAGTCTATCTTTTCTTTGTGTCTTTGTTCGTAAAAACCTTTCCATTGACTCTTCCGTTCACCATTATGGAGAACGTGAACCCACCAAGTCCGACACTAGAGTTTTACCAGAAAAAATATAATTACACCAGTTTGGATATACCAAGATGGGGGAATGAAATGAGGAGGACAAGATCTTATATTGATTTTATTGAGTACCTTGAGAAAAGAGGCCAAGTGCATAAGACTTTTAAAGAATTCACCTTAGGAGCTCCATCAACCCCTCAAAATGCCTCACTTAGTGAAACCTATGCACCATATGAGCCTTCACCTAGGATAGTTTCGTATGAGCCACCTAGCTGCATGTCATGGTTAGGCACTACCATAATACAGGATGAACCCATAGGTGACCTTGATGTGATGAAGGATGTAGCCGAATATGATCACATTGATAAAAAAGACCTAGGTTTTATGATCGATGATGATGAATCTCAAGAAACACATGATGAATCTTTTGGGCAATTTGAATATAGCAGTCAGAATATTGAGGATGATCCTTATGATTCGGATATAGAAGTTGAGATGCCTAGAGAAGCACTTGAGATACTTGGGAAAATGTTAGGGTTAGATTATAATAAAACACATGTTGAGGATATAGGTGATCTTGACACAAGGAATGATGAAGTAAATAACATAAGCTCACAAAGTACCCCACGAGTCCTACCATCGTTTGAGGCATACACATCAAACGTGACTTACCCGGAAGAAGTAGAAGAAAATTTAGGAATCCCAATGGAGGTAGAACCCTTGGACCAAGCACCACTAGAGGATATAGGTTTGAATACTTATAGTGATAACCTTACTCTTAGTTCTAGGGAAGTTCCTAGTTTTGATGAACCAGAGCCTCAACCAAAACCGTTACCTAATCTTCCATCCATGGATGAAAATTTAGGAATTGAAATAGGTTCCGATCCACCCATCAAACCATATAGTCCGGGTAGTCTTAGGACAAAGGTAGTGGACTCTAAGCCTTGTAGAGAGGAAGCCAATATAGGAGTGGAAAATGACCTTACATGCTTACATCACCCATTTATGATTGATCACAAGAAACATTATGGGTTTAAACCGGGTTTATTAGGTCAAGATGGATTCCCAACTAGGAGTCTCTTGAAGTTGATTGAAAATGATCCCTTTCTAGGAGAAAATCTTAATTCACCCATTAACCCGATTGAATTAGGTAAGGTTATGATGATAGGAGCACACCCCTTTGAGCATATAATTCATCCACCACTCTTTTCTCACGTGGCATACTTCCACCCTAAGGATGTGTATCGCTACTTCCACCCGCACTTAATCCTAAGTGTAGGGAAAACCTCCCTTCTTTCCGTTAAATAAGGGTAGAGTCAGGCTCGTGACTCGAACAAAAACAAGCGCTTCTTGGGAGGCAACCCAAGCCCGTTTTATTTGTTTGATTTTTAATTGTTTGAATGTTATTTGTTTCCATATGCATGCTTTATTTTTATTGTTGGTAGATCATGTTTCAAAATAAAATGGTGAAAATACTTTATTTTGTCGTTTGACTTCGTCTTAACTTCATCAAAAGGTATTTCGCAAAAGATAAGTGTAAGGGGAAACCCCAAATATGTTTTTAAGAAACAAAATTGATCAGGATTCTTCACAATATTAAATGGACATGTATATTCGTAATTGTTTGAGTCAAATGCTTGTATCGAGTCATAATGATGTTTTGCAGGATTTTCCAGGAAGTAAGACATAAGTTTTTCCAGAAATTTTCCGAAAACTTAACGTAAGGATTTCTGCATATCACTTCTGACGGCGTCAGGAAGAGATTCCTGACGGCGTCATGTGTAAAATTCTGGAAATTTTGCTAGTTTTGTTTTTCTCACGGAGTCTTAAAGTTTTTGTTAATTCTTTAGTCTTATAAACTCCAGGAAATCTGCAAACACTCATTCCACAATCATTATATCTTACGTTGTTTTCTAGGATTTGTTAGTATATATAGATTGCCGCCGATTTTACGCGAGGTTGCCTTGTTTGTTTTCTCAGGTTTAACAGGTTATATATGACAAGAAGATGATTTATTTTTCTGGAAGGGAAGCTTTGATTGTTCATTTTCTTGGAGGAAGATCTGACCTTGTTACCGCACTATCCACACCGAACGAATCAGGGGAGTATTTGATTTCATTCCTTTACCTATTTCACTTTAACATTTTTTAATTGAACATTGGGGACAATGTTCATCCTAAGTGTAAGGGGAGGGTAAATTGATGATACCTTATAGGATACACTTTCACTTGAGTTTGTTTGTTCGATGGTAGGTGTGTAATAAAACTAAGAGAAATACTTGTTAGTGTAATTTTAGCGCCAAATTTAAAATTTTTTACAACATTTAGGAGTGAAATTTTAGCCTTAGCAAGCGTCTCATGGATAGGAGTCGTATGACTAGCACAAAACCGTATCATTCTGAAAAATTTTCCACCCAAATATGTGAGGTTCGCCTTTAGATTTGATAGGAAAAGCATTTACTATTAGTGCTTATGAGTGTACCGGTAGCATTTAGATTCTAGAACTTGCGTTAGTGATGCATCCCGAGACCGCTAGTGAGACTACATTTGTGTAGTAGGATTTACTACATGATAAGAGGCATTAGGATCACCCTTGTGTTAAACCCGTATCATAATTACTTGACCATTTAAGTCATATTACTTGGCTAGTTAAGTCAATTAATTTTTCCCACACCCTTAGCGTTGTACTCATTTTTAGTACACGAAACCCCTAGTACACCCCTCCGAGCCTATCTTTTCGTTTCTAACTTTAAGCATCTTACTTAAAGGAAGAATTTGTTACACCCTACTTAAATGTACACCCAAATCGCTTTAGCCTTCCGTGTATGGACTCATATTTAGTGCATTATTGTTATTTGTTTAAACCCTTAGTTAATTATCTAATTGATTACATGGTTGCTAAGTCGAGTCATATCCTTGTACATATTGTTTTGGGACGATTGAGACTCATGGGTAAAGTACTTATGTTATGGAGTAATGGGGAAGAATATCATATTATTACCCCCATATGTGCGTTAACCTTAAAAGTACTCAAAGTGTTTTGATTATCTTGATTCGAGTCATTAGATTAGTTTATTGTAAAGTATGTAAAAGTTCAAGTGTAAGGGGAATGTTCATTCCCTATGATGTATTATTTTGGATGGTAGGGTAAGAGTGTATGCAAAAAAAAAAAAAAAAAAAAAAAAAAAAAAAACGGACTAACATCCCATTTCATTCTATGTTTATTTTATGTTTTTGTTATTTTTCATTTATTAGCTTAAGTCGAGTCTAGTCTTGGCTTAGCAACGCCATATTGTACATGTAATTAACCAAGATGATTAACTCGCCACCAGTAGAGATTGCCTTTATCCAACAAAACCGTGTATTCCATATCCCTACACCTAACGTTATAACCCTTTTAAAAGACCTCTTTGATAGTTTATCCTAGGTGCTTACGCCACGTGGTGGAGGTTTGATCCTTTCCCAAGCCTATGGTAATCTATTCTGCTATGACAGGTAGTGAGAGATGTTTCCCATTTCCATATTGTGATTTATACTTTATTACACCCGAGAGATGTAAGTATCTAAACACTATTTGTGAGGTGCTAGTGTATGACCTCCGTGCTTGACTTTGGTCTTTAGTGGAACGATTATTTGTTGTAATTACTTTTATATTAGTGTTAAATGACCCCTAGCTTGTATTTTGATTAGAATAAAAGCGCATTTGCTTGAGGACAAGCAAATCTCAAGTGTAAGGGTATATGATGAGGCGAAAAATGATCCGTTTTTAGGGGGTCATTTAAGCCGGAATTTGAATTTATTTGATCAAATATTACCCTAAATCGTTCCTTTTGTGATTTTAGGTACTTTTGGAGTGAATTCTGGAAAAGGAAGCATTTCGAACGTTTTTGGAGCATAAAAGTGAAGAAAATGGCAAAGTTTTAATTTTCCTTTCTTGGAACAGTAGCTGACGGCGTCAAGAGCATTTTGATGACGGCGTCAAGAGCAAAAGTGGTGACGATCCAGTAGAATGTGACGGCCTCAAAGCATGGCCGTCAAGAGTAAAAGTGGTGACGGCCAAGAACAACATTACACATGACGGCGTCAGATCTGGATCTAGGCAGTCTGAGAATATTATGGGCGGCGGGTTGACGGCGTCAGAATTTTCTTCTTGACGCCGTCACCTTAGAAAATCTATATATAGTCTTTGTAATTTTCATTCAAAAAGGGAGGACAATATTAGGGACGACTTGAATAAACCCTAGCACGATTTTAACAGTATTTTCAAGGATTTTCACCCCTTGAATCCTTTCATGTTCAATTAAGATAAGTATCCTTTCAATTCATTCAATATGTCTATGTGTTGTTTGAATATATCTTACGTTTGTCTTGATTTTAACATGCTAGGCTAGATCTTTTGTGTGTTTGCTTAGATGTAATGAAACCTAGATGTTGATTATGGGTTGATTGCTTGTTTGTAGTTGTAATGGATGAATGATTTCGATGTTAGGCTTAAGAAAATTGGCAGACTTCCATAGTGTAACTTGCTTGAACGTCTTAAGAAACATGAACCAATTCGTACTAAGGTTTTTATGGTTGTATTTAATGCATGAGCGAATTCTAGTGATCCCATGTTAGGAGCTTCTTGCAGGCTCGACATAGGAGTGAAGTAGGAGCTTATAGAGATGGGGAAGTACGTACGCCACCCCACGATTGGTATTAAGGAATATAACCCGTCATCCACGCAACTGTAACAAACTATCAACCTGTAAAAGATATCTAGGGAGTAATGAAATCTAAGTAAACACATTTTTCCCATTTATTGTTCACACCACTAATTTAATTAGTTTTATTTTCATTTTTTGTTATTTTATTTTGATTGCATCTTAGTTATTAGGTTAGTTGACTAGCAACTAATTCCGACCACTCTTCCAAAAACTGAGATTTTACTTGCTTTTCATAAAATATAAAAATACAAAAAGAATCATCCCTCACCTCTAGACCTAGTTTTTAGGCTTTCTAATCCTAGCGACACTATTCCTGAGTTGAACGATCAATCCTCCGGTACTTGTCACTATACTATATTACAACGATCAGGTACACTGCCTGGTGGGGGTTATAAGCTTCTCGAGATCCCTCGAGAGGTAAAGCCTGGTGCAATTCCCACGCATCACTATCCCTGACCAGCTTGCGGATAGCGGCTTGTGTCATAGTTGATGTTTCCGGTACAACCTTACCCTTCCTTGGCGCCATATTTATGATAATTCACAACGGAAAATAACCATTAGGAAAATCATAATAAAAATAGTCACCGTACAAAATGTACACACCCACGATATGTATATATACAACCACGACAAGTATAATTACTACCACGACATGTATAAATACAACCACAACATGTATAAATACAACCACAACATGTATATGTACAATAACAGTAAAGAGCAACCACGAAACATCATAAATATAATCACAACACATGAATATAATACATGAAAATTTCGGCCTACATGGACCGATATAATAGATAGAACAACCATTCCAACATAGTAGAGTCATACTTGATACATTTGTTTGTACAACAACCAAAAGAAAACAAGTTCTTTAAACTATGTCACACACCCCGGGACTAGGAAAATAGTAAAAGCTAACATAATATAAGTCTATGCCTATTCTCCTCCGGGTGCTCCACTAGGTGCTCCAGGTGCACCAGGTCCTCCCCTAAGGCGGCGGATCACTCAATCCATCGCAACAACAATCTCCTCCAGGTGCTCAACTCGGAGCTGGAGAGCAGCCTCCCTGTTCTCCACAACTGTCAACCTATCCTGAGCTAAAGCTAACTGATGTGCCTGTTGTCCCTGTGCCTCGTGGGTCATCTGTGCTCTATTACGTATCTCTGGCAACTCATCCCTCAACTGCTCAATCTGCTCATGATGCTCCATCTATCGTGTCTAGCCCATGATAAGACACATCAATACCAACTCTACCTAAGACTAATCCATCAACCTCCTCCTCGACCACCTCAAGTCGACTAGTGAGGGTCTCATCTACCCGATAACTCAACCTATCAATCTGCCCCTGCTGGTCTCCTAACTGGGCATCCAAAGTAAGAGCAGTAGGCCCTCTCGCGGCAGTTGCTCGAGAGCTCTCACCTATGTGATATAGTGGGGGTGGTGGAATGTATGAGGTCTCAGTAATGGGTGATGTTGGAGTAGTGAACCTCGCACGCTTCTTGAGCGGCAAAGGTAGAGTAGGTGTAGGAGTAGTGGTAGGTGTAGCTGATGGTAGAGGTGATGTATGAGTAGTAGGAATCCTAGGAGTAGGGTAACAATGCGTACACTCTTCCTAGCGCCTATGATCGTCTTGCGACGGGGAAACATGAGAGTCAGTTCCGGGTGAACAGAAGTAGTAGGTGATGATGGATCTGAAGGTGCAATTGTAACTGCCGGTGGTGCAATAGGAGAAATCTGGGGAGTAGGAGCAACCTCGTCCTCCTTGAAGGGCTTAGTGTCCTCACCCGATGCCAAAAGTGGTGACAAGGGTGCTGGATGAATGGGTGGTATAATAGCAGTGGAAGACATAACGTCCTCAACTTCAGTGTTTGAGGAAAGTATGATAAAGCTCGAGTCTGAAGACATGTCTCTGTGACAATCAATGTGAAATGAAATGAATAACCCGTGTAATGAAATCACCTAAAATAATAAATATGCACTTACGATGTAATGATGAGATGCTATGATGATGTGGTTATAGTCTAGGGTCCATGATACATCCTAGTTCGCTATAACCTTAGCTCTGATGCCAATCTATCACACCCTGAATTTACCTGAATGGCAGCGGAATGGAATACCTGGGTGCAACGTCCATAGCATCACATACAAGGTTATATTGAACGATCTAAAGTGTCGTTTTGAAAATACATCGTTTGATTTATTTAAAACATTCAGAGTTACAAAACATAGGTCCCAAAGCTTGAAAAGTTTGCCGAAATAAGTTTGGTACAATTAAACGATATTATAAAAGTGCATGAAAATCCAAAATGAAACGCGTCATCCTTGCTACTCAATGTAATGACTCCATGCATGCCATGAAGGATATGTCTTAGTTACCTGAAAATACATTGCTAAAACGGTCAACAAATATGTTGGTGAGATTCATAGGTTTATAAAATGATATGTTATACGGTAACCTTAAGTATAAGTGCATGACAAAAGTCACGTGAAAAACAAAAATAGTACAATAGCCCTTAAGCTCATGACCCCGAAGCTAGATTGATGAAGTATATGCCCCTCCAGAGTGTTCTGCAAACACTCTAATATGACAGAAATGAAATGCATCCGTTTGACTGTTGGTATAACTACCACGGATGGAGGCGTCACACTCAATAGATCTATCCACTCACTCTCGCTTACGCATAATTAACGGTCCATGATAAATGAATAGGGGACTTTAACATGGCAGCTAGGTAACTTAAGCATTGTACAAATGATTTGATACTTAGGCCCGTACAAAAATTGGTGCAATGTATTCTCCCCCGTGGGATTTGAAAACAAATAATAAAATGTAATCGGGGATATGAAAACTCACCTGTAGTGATGGAACAAAATACTATGAAGTGAACTGAAATAACAAGGAGCAACTCCTAGCCGCAACCTATTATGAATGAAGTATAATCTAATTTAGATTATATATTGATGTTATGAATGCATGTTCATATGTTATCTATACCACTCATAAAGTTTTGAAATGTTTATAATTGTGAAAATTATACTTTATATTATCACACCAAGTCATATAGTGCTATATGTGCTTATATAGTGAAACAATGTTTTATAATAGTCATATAGTGAAAATATAACTTTCGTCGAAATTACTATACTTAGAAAATTTCTGAAAATTGTTTTGAATAACATTTCGCAAAACAAGGTGTATCTTAGTCGTTATAAACTCATTTTCTACGTTCTCTATATCCATGGTTTCGTATTATAGTGAACTAGTAAATTTTTAATAAGTTAGTGCATTTTATTAATGAGTAGTGTCCCATTTTATCCAATAAAAATCGTGCATCAGCACACAATTTTTAGAAAATGTCTATTAGATATTCAATATTGTTTTTGGCATAACTTTTTCGTCATAAATCCAATTTAGTCCATTCAAGCGGCTACGGTTTCGTTATAAGATTTACTTTCTAAGTATTTGGTCTAAAATAGGTCATGGGCTACTGATTTCTCCAGGTTTTTAAAAAATGACCAGCCTGTCCCAAATTGTTTAAGACAAAACTTGGTATAACTTGTTGTTATCATATCTTTTACGTTATAAATCCATTTTTACTCATTCTTGCGGCCATGGCTTCGTCTTAGAATGTATTTTCTATATCTTTGGTCAAAAATTAGTCCATATCTACTGAGTTTACCATATTTTACAAATAAGGTCAGTAGCAAAAACATATTGTTAAAAATGGTTTTTCTAGCTAGTAACTTGTCCAAATTCATCACCAACAACTACAACAATTCCCATAACCTACCATACACATTCTTAGGGTGTCATGGGTTCCTAAATGTCATTAAACAAGCCTCTTCACCAATAATCTCTTAATATTAATTTCTAACTCATAAAGATTATAAAAACATAAAATAGAGTGGTATAAACTAAATATTAACTTGCATGTGTAAATAAAATGAGATGGACATTGTAGTATTATGAAAAATAATTTGGTTCACTTACTTGACGGATTTGGAGATTTTTAAAGATGAAAACCTAAGTACACCTTGGGTTTTTATTTCGAAACCCTAAAAAGGAGTACCAAATAAACTAGAAAATGACTTGATCTTTAAAATTTGATGAATCTTGTTGTTGTTTTTGTTCTTGGCCGAGCACCACCAATAGAGGAAGAAGAGAAACTTTTATTTTTGATCTAAAATGTTATGTTGCATGTATGTTTGATTAGTTAGGTGTATTGGTTTATATAGTGGGATGTTTTGCTAAGACATGTGTCTTAGACACATGCCAAAAACCGGCCACCTCAAAGAGGGGTGGTTGTGTTGCTAGTTTTTGTACATTATTTTGATTACGGGGTACCGTTTGGTGTATAGTTTGAGCGATTTAGCATATTTTGGTACCGGGTTAATTAAAAATAGATTTTTATTAGAACTAACGTGACAAAATAACGTCAGAAAAATTATAACATATAATTTTTGCAAACATTGAGTATTTTGATAGCTATTGCTTGGTTGGTACAAATATTGTTATAAGTTAGTATAAATGAAGGTTTAAAAATATAAACTCTTAAAATATAAAATAAATAACCTTTACAATTTTAGTGGCAATATTTATAGTATATAAAAATATTAATGCCATAGTGGGAATTGTTTGGTGAGTTGATAAAAATTATTGATCACTTGTGATTGTTTATTTATAATTATATATAAGTAATTTGAAATAATATATAACTTAAGAGTGGAATAGAATGCACATGATGAAGTGATGATATGTAGACTAACCCTAGTCTATGAAATGTATTATGAATGATGTCTCATGATCATATGGTTAACCCTTCCTGGTTATGAAAAATGAATACCCGAAAACCTAGTTTACGTGAAATGATGATTAGTAAATGATGAATTGAAATCTGTGAATAATAAATTGTCAAGACTTGGGAAAATAACCTGAAATTGTGAATTGTGACATGTGGCGGAGGCTATAGCGGCGATATCAGAATTCTTTTCTTTGTAATTTCAATACGAAGCCAATGACGCTCACGGTGTCAATTAACTCCTTACGGTTTCGGAGTTATGGATGAAACTTTGGGATATATATATATATATATATATATATATATATATATATATATATATATATATATATAACTGGAGGCGTTTGACCATTTTTTGCCAAATAATCATGGTCAATGCCCAGTCATCAAGTTTTGAGCTCCATGTCATCACTATTTACATTTTCGGTGTCCATGTCAGCAATATTTTGCCATGTCATCTTAGCAAATAAATTCGGATTTATTAAAAAAAGTCCATTGTGGGATTCGAACCATGGACCTCTTGATTGGTTATCATGTATTTTTACCGCTAGACCAAGTTGATTTTTGAATTAAATCCTACAAAACTAAATATATAATGTTTACCAAGTATTAATAATGCATATTTTTTCCTTATAAAACCTATGCATGACATTTATTAGGGTTTTGTTTCACATAGGAAAAAAAAGGTACGCCCTCTTCTCCCTCCAACCCTTTCTTTGTCATGAAGGATTATGTGTTATTACCGAGTGATAAAATTCTTACCTTTATTGTAGTATATTAAATTCCAGTATTCACAGTTTTCTTGATCACTTTTGTTTTTTTATAGTGATGGTGTTAGTTCTCTATATTCGGCATATGAATTGCTCTAATATGTTGAATATGCAGTTGGAGATCACCGATTTTCTTCCTGTAGTCCTTTTAGTTTTTTACTTCAGTGTATCTCATATCAAAGATGTTATTGAATTAGTATATGCATGCATGTATCTTAGTCCTCACCTCTTCTATAATTTTGTTTGATCTCCAGTTTGCAGATAAGTCATTTGACATTGTTTTTAATAAATCAGGTTTAGATGTTTTATTAATGAAGCCTTAGCATGGTCCTACGTTGGGGAACCAATGCGCATCAGAGGATTGTAATGCTCGATTTTTAATGGAGTTTGTAAATAATACATTATGTTATTTTTCTTACATTTATTTTCCTATGATTTAGTTTAAAATTAGATTAGCAGCTTTGTTTTGGATCTCTCAAAGGACCAAGAATCTTGAGGTTCCAGGTGAAAAGAAATTGGCATGGTTGAATATTATCAACAAGCTATTTCTGTGGCTAATCTTGGAGGAATTACAAGGATTTCACTCAAATCTCAGCCTCAAAAGTTCCCCTTAGGTACAATTTTCAGTTATTTTATTTTCCAAATTATAAAGTTTTCTTCTACAGTTCCTGAATATTATATTTAAGGTGATCTTATAGTAGCTTTCGAGTTATTAATCGAGTAATTATTAATTACACATACATGTTAATGACTGAGTTTCAAGCAAGTCATCATTGTATGTTGATATCGTATATCGGAAAGGAAACTGTTAGCTTATGTTTCAACAGTTTGCTTTTCGCTGGTGGCATTGGTATATTTAAGGGGTTGGTTTTATATTTTGGATGAGGAGTGTTTCTCAATCTCATAGGTATATTAGCGGTAAGCTTTTTGTTGAGTACAATCTGTGTTTCGAAGTTCCTGAATATTATATTTAAGGTGATCTTACAGTAGCTATTTGAAATATCTTCTATCTTAGAAGACTCAGCGGGTGCAGCATCTAGGCAGAATGAACACGGGATTTATAGGTGGCCCAGATGCAGGATTCGGTTCAATGTCATCACTCAATGGACTTGATCTTCAAGCTTTAGCCGCAAGTGGCCAACTTGGTTAAGTCCCTCCACAAAGTCTTGCAACTATTCAAGCTGTGGCTCTTGACAGGTAACTTGAAGTCTCCTATATCTGACTATATATGCTGCTCAAGCTGCTGATTAAGTTTGACTTGCTGAGTTAACACGGTATTCAGGGAAATCAAAGGAGAAAACAACTATTATTAAGATTCAAACAGCTTTTCATGGCTACTTGGTATGTCAATATTGTATCCAAATGTATCTTAAAATATCCAATGTCCTAATATAATCTGGATTACTTTTTTTTATCTACTGATTTATATATGTAGGCAATAAGGGCTTTGAGGGCATTAAGAGGGTTTGTGAGGTTGAAAACACTAATGCTACTTATGTATATAGGTTTAGCGAAAGTTCAGTCCCATAATACTTTAAATATTTTAATAGCCCGTGCATTTATGAGTGCTTTTTTACAGAAGGTAAAAAAGAAAATATGTATATATATGTTTATGTCATGTTGCATCTCTCATGGTTGTATTTGTTTCCAGGTACAACGGTTCAACTATCGTAAATATCCCAATTGAGGAGGCTAATCTATAAGGCTGATACTTTTGCTAAAGGCTTCCTTGGTAAGTGTTTGTTACTCATTTACTGTAGCAATGGGCGGTCGGGCAACGGGTCAAAATGAGTATTTTTTCCACCCGCCTATAAAATATTTTAAATCTGAAACTTTTAGCATATGCAATGAGTAACATAAATATGAGATCGTGAAGAAACTACAGGAGATGAAACATATATGTGGAACGACAAGCATAACAGTCATGAATGTATGTGTACGTGATTAAGGGGGTGTTTTGGAAAGCTGAAATAGCATATCAACCTATGTTATATGAAAACACAATACAAGAGATGGTGCTCGACTTTTCTAATCAACTAATTACCAATAAGTAAACGTCTTTTAAGGGTTGTTTGGGACTACTTATTTAAGGGATTATGAGTACAATCTGTGTTTCCATGTTCCTGAATATTATATTTAAGGTGATCTTACAGTAGCTATTTGAAATATCGTCTATCTTAGAAGATCCAGTGGGTGTAGCATCTAGGCGGAATGAACATGGGATTTATGGGTGGCCCAGATGAAGGATTCAGTTCATTGTCATCACTCAATGGACTTGATCTTCAAGCTTTAGCCGCAAGTAGCCAACTTGGCCAAGTCCCTCCACAAAGTCTTGCAACTCTTCGAGGTCTGTAACGCTCGATTTTTAATGGAGTTTGTAAATAATACATTATGTTATTTTTCTTACATTTATTTTCCTATGATTTAGTTTAAGGTTAGCCTAGCAGCTTTGTTTTGGATCTCTCAATGGACCAAGAATCTTGAGGTTCCAGGTGAAAAGAAATTGGCATGGTTGAAGATTATCAACAAGCTATTTCTGTGGCTAATCTTGGAGGAATTACAAGGATTTCACTCAAATCTCAGCCTCAAAAATTCCCCTTAGGTTTAATTTTCAGTTATTTTATTTTCCAAATTATAAAGATTTCTTCTACAGTTCCTGAATATTATATTTAAGGTGATCTTATAGTAGCTTTCGAGTTATTAATCGAGTAATTATTAATTACACATACATGTTAATGACTGAGTTTCAAGCAAGTCATCATTGTATGTTGATATCGTATATCGGAAAGGCAACTGTTAGCTTCAGTTTCAACAGCTTTGCTTTTCGCTGGTGGCATTGGTATATTTAAGGGGTTGGTTTTATATTTTGGATGAGGAGTGTTTCTCAATCTCATAGGTATATGGCGGTAAGCTTTTTGTTGAGTACAATCTGTGTTTCGAAGTTCCTGAATATTATATTTAAGGTGATCTTACAGTAGCTATTTGAAATATCTTCTATCTTAGAAGACTCAGCGGGTGCAGCATCTAGGCAAAATGAACACGAGATTTATAGGTGGCCCAGATGCAGGATTCGGTTCAATGTCATCACTCAATGGACTTGATCTTCAAGCTTTAGCCGCAAGTGGCCAACTTGGTTAAGTCCCTCCATAAAGTCTTGCAACTATTCAAGCTGTGGCTCTTGACAGGTAACTTGAAGTCTCCTATATCTCTGACTATATATGCTGCTGAAGCTGCTGACTAAGTTTGACTTGCTGAGTTAACTCGGTATTCAGGGAAATCAAAGGAGAAAACAACTACTATTAAGATTCAAACAACTTTTCATGGCTACTTGGTATGTCAATATTGTATATAAATGTATCTTAAAATATCCAATGTCCTAATATAATCTGGATTACTTTTTTTTTATCTACTGATTTATATATGTAGGCAATAAGGGCTTTGAGGGTATTAAGAGGGCTTGTGTGGTTGAAAACACTAATGCTACTTATGTATATAGGTTTCGCGAAAGTTCAGTCCCATAATACTTTCAATATTTTAATAGCCCGTGCATTTATGAGTGCTTTTTGACAGAAGATAAACAAGAAAGTATGTATATATATATATGTTTATGTCATGTTGCATCTCTCATGGTTGTATTTGTTTCTAGGTACAACGGTTCAACTATCGCAAATATCCCAATTGAAGAGGCTAATCTAGAAGGCTGATACTTTTGCTAGAGTCTTCCTTGGTAAGTGTTTGTTACTCATTTACTGTAGCAATGGGTGGTCGGGCAATAGTTCAAAATGAGTATTTTTTCACCGCCTATAAAATATTTTAAATATGAAACTTTTAACATATGCAATGAGTAACATAAATATGAGATCGTGAAGAAACTCGAGGAGATGAAGCATATATGTGGAACGACAAGCATAACCGTCACGAATGTATGTGTATGTGATTAAGGGGGTTTTCGGGAAAGCTGAAATAGCTTATCAACCTATGTTATATGAAAACACAATGCAAGAGATGGTGTTCAACTTTTCTAATCAACTAATTACCAATAAGTAAACATCATTTAGGGGTCATTTGGGACTACTTGTGTAAGGGATTATATGCTTATCACATTATTTTAAAGCAGATAAGCAATTCCTAACACTATTGAAAATTGCTTCTATTCTTCTTCTCTTTTTTTTCATCAACTACTCAAAAAGGGATTAGTGACTTGCATGCTAAGAAGGTAGATGGAAGCAAGAGTGAGGAAAGGAAAAAGGCATTTATGGTTATTGGGATTAACACTGCTTTTAGCAGCAGAAGGAGACATGTTGAAAATCGCTAAATCTTTATGTTTTTTGACTAGGTGATTTCACGCCAGAAAAACGTGTATACAGAAAACTACACCATCGGTACTCAGGTTCACGGTTTGGAGGGCGATTTGAATAGGCCCTACCTATAACATTAAGCCTCTTATTTGCAGTTTCTGGATGTAACTCCACTACTGGGATATAGTTACTCTTAAGTTATAGCATGTCAAAGAGAGTAAATATAAAACTACATTGAATATGTTTTTAAAATTGTCCTCTTTTTTATATATTTTTATGAACATTCCATGTATAAATATAAGTATAGTTCATCTTTTACAATTTTTGATACCGTTAAATTCTAAAGTTTGTTTATTGATGCAAACCATATATCATATGTATATAAGAATTACAAGTCGAGATACAAGAATGCTTCAAAAGCATAAATGAGCAATTTGGTAAGCCTGGGTATCCACCTATAGTTTACATTGACACACCTTTGGATATCAATGAACGAGTTGCATATTACACTATAGCAGAGTTTGTTGTTGTTTCAGTAGGCTTTTGATGATATGATATAATCGAGTACTTTTACTAAATTTGCAGGCTCAAGACATGGGAATTTAATCAAACTAAAAAGCTATGGAGGCACTCAAGAAACATCTCATGTAAGTCGGGCCAAGTGAAAACTTCCAAGTTCTACATTTGATTATTATTAAGTTCATTTACTTTACATTGTCATTAATAACCTTTTATGCACCTAACTTACTAATTTGACCATGATGTGAAACAGTGAACAAGTCGAGCTAGAACCGGTAGCTGCGGCCAGAATTGACAACATCACAACTCAAGCTGCAACACCCAACACAACAGTTCCATTTGACCCTGTTGAGAAGATCAAAACCGGTTTCGCAACATTCAAGAGAGAGAAATACATGTAATTTCTGAATGAACATTGCTCGCAGCTATATACTGACTTTTTTTAATCATTACTCTAGATAACATTAATTTCTACATGGGTGTGCAGAACAAACCCAACCATGAACGATGAACTTTCCAAAGGCTAGAGTCCAAAGGTACAAGTCATGTTCTACCCTCGATATTCAGCCCATTCTCAATCATTGCTATGGTGAAACCCATAAAACTAGAGGATCCATTAGCGGTAGCATTATGACAGGTTAGTAATGAGACAAAGCAACTTTGGGGTTGGTTGACCTAAAATATTTTTGTACGGAATTTAAAATTTTATAAATTTTATTTTGTGAATAATGGTTATAAAAATTATATTATTTAAATAACGTATGGAAGCTCAAAATTATTTAATATATACTTCAAAATACAATTTCGATGACTTTTGAGGGTTTGACCTGTTTCTTTAAAGTCATTTTTTACCTGTTTGAAAAACATAACCCAAATCGGCTAACTCTCAAGATTTCATATATGTTTTAAAAATATAGATGTACACATAAAACTCTCATGTTGTAGTGTAGAAACTAATAGCTATTTTGTATGGCATTTCATGGTCTTTGCACGCTTAGACTCGCGTGTTTACCCATCACATGTTTGTTTAAATTTATTTTTGTAATTATTATTGCCATCCGATTAATGTGTACACATTGTTAACCAAATTATTTCTTCATTTTTTTTGCAAAAACAGACTAGATATGCTGGAGGTGGAGCTGTTGTTGAGTATGCAGCTTTGCATCTAAAGGTAATTTATACACCCTGTTAACAAAAAAATCAAGAAACAAGAACTATACCAATTATTTTGTCCAACACGGGTAAAATGGGTGCATTGGATAATAGGTTTAAGTGGTAACTTTGGTATGGGTCAAAATGGGTAGAATTTATACACCAATAACCGGTTCATATTCTTCATCAAAATAGACATGTATGGTTTGCAAGTTAGAAGAAACCACTGTATAAAGTTGGAGGTGGAGGGACGATGAAGTTGCAGCTCTTCCACTAGAGGGTATGAAGGGTCTGGCATATGCGATTTGAAAAAGGGCTTTTAACTTGAAACGAGGTGTCATTGGCTCTATGTCGGGTTAGTTGTTCCTTTTAAAATGACAAATAACAAGTATTTGAATCTTACTTTCTGTCTACCTTTGCTATTAACCTTATGGTTTTCTACCTAGAACTTACATAAATCATCATATCCAAGTATAAAAATGAATATTTCTGATTTAAATTTAGCATATAGATTTGTTTATTTAGTTTCTAAACCAATTATTTAGAAAAATGGCCACTCACACTAGATTTTTTGGAATGTCTGAACCATCAGATGGCACATTGATGTAAGGAAAAAAGTTTTAGCAGTAGAAGACATACACTTGGTTTAAGCTATACTAACTTTATTTTAATGTTGTGTCATTACAGTTAGCAATCTAGCAGTAGAAGGCAATTTCTCATGCCGGAAATGATGCATATACATGTAACTAACACCATTCTCAAGCATTGGCAACAAGAGTTAGGGTCCACGTTCTATTTTGTCTACTGATCAGAAAAAAGACTTGTTGTGGAACAAGGTCTGTTTAGAGCCGTCAACGGTTTCATTTTCTGGTGAGTCTAGATACCTGACACCTCTTTGGGTGTCTCGAAGTGAGGAACCCCTGGATGAATTCTATAGAACTAAATCACCCCCAAGGATAAGAGCTGCTCTAAAGCTGTTAGCCTTCCGTGTGCCACATATTCTAGTCCAGTTTTGGTCGGCTCGTGATGTTGGGAAACACCAACTACTTACAACTATAGATCAACCATTCGGTCTTGGTTTACCCGTTGAAGAACTCAGTTTTTATAGAAAGGAGTCTGAGCGGAATGTATTTCTTGTGTATAAGGATGATGAAGAACAAGATATTAGTCCTCCAGCACGAGTTTTTAGGCGAGGATTACCAGAGTGGACTTCTGATCTAACTAATTACTCGCCAAAACATTTTCCACAACAAGACTGTGCTATTCGTTGCAATCTTCACGGATATTTGGTTTTACCAATATTTTATTCGACTACAGCGTTATGCATTGGTGTGCTTGAGCTCTTGATGTCTTCCAAGAATACAGATTACAGTTTTGAGGTTCACCAAGTTCACTAGGCGCTAAAGGTTTCGTCTTTTACTACCTCGTCTTTTATATAGGTTCCCAGTGAATGCAGGCAAAACGAGTGGGATAAAATCTTTAGTATTCCGAGAAGTGTGTGACATCCATAATATTGGAACTTTGAATGGGTATGAAAGGTAAGACATCGACACATAATTCTTTAAATTATTTTGGTAAGTTTAAGTTAAAAAAAGGATGATTTATGTTTGCTTAATTTGGCATCAACAGGGCTGGATTGGAGGAATCGAACAAGGAGTTAACAAGAAGCATTGAGAAGGGAGTTACTTTCATAAGAAAGTGAAAGAGTTTGAGTTTGAAATGGTATACAAATGTTGATTTTCTTATCATGGCTTTGTTTATTACTTCATGTTCTTTGTAATGTACCAATCAGCTTATACCTGAAATAGATGTATCATAATACCTATATATACTATATGCTACCCTTAATACATCCATGATACCAAATCCGGTAATGTTAGTTATATGCCTAAGTACTTTTTACCGGTCAGCTGATTAATAGTATCATTATCAAGTGTGTAGAGGCATAGCTGACACTATCAAAATTATAATCACAAGTCATGCCGTCATGTTCACACGTCGGGTGAATACATTAAAAATAACTATAAAAGATCACTAATATACGTACATGATTAAATTACAATTGGTTTTAGCACCGCAAAGTACTAAAAAATACATACAATTTAGAAAATATCTTCCTCGAATGCTAATTACTGTTAGCTGATATCATAAAAAAAGTAAAACTTATACACATTCCGTACTAAACAATAAAAATAATAATAATAAACATAGAGTTAGGATCAAATAAGAATGATAATAAGAAACCACAACCACTCATTTCAGATGCATCTACAAAAATGAATGCATCTCCTCTTAAAATTCTCCATCCTATTTGAAATGTGTGGCTAAAAATCATTCTTATTATTCCTATTTGAAATGTGTGGCTTCGACATCTAATACCCTAACAAAATTATAAATTTTTTAAAACGTAAAATAACACCATAACAAAATTAAATAAAATCGACATCGATAAAAATGATTTCCAATAACTGACACCATCAAAATTATCATTATAAGTCATGGCCGCCCATCGGGCGGGCTTCGACATCTAGTATATATATATATATATATATATATATATATATATATATATATATATATATATATATATATATATATATATATATATATATTAAAGATTAGGGATACAATGACGACTAGGGTTTAACGGAGTAGTGTAGTGTAACACTACAAAATTTAACGTTTTAGTCATGGATATTTGATAGTATTTATATGATTTAATAAAGTTTTTGAAGTTACTTTTTAATGGAATAAGGACATGTGATGCAAAATAGTTAACTGAAAAATGACCTCCGATGTAATAGAATTAATGACAATGACTAACGGTGCAAAAGTAAGAATTAAGATGTAAAAAGACAGAATTTGCCCTTATGGGCTTATAACCTCAAATATCTGCCCCTTATACCTACACGTGTCCTCATATGTGTGTTATGTGTGAGTTTTGGAAGGAATTTAAGAGTTAACCACATTACTAAGGAAAACTTCACAGGAGGATCTTTTAGAAGAACTAAGGATAGTTTAGAAAGTTGTGAGAATCATAAGAAGATTTTTCGCACTCTTAATTAAGCTCTTCGTCAAGGTAAGTAAAGAGATTTATTAGTCTCGCCCCTAAAGAAGAAGCCGTCAAAAAGACTCAACAAAAGAAGTTTAAAAAAACGAGTCGGTGGAACATCGTAATATGCTATGGACCATTGAAGAAGACGTTGCATGGTGCAAAGGTTTGGTTTGTATATCCAAAGATAGCGCCAAACGTAATATGACGAAAGCACAGGGGTTTTGGGTGGAGATATTAGGTTACCTTGAGAGAGAAATGAAAGTAATCGGCGTTCGTACCAACGATTTGTTAAACAAAAATGGAAGTGTTAGTGTCTTAAAGTGGCTCAATTTTATGGTTCGTACGCCAACATGGTTCGAAGGAACCCGAGTAGAGCCAATAAAGAGTTGATCCTCCAACAAGTACTAATGGAGTACCTTTCATATTTTTTAGTGCGTGAAGAATTTTAAAAAAGTCTCTAAAATGAAGGATGTGAAAATTCCGAAATTTGAGAATGCAAAAAACCAAGCTTTCAAGAACTTAAAGTCATCGGAGTCTAACTCGTTCAACACATCGGAGTTAACAGAAGGTGGTTCTAATTTCAATAATCCAATGGTTGAAGACGAGGATGAAGAGGAAGAGGTTATGCAGAAGTTCGACAAATGGGCAGGAACAAAGCGAAGAAGAAAGTGTCAGCATCCTCCGTTCCATCAGCATCGTCAGCAGTAGGTAGTGATGAATCGTTGGCAAAGTTGTTGGTAAACGAATTTACAAGTCAACAATGTCGTTTTGGTCAATGAAGAAAATAAACCGTAATGCCTTTTTGGAGATAAATAGGCAGGAAATGGATATGGAATAAAAGAAGCTCGAACTACAACAACAAATGTTCAAACGACAAGAAAACAAATTGTTCTATTGATCATGTGAGTGAAATCCACATCGACAAAGTGTTGTAGATGAAGATGATGATTAAGTAAAAATACAATTTAGATTATTAGTTTTATGTTTTAATTTTGTAAGTTTATGTTTTTAATTATTAATTAATGTATTGTTTTTTAATTATTAATGAATGTTGTAGTTTTTTTAAATTAATTTGTAAAAAAGTTTGGATTTGGCGGTCAATATACATGGTGTGCTGAATGAAAATGTGACGATAACTTAAAAGTGTTTAGTTTGATGATATTACTCCGTGCCTAAGTATGTCTACCTCGGTTAAAAAAATACCACTCCGTAGGTTTTATTTGTGAGCTGTCACTAGCAGTTGTTGGAGATTTTAATAGGCTCACTTAAGGTATTCTGTCTCCAGATACATGATTATATACTACGCTAGGTGAATTGGTGAAGGATGGTGTAATGAAAGGTGCTCATTGTTTTTATCAAATACTCATTTATGTTTTTCTAAATAATAATATATATCAATTAAATTTACAAAGTCTAGATTGATCATTATATAAACTTAAATCACGAATGTCACTAAGTGAACATTCACTAGCATATACGGAGTATATGGGATGTAATTGAAGCGAACGAGTTAATACAAGGCAAAGTTCAAGTTCGGCTCAACTGTTAAATTCGAAACTCGGAACTAATAGACTTGTATCTCAATTGTACCACATGTGTGAGAGTGATTCACAATTAAATGGTTGTGGGTTCAAGTTCTATTTTAAACATTGTGAGATTGATGTGCATATATTGTGAGATAATAGTTTGATGTTGGAAAGAAAAGGAAAAAAAATAATTCGAAGCTCGAACTCCACCGATATTTTATTTTTCAAAACTGAATACATTAATCAATATGGAGTTCGAGTCGTCCGGGTTAGCATTATCGGTATTGATCAACTCACATGTTTTGAACTTGACTCGATTCAATAACATAGTTGGATAATAACATCAATGTGCATGTATACGAATCACACAACCTCAATACCCCTTTACGAGTAATTTGTTACTTGAGCATGTATCAACAGTTTACTTGAGTAGATGCTTGAGCTCTAGATCAACCTAAAGAGACATTGCGAGAAAGAAATATAAGTGATAGAAGTCATATATATACTAGACACAGTCATGATTGTAACCGTATGATGATGTATAACTTAATGTATTACAATCTAAGTTGCTTTCTAATGCCACTATCAAGCATTCGAAGATGACTTTCACCCACCTGCTAATCCATACATTATGGTCGTAACGAGCCAAAATATCACAAAGTCCTACATATAAGTTTAACTGATGAGGTTTCAATCTAAAAAGTAGTGAAAACCATTAGGCACTATAAAAGTAGCCCGCGAACGTATATGTCAACTTAATTAGATACTGTGTTTTTATTGACTTAACAAATTGCGACCCTGATCTCGCAGACATTTCGATTCCAGCGAATGATGACGCTATATCTTCAATCCGATTAATTCTTAACAAATTAGTATTTGCAATTTGTGAGGGACGTTATGGCTATATAAGAAATCCGTGATTAATAATAAGATAAATAACTTGATAAATATGTAGACCATATTCAATCATGACTCCCTAACCATCTTGATTGTCAGATGTGGCGTTTTGAAGGAGAAATTATAGACATCTCCAACCTTTGCTTTATACATGGAGCAAAATTTGGAGTTGATATTTCCTCCGAACATGGAGTAACACTATTCATTCATCCAAAAATTTAATTTGTCATTTTAATTTTTTTCTTTATCATTTTAACTTATTAGTTTTCTATTAAGGTAAATTAAGTTACTATGCAATTTTTCTATATACATATTCATTTTCTTTGGTTATAGTATTGTAAGTAACACGAAGTAACTTGGTGTTAAAATATTTGGTGTTTAGATCTGTTAGTTTATGAACATAAATTAATAGTGGTTTATTAGGATCGAACTCGAGATCACGGGATTGCACACTTTACGTATGAAGAGTAAATGAATAATAATTATTTATAAATGTTAAGAATAATTATTAAATAAACAAAACACGTAACGACCGTTAGTATTTAACGGAGAATGTTTAACGACCGTTAGACGAATATAAGGAAAGTTTTATTGTGTAAATAATTGGATGTCAAGAAGGTTCCGAAACACCCATTAAGGGTGTTGGCCGATCGGTTTGAGGGAGGGGAAGCCCAACCCAAACATTACTTGAGCTCCAAGATTTGTTACACTATAAATACAAAGACATTCTTTAGGTTTTGGGTATCTCTTTACACACACAATACCTAAAGCTTTTCTCTTGTTCTTTTCTTGTTCCAAAGTCGATTAAACATCCCTAAACCTTAGGGATTCGATTTTGATCTTCTAAAAAGTGTTTTGTTATTATTTACTTGCATAAACATTTACTTGGTATTAGTACGTGTGTACAAGAACGTGATACAATCACACTATTGATTGTATCTTGGATTGAATTACAAAAGAGGTAAGGGGTAATTCTTATAATCCACATAAACCCTAATTAGGGTTCTTGAATTGAAGATTGCAATTGATTCTTGTTCGGGCTAGAATCACAAAGGTATGTTTACTATTTATTATTGATTAATTAATTACATGTTATATGATCTTGTTATAACGCTTTCGCATATGCTCTCTTGATGTGTTTGGTTTATTTTATATGATTGTCATGATATTGTAATGGTAGCGTAGGGATTGCACCAGGCTTTACCTCTCAAGGGATCTCGAGAAGCTTACAACCCCCACCAGGCAGTGTACCTGATCGATGTAGTATAGTATAATGACAAGTACCGGGGGATTGATCGTTCAGCTAGGAATAGTGTCGTTAAGATTAGAAAACCTAAAGACTAGGTCTAGAGATAAGGGATGATTCTTTTTGTATTTTTATATTTTATGAAAGCAATTAAAAATCTCGTGTTTTGAAGGAGTTTGGCGGAATTAGTTGCTAATCAACTAACCCAATACTAAAGATCCAATCAAAATAAAATACTAAAAATGAAAATAAAACAAACTATACTAAAGTTGTGAGCAATATGTGGGAGAATTGTGTTTACTTAGATTTCACTACTCCCTAGATATCTTTTACACGTTAATTACTTGTTATAGTTGCGTGGATGACGGATTGTATTCCTTAATACCATTCATGGGGTGGCGTACTTACTTCCCCAATCCTATGAGCGCCTACTTCACTCCTATGTCGAGCCGGCTAAGAAGCTCCTAACATGGGATCACTAGAATTTGCTCATGCATTAAATACAACCAATAAAACCTAGTACACATCGGTTCATGTTTCCTAAGACGTTCAAGCATGTTACACAATGGAGATCTGCCAGTTTTCTTAAGCCTAACATTGAAATCATTCATCCAATACAACCATAAACAAGTAATCAACACATAATTAACATCTAGGTTTCATTAGATCCAAGCAAACACAAGATAGATCTAGCCTAGCATGTTGAAATTAAGACAAGTAAAAGATATAATCAACCAACACATAGACATATTGATTGAATTAAGAGAAGACTTATCTCAATTGAACATGAAAGGATCCAAGGGATGAAAACCCTTGAAAACACTGTAAAATATGACCTAGGGTTTACAAAGTTCGACCCTAGTTTCTCCACACAAGTCCCTCTTTTTATTGAATGAAAAATAGAAAACTATATATAGATTTTGATAGGTGACGGCGTCAAGAACAAATGTCTGACGCCGTCATCTCGCCGCCAAATAGTTTCTCGGACTGCCTAGATCTGGGTCTGACGCCGTCATGTGTTTCCCTTATGCAGGCCGTCACCAATTTAACTCTTGACGCCCTTCTTGTGACGCCTTCAGGTTTGCACTGGGTCGTCATGGTTTTTACTCTTGACGCCGTCAGGATCTTCCTCTTGATGCCATCAGGTACTGTTCTCAGCTTGGAAAATTAAGTCTTTGGCGTTTTTTTCACTTTTATGCTCTAAAAACGTCCGAATTGCTTCCTTTTCTAGAATTCACTCCCAAAGTACCTAAAATCACAAAAGGAACGATTTAGGGCAATATTTGATCAAATAAATTCAATTCCGGGCTTAAATGACCCCCAAAAAGTGGTTCATTTTTTGCCTCATCATATACCCTTACACTTGAGATTTGCTTGTCCTCAAGCAAAATGTGCTTTTATTCTAATCAAAATACAAGTTAGTGGTCATTTAACACTAATATAAAAGTAATTACAACAAATAATCGTTCCACTAAAGACCAAAGACAAGCACGGAGGTCATATACTAGCACCTCACAAATAGTGTTTAGATACTCACATCTCTCGGGTGTAATAAAGTAATATCACAATATGGAAATGGAAAACATCTCTCACTACCTGTCATAGCAAAATAGATTACCATAGGCTTGGGAAAGAATCAAACCTCCACCACATGGCGTAAGCACCTAGGTTAAACTATCAAAGAGGTCTTTTAAAGGGTTATAACGTTAGGTGTAGGGATATGGAATACACAGTTTTGTTGGATAAAGTCAATCTTTACTGGTGGCGAGTTAATCATCTTGGTTAATTACATGTACAATATGGCGTTGCTAAGCCAAGACTAGACTCGACTTAAGCTAATAAATGAAAAATAACAAAAACATAAAATTAACATAGAATGAAAAGGGATGGTAGTCCGTATGTTTTTTCTCTTTTTCTTTTTCTATTTTTTTTTCTTTTTCTTGATTTTTTCGATTTTTTTTTTTTTTTTTTTTTTTTTTTTTTTTTTTTTTTTTGCATACACTTTTACCCTACCATCCAAAATAATACATCATAGGGAATGTAAATTCCCCTTACACTTGAATTTTTACATACTTTACAATCAACTATTCTAATGACTCGAATTAAGAAAATCAAAACACTTGGAGTACTTTTAAGATTAACGCACATATGGGGGTAATATATGATGTTTTTCCCCATTACTCCATAAAATAAGTACTTTACCCATGAGTCCCAATCGTCCCAAAACAATATGTACAAGGATATGACTCGACTTAGCAACCATGTAATCAATTAGATAATTAACTTATGGTTTAACAAATAACAATAATGCACTAAAAATGAGTGCATACACGGAAGGCTAAGGCGATTTGGGTGTACATTTAAGTGGGATGTAACAAATTCTTCCTTTAAGTAAGATGCTTAAAGTTAGAAACGAAAAGATAGGCTCGGAGGGGTGTACTAGGGGTTTCGTGTACTAAAAATGAGTACAACGCTAAGGGTGTGGGAAAAATTAATTGACTTAACTAGCCAAGTAATATGACTTAAATGGTCAAGTAATTATGATACGGGTTTAACACAAGGGTGATCCTAATGCCTCTTATCATGTAGTAAATCCTACTACACGAATGTAGTCTCACTAGCGGTCTCGGGATGCATCACTAACGCAAGTTCTAAAATCTAAATGCTACCGGTACACTCATAAGCACTAATAGTAAATGCTTTTCCTATCAAATCTAAAGGCGAACCTCACATATTTGGGTGGAAAATTTTTCTGAATGATACGGTTTTGTGCTAGTCATACAATCTCCTATCCATGAGACGCTTGCTATGGCTAAAGTTTCACTCCTAAATGTTGTAAAAAATTTTAAATTTGGCGCTAAAATTGCACTAACAAGTATTTCTCATAGTTTTATTACACATTTACCATCAAACAAACAAACTCAAGCGAAAGTGTATCTGTAAGGTATCATCATTTTACCCTCCCCTTACACTTAGGATGAACATTGTCCCCAATGTTCAAGTAAAGAATGTAAAAGTGAAATAAGTAAAAAGAATGAAATCAAATACTCCCCTGATTCTCTCAGTATGGATAATAAGGTGGCCAGGTTAGATCTTCCTCCAAGAAAATGAACAATCAAAGCTTCCGTTCCAGAATATAAATCATCTTCTTGTCAAACATAACCTGTTAAACCTGAGAAAACAAACACAAAAACCCAAAGCATCAATCCGAACAAAGAAAACTCACAACTAGATGTAATTCCAGACTTAGGAATAAAAACAAAACAATTGAAGATATAATGCTTGTGGAATGAATGTTTGCAGATTTCCTGGAGTTTATAAAACTAAAGAATCAACAAAAACTTTAAGACTCCGGTATAAACAAAACTAGCAAAATTTCCAGAATTTCACACGTGACGCCGTCAAGAGTAAACTCGTGACGCCGTCAGAAGTGACCTGCAGAAATTCTTATGTTAAGTTTTCGGAAAATTTCTGGAAAAACTTGGTTCTACTTCCTGGAAAATCCTGCAAAACATTATTATGACTCGATACAAGCATTTGACTCTAACAAATACGAATATACATGTCCATTTAGTATTGTGGAGAATCATGATCAATTTTGTTTCTTAAAAACAAATTTAGGGTTTCCCCTTACACTTATCTTTTGCGAAATACCCTTGGATGAAGTTAAGACTAACCCAAACGACAAAATAAAGTATTTTCACCATTTTAGTTTTGAAACATGATCTACCAACAATAAAAATAAAGCATGCATACGGAAACAAATAACAATCAAACAATTTAAAAATCACACAAAGCATGGGTTGCCTCCCAAGAAGCACTTGTTTTTGTTCGAGTCACGAGCCTGACTGATGAGTGTGTAAATACTCATCATTTTTATCGTATCTGAATTGCCAAAACATCCAAAAACACTCAGAAATGCATCAAAATACAGAAATTATCCCAAAAGTGTGTTTTATATGTTTTAGATGCAAAATGTTTAAAAACCAATGAAATACGAACAAAGTTTGCATAATTGGCAGTTTCAGTCCCTCAAGTTTCATAAATTGACAAAACTAGTCCTTGAAGGTTTAAAATGAAAGAAAAGTCAACCCAGGTCCTTTGGAATTCAAAAGTTGTCAAAATAAGACTTTGGGTGAAAAGTTTGAGAAAATTACACATTTGGCCCATCAACTTTGGCAAACTGGCAAATTTAGTCCTTCAAGTTTCAAAAGTGTCAGTTTTGGTCCCTGGGAAATAATTTTTGGATAAAAAGTCAATTTTGGACCTTGGGAAGTCACAAACAGCCCTTGGGTAAAAAGTTTTGGAAATTACAATTTTGGTCCCTTAACTTTCCAAATTGGCAGAAAATACCCTTGGAAGTGTAAAATTGGAAAAAAACTCACTTATGGTCCTAGAATATTTGAAATATGGCAAGAAAGACCCTTATGACAACTTCAGAAGATTGCCAAATCCTACCCTCCATTTTCAGAAATTGACACAATTGGTCCTTGTTATTTACCCTAAGTTATTAACCAATTGGACCATGTGTAATAATTAAACCAACACCACCCTTATTAACAAAACCCAAGCCCAACCTTATTTCCCCATTAGCCCAAACCAAACCCTGGCCCAATCAAAAAAAATATAATACCCCGTATTATCCTCCCCCAGGTCAAACCTTGGGTCAAACAAATAATACTCCCTCATCCACCTCACTTCCCCGTGACTTGCTACAAGCCAACCAACCTCATCATCACCACCCCACTATCCCCCCCTCCTCCATCATCACAGCAATCAGAAGAAAGATACCAAAAAGACTTTTGGCGCCAAAATGAATGAAGGGACAAGATGGAGTTGTATTGATCCTATGGTCAAAAGTGAAGCTGGAAAGTGCTCAGAAGGTCTCAAAACCCTAATCCCACTCTATAAATTGAAGCTTTGAGACAGAAGAGAGGGTTGGTAGTTTTTAGTTCTAAAATTGTAATGTCGAATTTATTTCATTGGTTTTTAAATATTTTGCATCTAAAACATATAAAACACACTTTTGGGATAATTTCTGTATTTTGATGCATTTCTAAGTGTTTTTGGATGTTTTGGCAGTTCAGATACAATAAAAATGATGAGTATTTACACACTCATCAATCCCCCACGCTAAACTATTGCTAGTCCCTAGCAATCTTTTGAGAAAACTTGATGGATTTGAAACTCTTTACCAAAAGCCATCACTTCTGGAGTAGCCAAATGTATCAGTTCAAGTAAGAACTATGGTCCACTTGATAACCTTGTGATTTTGAGCAAACCACCAGCTGTCAACGGATTTGATTTGTCTTTACCAAAAGCCGTTTGCTTCTGGACTAGCCAACTCTTGATGGAATAGTCAACATCTTGGTGAGCTGATTACCAATTATGGTTTTTCCACTGCCTTTACCACAAGCCATAATCTTGTGGGCTAGCCAACTCATTCACTTTTTTTGGATATGGCGAGTTGATTTACCATACAATTTTGGGCAAATTGCAAGCCATCAACGGATTTGAGATATCTTTACCAAGAGCCGTTTGCTCCTGGATTAGCCAATCCTTTTGTTGGTTAGACATGGCGGACTGATAACCACAAAAAATTTTGAAGCACAAGTGAAAAATTTTTAAAATTTTTGCCAAAAACGGGGGTACTAGATGGTAAAATGTGATAAAATTTGCCAGAATTTTCCCCCCACACTTAGAATTGAATATTGTCCTCAATATTCAAAGTCCCGGCTATTATGCCGACTCTTTGAAAGTAAAAGGGCAACATTACAAGCTAAATGTGGAAACACAATTTTGTTTTTCACTTTACTTGTAACCACAGTAGGGGTAATTCCCCCACACCCTAAGTACATGCTACTGTTTTTGTTTACCGAGTCGCTAGCTTGACTTGACCCCGAATTGATTGGTTCTTGGGGAAGTAGGATGTGGAAAAAACAATATCCATCGGACTTTCATTCAAGATGTTTGGATAAACGTTTGAAGCACGTGAAAGTTCCACACCGATGAGATAAGTACCCGGCTTAAAATAGTATACACTATAAGCGGTGATGTCGGGGTCAAAGATAATGTCTTCATTCCCGAAGGAGTGAAGAACAGGAGAGGTCACCCGGTAGGTAAAGAAGAGAAAGAAAGTCATGATAAACATCATGACTAACTCATCATCATCCTCAGGACAATTCATAGATTCATCATTATGAATCTCATCATTTAAGCTCATGTGATCAAGACATATCCCGGGTGTGTCTAGATCAAAGTAGAAGTTATCATACTCCGGTGGAGATATGATATGAGTGAGTTCACAGGAGAAATCATCGAATGTGAATGAATCATATTCTGGATTGATGTGTGTGAGTTCACAGGAGAACTCATCAAAGGTAAATGATTCATAATCGGGGAGAGAATTATGAGAATGAGAAGTGGTACTGCCACTAATTTTCTCTCCCATAGGATCAAAAGTAAAGGCTTCAAACTCCGGAATAGGATCATCGGAGAAAATGTCACTATCCTTAATGGGGATAGGCGATGAAATAGGTTTCCCTTTGAAAGCCTCAATTTTAGAAACGAGGAAACTGACATTCAATAATGTTACACGAAGTGCTTCATCTTTGATTTCAGTGTCAGTTTCATCATTCTCTTCTTCTAAGCTGACTAGCTCAAAAGGTAATTCTTCCATATAACTGATGTCTCCACAAGATAACGAATCGTCATCATTAGAATCGGAGAACATCTCAACATCATCATTCGGGAAGACAAGAGGAGGAGGGATATCACACATATGATCAAAAGTTCCCTGTGACTCTCCTGGGATTGGGACAAGGTTCTCAACACTAGACTTTATGAATTCGTCCGATTCCTTTTAAGGAACAGTGCTAAGATGCTCATCCCCCATATTCAGAGAGTGAGTGTGAACTTCGGGTGTGATATCAATAGACTGAGGGAGTTTAGAAGTACTAGCAGTTATGGAATTTTCAAGTTCCATTTGATCAACGGCTAGTGACTCTGTCACATTATTTTCTCCCTGATTATCCATGAAAGGAATCACAACTGATGAATCTGATGAATCGTTTTGAATAATGACATTGTTATCATCATCATCATCATCACTGTCATCATCGTCATCATATAGAGTAGCATAGCGAAGATTGGCACGTATTTTAGCTGCTCTTTGCTCAGCAAGTAATTCTTCCATGCTCAATTCGTTTCTAGCATCTCGTTCTTCAGCAAGCAATTCTGCCATGGATTTCTCACGCGAATCTTGAAACGATGTAGTAGCTAACTCCTCCTTAAGTTCTTTCAATATCTCAAGAGCCTCTAGTAAAAGGTCTTGCTCAGTATCATGAGGAGTTGCTTGGATCATTTGGTACTGTGGAGGTGGGTCTGAAAACGAATAGTCGTAATTGTTACAAGGAAATGGATTCCTTGTTTGACAATCTGAACTGAAGTGTGGACCTCCACAGTAATCACAACAGTAAAACTGATGTGGTTGTGGGTTGTATGTGCTAGAGTCATAATTGTTATCAGGAAATTGCTCATAGACAAGCGTGTTTCCTGATTGACAATCAGAACTGTAGTATGAACCACCACAGTACTCACAACAGTAAAACTGTTGAGTCTCATGGTGTGGTAGCTGATGGAATAAATCAGTCGTGTCATGGTAGGAATAGGGATCTTGGTTATAGACAGATCCGTTTCCTGACTCTACCATGCCACAACTGGGGCAATTACCACCATTATGAAGACTACCACACCATTCACAAATTAGAAGGTTTGGATGAGACATAGAAAGAATCAAAAGGTTTGGTTGGGTAAGGAATGAAGAATCAAAAGGGTAGGAGGGTAAAGGTGAATATTTTTGGATTTTTGGAAAGATATTTTATATACAAATAAGAAGGAAAATCTTTTTGGGTTTTTATTGTTCGTTGAAAACTGATTTTAAAAAGTTTTCGGGAACAGTTTTGTTTTTATATGAAAATAAGAAGATAATATGAACAAGGATTGGTAAAATATACAATGAGTGTATATCCCGATTCACTAATCTGAAAACCGTTTTAGAATAACGCGCACAACCTCCCCGGCAGCGGCGGTAAAATTTTGATTGGCTCCAAACGGTCAACCTAAATTGACCAAAGGATGGTCAACTAGGTCAAACAGCCTAGTGTCAATCTCCGTTGAAGTATAGGGGTTTCCCCGGGTCGTTATGTCCCGACGAGGTGTGATGGTAATCAAAACGGGTTTATGATCGGGTGAATTTGGACAGAAAAAGGGGTTTGAGGGTTTGAATGATTACGCTAAGAAAATACGAATGAGGATGATTTAAACAATCTATATTAACAATAACGTGAAACCTAGTTAACCTAAAACGTAATCTAAAAACTGAAAATCAGAGTTTGCTTATAAATAAGCAGAAAAATAAGCCAAAAAGGCTTAACTAGAAGCTATCACTTTTTTTATATTTTTGGTTTTTCTTTATTTTACAAACTACTTTTATTAACGTAACCTAAATTTAAAAATGTAAAAGTTATTTAAATAAAACGCGAGTGCGCAAAATAAAACGTGAATTTTATGCTACGCTAACCCTACGGACATGAAAATTATATTTTTACGAACCTAATGATAAAAGAAAATTTTAGAAAAAAGAAAATTATTTTTTTTGACTTTTTAATTATTTATTATTAATTAATTACTAAATAAACTAAAATTAATTATTAAAAATATTAAACTAATTATGAAAATTACGAAACTTTTTCTAAAATTACTTTATACTAATAGTGAGCTAGGAAAAATGGAAAAAGGTTTAAAAGCTTATTAATAAGCAGTATATAAGCTAAATAGCCAAAATAAGCTTAAACACTACATACTAATATAAAAATAAAAGTTGCAAATTAAAACCTGAAAAAGACCCAAGGGCGTGTGGTAGTGTGTGGTGTGTTATGTTTGCTCAGTTATGAGCCAAGGGACACAGGTTCGAATCCTGCCCTTGGCTTTTTGGACTTGATTATTATTATTATTTTTTTTTTCTTTTTGCAAACTAACTTAACCAACAAAGCTAACAACTTTTATAAAAGAGATTTTGATGAGAAGCTTTAATGAAGCTTATATCAAGCTTATACTCCAACAGTGGTGATGTTTTGAGGTTTTAAGTGGAATTGGAAAAAGCTTTAAGCTAGTTTAGTGTACACATAAGTTTGAACAAAGACAAAAGCTCACAAACTCAGTCTCAGTCACATGAAAACAACAAAATATCAACAATTAACAACAAGATTCAAAGCTTAAACCAGAAATCAAACAAGCTTATATACATACTGATCGCATCAGCAGAAACAGTCCAAATGGTCAAGAAATCAGGTCTAAATAAGCACACAGATAAGCCAAGGAGGGAAAATAAAAAGTACTTCTAATAAGCCAGCCTAAGTGGGTATTCAAAACAACAAAAATCAAACAAAAAGGTCAAGAACTGAGCAATCTATGGCCATATGAAAATGGGTCAGTAGGATAGGTAATCTGGGTGCAGGGGAGATGTAGGCTCAAGGAAGCAACTTAAAGCAAGATTTTGAATGAGCAAATGATTTTCAAGATGTGAGATTCCTTTTGATTTAGATGCACAGGCAACGAATTAACACAAAACATCAATTACCATCTAATTCTAATTTTTTTTTGCATAGTTACTATAGCATACTGCTTATTGTGATTTGTTAATGTAGACTGCTTACTTTTGGTTCCTCTTTGCTTATTTTATCATAATACAGCCTAGAATCTTTTTTTTCTTTCACTGTCAAGTTTAAAAGCTTTCTTTCCTTTGGAAACTGAAAACAGTTGCTCCAGAAGGAGTGTTTGGATTAAGGTGGTTATGGATGATAAAATATGTTTCTTGTGTTATTTGTGGTTCATGCATTCTACTTTAGGTCTATTTAGGTTAGTCATAATATAAAATTAGTAGTCATTAATATAAAAGTCAAAATTATTTTGGGTCTTAGCCTTCTGCTCAACTGTTGGAATTTGGTTAAGTTTAATTCTCACATTAGTCTAAAAAAGTAGTTAAGTTAGGATAATTTAGTCTTATTATACCTTAGCATCACTTATTCAGTCCTGTAGGTTCAATCTAATCTCACAATACTCAACATTCAAGAAAGAAAGAGAAGTCAAATTTTTTATAACTGTCCAAATGGGAGAACACATCAGACCACTTCTCTCCATCATGAATCATTGGAATTAGATGGTAATTGATGTTTTGTGTTAATTCGTTGCCTGTGCATCTAAATCAAAAGGAATCTCACATCTTGAAAATCATTTGCTCATTCAAAATCTTGCTTTAAGTTGCTTCCTTGAGCCTACATCTCCCCTGCACCCAGATTACCTATCCTACTGACCCATTTTCATATGGCCATAGATTGCTCAGTTCTTGACCTTTTTGTTTGATTTTTGTTGTTTTGAATACCCACTTAGGCTGGCTTATTAGAAGTACTTTTTATTTTCCCTCCTTGGCTTATCTGTATGCTTATTTAGACCTGATTTCTTAACCATTTGGACTGTTTCTGCTGATGCAATCAGTATGTATATAAGCTTGTTTAATTTCTGGTTTAAGCTTTGAATCTTGTTGTTAATTGTTGATATTTTGTTGTTTTCATGTGACTGAGACTGAGTTTGTGAGCTTTTGTCTTTGTTCAAACTTATGTGTACACTAAACTAGCTTAAAGCTTTTTCCAATTCCACTTAAAACCTCAAAACATCACCACTGTTGGAGTATAAGCTTCATTAAAGCTTCTCATCAAAAGCTCTTTTATAAAAGTTGTTAGCTTTGTTGGTTAAGTTAGTTTGCAAAAAGAAAAAAAAATTAAAAAAAAATAATCAAGTCCAAAAAGCCAAGGGCAGGATTCGAACCTGTGTCCCTTGGCTCATAACTGAGCAAACATAACACACCACACACTACCACACGCCCTTGGGTCTTTTTTAGGTTTTAATTTGCAACTTTTATTTTTATATTAATATGTAGTGTTTAAGCTTATTTTGGCTATTTAGCTTATATACTGCTTATTAATAAGCTTGTAAACCTTTTTCCATTTTTCCTAGCTCACTATTAGTATAAAGTAATTTTAGAAAAAGTTTCGTAATTTTCATAATTAGTTTAATATTTTTAATAATTAATTTTAGTTTATTTAGTAATTAATTAATAATAAATAATTAAAAAGTCAAAAAAATAATTTTCTTTTTTCTAAAATTTTCTTTTATCATTAGGTTCGTAAAAATATAACTTTCATGTCCGTAGGGATAGCGTAGCATAAATTTCATGTTTTATTTTGCGCACTCGCGTTTTATTTAAATACCTTTTACGTTTTTAAATTTAGGTTACGTTAGTAAAAGTAGTTTATAAAATAAAGAAAAACCAAAAATATAAAAAAAAGTGATAGCTTCTATTTAAGCCTTTTTGGCTTATTTTTCTGCTTATTTATAAGCAAACTCTGATTTTCAGTTTTTAGATTACGTTTTAGGTTAACTAGGTTTCACGTTATTGTTAATATAGATTGTTTAAATCGTTCTCATTCGTATTTCCTTAGCGTAATCATTCAAACCCTCAAACCCCTTTTTCTGTCCAAATTCACCCGATCACAAACCCGTTTTGATTAACATCACACCTCGTCGGGACATAACGACCCGGGGAAACCCCTATACTTCCACGGAGATTGACTCTAGGCTGTTTGACCTAGTTGACCATCCTTTGGTCAATTTAGGTTGACCGTTTGGAGCCAATCACTGACTCTACCCTTATTTAACGGAAATAGGGGAGGTTTTCCCTACACTTAGGATTAAGTGTGGGTGGAAATAGCGATACACACCCTTAGGGTGGAAATATGCCTCGTGAGGAACGTGTGGTGGATGAATTATATGCTCAATCATCATAACCTTACCTAATTCAATCGGGTTAATGGGTGGATTAACATTTTCTCCTAGAAAGGGATCATTTTCAATCAACTTCAAGAGATTACTAGTTGGGGATCCATCTTGACCTAATAAACCCGGTTTAAACCCATAATGTTTCTTGTGATCAATCATAAATAGGTGATGTAAGCATGTAAGGTCATTTTCCACTCCTATATTGGCTTCCTCTCTACAAGGCTCAGAGTCCACTACCTTTATCCTAAGACTATCCGGACTACATGGGTTGATGGGTGGTTCGACTCCTCTTTTGTCTCCTAGATGTATATCTAAGGATGGAAAGTTGTGTGAAGATTGAGGTTCCGGTTCATCAACACTAGGTAATTCCCTAGAACTAAGAGTAAGGTTATCACTACAAGTATTAAAACCTATATTCTCTAGTTGTGTTTGGTCCAAGGGCTCTACCTGAATCGGGGTTCCTATAGTCTCTCCTACTTCTTTCGGGTAAGTCATGGGTGGTGTGTGTGCCTCAAATGATGGTAGGACTTGTGGGGTACTTGGTGGGCTTAAATTTTCAACTCTATCCTCCATCTTATCAAAATTACCAATGTGCTCAGCTTGTATTGTGGTGAAATCAAACCACTCTGTGCACCCAGTTATCTCATCTATACGCTTATCCCCAAACAATCTTCTTGCTTGTTCCCTTAAACTTGCTATCAATTGATCCGTAACAACGTTTGTTGGGTTGTCCATTTTTTTGGCAAGTATGGCACAATTCTCTATGGTTTCCTATGCTTTATTAACACTTAATCCCCAAAGGTCCCCATCTGCGGCATGGTCAATGTCCATTTTGGTATAGTGGTCGACACGATGGTAAAATATTTCAATTTGGGACAACAGATCGAAACTATGATGAGGGACTTTTCGGAGTAAATATTTAAAACGAGCCCATGCATCATAGATAGGTTCATCCTCATGTTGTTTAAACATCAAGATGTCATTTGGAGTGGGTGAATTTCGTGGTTGGTAGTATGGTGGATTCGCGTTCTCCATAATGGCTAACGGAATAGTCAATGGAAAGGTTTTTACAAACAAAGACACAAAGAAAAGATAGACTAAAGAAGACCTATAAAAATAAAAATAAAAATCTTACTAGAAAGGAATCTAGCAAGTAGACATAATAAAAAGAAATTCTAACCTAGACAATAACTATTCCCCGGGCTGCGGCGCCAAAAACTTGGTAGCGTAGGGATTGCACCAGGCTTTACCTCTCAAGGGATCTCGAGAAGCTTACAACCCCCACCAGGCAGTGTACCTGATCGATGTAGTATAGTATAATGACAAGTACCGGGGGATTGATCGTTCAGCTAGGAATAGTATCGCTAGGATTAGAAAACCTAAAGACTAGGTCTAGAGATGAGGGATGATTCTTTTTGTATTTTTATATTTTTATGAAAGCAATTAAAAATCTCGGGTTTTGAAGGAGTTGGGCGGAATTAGTTGCTAATCAACTAACCCAATACTAAAGATGCAATCAAAATAAAATACTAAAAATGAAAATAAAACTAATTATACTAAAGTTGTGAGTAATATGTGGGAGAATTGTGTTTACTTAGATTTCACTACTCCCTAGATATCTTTTACACGTTAATTACTTGTTATAGTTGCGTGGATGACGGATTGTATTCCTTAATACCATTCATGGGGTGGCGTACTTACTTCCCCAATCCTATGAGCGCCTACTTCACTCCTATGTCGAGCCGGCTAAGAAGCTCCTAACATGGGATCACTAGAATTTGCTCATGCATTAAATACAACCAATAAAACCTAGTACACATCGGTTCATGTTTCCTAAGACGTTCAAGCATGTTACACAATGGAGATCTGCCAGTTTTCTTAAGCCTAACATTGAAATCATTCATCCAATACAACCATAAACAAGTAATCAACACATAATTAACATCTAGGTTTCATTAGATCCAAGCAAACACAAGATAGATCTAGCCTAGCATGTTGAAATTAAGACAAGTAAAAGATATAATCAACCAACACATAGACATATTGATTGAATTAAGAGAAGACTTATCTCAATTGAACATGAAAGGATCCAAGGGATGAAAACCCTTGAAAACACTGTAAAATATGACCTAGGGTTTACAAAGTTCGACCCTAGTTTCTCCACACAAGTCCCTCTTTTTATTGAATGAAAAATAGAAAACTATATATAGATTTTGATAGGTGACGGCGTCAAGAACAAATGTCTGACGCCGTCATCTCTCCGCCAAATAGTTTCTCGGACTGCCTAGATCTGGGTCTGACGCCGTCATGTGTTTCCCTTATGCAGGCTGTCACCAATTTAACTCTTGACGCCCTTCTTGTGACGCCTTCAGGTTTGCACTGGGTCGTCATGGTTTTTACTCTTGACGCCGTCAGGATCTTCCTCTTGACGCCATCAGGTACTGTTCTCAGCTTGGAAAATTAAGTCTTTGGCGTTTTCTTCACTTTTATGCTCCAAAAACGTCCGAATTGCTTCCTTTTCCAGAATTCACTCCCAAAGTACCTAAAATTACAAAAGGAACGATTTAGGGCAATATTTGATCAAATAAATTCAATTCCAGGCTTAAATGACCCCCTAAAAGTGGTTCATTTTTCGCCTCTTCATGTAATTCCAACAGTGGCATCTAGAGCCATTATAATGTGTAATTAATTATCGAAACTCATAAAAATTGAATCTTGATTCGTTTAATTACATGTTTTTAGGGTTTTTCGATTCCTAACCCTAATTTTTTTTATTAGGTCGATTGACCTATTAGGGTTTTTAGGGTTTTGTTTTTTGAATTTTTAACGTGATTAGAAACCCTAGGATGTCATGTAATTGGTTATGCGTTTTAGTAAACGATCTTGGTGCAATATGTTAATTGTTAAGCATAATCCATGAAAAGTGCATGTTTGCATGGATTTTATTTTGTGAAAATTTAAATGGTTTAAATTGGATATATGAATTAATTGTTAAGATGTAAATTTATTAATAGATGTCGAATTGGGGAAGACTCCAATATTAAGTAATCAATTATGTGCTATGTGGTATTTGTTTAGTTTTGGCTTACGCAATCGATTTATCGATGTATGTGGCTCTTTTTCTTAGAAGAAGAAAGCCTTAATTGAATAAATACATTATACACCTAGACTTGATTATTAATAGGACTATTGAATAAGATTTGCATGTGGCTACATGTTTTATACATATTTAATTGTTATGTTATGTATATGTTTATTTGGTTGTTTTATTTTTTATTATATATTACTTGTTTTTGTTTATTATTATGTTAGACATGTTTATAAACGAAAAGGGTAATTTTGAATAGAAAAATAATATGGACTAATTAAATGGCGAAATTGTTTTGGTTTTTAAGAGCTTAAATTTCAAAGGATTGGTTGATTGATGTTTTTGTACGTAATGGTTAACTAGGCCCGACCGAAGTTTACACACTACAAGATGGGTATAAGGTTGGCTTCGCATTAAATTGTGGCCTTAGATAGACAACATTCTGTCTTAACGCTCGTTTGTGTGTAAATTAGACTTATCGAACGACCACTACATGTACACTGTCATCTTAAGGGTGAATTAACCACAATTCCATAATGATTATCCGAAACACTAAGCCTTAGGGCTTATGCAAAAGTACGATATAGTGGACGATAATTGTTGGTAATTCTTTAATTGGTGAACCCGATACCTCAATCAAAACTTTGCTATTTTACTCTTAGTGAATTGGTAATAAAAATGTTTTATAAAACCAATGTTATGAAGTTGTATGCATGCTTCTTCATACATTATTTTGATTACACGTCAAAATTAAATACTATTTTAAAATTAAGTTGAATGCCATCTAATTAAGAACACATGAAGTTGTAATTTACGTCATGTGAGAACTTGGCGAGATTGCAATGGAGAGGTAAATTTCGTAATTTCATTACTAGCAGATCAACTGATGTAATGGATTTATGAGTTTGCAGTTTTTAAGTTAGACGACTTAAATTGAGTAGGAAGTGAGATCTTGGACTCAAGGCATTAAGATGGGGATGAAACATGTTTACATTACAAAGGTTTTGTGAATGTAAATCCCATAAATCTAGGAATTGCAATATGATATTGGCAATTATTGTTCGACAATTACCTTGTTGAATACTATCATTACTAGCAGATCAACTGATGTAATGATACTATGTCAATTAGGATCCTAGCTTTAAGAAAATACTATAGTTTATATGAGTATTTACCAATGGGTATTTTATTTTCTTAAAGATCTAATTATCGAAAATACTGAAATTGAATTTTGAAATTCGTTTTAATGTATTAATGCAACATTAAAACCGTAAACGCACTTTGGGCTTTGGTAAATTGATCTCGTTCTGTTTTCAAACAAATGTTTGATTAAGAATAATTTACTTAAAAGACAAAAGAAGTCTCCTTTCATGAAAGAAGAGTGAGATACAATCCTATTCCTTTTCATGAATGAGAAAGGATAACAGGAATATTAGATATGTCTAAGTTCTAATATATATCTCATAGCAAATTTTTTTAATAGTTAAGAAAATTGCGAATATTTTCCATAGGGATTTTATCATCCTCATTCGGTGATTAAATTCTTAATAACAAATATGATATTTGGTTAACAGAAAATTATGTGTGACATTTTATGAGTTATTATAAATTAGAATCTAGACTAATTACCGCAAAATGGTAAAAGATAAACTAGTTTATTCATCTAGTTGTTTTGACTATTTAAAAGGTGTTACATACATTGTAGGATGGTAGACCTGTTAAGGAAGAAATTGCATGCCCAATTTTTCAAGTTAATAGCATTTGGTGGATAGTCCATCATCTACATAGTAAAATACACTCTTTAGTACATAAGTAATTGTTACATATGTATATTCAAAGGTGTAGGAAAGTTAAAAGCACACTATTTTCTTTCACTGGATATGAAACATTTACAATGTTGTCAAATTCAGTAGGAGTATTGTGTACTTATTTCTGAATACGGAATTATTGTAATGATCTTTAATTCAGTGGGAGTTACAAGCTTTGATATCTTGGTAGCTAAAGATAATTACTTTCCAAGTGTAGACACTTATACTTTTAAGGATAGTCTTGTATGTTTCCTTACTAGACATTGTTGTTCTATAACTACTTGTTATGCTAAAATCTATGACACAATCATATTGATCACATAAACAAATGCATGGCGTGTTGTTTATCAACTATATGAGGTTGTTCCATGCACAAGTGGGAGAAATGTTATCTTTAATGTGTGCAAAAAACAACTCATAAAGATATGATGGATTCTCTTGACTGCAAAGTAAGAGAATAAAGTTCTAATATGAATTATACTAATCTAATTCAAGAAACACTTGGTGTTACAATTTATGTTATGTGAGAGCTGTTATAGAATGATCTAGGCTGTGTAGGACATAATAATAACAATAACAATAAGCAGCAGAATAATCAAAACACAATTGTTATTATTAACAAGGTTTCTCGTCATCATCTCTACTCTAACATACACCAAAGCCCCAATGCTACGTGATCAAGTGTAGCACGGTTACACTCTAACAGCGATCTAAGATCGTTGTGGCTTAACACTAATCACCCTAGACGTTTTCCCATAAACGTCTCTACACACATACACCTTTATAGGTTTACATTGTGACAGACATGAATTAATAAACCTATTCCCTGTATTCTCTTTATATAATAGAGAACTAGGGTTACAAAATACTACGAAGGACTATATTGAAATAACTTCTTTGTAAAGCAAGTCCTTTGTCTTTTGCTTTCACTTTGTCATCATAAGTCCTTTATCTTTCATATTTTGTCAATATCAACTTAAGTATAATTCCTAACAATCTTCCCCTAGTTGATATGACAAAACCAAGTAATCACGAACTTCCCCTGAAGCTAATATATATGAAAGATAAACGACTTCCCCTTAAACCATGCTATATCATCAAGGATCTTCAAGCTGCAATCTTGTAAATCTTCTTCCCCTTTTTGTCATCATCAAATAGGGGACAAATGTAAGCAACCTTGATCTTCACAACCACAAATCAATATTACACGTCCAATCCATCATTCCAATGTTTCAAAGTCGCCCACCATTAAGTTTTCCGCATCTAAAAATGGACTTGAAACAATAGAAATCAAAAGCAGCAGTAGTAATAACAACTAGCAGTAGAAAAACCTTGATCTTCATAATCACCAACCAGTACCATACATCCAATTTAGTCCTTTAATGTCTTGAATTACCCACCATTAAGAACACCAAAACGCTTACTTATTAAATGAACTCAAGACATAAAAATCCCAAATCTTCAGTAAGAATACCAACGAATAATCATGAAAACCTTCACCTTGATGTAGCACATAAATGGTTAATCATTTTAACAATAAGCTTCCCCTGAAACCCATATGTTAACCATGTATTGAATGTAGGCTCTATGTAATGATTACTGTTGAAGAAAACTAAGTATTACCAACTTGATGCTGAAGTAGAACAACCCAAACTTGTGCCTTATATCTTGTACTAAAATTGACTTCGAACGTATACTTAACGTATAGGGAGATCCAATCTCTTGACAATAAACACTGAGCACAATAACGTAACTCCTTCAAGTGTTTGTCAATTCGTAGTCACCTGAACGAACGAACAAGTTATCTCTAAACGTTGTACCTCCGTTTAAGATATGATAAAACACAAACCTGTGAAACTCCACTTCATCATCAAATAAGCGATAAGAACCTTTCTTCGTAATCAATTAAAACAAATAAGTATGAGCCTTTATAATCTGTTAAGAACCAATATAATCAAAATCCAAAAATCATCAGTGTGTGTGTCTTCTGTGTGTGTATTGGAACCAACTTGTTCCAAAATAAAAACCAAACGTCTTCCCCTCACGTTTGTAATTCATGCCCATAAAACCAAATACCTTCTTCTGTTCCTAACCATGTGCTTTCCATTATATATCTGCAAGACCTCTATACCTTTCTTAAATGACATTACATTAAACTTGGCTAAGCACAATAATCTTCCAATCATTCACCGTTCCATGTGCAAGCAATAGATCAAATTAAATAAAATGCCATCTAACCTTGAAACTCCTCTGACCCATGATAAATAAAACCTCAACCAATGAATATGCGTAACACAAAGATAATAGTACGAGGTTTAATTTATTTTTACCATTTGCAAAAGATAACAAACCAGTTGCGAATATTTTCCAATGATCAGTCGTTTGAGTATATTTGTTGCCAGTAGTTCTGCCTAGGGTGTATGACCTCGTTACCTTTTTCCATGTCGAGCAAACCATAAAGCAATACAAACGTATTAAGCTAGCAGTGGGAATACAGAACTTGCAGTGGTAACGATTAGGCAGCAGTGGAAACGAACATAACTGACAGTGGAAACGAGTTAAGCGTAGCAGTGGTAATGAACAACTTGCAGTGGTAACGGGAAGCGTAGCGGTGGTAATAAATAACGAGCAGTGGTAACATGAAACGGAGCAGTGGAAACTTTTATGAGTAGTGAGAACTTAAGCTTCGAACATCAGTAACCTTACTCCCATTCAAAGAAACTTAACCAGTAACTTCATTTGTGAACAAACTGCTTGTAGCCCTCGTACAAATCATAAATCAACCAACAACAGTAAGTTCCATCTCTGCTCATTCACTCTAATACATCAGCTCCAATATCTTTTGACCACGAATCACATTATCATGAGCAAACTATAAACACAAGTCACGATCTTCTTGTGGCTTAATGGAATTAGGGTTTATAAGAACCCTAATCGAGATCCAAGCAGCAGCAACAAACACATTGTAGCATTCATTATTAGTCCTACTAGGGTTCATCATTGATCCAAGAATCAACTCACCAAAGCTAGTAGAACCATAAATATAACCGATCATCAAGTCAGCTCGAATTAGTTTTTTTTTTTTTTTTTTTTCTTTTTTTTTTTTTTTAAGTATAAAGACAACAAGAGCTTAGCTAGATTGCAACAACAAGGTGAATTTCATATTTTCATTACTAGCAGATCAACTGATGTAATTGAACTATGAGAATTTGCAGTTTCTAAATTAGATACTTATTAGAACATGTGTCAATATGATATCAAGACTACTTTAATTAGTATATTTATGAATTCATGGAATGACATAAATTAATTAAGTAATCTAATGCTACTTCAATCTGAATATTTATGTGTTCTTGGAATGACATAAATAAATGAATAAATAATGTTGTTTACATTATTGTGAAGTAATATATTAACTTGAAATTACTATTGAAACCAAAAGATGGCGTTCATAATTACTTTAGTTAAACATGTTTATGTTTCATTGTAAATATATAAACATAAAGTCTTTTAATTGAAACAAGACTTATAATAAAGTAAGACGTTATCTTGTTATGTGTTTTTAATTAAGACATAAACATGAAGTCATTAAATTGTTAAATGACTTATAACGTATAGTGGGATTATAACAGTTTATGTTTTCTTGTAGAGACATGAATATGAAGTGACTTTGTCAAAAGTACTTGTGTTATAAAGGATGTAATTGGCTCGAAAAAATTATTATACCATTAAAATGACTTAGTTGGTAAATAGACAAGTCAAGAGGAATATGGTTATCTTAAATATTGTTAGATTGTCTTACAATATTAATACTAATGAAATACCAAATGTTTACGGTATGTTCAGTTAGGAAAATCAAACTCTTGTTATCTTGTTTGATTAAAGATAACTATGACTTCTTTTCTTCCAAAAGTTATCAAGGTTAGAATATTGAGTATGACTTGGACATATTTAATAAAACTCCAACCTAGAAGATTAATAAGACATTATCATATGATGGAATGTGATGAATCACATTAAGTCTTAAATTGAAGTTCTAAATTTGTTTAACTGCTTATGAAGAGGTTATTAACAAAGTAAAGTCAGGAACTGTCAATAAGTATTTGTAATATCCCAAAAGAGAACATTGTATTGTTGCTTTATTTGCTAAGTATTTAAAGATAGTATTTAAATTACTGAAAGCAAGTGGGAGTTTTGTTCTTTAAAAGATAAAATTACAAGATACATAATCTTCTAAAATACACTAGTAAATATCATGATGAAGTTTGACATTTGAATGTTAAATCTCAACATGATAATAAAGTTTGACATTTAAATGTTAAATCTCAAGATGATTGAATTATCATTCATAGAATAGTAATATATCTCAGATATTTGATTAATATGCTGAAGGCTATGATTTACAGGATTATTGTAAACCTAATAATCATTATGATACATTACCAAATTTGAAATTGGTAAAGTATACATGATATGAATGATTAAGATGCTGTCCATAAAGATAATCAATTTTAGAAACTTGGTTTATCTTAATAGTTAGACTAGAAAATGAAGATGAGTTTCTTCAAAGATAAGGTAACCATGGTGGTTAAAATCTTTATATAGAAATCATATGGACAATATTGTGCACGTATTTAATGCATGTTTTATGACGAGATTATTAATCACACTTAAGCAATTAACTGTGATTGAATATTCTTTTCTAAATACATTAAATATATAAAGATTATGATTGTCATATTTATGAAATTGACAAATGGAATATCAAAACTCTTTCTTCAGTGATTACTTGAGCGAGGACGATAAGTAATCAAAAGGAGTTTATGAATTCAAATAAATCTTTAGAAGTGTACAAAGTGCAATAATCCATGGATGGATAAATGCATGCATCTAGAAGATTATTCTTATGTTTAATTATTAAATTCATGTTTTGATTTATAATTAAAATAGGATAATTTCTAAGTATTCCTAAAAGCTAGTGGGAGTATTATGTTTAATTTCTAAATCATATATGTTGTAAAATATATAAAAGTAACATTCCATATAAGTTAAAAATTAAGTCTTAGTTTGGAATGAAACTTTACTTGAAAGATTTAGGAAATAAGACATACAACCTTGGAATGAATGTTTATTGTTGAAACATGAGCGGTAAATGAATCTAATATAACATGATATATCATTTAGAAAGTCTAAATGTATATGTATGACATGAATAAAATCTAATTATGACTCAAAGATTTTTCATGAACATCATGTTTTGTTGTATCATAATTGATTACAAGATGATTTGGCAATATTAATATCTAATTAAAAAGTTATTAGATAACTTATGTAATATTCTAAAAAGAATATGCTTGATTAGAGAATCACATCCTAAATCTGGAATAGCTTCCAAATTCTATAGATGAACAATTGGTCAATTGTTGTGCAAATTGTCATAGCCAACAAACTTGAAAGTTTGAAGGGCATCAAATATTACACAATAGATATTAATGTTTACGGGAAGTTTTAATAGCATATTGTTGTTGCATACAATGATACTAATGAAATTGAGATGACACTCAATACTAGTTATGGTAACGATTTCATCCTTGGCTATATGTACTAGTTGCGCTTAATAAGAGCATAGTTGCATTATACAATACTTCAAACTTTGAAATGTTTGGAAGTTTAATTATCATAAATTGGTGGTTAAGGATGTCACACATTTTATGAAATATTATATGGCATTATCAAAATAGTTGAGTATGCACATACAAGAAATTCAATAATTGAATTCTTGAAATAAGTATTCTTAAAATTCCGATAGATCAAATTTGGATGAATTATGCCTTGTCAACAAGTATGAATGTCATTACTTGAGACATAATTCATCAACAAGAATTATCATGCATTGATCTATTTAGTATTTGAATAAGGGATGTTAAACAATTATTATAATAAATTTAAATACATGGTATGTTTAATTTATAATATATTATATCCTGTGTTTACATGTTTAATCCATGAATAAATGTTATTCTAAATTGTCCGTTGTCAGTTAATAATATGGGAATATTATTAAATCAAGACAAATCTGAAGGTTGGTATAATATACTTAAAGTATATTGATGCGTAGTCATGCCATTTCAAATGATATTCAGTGATACCGAATATAGGACTTATCCCAACTACATGATGTTACTTTATGGATTTTGTTATTAAGTAAATCATGAGAAGTTATCCTCAGACTTGAGATGCAAGATAAGTGTCATGAATGTAGTACATTTTTGTGGAACAACTTAACGCTATACATAACTGGCAGTCATAAGGGTTGTTTTCAAAAGTGTTACAAAGTTTATGGGTTTTGCTTGTAGTCAAGATAAAATTTGTTCCTTCAAATTTATTTCGGAGTTTAATACTGTTGGGCCCCTCGTAGGGTTGGTAAGATGCATGTGCGGCCGCACCCAAGATCTCCCCTGAATATGTTCAGAAGATTTGGTAATCTTGATCAATCATAAACAACGAGAAACAGAATGGTTAATTAAGGAATGACTTTAATCCATATCCTTATTAACGTGGTATTAGAAACAAAAGGATAATAATAATGAGAAATCATTAAAAGGTTTTTCTAGGAGCCTTACTTAAGATCGTACTAGAGGCATCGGCGTGTTGCAAGACGCTAACCGATGTGATCACACTATTAAGATATGTCCAAGTGGGAGCTGTTAGTTTATGAACATAAATTAATAGTGGTGTGCTAGGATCGAACTCGAGATCACGGGATTGCACACTTTACGTATGAAGAGTAAATGAATAATAATTATTTATAAATGTTAAGAATAATTATTAAATAAACAAAACACGTAACGACCGTTAGTATTTAACGGAGAATGGCTAACGACCGTTAGACGAATATAAGGAAAGTTTTATTGTGTAAATAATTGGATGTCAAGAAGGTTCCGGAACACCCATTAAGGGTGTTGGCCGATCGGTTTGAGGGAGGGGAAGCCCAACCCAAACTTTACTTGAGCTCCAAGATTTGTTACACTATAAATACAAAGGCATTCTTTAGGTTTTGGGTATCTCTTTACACACACAATACCTAAAGCTTTTCTCTTGTTCTTTTCTTGTTCCAAAGTCGACTAAACATCCCTAAACCTTAGGGATTCGATTTTGATCTTCTAAAAAGTGTTTTGTTATTATTTACTTGCATAAACATTTACTTGGTATTAGTACGTGTGTACAAGAACGTGATACAATCACACTATTGATTGTATCTTGGATTGAATTACAAAAGAGGTAAGGGGTAATTCTTATAATCCACATATCCTAATTAGGGTTCTTGAATTGAAGATTGAAATTGATTCTTATTCGGGCTAGAATCACAAATGTATGTTTATTATTTATTATTGATTAATTAATTACATGTTATATGATCTTGTTATAACGCTTCCGCATATGCTCTCTTGATGTGTTTGGTTTATTTTATATGACTGTCATGATATTATAATTCCAACAAGATCTTTGGAATAAATGGTTGGAGATGAAATTTTTTGAAAAAAGAATATGCTTGGAAGTTGTTATAATGAAAGATGGTTTGAGATAGTATTCAGAGCGCTCGGTAAGTTAACTTGGAGGTGAGTTAAGTTTTAACGCAGCAACAAAAAAGGGGTGAGTTACCTTACCACCACCTGCGTTAAGTTAAGAGGGTAACCCACGTTAACAAGCACTAGGGACAAAAAAAAAATAAAAAAAAAAAATAAATAATAAATAAAATCCCACCCCCCTCTAACAGGGTTGAAATTGAAAATACTAATTGAGATGGAGGTAAGTTAAGGTGTGTTAAATGTAAGTTATGTTACCGGGGTTGAAAGTCAAGAGTTAAGGTTAAAAGGTAAGAGGTGAGTTATTTTATAAACTAAGTTTTTGTTACAAACTGAAGGACAAATCCCCACCATTCATCTAGTTTAATCTAATGGTGGGGATTAACCTAAGATTTAATAAGACAACCTAAGTCCATGTTTTTTTTTTCTTGTCCTTTTTGTCTATCTTATTTATTCATTTTTTTCCTTTTTTCTTTTCTTTTTTTTTAACTTCACGTTTTTTTCCTTTATTTCAAGTTTTTTTTCTTTTTTTTTCGTTTTTCATACATATTCGTCGGTTTTTTACGTTTTCGTCAGTTTTCTTACGTTTTCGTTCGTTTTCATACATTTTCGTCCATTTTCATACGTTTTTGTCTGTTTTCTTACGTTTTCACTCGTTTTCATACGTTTTTATCTGTTTTCTTACGTTTTCACCCATTTTCATACGTTTCGTCCATTTTAATACGTTTTCGTCCATTTTCTTACGTTTTCATCTGTTTTCGAATTGTTTTCATACGTTTTCGTCTGTTTTCTTACGTTTTCGCCCGTTTTCATACGTTTTCGTCCGTTTTCATATGTATATATATATTCGTCCGTTTTCTTACGTTTTCATCTGTTTTTGAATTTTTTCATACGTTTTCGCCCGTTTTCATACGTTTTCGTCCGTTTTCATATATATTCGTCCGTTTTCTTACGTTTTTGACCATTTTCATACGTTTTCGTCCGTTTTCATATGTTTTCGTCCATTTTCATACGTGTTCGTCCGTTTTTATACGTTTTCGTCCATTTTTATACGTTTTCATATGGTTTCATCTATTTTCATTCATTCTTGTCCGTTTTCTTACGTTTTTGTTCGTTTTCATACATTTTCATCCGTTTTCATACGTTTTCGTCCGTCTTCATTCATTTTCGTTCATTTTTAAATGTTTTCAGACGTTTTCATACCTTTCTGAATATCACAAATGATATACTGTGATTATCAGAATATCACTTGTGATATTCAGAATATCGTGAGTGATATTGAATATCACTCGCGATATTATGAATATCACAAGTGATTTTTAACATTCTGTAACATGAAAATCACAAGTGATATTCAGAATATTGCAAGTGATATTCAAAATATTGCAAGTGATATCTGAATATCGCAAGCGATATTCTGAATATCACAAGTGATTTTCAACAAATGTTCTGTGACATGAAAATCGCAAGTGATATTCAGAATATCGCAAGTAATATTCTGAATATCAAAAGCGATATTCTGAATATCACTCTTAATATCACAAGTGATATTCTGAAAATCACAAGTGATTTTCAACAATTTTTCTGTAACATGAAAATCACAAGTGATATTCAGAATATTACAAATGATTTCACGCTTTTTTTAATTCACGTTTTTTCAAAAGTGATATTCTGAATATCACTCTAAATATCACAAGTGATATTCAGAAAATCACAAGTGATATTCAGAATATTACAAGTGATTTCACGCTTTTTTTAATTCACGTTTTTTCAAAAGTGATATTTTGAATATCACTCTGAATATCACAAGTGATTTTCAACTAATATTTTGTAACATGAAAATCACAAGTGATATTCTAAACATTACACGTGATTTTCAACTAATGTTTTGTAATATGAATATCACTTGTAATTTTCTGACTATCACTTGTGATATTCAGATTATCACTTGTGATTTTCATGTTACAAAACATTAGTTGAAAATCACTTGTGATATTCTGAAAATCACAAGTGATATTCAGAAAATCACAAGTGATATTCTGAATATCACAAGTGATGTTCAACTAATGTTTTGTAACATGAAAATCACAAGTGATATTCTGAATATCAAAAGTGATATTCAGAAAATTACAAGTGTTATTCAGAATATTATAAGTGATTTTCACATTTTTTTAATTCACGTTTTTTTCACTTTCTTACGTTTTCTTCTGTTTTTGTTCGTTTTCATACGTTTTCTTTCGTTTTCATACGTTTTTGAATATCACAATTGATATTATTAATATCACAAGTGATATTTTGAATATCAAAGAAAATCACTTGTGATATTAAGAATATCAATTGTGATATTCAGAAACGTATGAAAACGGACGAAAACATATGAAAATGAACGAATACGTATGAAAGCGTAAAAATACGCCTGAAAAGGGACAAAAATGTATGAAAAATTGATGAAAACGGACGAAAACGTATAAAAACTGCTGAAAAGTATCAAACAGACGAAAGCGTTTGAAAACAGACAAAAATACATAAAAACGTCGTAAAATGGACAAAAACGTATAAAAACAGACGAAAACGTCTGAAAACAGACGATAATGTAAAAAATTGATGAAAACATTTGAAAGCAGCTAAAAACGTCTGAAAACGTATAAATACTGTCGAAACGTATGAAAATAGACGAAAACGTTTGAAAACAGACAAAAATGTACAAAAATAGACGAAAACAGACAAAAACGTCTGAGTATCACCGAATATCACTTGTGATATTCAGAAACGTATCAAAATGTCTAAAATTGGCCAAAAAAATTTAAAAACGGACGAAAACCTATGAAAATGAATGAAAATGTAAGAAAACAGACGAATATGTAGGAAAAAGGACGAAAACGTCTAAAAACGGACGAAAACATAAAAAATGGAAGAAAACGTATGAAATCAGACGGAAACAAATGTAAACAGATGAAACCGGATGAAAACGTATAAAAATGGATGAAATCGTGTAAAAACGGATGAAAACGTATGAAAACGGACGAAAACGTATATAAACGTATGAAAACGGACAAAAACGTATAAAAACGGACGAAAACGTCTGAAAACGGATGAAAACGTATGAAAATGGACAAAAACGTCTGAAAACATATAAAGACTGTCGAAAACGGATAAAAACGTCTGAAAACAGACGAAAACGTAAAAAAATGGACGAAAAGATATAATAACGAACAAAAACGTCTGAAACAGACGAAAACGTAAAAAAAACGGACGAAAACGTATAAAAACGATAAAAAAACGTCTGAAAACGTATATAATCTTGTGAAAACAGACAAAAATGGACGAAAACGTAATAAAGTGAGAAAAAATCGTGAATTTATTAAAAAAAAATAATAAATAAAAAACGTGAATTAGAAGGAAAAAAAATGAAAAAATATATAACGTTAATTGGAAGAAAAAAAAAGCCAAAAAAAAAAGAAAAAGAAAAAGAAAGAAAGAAATAAAGAAAGTGAATAATAAAAAAGACAAAGAAAAAAAAAAAAAAAAAAAAACATAGACTTAGGTTTACATGTTTAATCTTAGGTTAATCCCCACCATTAGATCAAACTAAATGGATGGTGGGGATTTGTCCCTTAGTATGTAACAAAAAACTAGTCTCTAAATGAACTTTTCTCTAAAAGGTAAAAGCTGATGTGGCGTTGACGTGACAGTGCGTTAACTTTTGACACTGAGTGACTTTACCGTGTGCTCTAATAGACAATAGCTCAACATCTTCACAAAGATTAAGTTGACACCTCACAAACTTCGGATAATAAAAGGCGCCTCATGATTATTCACCATGCGAATGCTGAGCAAAGGGTTACCCTTTCCACATTCGTTGTTCAAGAGGTATAAAAGTTTGGAGGACTCGTAACTAGGGGTGTTATCGGGTCGGGTTGTCGGGTTATCGGGTATATCGGGTCGGGTTGAAACGGGTTTTGGGCTAAAAAAATATGACCCGCAACCCGACCCTATAAGAATTCGGGTTATCGGGTTCGGGTTATATCGGGTTAGGTTATCGGGTCAATTCGGGTTGGCATAATTTTTATACAAAGAAAAAAAATTTGCGTATGGTTTGATGGAGAAACAAAATAAATAATAAAAAGACCAAATACATTACGTAGACCACAAATTTGAACAAACAACAATGAACATATTCAGGAACTTGCATAAGACTTGCAATATACACACTAGAATAAACAACAATATCACAAACTAGAACAAACAACAATATCATTACGTAGACCACAAACTAGAACACAATATCACCACAAACTAGACCACATAGGCGCATACCAGTTAGACTAACAAAATGATGCACCTTTGGCATTTAAACAAAAGTTTTGGCAGTAGCTAGCCAAGCCAAATACAAAAACTAAAGTAACCAATCCAGTTAATCTTCAAATATATAGATATTACTTCTTTTTACAAAAGCCAATTTAATCTCCAATCTTCAAACTTAATTCTTCAAGCTTCAAACATCATTCTTCAATCTTGTTTAGAACTGGTACCTTCTTCCTCCATCAACGCTACATAGAGAAAAAAAAAAAAAAAAAAAAAAAAAAAAAAAAAAAAAAAAAATTAGCAAGAGATAAAGTCTCTATAGTTTACAAGTTAAAAATAAATGAACGTACCTTTCTCTATTTGTGCTATTGTGTCCAAGTCTTCATCTTTTTCTGGATTTAAGCCTACGCGAAGCCAATCTTGAGTACAAATTAGGCATTCAATCGTCTTGTCACCTAAAGAACTCCTATACGAATCTAAGACTCGGCCACTTGTGCTAAATACCGACTCGGAAGCCACTGTTGATATGGGAATAGCTAACACATCTCTAGCCATTAATGAAAGTATGGGAAATCTTTGGCTATTTACCTTCCACCATTGCAAAATATCAAAATGCACACTCTTATCAAATGGTTCGCAAATTTCACCAACATACTTATCCAATTCACTAGTCGATGAATCAGATGATTGAACCCTTTTCATCCTACTTCTCAACATGTCTCCATGATCGGGTTCTTCACTAGTTTCAGTGGTCCTTTGCCTTTTACCTAAGCTTGTAGAAGTAGTAGAAGATGGAGCATGAATACGCACGTAATCTTCATAAAAAATTTTCAGTTCATGTTTAATATAATCAATCTTTTTTGTCACAACTGATAAACCTTCTCTTCCATAATGGTCTTCCACAATGACATCCAAAAAGTCATACTTGTTCCTTGGATCAAGTATGAATGCAAAATACACCAACAAGTTCATATTTTCCACCTCATAATAATATTTGTCAAATTTCGGTTGCATCACCTTTGCAATATCATAAAGATGTTCATCCACAGGCGGTTCATCCAGAAGATCACAATCAAGTTGTTTCCTTAATAGAGCATGGATCGTGGCTAATTCATTGACAAGTGTATGTGATGTCACATACTTTGTCCCGGAAATTCTCAAAGTAATCTCATAAAAAGCTTTCAGAAAATGACACAATTTTTTCGCTTTAGTCCAATCATCTGATGTTGGAACGGAATGACCTTTGCTCCCAATATGATTGCCAAACTCCACGTCTTCTAGATCATACCTAGCAAAAGCATCTTCATATACATGTGCCACTTCCAACATAGTATATGTCGAGTTCCACCTAGTTGGACAATCAAGCACCAAACTCTTAGTGCTATCACATCTAGCACTTTGGGCACATTTAGTGAACTTTTCAATTCTAGAACCCGACTTCTTTATCCACTTAACCGCACATCTAATACCTTCAATCGATTTATCAACTTTTTTCATACCATCTTGAACAATAAGATTGATTACATGAGCCGCACATCTAATATGCATCCATTTCCCTTTTAACAAACAATTATAATTTTTCTCAAGTATCATTTTCATAAATTCAATAGCACTATCATTCGCGCTTGCATTATCAACTGAGATAGACAAAATATTATCAAAACCCCACTCATTTAAACAACTTTCAACCCCTTTTCCTATGTCTATCCCTCGATGACCATCAAGTTCACGAAAATTCAACACTTTTTTTACCAAGTTCCATTCGTTATCTATGAAGTGAGCCGTAAGAGCCATGTAGCTCTTTTTCTTAATGGATGTCCATCCATCAGTAGTTAAACTAACCCTACCAATGTTCTTTTGGAATGTTTCACGAAGCTTGTTTTTTTCTTCTCGATACATTTTCAAACACTCTTGTGTTATTGTACCTCTACATGGAACATCAAATAGAGGTTGATTGATTCTCTGATAATGCCTAAAACCTGAATTCTCAACAAAGCTAAATGGTAACTCATCAACAACAATCATGTGGGCTAAAGCCCTCTTACTCTTTTTTTTATTGAATTTCCATGCCATCATTTTGTTTTCATCACCGCCCTCATAAATAATATTAGTTTGAGACTTACTTATCTTTTCTAGGTAAGGTTTGCACCTTCCAAGATGGTTCTTCAGATTTGTAATGCCATACTTTTTCGTGTGACACAGGTACAATTCACCGCAATGTAATCATTTAGCTTTCACATCTTCGGGCAACTCCCCTTTTTTAAGCTTCTGCTCTTTAAAATCTACCCATACCTTTGATCTTTTTTTACGAGTTTTTGGTTGTTTTCCCTTTTTCTTTTTACCACTGTCGACTTCCACGGGTGTCTCTTCCAAAATTTCCATTGAACTCGAAGACATCTAGCCACCATGAGTCCATGACAATTAATTAAATAAAATACACATAAAAGCATTCATTTTATTATAAAAAAAGTCCCGCTTTCGAATATGATAAAACTACACTATTTGTTAGTATTTCAGATTATATTATATGCATACAGGTCAACTTGAAATGAAACTTGTAATCAGGGGTACCATATCTAGCTACTAGAATTAGGAGAATATATCGTCTTTCGTAATCCTAATTAGCACGCGTGAAAAAAAATATATAAGCAAAATTTAAAAAAAGTAACAAATTCTCCCTAATAAACATTGATGATATCAAATAATGCCTCGTGTGCTGTTTCTTGGACTTTCAAAACCACAAAACATATCAAATACTTGTGTTCCCATCTTGGTTGTCAATGGATGATCATCTATATCTTATATGAAGTTTTATGTCTAGGGGAGAGCATCGGGCCGGAACCGATCCCGTCCCGACCCGTCTCGACGAAGCCCGATCCCGATTGTGGCCGGAATCCTAAACCGACTCCCGATCCCGATTGTGTTCGGTTAGTCGGTATCGGAATCGGTCGGATTAGCTTGTTTTTGATCGGAATCATCCCGTCCCGACCCGTCCCGTCCCGACCCGACTCCCGAGTTCGCCGGAATAGCAAACCGACTCCCGACCCGTTTGCTAGTCGGGATCGGAATCGGGCCGGCGGGTTGGTCGGGATCGGGCCGGGAATCGGGCGGTGGTCGGTTTTGCTCAGCCCTAGTTTAGACCATACAAAATATTTTACGTAGTAAACTAGGAGTGCTAGGGCTGACTTTTCAATGGTGTTGTTTCTTGAAAAACCGATGAATCATAGGCTCAACAAGTAGAAACTTAAAACGACGAATTCGCCACGTTATTAAGTATAGATTGTTGATTTCACGGGCTTTGAAATGAAGCTATATATAAAATCACGTCAACTGCTGAATAAAGTCTAATGATAATATTATATTTTGGCAAGAAAAAATAACGACCTTTTGTAAGAACACAATCTTTATCAAGTTGAAGATTACAATGAGATAGGAAGAGTATTGTGAGAAAAAATCTTGAAGAATCATAGATGCAGCTTGAATTGAGATCGAAAACTAGAGAAATTTTCACGAACTAGATCGACTAGTCTTTCAAAAAGGATTGATCATCGTCGCATTAAGTCGCCTAAGAGAGCAAGGTGCACGTGGCGCAGTTGGTGCTATAGCTGATTTATCCACTCGTCACGTCAGCTAGACCATATAACGCTTTTATAACACTAAACCAAAAAAAATCATCCCAATAATATTTCTTTAACACACAACCAAAAAGCCTTATTCATTCCATTTTTACACTAAAAAAAGAGAAGAAACGGAGAAACACCGGTTATCAACATGGCGGTGGACTTATAACGCCGGATTGCGATACAAGGATGACGCCGTTGTAGTTTTGTCTATAACGAAGCGTATAATGGATTGCACGGTTCATCTAAGTATGCCAGAACTCAAATGACCAATATATAAAATCAACATACGACTTTAATAGATTAGTAACATTGTGAATATGTACTATTTCGTCACATAAACATCAGATTTTACATATATTGCAAACTCACTCTTTACCATGTGTACAGATTCAGATTTTCTTTAATGTCCCGCTTTTTATTAGCTAGAATGCTAGATTGCTTGCGGATTGAGGACCATTACAACATGATAATAAATGCAATAACTATTCCTACATCATAATATAACCATTGCAGGACTGTATATATCACAATCCGGATTCTATTCACAATGTCTATTCCGACAACATACAATAAGGGTCCGTTTGGTTTGTAGGTGGGATTAGAATCGGATTTGGATTTGGATTTAGTATGAAAGAAATGAGAAGAGAGAAAATTATTAATTGAATTTTAAAAGTATATTTATGTTATTAAGAAATTATAATAAAATATATTATTTAAATATAAAAAGTACAAAATAGAAAGAACGGTTCAAATATATGTGGTACATAAATTTTATCAAATAAAATAATCTAATTCCTCCTGACATGTTTCTTGAAACCCACCAATTGAGTAAGAAATGAAAATTTGATATTGAATGATTACTTGACTTCTCAATCTCTGAACCAAACAAATAATTTAGTAATTGAATGATTCTATTCCTTGTGAAACCCGCATACCAAACTGCACCTAAGTACTACTATTCCTACAACATGATAATAAAATAGTTACGTATCTGTCTTTTATATAGCGGATTGTGTTCACGATGTCTTTATTCAATTTAGACGTACTTGGTACTGCAACTATCGTCCACCACTTTTGTGATCTCTGCTTCACATATGACTATAAACTTTTATCATTTTTACACCACTTTACACTATCTATAAATAAATAATAATAATAATAATAATAATAATAATAATAATAATAATAGTACAGATTATGTCTAGACTCCCCTCCAATTTCATGTAATTTCCATGGTTTCAATGAAATTTATTATTATTAAAAAAAAAAAAAATAATAATAATAATAATAAAAACCACCATACATCACCACCACTCTCGGCCTCAACAGCACTGTTATGAGTTTAGGGGTGCTTGGTTGGGGGTAGGGGTGTTAACGATCCGAGCCGAGTCGAGTTTTGGCGTAAACGAGCTAGGCTTGTTTATTAACTACTCGGCTCGAGCTCGAATAAAATTTTGAAACTTGGCTCGAGCTCGAGCTCGAGCTCAAATATTTTTTTGTTGTTCGAGCTCGAGCTCGAAGCTCGTTTAAGATTTATAACTTTTTTTTACTCTTACAATAAACTAACTTTCAAGCTTAATATGTCCGTATAAAAGATTGAACTTGATAGGCTCGTTTATTAACTTAAGCTCGAGCTCGAAAGCTCATTTACAATTATAAAAATTATAAAAAAAATGTTCTTATACTCAAACTAAAGTTTATGTAACTTATAAGCTCAAAAAAGCTTGTTTAGGAACACACAATTAATATTTTATAACATTTAATGCTTAACTGTGTTTCAAAATAAGGTGGGGGCTTTGCTTATATAGAGTTTTTTCTCTTGAAAGTTTTCCTCTTCAAGCGATGTAGGATCACTCATATATTTTGATTTCTCATGTTCTTATGATATTTTCAAAGTTTATAAATATGAACAATTGTCACATTGTATCAAACCTTTAAACATTACAAATAATTATCAAACAACAAAAAAAACATCCAATGTGAATAACCAATACAAATACAAGCACAATAATGTTATGAAACAAAAAATAAACCAATTCAATATTAATACAACGTGTAAGACTCTTTTAGAAGCCTAGCTATCAAAATTAATAAATCTCAATTAAATGATGCATATAAATAGGTATTTATTATCATGGATGTAAATACGAAGAGTGAATCGGAAACTAAAATCGTGGATTATTTTCTGTACAAATAATGTTTGGGTAGTAAAGGTACATTGTGAGTTATTCAAATTTACACTAAATCTAAACAATTTTAAATTCATAATAAATCTAAGCAAACAACTTTACTAATTGAAAGCTAAGAAAATATCTAATTGTGATTGATTACTTTTAACATTGAAAGATTGTGAATCGTAATTACGATGATGGTTTAACTATAGATCCTACAAATCAATTGCTTAGTCCATATGATTCTAAAAATCGTAAAAAAGTGGTGAGTGCAACTATAAATGTTTAAATTGCATAACTAACTGATTAGCTTTAACTATTCACTCAAATGATCGAACTCGATCAAAAACACATGCAAAATATGGACAAGTTTTTGAAAACCCAACTTACAATTTTTGGATATGGTTAAGTCGTTAAAAAAATTATACAATCAACAATCACAACAAGTTTAACTGCTTGCACACGTGTCTTTTGACAACGGCGTGGAGGTCAATGACTTTTTAGATGAGACCATCTGGGTTTGAAAGCTAACTCATAGATCCAAATTCTAGAAGAAATTTCACTACATTTATTTACATATTGAGAGAGTTATGGCCTTCTAAAGTCGAGTGTTGCAATCTGGAAGAATGTTGACCATAAACTAGACATGAAATATGTTTATACACTCTTGTTTCCTCTCATGACTTTAGTTTTTTCGGCTTAGATCATGCTTTATAAATATAATAAAAAATTCTAGAGGAGGAACTCATCTAAAATCAAGAAAGCATGTAAGTATCAACTAGCTCTCAAATGATTAATTCATGATACCGAATTGATATAGGTTCTGATAATTACAAACGCAACTACCTTGTAATTAAGGTGAGTACTCGTGACTTTTACTAAACGGGGATGTACACTATAATCCCTGATTATGCGTTGCATATCACTATTGTGGCATCTATGTGATTTATTGTTATATACATGTGCATTTGCATTTCATGAAATTATGCATGTACATTGTTTTAATCAATACAATTTGAATGAAAATGCTCTGATAATATTTCAATTATGTTTTAAGTCTCTATCTTTGTGATTTCGACTTTATAAACAATAAGACTAGCAAAAAGGGTTAGTAACAAATTATTAATACTCCGTAACACAATTGTCGGGATCCCATAAGTTATATGTTATGTTATCATTTTTCATGCATTTGAATCATATGTGCGATATTTTATGTATACAACACACGACCTCACTATGCCTTTAGGCTTACGCATGTATTGTACATCTTCATATTCGAAATAATAGGCACGGACTCGAGGAGACGAATGAACTAAATAAAGGGGACCAATTAGACTCGACATCCTTATGCCCCAAATGTGTTTATATAAATTAAACTTAAAAGAGTTGTCATTTAGTTGATTGATAAACTTGTAATAACTAAAAAAAAATGTATTAGATATAAAAGACGAAAGTAAAAGAACAAACATGTTAAGAAAAAGAACTAAAAGAAAATACATCCCACATAGGAAGAGAGAAGAAAACAAGACAAATAAATAGCCTATAAAACAAAGTCCAAGTAAAAGGAGGAGGCTTACTTTCAAGTAAATATAAATATATAGCTTAGAAATATTAAGCTACAACTTGAATTTAAATCATATTAGAAACATATATTTAAAATTTTAAAATAAACTTAAAAACTTATATAGATTAAGTGTTGGCTTGTTAAGCTCGAGTAGCTCGTTCGGCTCGTTAAGCTCGACTAGCTCGTTCGGCTCGTTCGACTCGTGATTATTAAACGAGTTTTCGAACGAGCCGAGCCAAATATTTGTTTTTAAAGCTCGGCTCGTCAAACTAATCGAGCTCTAATTTTTGATCGAGATCGACTCGAGCTCGTGAGTATTAGGCTCGAGCTCGAGTTAAATGAGCTCGAGCTCGAGTAGCTCATTAAAAGCTCGGATCGTTAACACCCCTAGTTGGGGGTAATGGGGGGGGTGAGGAATGGGAAATGTAATAATTAAACATGCATGGTTATGACTAGAAAATGCAATCATTGTTTAGTATAGGGTAATGGGGCATTACCCTGTAAATTGAGAGGTTTGGTAATGATTACTCACCACCAGCAGCAGCAGCCATTACCAGCACTAGCCACCACCACCACCAACAACAACAGTCACCACCAACAGCAGCCACCACCACCACCAGCAGCCACCACTATCAGCCACAACCACCACCACTAGCCATCACCACCAGCACCAGCAGCAACAACCACCACCACCACCCCCATCAGCCACCACCATCACCACCAGCAACCACCACCACCAGCTACCACTACCACCACCACCACCAACCACTACCACCACCACCACCACCAGCCGCCGCCACCACCACCAGCCACCACTACCTTGGAGGTTAATGTGTTTTTCTTAAACCAAACATCATTAAAGATAATGATAATTTCCATTCCATTCCTTAACATTCCCTTTGCCTTTCTTATTCCCCATTTTGAACCAAGCGCACCCTTAGTCTCTATTTAATTATTACTCCGTATATGTTTAAGTCTAGATGTTATAGTAAGTATGATAGGATTAGGAGTAAGAATGTTTGCATTTGCTTGTGTCCCAAGCAAACATGTCTTTCTTTTTGTTTTAGAGTCACAGCCCACTATGTCTTCTAATTGTATTAGGAGTCAGTTTTCTTCCCCATCATCTATATAAAAGGAGGTAAGGGGGGGAGGGGTTTAGCATGTTATTCTTTCAAGCTTAATCAAACATTCAGTTATGGGTAATCATCTTGTGCTTTACTTTTTTGTCGATACATAAACTACAATATTGTGTTTGTGTTCTTCAAGATCGTGTTACTCCGCTCTAGATTTCCACGTTGTTGTTTGTTTAATACTAACAAGTGGTATTAGAGCTCGGGTTCGCTGGTTATCTAGGATTGATCAAGAAGGGTTCTTTGGTGTTCGTTTTATGGTAGGAGGAAATATCATCTTTCGTAATCCCAATTAGTACGGGTGAAAAAAATATAAGCAAAATTTACAAAAGGTAACAAGTTCTCCCTAATTAACATTGATGATATCAAATAATGCCTTGTGTGCTGTTTCTTGGACTTTCAAAAGCACAAAACATATCAAATACTTGTGTTCCCATCTTGGTTGTCAATGGATGATCATCTATATCTTATATGAAGTTATATGTTTAGACCATACAATATATACGTAGTAAACTAGGAGTGCTAGGGCTGACTTTTCAATGGTGTTGTTTCTTGGAAAATAGATGAATATGGGCTCAATAAGAGAGTATGATGTAATAACAAAATGACATGTTATTTGATTTTTTCCCCAATGGCACCATAATGGCATGCCAAACTGCACCACTGTAATATGCTTAACTAAAATCGTTTATAGATTGATATTTATCACTAACAAATACTGGAATCACAAACAAGAAAGTAATTCGAAAGATTTGTCAAGAATGATTTGTTATTGAATAATGGGGTTTGTTACAAGAACTAGAAGAAGGAATTACTTCAAAAGCTAGTTTGCTAAAGGTGAAATAACAAGTATTTATACATAATTAGGCGGGAAAAATGGTTATTGTTGGTTAAGGTGCGTTTGGTTTATTTGAACCGGTCACGCGCATGTGACCTCCTCATTTCAGCGTAAAACTTTCCACTCCCATTGAAAACAGCCTTGTCCTCAAGGATCTAAAATGAATTTAGGAAACTTTTGTACAATGTCTTCGAATTTCTCCCAGTTGCATCTTCCTCACTACCATTTGACCACTGAATCAATCCAAACACCACTGGCCTATTATTCTGCTTGACCAGTCTTTTTTCAAACAACTTCCAAGGACTAGCAGGTATCAATCCTTCACTATCACACTGAGGAAATTCTCCCATGGTAGTAGACTCAGAATGACAAGGCTTCAACTGGGACACATGAAAGACAGGATGAACTTTGGTATAGTCTCGTAACTGCAACTTATATGTTACTTTCACAATCTTCTCAATCACCAGAAATGGTCCAAAGAACTTGGAAAAAAGCTTGTGTTATCTGCCGTGTCTCACAGTTATTTGTCTATGGGTTGCAACTTTAAATACACCCAAACTCCTACCTCAAACTCTCTGTCAGACCTCTGCCAAGCAGCTTAGGACTTCATTATGTCTTATGCTTTTTTCAAATTAAACTTCAACAACTATACTACTTGTTTTATTGCCTGGAGAGTCCTATCCACAGCTTTAACTACACCATCTTTAGCCATATAAGGAATGTGTAAGGGAGGAACTTGACCAAAGACAACTTCATAAGGAGTGGTGCCAATTGCATTGTGATAATTTCTGCCATACCAATACTCTGCTAGTAGAATCCATTTGACCCAATCCTTTGGCTTCTCCCCAGTCATACACCTGAAATATGTTTCCAAACACTTATTAACCATTTCTGTCTGACCATCAGTTTATGGATGGCAGGCAGATGACATCTTCAATTGAACTTGCAACATCTTAAACAATGATTGCCAAAATGCACTCATGAAAATCTTGTCCCTGTCATTCACAATTGTCTTAGGAACCCTGTATAATTTGTACACATTGTCTAGGAAAAGTTGAGCCACTTGCAAAGCTATGTAAGGATGAGTAATAGGCAAAAAGTGAGCATACTTAGACAGCTTGTCCACCACCACTAACAAAGCACTCTTCCCATGAGATAGTGACAAAGACTCTATAAAATACATAGAGATATCTTGCCAAACCTTGTCTGGAATCTGTAGAGGTTGAAGCAAACCTGGGTATATTGACATATCATGTTTATTCCTTTGGTACACGTCACAATTACTTAGCACTCTTTCACCATCTTCCTCAAACCTTTCCAATAGAAATAAGTAGTCAGCCTCTTCGTGGTTGCATGAGCTATAAAATGACCCCCAAATTCATGGAAATGAGCAATTAACTTCTTTCTCAGTTCCAAATCCTGACCCACTACCTATTTATCTTTTCTTCTCAACTAATCATTATGCCAAACATACCTGCTATCAGTGACAGTACCTTGTTGTAGACCTTTAATCAGCATTTTGAGGTTGGTATTAGTTGACCAAGTAGCAATAATTGCATCAATCAGCTCATTTGAAGTACATATAGTCAAAATGGAAAACAAAGCACCATGCCTTTCTATTCTAGACAAAGCATCAACTGCTGCATTGTCATTTCCTTTATTGTACTCTATCTCATAGTCAAATCCAAGCAGCTTTGCTAACAATTTGGACTGAAAAGGTGATGTAATTCTCTGATCCAAAACATATTTCAAGCTGAAGTGATCGATTCTTATTTTGAAATGCCTATCAAATAAGCACCCTCTCTATTTACGCAAAGCTAACACCACTGCTAATAGCTCCTTTTCATAAGTAGACAAGGCCTGGTGTTTGGGAGCTAAGGTCTTACTCAGATGGGTTATTGGGTGACCATTTTGTTGCAGTGCTACTCCAATGCCAAAACCTGAAGTATGAGTCTCAGTAATGAACTCCTCATTGAAGTTTGGTAAGCCTAACACAGGGGATTCCACCATAGCTTGTTGTAGTCAAATGCGAATTGAGCTTGTGGATTCCATTGAAAAGTATTCTTCTTTAAAAGAGCTGTTAGTGGTTGACTAATACTGGCATATCTTTTTATAAACCTTTTATAATATCTAATTAGAACCAAAAAAACCCCTCAACTACTTCAAATTAGTGGGCACTGACCAATCTTTCATTGCTTGAATCTTACCAAGGTCTGTAGGACCCCTTGAGCAAAAATTACATGTCCGTACTATTCAACTTGTGCTGTGCCAAACACACATTTAGACTTCTTGGCAAAAACGTATTTTCCCTCATCATTTGCAGAACCATCCTAAGATGATTAATGTGCTCAAGCGTAGAGGGATTTTACACTAACATATCATCAAAAAATACCAAAATAATTTTTCTCAAAAATGGTTTAAACATTGAGTTCATTAGAGCTTGAAAAGTGGAAGAAGCATTGGTTAAGCCAAAAGGCATAACCACAATCTCATAGTGAACCTCATATGACTTAAAGGCACTTTAAAAAACATCATCATCACACATCCTTATTTGATGATACCCTGATATGAGATCCAATTTATAGAATACCTGATGATAACATCAAATAGTCCTGATAATTTAGTGTCAATTTTCCCTTAAAATGCATTTGTATAGTTTTGCATGGATATATACTCTTATTACTTATTATTTCATATCGGGGTATAGATGAGCATCGGAATGGAGAAACGCAGATTTGGAAGGAAAGCTAACGAAGTTATTCAAGAGTTTGCTGGCCAAGAGAGAGTTATGGCGTAGAAGGATTATACAACCTACACCGTAACATATTACTACCTCCGTCCCATAATAAGTGTCCACTTTGATTTTTTTAGTCTTTCTTATTCAACTTTGACCATAAATATTTTTATTGATGTTATATAATACCTGATGAAAAATATATGAATGGATTGGGTTTTAAATGCCTTTTCTATTGGTATAATTTTCATCAAGTATTATATAACACAAATAAAAATATTAATGGTTAAAGTTGAACAAGAAATACTCAAAAAGCCAAAGTGGACATTTATTACGGGACGGAGGGAGTATATCACTAGAAGACTAAAGTCAGCGTTGCTAAAGGTTACGACATAACTTCATTGACATGGTTACGCCGTAACTTATTCATAGGGTTACGACGTAGAAATGCCAATAAATTTTACGAGGGTTCTACATTCGTAACCTCTTCTTGAGGTTACGCCGTAGGTATTATTGTATGGATAAGATCGTCAGAGATACGGGGGTTACGGCGTAACCCTTTACTATAGGTTACGCCATAACTATGTCGAGGTTATAAATACAAGCCCTAAATTTGCATTTTCATCATCACTTGCTACCACAACTTTCAAGGAACGAATTAGGGGTTTACCAATGACGAATCTCATCAACTCTCAATCACATTTCAAGGGAGAAATCGTATCATTTACTCATTAGCTTTAGCATCATATCGTGTAATTGTATCGAATCAAATGTTTACTTTCATTATGATATTCTACATTGTTTTTGCTGCACTTTATAATATGAAAGGCTAAACACTTCATGTGTTAGCCTAGTTATGAAATTATTATTGCCATGATGTTTGTTTTCCTGTTTATTATGCGCTTTATGTGTTTATCCATCTTGCCTTTTGATACGTGGGAATCGCACCAGGCTTTACCTCTCAAGGGATCTTGAGAAGCTTACAACCCCCACCAGGCAGTGTACCTGATCGTTGTAGTATAGTATAGTGACAAGTACCGGGGGATTGATCGTTCAGCTAGGAATAGTGTCGCTAGGATTAGAAAACCTAAATACTAGTTCTAAAGGTGAGGGATGATTATTTTTTTATTTTTATATTTTTATGAAAGCAATTAAAATCTCGGGGTTTGAAGGATTTGGGCGGAATTAGTTGCTAATCAACTAACCCAATACTAGGATGCAATCAAAATAAAATACAAAAAAAATGAAATTAAACTAAATTATGCTAAAGTTGTGAGCAGTAAGTGGAGAAAATGTGTTTACTTAGATTTCACTACTCCCTAGACATCTTTTACACGTTAATTACTTGTTATAATTGCATGGATGATGGATCGTATTCCTTAATACCATTCATGGGGTGGCACACATAACTCCCCAATTCTATAAGCTCTTATCTCCTCCTACACCATGCCCAGCACAACTATAGGGGTTGTAAACAGTGGCTCATGCATTAAATACAACCAATAAAGACCTGGTGCGCGTCGGTTCATGTTTCTTAAGACGTTCAAGCATGTTACCAATTGGAGATCTGCCAGTTTTCTTAAGCCTAACATATAAATCATTCATCCAAGACAAATATAAACAAGTAATCAACACATAATTAACATCTATGTTTCATTAGATCTAAGCAAACACAAGATAGATCTAGCCTAGCATGATGGAATTGAGACAAGAACAAGATATAGACAACCAACACATAGACATATTGATTGAATTAAAAGAACACTTATCTCAATTACAATGAAAGGTATCAAGGGTTTAGAACCATTGAAAAACCTGTAAAAGTTGCACCAAAATCGTACTTAGGGTTTCTCCAAAACTTCTCTCTCAATGTGTGAAAAATTAGAAAACTATGTATAGAAAAATGGGTCTGACGGTGTCAAGACAAAACCTGTGACACCGTCACCTCGCCGCCAAAACTATTCTCGGACTGCCTTGATCTACATTTGACGCCGTCAAGACTTAATCATTTCCAGGCCGTCATGACTTTTAACTCTTGACGCCCTACCTTCGTGACGCCGTCAAATCTGTACTGGGTCGACATGGAATTCAGCTCTTGACGCCGTCAGAGAATTACTCTTGACGCCGTCACCTACTGTTCCCAGCATGGAAAATTAAGACTTTGGCGTTTTCTTCACTTTTATGCTCCAAAAACGTCCGAATTGCTTCCTTTTCCAGATTTCTCTCCCAAAGTACCTAAAATCACAAAAGGAACGATTTAGGGCAATATTTGATAAAATAAATTCGAATTTGGGCTTAAATGACCCCCTAAAAACGGATCATTTTTCGCCTCATCATATACCCTTACACTTGAGATTTGCTTGTCCTCAAGCAAATGCGCTTTTATTCTACTCAAAAGACAAGTTAGGGGTCATTTAACACTAATATAAAAGTAATTACAACAAATAATCGTTCCACTAAAGACCAAAGACAAGCACGGAGGTCATATACTAGCACCTCACAAATAGTGTTTAGATACTCACATCTCTCGGGTGTAATAAAGTAATATCACAATATGGAAATGGAAAACATCTCTCACTACCTGTCATAGCAAAATAGATTACCATAGGCTTGGGAAAGGATCAAACCTCCACCACATGGCGTAAGCACCTAGGATAAACTATCAAAGAGGTCTTTTAAAGGGTTGTAACGTTAGGTGTAGGGATATGAAATACACGGTTTTGTTGGATAAAGGAAGTTTTACTGGTGGCGAGTTAACAATCTTGGTCAATTACATGTACAATAAGGCGTTGCTAAGCCAAGACTAGACTCGACTTAAGCTAATAAATGAAAAATAACAAAAATATAAAATGAACATAAAATAAAAAGGGATGGTAGTCCGTATGTTTTTCTCTTCTCTTTTTTTTTTTTTTTTTTTTTTTTTTTTTGCATACATTCTTACCCTACCATCCAAAATAATACATCATAGGGGATGGAATTCCCCCTTACACTTGAATCTTTACATACTTTACATTTAACTAAACTAATGACTCGAATTAAGAAAATCAAAACACTTGAAGCACTTTTAAGATTAACGTACATATGGGGGTAATAAATGATGTTCTTCCCTATTACTCCATAAAATAAGTACTTACCCATGAGTCCCAATCGTCCCAAAACAATATGTACAAGGATATGACTCGACTTAGCAACCATGTAATCAATTAGAAAGTTAACTTAGGGTTTAACAAATAACAATAATGCACTAAAAATGAGCGCATACACGGAAGGCTAAGGCGATTTGGTTGTACATTTAAGTGGGGTGTAACAAATTCTTCCTTTAAGTAAAATGCTTAAAGTTAGAAACGAAAAGATAGGCTCGGAGGGGTGTACTAGGGGTTTCGTGTACTAAAAATGAGTACAACGCTAAGGGTGTGGGAAAAATTAGTTGACTTAACTAGCCAAGTAATATGACTTAAATGGTCAAGTAATTATGATACGGGTTTAACACAAGGGTGGTCCTAATGCCTCTTATCATGTAGCAAATCCTACCACACGAATGTAGTCTCACTAGCGGTCTCGGGATGCATCACTAACGCAAGTTCTAGAATCTAAATGCTACCGGTACACTCATAAGCACTAATAGTAAATGCTTTTCCTATCAAATCTAAAGGTGAACCTCACATATTTGGGTGGAAAATTTTTCTGAATATACGGTTATGTGCTAGTCATACAATCTCCTATCCATGAGACGCTTGCTATGGCTAAAGTTTCACTCCTAAATGTTGTAAAAAAATTTAAATTTGGCGCTAAAATTGCACTAACAAGTATTTCTCATAGTTTTATTACATATCTACCATTAAACAAAACAAACTCAAGCGAAAGTGCATATGTAAGGTATCATCTTTTTACCCTCCTCTTACACTTAAGATGAACATTGTCCCCAATGTTCAAGTAAAGAATGTAAAAGTGAAAAAGTAAAGAGAATGAAATCAAATACTCCCCTGATTCGCTCGGTATGGATAATAGGGTGGCCAGGTTAAATCTTCCTCCAAGAAAATGAACAATCAAAGCTTCCCTTCCAGAATATAAATCATCTTCTTGTCATACATAACCTGTAAAACCTGATAAAATAGACAAGACAACCTCGCGTAAAATCGGCGGCATCCTATATAAGTTACTAAATCCTAGAAAACAAGATAAGATATAATGCTTGTGGAATGAAGTTTGCAGATCTCCTGGAGATTATAAAACTTAATAATTCACAAAAACCATAAGACTCCGTTAGAAAAACAAAACCGGTAAAATTTCCAGATTTTTACACCTGATGCCGTCAAGAGTAAACTCATGACGCCGTCAGAAGTGACCTGCAGAAATTCTTATGTTAAGTTTCCGGAAAATTTCTGGAAAAACTTGGTCCTACTTCCTGGAAAATCCTGCAAAACTTTATTATGACTCAATACAAGCATTTGACTCTAACAAATACGAATACACATGTTCATTTAATATTGTGGAGAATCATGATCGGTTTGTTTCTTAAAAACATATTTGGGGTTTCCCCTTACACTTATCTTTTGCAAAAACACCTTTAGGTGGAGTTAAGACTAGGCCAAAACAACAAAGTAAAGTATTTCCACTATTTAGTTTAGAAACATGATCTACCAACAATAAAAATTAAGCATGCATACGGAAGCAAATAACAAACAAACAAAATAAAATCACACAAAACATGGGTTGCCTCCCAAGAAGCGCTTTTCTTTATTTACGAGTCTTGTAGCTAGACTCAAGGTCATGGGTTACTACGTGATACGGGTGAGTTCCTCATTGAGGACATCTTTGGGATCAAACTTAGGTTTCAACTTCCTATCGGTTTCCTTAGTATGGTATGACCTTTCAAACTTTTCTCCATCCGGGTCATACAAAGTCATCCTCATATGCCATGATCCATCACCTTCTTTAGGTGGCTTGTCCCACCTCCATTTACACTTGTCTCCCTCTCTTTTCCACTTATTCATCTCTATATTAATAGGCATTACGCTCAAGAACTCAATCATCTTCCTAAAGACTAAGGGGTCCTCAAAGGGATCTAGCTCTTCGTCTCTAGCTATGAGTTGTTCTACCGAATGTGTCTTTTCTACGAAATCTTTCTCTAGATAAAATGGGCATTGAGGTCCTATAAAGTTCCTTTCTATCCAAGGTCCATATCTAGACGGTCTCCTATTCATCTCTACCCAATGCGGTGTCAGTTCATCATCACAATCATAACTATGCTTCTTTACATCGTACACCGACCAAGTATCGCCTTCACCTACCGCTATCTTAGACTCCTTACAATCTATCATGGCGCTAGCGGTTGCTAAAAATCCTCTTCCTACCAATAATGGGCATGTAGTATCACTAACCATGTCTAGGACGTGAAAATCCACCAATATAGTTAACTTTCCTACGTGAACAACTACATCCTTAATCATTCCAACCGGGTGGGCAATACTCCCATCCGCTAGCCCTATCAATACCTCCGTTTCCTCTAACTTTCCTAGCTTAAGAGCGGTGAATAAGGATAAGGGAATCAAGTTGAGGCTTGACCCTAAATCTGCTAGAGTGTCGAAAGCTTCGGATCTTCCTATCTTACAAGGCAAAACAAATATACCCGGATCATCAAGCTTTTTAGGCAACTTGTTTTGAACGAAGGCGGTCCCATTTTTACCTAGTTTAAACTTCTCATATTTTTCTAGGAGGGCACTATAGTAAGGAGCACGCGCTAAGACATCAATGACGGGGCGTTCAAGGTGAAGTTCTTTGAATTCATCGTCAAGGTCTTGCGTAGGAGGTGTTTCAACTATACTTTTGACCGGTTCTATATTGGGTGTTTTATTTGATTGGTCCTTTTGAAGAATTTAGTTTTGTTTGAAACACGTGCTCGTTGATTTAACCGAGTAGTATTGTGGACACGAAGTGGGTGACAAAACTGAGGATATGGAATTAACATTTAGTTTCGGATTTTTGATTGTGTCGCTTGGGAGTGCTCCCATTTCTCGGTCATTGAGAACTTTCAACAATGCGTCAATTCTAGTGGTCATCTCGCTTTGCTTTTGTTTGAAATCGGCTTCAAACTTAGATATGCGAGCTTCTTGAGATGCCATGAACTTAGACATCAATCCTTTAAGATTGTTGGTACTACCATAGTTGTTAGAAGGATTGTTGTTGAAAGTACGGTTGGATGGTGGACCGGTTGGTTGGTAACGGTTAGGCGGATTGGAAGAATTGGGTTGATTTTGTTTCCACCTAAGGTTTGGGTGATTTTTCCAAGAGGGATTGTATGAATCACCGTATGTGTTTGGCTCGGGCTTGAAAGTGTACCACTTATCTCCCGCTTCGTCGGTACGCGTGGATGCGTAGTCCGCAAAAGCTGTTCCGGGGAGTTCCACACAATCATGAGTGTCGTGGGGACCACTACATAATTCGCATGAAGAAGTGATTTTGTTCACTTGGCTTGAAGGCTTAGGAGCTTCGTAAGATTTCATGAGAAACTTGACTTGGTCCTCAAGTTCCATGATCCTACGGTCGGGAGTGCTAGAATTGTTCAAAGGCAAAGATATTGCCTTGACCGTTTTATTCAAGTCACGGGGATCATTCCAACTTTCGTTGTCATAGAGAGCAAGATCTTCTATGAGTTCCCATGATTGTTCCGCACTTAGATCACGTAGCTTACCACCGGCCGATTGGTCAATGGCTCGCCTCGTGGAGATGTCGATATGGTCATAAAAGATTTGGACTTGGAGCCAAAGATCTATGCCATGATGAGGGACTTTTTGGAGTAAGTCCTTGAAACGAGTCCATGCTTCATAAAGAGATTCATTTTGACGTTGTTGGAACATCAAGATGTCATTTCTAAGCTTAGTAGTTCTCCCCGGTGGGAAAAATTGAGCAAGGAAACGAGTGGTGAGATCATCCCATGTGGTGATGGATCCCGCGGGTAAACGCTCAAGCCATTGACTAGCTTGATCCCGTAGAGAGAATTGGAATAGGCGTAATCGGGTTGTCTCTCTAGTTGCAACATCTAGGTCTATGGAATCTACGATTTTGAGGAAGTCCTTAAGATGTTGGTTTGGATCTTCGGAACGAAGTCCATGGAATGCACATCCGCTTTGCACCAACCGGATGGTGTCGGATCGCAAGGGGGTCACATTGGCTCCGGTGAGCTCAATGGTGTTTCGGTAGCCTTGGTGGCTAGGTCGGGAATACACTCCTAAGGTTCGGGGCCTAAGGGGTTCTAATGGTGGGTTTTGTTGTGGTGGGATGACGGGTTCAAAGATGTTCCCTTTGTCCATGATGTCGGGTGGTTACGAACAAAGGCACAAAGAAATAAGATAGACTAAAGAGAACCTAAAAATAAAAATAAAATCTTACTAGAAAGGAATCTAGCAAGTAGACCTAATAAAAAGAAATTCTAACCTAGACAATAACTATTCCCCGGGCTGCGGCGCCAAAAACTTGATACGTGGGAATCGCACCAGGCTTTACCTCTCAAGGGATCTTGAGAAGCTTACAACCCCCAACAGGCAGTGTACCTGATCGTTGTAGTATAGTATAGTGACAAGTACTGGGGGATTGATCGTTCAGCTAGGAATAGTGTCGTTAGGATTAGAAAACCTAAATACTAGTTCTAAAGGTGAGGGATGATTATTTTTGTATTTTTATATTTTTATGAAAGCAATTAAAATCTCGGGGTTTGAAGGATTTGGGCGGAATTAGTTGCTAATCAACTAACCCAATACTAGGATGCAATCAAAATAAAATACAAAAAAAATGAAATTAAACTAAATTATACTAAAGTTGTGAGCAGTAAGTGGAGAAAATGTGTTTACTTAGATTTCACTACTCCCTAGACATCTTTTACACGTTAATTACTTGTTATAATTGCATGGATGACGGACCGTATTCCTTAATACCATTCATGGGGTGGCACACATAACTCCCTAATTCTATGAGCTCTTATCTCCTCCTACACCATGCCCAGCACAACTATAGGGATTGTAAACAGTGGCTCATGCATTAAATACAACCAATAAAGACCTGGTGCACGTCGGTTCATGTTTCTTAAGACGTTCAAGCATGTTACCAATTGGAGATCTGCCAGTTTTCTTAAGCCTAACATATAAATCATTCATCCAAGACAAATATAAACAAGTAATCAACACATAATTAACATCTAGGTTTCATTAGATCTAAGCAAACACAAGATAGATCTAGCCTAGCATGATGGAATTGAGATAAGAACAAGATATAGACAACCAACACATAGACATTTTGATTGAATTAAAAGAACACTTATCTCAATTACAATGAAAGGTATCAAGGGTTTGGAACCCTTGAAAAACCTGTAAAAGTTGCACCAAAATCGTACTTAGGGTTTCTCCAAAACTTCTCTCTCAATGTGTGAAAAATTAGAAAACTATATATAGAAAAATGGGTCTGACGGCGCCAAGACAAAACCTGTGACGCCGTCACCTCGCCGCCAAAACTATTCTCGGACTGCCTTGATCTACATTTGACGCCGTCAAGACTTAATCATTTCCAGGCCGTCATGACTTTTAACTCTTGACGCCCTACCTTTGTGACGCCATCAAATCTGTACTGGGTCGTCATGGAATTCAGCTCTTGACGCCGTCAGAGAATTACTCTTGACGCCGTCACCTACTGTTCCCAGAATGGAAAATTAAGACTTTGGCGTTTTCTTCACTTTTATGCTCCAAAAACGTCCGAATTGCTTCCTTTTCCAGATTTCTCTCCCAAAGTACCTAAAATCACAAAAGGAACGATTTAGGGCAATATTTGATCAAATAAATTCGAATTCGGGCTTAAATGACCCCCTAAAAACGGATCATTTTTCGCCTCATCACCTTTCTATGATCCCCACGTTTTGAAGATATGTATGCTAGGTAGTATCTACTAGGCTAGCTTGAATTGACCAAAGGACCCTAGTCAGTAGGTTGCAAGGCGTGTAAGAATTGACCAAAGGACTACACATCACCTCGTGTAAGAATTGACCAAAGGACCACACACCTTGGTACAAAATAGGTCTAGATTGATAGTTGGCATTAATGACTAAAACCGGACTGAACGGCCGAATTGACCAAAGGAGGTACAGGTTTGGAATTATAGGCTAGGCGATTTGACCAACTGATCCTAGTGACATTTAACCACCACATAAAGAGATAATATACATTGTTAGGAAAACTAAGTCATGACATGATAATGGTAGTAACTAGACTAGCACATCTTTCTACCACTGATTCAATCTTAATTTAATTTTAGTTGATTTAATTTGCTTATACAAATCATTTCAAAATCCCCTTTTAGTGACAATTAAGACTTAAGTTAGAATCCGATACATAGCTCTTGGGACGACCTCAGTTTTACCAAACTAGACTACCAATGACCGGGTACATTGCCTGATAGTGCTCACGTAGATCATAGGTAAACGAGACTTATAAATATTAAAACATGATCTAGGTTAAATAACCATCACCTGAGCACCTTATAGTTCATCAATAAGTTCCACAATGACAGGAATGGGAAGCTTATCTTTCACAATATTCTTATTGAGCTATTTGTAATCAATGCACATTCTCCAAGACTCATATTTCTTTTTAACCATCACTATTAGGGAGGAAAGGGGACTATTACTTGGTCTTATCACACATGAATCTAACAATTCTTTAACTATAACCTCAATAGTATCCTTTTGAGCAAGAGGATATCTATAAGACCTGGCATTTATGTTTACATCTTCTGATTTCAGTGGAATTTTTTATTCAAAAGTTCTATGAGGTAGAAGTTCTTTTGGCAATTCAAACACGTCCTCAAACGATGTAAGCTACTGTTTCAACTCCCCATTAATAGGTGTATATGTGGTACTAGCACACTACATCAAGTTCAAAGTTGCAGATGGCCCAAAATAACACATAGAAGATAACTGAGAACTGCCATTTTGGGACACCACTTTAGACAACTATTTTCCAGACATCCTTGTTAATTCAGACTAGTGGGTGCCTCTTAACACCACCTTCTTACCCTCATACTCAAAATGCATTCTAAGTTCTTAAAAATTCCACTGGTTGGTACAAAGAGTAGACAACCAATAAATACAAAGAACTCGTTCACAAACTCCCAAAGGTAGCAGCATCGCATCAGTTTCAAACAACACACCTTGAATCTTCCATTGAAAGGCTTTAGCCATGTATTGACTATTGGAATTATATAACTTGACAATCATTAAATATAACAATAAACATCAAGTACACATGCGGAAACGTTATAACAAGATCATATAACATGTAATTAATTAATCATTAATAAATAGTAAACATACCTTTGTGATTCTAGCCCGAACAAGAATAAATTAAAGCAAATCTTCAACTTATGAACCCTAATTAGGGTTTATGTGGATTGTAAGAATAACCTCTTACCTTTTTGTTATTCAATCCAAGATATAACCAATAGTGTGATTATATCACGTTCTTGTACACACGTACTAATTCAAGTAAAAGATTATGCAAGTAATTAAAACACAAAATAATTTGAGCTTCAAAAAATTCGATTCCCTAAAGGTTTAGGGTGGATCGATTTGTTTTGCAAGAGAAAAGAAGGAGAGGAAAAAAAACACCAAGAACTATGTGTACAAGAGATGAGAAACAAATAACCTTGAGTTTGTTTATATAGGTGAGTTAACTTGGAGCTCAAGCAATTGAGGAGGTGCCCTCCCCCTTGCCGATTGGTTTAGACATCCCTAAAGGGATTCTAGAACCTTCTTAACTTACCAAAAACTCATCTATAATTCTTTCCTTTTCTTCGTCTAACGGTCATAAGTCAATTCCGTTAAATACTAACGGTCGTTACTCGTTTTGTGTTTATTAATAATTATATATAACATTTATAAATAATTATTCATTTACTCTTCATACGTAAAGTGTGCAATCCTGTGAACTCGAGTTCGATCCTAACACACAACTATTAATTTATGTTCATAAAACTAACATTGACAAGCTAATTTTGTTCCCCCAACTACTGGAACTTGAAGTGGTCAAGTGTTTCTTATTCTACATCCCAACCTTTTTGTTGTGTGAATGTCTAAGAAGTTGTGTGTACTCCCTGAATCCATCAGAATATGCAATAATTATTTCAACACATGTCCTTTTACCCTCATTTTGTTATGAGTAGGAACTCCATATAGTGCATTAAGAGATATATGGAGTATGAATTGTGGTGATTCTTATTCCATCACATACCCAGTAATATCAGTTTCATTATCACCCTCTTCCAAACACCCCTCTAACTTTCCTTTCTCTACTCCTTTGATCTCCAAGGTGAACATCTGACCCTCACACTTGTGACCAGGCATGTATCTCTTATCATAATAAAACATAGATTTTTAGCCCTCTTTTCAGCAAATTCTTTTTGACTTAATTGCTTCCTAGGTACAGGCAGAGCATTTGCAGGATGTTTGGTTGCATACCGAGTGTTTACAAGCAAAGCTAAAGTAGTGGAAGTACTCTTGTTGGGTTTTGGAGATACTGCTGCTCATATGATTACAACTGCTCAAGTGCTTAACGGAAAAATACTTTAAGTATATTTCTACTGCTAGTGAAGAATTACTAATGCTGGAAGGTTACAACTGCTAGAGTAAAGTTACAGTTGCTAGAGTGTTTAGTTATCTACTGCTTATGAGATAAACTTGTATAGTCGGTTAGATAAATATAGAAAAGATTCTTTAGAGATTTATCTTGTATAGCAAGTAATTGTAAGCCGACTAGGACTCCTTAATCTATAAAAGGAGGTCCTAATGCATAAGGTTAAAAACGTTTTTCATATACTTTAAGGTTGTAAACCCTGATACTTCTGAGTATTCGTATTATTAATAATATTTAAGTGTTTTGTTGAATATTCATTGTTTACTGTTAATAAATACAAAGTTCGTCTTAAGATCAAATACAAATTCCGCATTGTGTTTGATATACTTCAAGTCAGTTTCTTAATTTAGTTGTTTTAGATTTATCTAAAATAAGGAATTCGATCAAGTGGTTAACTGGGATCAACAACTCTTACTTGGATAAACTACATTCTTATTTGCATACCAGCCATTAGTATTCTTAGGAGTAGGTAACAATGGAGCATTCTTTTGTTTAACAACTACAAAAGTAGCTTTTTGCAAGCTTGCTATACTAAAAGCATCTGTTAAGGACTTAGGCTTAAACATCCTCAGATTCAATTCAATAATAGTAGGTAGACCAGCAATAAACATATTAATGGATTGTAATTCTAGTGATTCTACCTGAGTTAACAACTTTTCAAATTGACTTTGATACTCTTTCATACTAGTTTCATACCTGAGATTCTTCAATTCTGCCACTCGATCCTCATGATAGACCCAAAATTTTCAAGATAGCTTCTTCATACATTGGCCAAGTTACATTTTCCCCATAAATCTTAAGATACTGTAAATGCCACATCAAAGCCCTATCATGTAAATGAATTGACACTATCTTAATCTTGTCATCATCATGCACCTCATCAATGCTAAAAAACTGTTTAATCCTATACATCCATCCCTACACATCATCCCCATAGAATTTAGGAAACTCAAGCTTACCCATTCTACTGAATTTACTACTTCCTTCACCTCCTTTCAATTTATTCACATCAAGTAACTGCAACATCATGTTCTGCATACTAGTAGTTACAGTTTCCAATATTTCATTAATCACATTACCAACATGTTCAGTTGCCCATTGTCTAACACTCTTATCAACAACAACATCTAAACTGTTATTTCTTGTGATCGTCATTATTAACTAACTCAATCAAGAAATGATACTAACAGAATATCAAGAATGAACAAGAATTAACCGTAAAGGATCAAACAATTGTCAAAATCAGATCATGATTAAATAGTTTTGAGATTGGGAAATGGACGAGCACAACCTGATGACGTATTTGCGATTGGAAATATTTTGACCGGAATTTGATTGGAAAGTTCAGTTGTACGGTTGTAACATAAATTAGAATCTTTCTTGGTAGCCAAGATCGAGTTCTGATACCAAATGTAATCTGCTTAACTATCGTTTATAGATTGGTAGTTATCACTAACAAATACTGGAATCACAAAAAAGAAAGTATTCTACTATTATTGGGTATGTGCTGAAATGACAAACCAATAACATTTATTGGTGCAAACTACACCTACCTCTCTAAGTAGAAACTTAAAACGATGAATTCACCACCGTACTAAATTTAGATTGTTGATTTCTTGGGCTTTGAAACGAAGTTATATATAAAATCACATCAACTGCTGAATAATATCTAATGATAATATTTTGGCAAGAAAAAATAACGACGTATTGTAAGAACATAACACAATCTTTATCAAGTTGAAGATTACAACCACATAGGAATTAAAATGACTGAGTATTGTGAGAAAAGGTCTTAAAGGATTATAGATGCTGCTTGAATTGAGATCGATAACTTGAGAAATTGCACGAACTAGATCGACTAGTCCTTCGAAAAACGATTGATCAATGTCACACTAGTCGAATAGTCGCCTAAGGATACAAAAACTCAAATGAACAATATATAAAATCAGTATACGACTTTAATAAAAGTTAGTAACATTGTGATTTGTGAATACCAAAGCTTCTAATGATTTTAAAGAAAATTGTTTTTTTTTTTTTTTTTTTTTTTTTTTTTTTTTTTTTTGCGCTAAATCTTAATGTATATAGAAGGGAATCGGTACGATTTCAAAGTCCTTCAATGAAGGTTTCAACCCATCAGGGTTCGAATCTGGAGAAGGCAGGGTTTACTTCAATTTAAGTGTCGTGCCTTTGGGCGGCTTAAGTTGAAGGTTTTCCCCCATCGGGTTTCAAATTGGACATGGATTTCCCTTGAAAGAAAGTAACCGTTCAAAAAAAATAGAAGGGAATCGGCCGATTTGGGCTAGGTTTATCGCTATGTGTACATGGCCAGTGTTTTACTATATTGCGAACTCCCAAGTCTTTACCATGTGTACAGATTCAGATTTTCTTAGAATATCGCTTTTTATTAAGCTAGATTGCTTGCGGATTGAGGACCATTACAACATGATTATAAATGAAATAACAGTACATCATACAATAACTGTTTAAGAGAATAATCAATAGTTACGTATATGTCTTTTATATTGCAGGATTGTATATGTTACAATCCGGATTCTGTTCATGTCTATTGTCATCTTAGCTTCACATAATTATAACCTTTTATTGTTTTTACACCACCTTTATCATGCAGTAGTCAATTGTACACCACTTATCACTTTCTTTTTCTTTTTTTTTTTAAAAAAAAAAAAAAAAAAAAAAAAAAAAAAAAAAAAAATCTCATCATTACTCTCGGCCTCAACACCAGAAGATGCTCTATTTTGCTTAGCTTTACCAAGACCTCAAGTTAAGTGGTGCCGCATCAGCATGATGCCGAGCCATCACTGCCCCATTGCGCATTATGTTGTGCACACTTGATTTTTGCACTTATTTGAGATTAGTAATTAAGCAATAAACTTTTGCACTTATTTGAGATTATGCAAATGTTTTCTCCAATATTAGACATTTCTATCGTAAACGTAACCTCTCCAAAGTCAAACAATATCAAATTTGAGATTTAGACAAAATCTCAAATTCTGCACCTACATTTTTGATCTTTCAATTGTCACATTTATTATTTTTCATCAAGTGTCACATTATTTAATTAACTTTGGTCAGTGAATATAAATGAAAATCTAGAGCTGTCTGCTACCCATCAGCTCAGCCGGATAGCTGGATCCAAATTTATACTAGTATTAATTTGGTAGGCAAAAATTCTCCTTTAAATCAATTGTGACCTTGTGGGGATTGTAACTTGGTCTAATAATTGAAGTCTGAATAAGATTCTCTTTTTTTTTTTTTTTTTTTTTTTTTTAACCGACGGTAATGCAAGAACACAATCTACACCTTTTTAATAGTCTTGATACCGTTCTTGCTCAACCACCACCAAGATGGCCTTAGTGGTCACACATCCGAATGTCCTCACAAGAGATTTTAGGTTCGAACCACACGTGTGCCAGGAAAAGGGTTTGAAAACGGCCATCTAGATATGTCGGTTAGGCCGTGTACATCTGAGTCAAAGACTTTCCCTTCCAGGTAACCTAAACAGAGAAAACCTTGACTGTTTATCGGTTTTATGGTTCCATTTATCGTCGTGCAAATGCAACTTTAAATTGCACTGAACTTGGATCCATAGCTTAAAAAACAATCAGAAATAGTAAACCATGGAGCTGATTTGATACAAAAGAACTGATTTCATACTGCACTTTTGTTACAATTTCAATATTTTATCAAAGAACTCAACACTGATCAACAAAACAAGAAGCTAAGTGGTGTTAAAAAAAGGGGGTAAACGGTACACTTACACCAATGCAATGAATGATCAACGTTATCTACAATCTACCGATCTGAGGTCCTAATTGGATGACCCAGGGGCCCTACTACTCTCGTAACCGCTACTGTCACCAGATTCAATGTATCTTTTCTCCAATACTCGATTCGCTCTATGTTCCTGTACATGATACAATTAACAAATGCATTTTGATACACAAGTTTAATTGTTTAAATGAGTGCATAATTTATAACTTACTTCTCTAAACGGAAAATCATCAGCCTCAAGCATATGAATCACGTGGCCCATTTTAGGCCTCTTTTGAGCACTGGGGTCCACGCAGCGTAAGGCTACCAATAGGGCACGCTTCAAAGCTCTTGAAGATGGTTTTTCAGGTAATTTAGGATCCAAAACACCCTCTGCATTCCTATTTGTTACCATTGTTTTAAGCCAATCCACAAGATTCACCTAAAACGAGTTTGGACTCTTAATTTTAGACAACAAAACAAAAACCCGGTAAAAACAGACACTATTAAGTTTTGTTATTTTATAGACTAACCTCATCTGCTGGCCGGCCATAATCTACAGGGTTTCGACCACTAATAATTTCCATAATTAGAATCCCGAAGCTATAAACATCACTTCTCTCATTCAACATGCCCGTGCTAGCATATTCAGGAGCAACATATCTACCACGCAGAATCAATAATGTCATTAAACTTATGTATATGAATTACTTGCACTTGTGAAACAAAATAAAAACCTATCTAATGAAGTACATAATTGACTTACCCAAATGTTCCCATAACACGAGTCGTCACATAGCTCTTCTCTGAGCCCAAAAGTTTAGCTAACCCAAAATCCGAAACCTTAGGGTGCCATTGTCTATCAAGCAGAATATTGCTTGACTTAATATCACGGTGAACCACTTTGGGCTCGAGTCCTTCGTGCAGATAAGTCAACCTGCAAATTCCCATCAAGGTTTTAAGTCACATAGGCAACAATATTTCGTTAAAAGGTTCAGATACTTGGATTGTGAAAGTACCCTTTAGCCGTTCCAAGCACAATGTTCATACGAATTTCCCATGTAAGAGGACTAATTGGTCCTACTTCGCCATGAAGCCATTGCTCTAAGTTCCCATTGTTTACGTATTCATAAACAAGAATCCTAAACACAATAACCAAATCATACTAATGCAATTTTAGCTTCTCAGTTATATCAGGAATACGAAATGATGGTACTCCGTAATCAAAGGTCGTACCTTTGAGCTCCTTCAGCACAATATCCAAGCAGCCTCACTAGATTCTTGTGACGAACACGCCCAATTGCTTCGACTTCAACCTTGAACTCCTTCTCAGCTTGTCCTCTATCAACAACATACAACGTAAACACAAAATCAAGAACAGTAAACAAGTTCCCAATTCACTTTTTTCTAAAAATTAGTCAACATTGTCAACCTCAATTAGTCACCTACATGGCTACATGGCATATAAAGTCAACATATGAAACTATGGACCACAAATTGATTCAATTTTCTTAACTTTACAGTAACCACATGTATAAACAATTAAGGATGTGACTGTGAAAGCACATTTAAGATTTTATCCATTTATTTTTTCTCCTTCTAATTATCCAGTTTGGAATTAGTAACTCCAAACGTCTTAATTACAACTTACTTAGTTCCAAATAATCACATAAAGAGTGTGTACAAATAATTCAAACACTTACGATGTGTCTATCTAGCGAATGAGAGTGTTTAGGAGCCTTATTTTTTCTACATATAAGCAGAAGCACATAAGCACCTAGTTATAAATAAGCAGAAATAGTGTCTGGATTTGCTTATGTTCCAAAAAGATGCAATCACACTCTGAAAAATGTTTTGGGTTATATATGAGGATACTTATAAGATTAACTTCCAATATCTCAATAAGCATTTTAAAATAATAACTACATAGATAAGTAAAAGCTGTTTGTTTTATCTAAACACTACAAATTGTTTATTTAGGGGGGTTTATGAGCTTATTTGATTTCCACTTATAGGCTCATTTTTTCCATCTTATTTTGAAACATAAGACATCATAAGCTTATAAAAACCGTTTTAATATAAGCCGAAAAAACCGGGCTTATGAAAACATAAGCCGAAATTGCATATGCTCATAAGCCCAAAAGATAAGCTTAAACAAACACCCCCTTAAGATAAAAATAAGCAATTCCAAACAATTCACCTGTTATTAAGCAAGTTTTTAACAGCAACCATAGTATTATCCGCCAAAACACCAGAATAAACAATCCCATAACCACCTTCACCTATCACATTCTCACTACTGAACCCATTAGTAGCAATATCAAGCTCCCTCAAAGTATACCAATTACCCCAACCCAAATGTGACACTTCTGGCTGAACCGTCACAATAGCCAACTGATCACCCGACCCACTTCCATAACTTGACCCACTAACCAAACCCGGAAAACCAACCCGGTTCTCCTTACTCATATCTATCCGGATCTTCTCATCATTAGTATCCGGTTCAGGAACCGGGTCGACCTGTGGCTGTTGGATATGCTCATCAGTAGTGTGTTGGATTATGGGTTTTTGAGGTTTAATGTTTTTTAAGGATGTTTTTTTACTTTTGGAAATGAAGTAGAGTGAGATGAGGATCATGATGATGACAATGGTGACACCAAAGCAGATTCCTAGTACGACATAGAATCTTAAACCGAAGATTGAGGTTTTGTGTGTGAGCTTGTGTTTAAGAAAACCGGACATTTTTTTGAGGTTGTTGTCGGTGTGTTTGGTTTTTGATGATGGGTTTTAAGGAAGCATATGAGAAAGAAAGGGGAATGAAGAAGAAGGGTAAAAATGGTAAAATGTGAAGAGTGAGTGGTGTTGTCATGTGGGTTGAACTTGAAGTTGATGAAGTAGAAGACAAAAGTATGTGGGGACTGTTGAAGAGAGAGAGAATGCTGCTGTTTCTCAATGATGGTTGAAAAACTGCAAAACTATCTTTATTTTAATTTTATTATATGTCTTTTAGCATCACATTTAAATATTGTTGTATATTGCATTGGATCAAAAAAACGATTATTTAATTTCTTTATACGTATCTCTTAGGGGTGACAACCTTGCCTAAGGTTGCCTCATATTTTAAAGCAAACAACCAATCATGGCCTTTCAACTCATTTTTTGCCTAATCTTGCCTAATATTCATTTTTTAGTGGCAATTTTGCCTAATGACAAGCATTAAATGTGTATTAATTATATAACTTAAATTAAAAAACATAATTAAATAATTAATAAAAAAACAACTATTTTAATTCAAAAAACAATATATTTTATGAATAATTCAAAGCGAAATTACATAACACTTATTAAACAAAAAAAAAAAATGAATTCAACAAAAAATAGGAAATCACTAGTCATCGAGGTATGATAAGTCTTGAGCCGCTACGTGCTCCGTAAGATCATATCGAAGACGATTATGGATATCTTCGTCGAGTAACTCATGTAGCACAGTATCATCGTAAACTGGAGTTACCGGCGGATCCATTATATGAACCGGTGATATTGCCATACCATCGTTTTTCAAAATCATATTGCACAATATAATGCACGTATAAACCAGTTGGCGAATCTTTTGAACCGACATAGCTCGGAGAGGTCGACTGAGAATCATCCATTTTCCTTTTAGACGACCAAATGCTCGTTCGATATCCTTTCTTGCAGACTCTTGTACTTGCTTGAATCTCTTTTCCATTGGGTCAGTTGGATACGGATATGCTTTAACAAATGTTGAATACTTAGGATAGATTCCATCGGTAAGATAGTATCCACGTTTGTAAAGTCTTCCACCCAATAAAAATGAACTGTTTGGTGCCGTTCCATTTCGTTCATTAACATACAATGGTGACTGATTCAAAACATTTATATCATTGTTTGAACCGGGAGGACCAAAAAACGAATGTCAAATCCACAAATCATATGAAGCAGTCGTTTCAAGCATAATAGTCAGGTATTGGTGATCACCTCTCTTATATTGGCCTCTTAAGTGTCTAGGACAATTGCGCCAAAGAAAATGCGTACAATCAATGCTACCAAGCATTCCCGGAATATGATGTTTTTCTTCATGTACATTGAATTAGCATGCTACAACATGGCTTGTAGGCCTACGTAAGAACTCTCGACCATATAACTTTATAATCGCATCGCAAAATTTATCAAGGCATTCTCCTAAAATAATAACGAAATATATAATGAAAAAATAATAACTAAACTATTATAAAAAAAATAATAACGAAAACAATTTAAACAAAAAAAATAATAACGAAATATTAAAAAAATTAATAACGAAATAATTGAATTAAAATAATAACCTGACGTTCTTCGTGCCATGTTTAGATAGTCATCAAATCTATCCGGAGGTTCACCCGTTGCGAGTTGTCGAATTGCGGATGTACATTTTTGTAATGGCGTGAAACTATTTTGGCCCATCGCGTCTTGACCCGATTGAAACCATTCGAATTGGGCTTCAATATCATCAACAATTTTTAAAAACAAATTTTTACTCATACGAAAACGATCACGAAAAACGCTTTCGTTAAACTTGGGTTGTTCAACAAAATAATCATTCAAAAGAGTTTCTAATGCTTTTTCACGAAAACGTTGGATATAACCACGGGTGTCGGTAGAGCTAGCTGTGTCTTCAAGACCATCGATTGCGGCTAAAAAGGTTTCAAACGTACTTCCGGATAACCATTCTTCGGACGAATCCGGGGGAATAATGATCTCGTCTGATGAGAAAGAAGACATTGACATGGTTAAATAAATTGTGTATTGTTTTTTTGATTTGATTTGTGAGTTTGATTTGATTTGTGAGTTTGAAACAATATGTTGTATGTACTTATTTATAGGGATTTTTTTTTTTTTTTTTTTTTTTTTTTTTTTTTTTTTTTTTTTTTCAAAGCAATACACGCTCCACCATTAAATGTCAAACGGTAACTTATTTCTTGATACACTCCCCACCGATTCGGTAGAAAGTACCGCATGTCCTGCCGATTTTTGCTTGCTGCATGACTGGCAATGGAAGTTGCCGATCGGCAACCCTTGCTGAACCAAGCAAACCCCCTTAGAGCCCTAGGTGAGGTAGCTGGTGTTTGGGTTTTTGGTTTTTGTAAAAATGGTTCAGAAAATACTACAAACACTTCAATAACACTCAACCAACCACGCCTTGATGTCTTGCCTTGATGTTTTTATTAATCAAAAGCTATTGCAGATAAGTCCCAAACGGTTCTTACCAAACAATACAAAAGACAATGGTTAATCCTTTTCAGAAAGGCACCAACCTAAACCTCACTTTACAATAACTCTCAACACTCAGAATCACTCAAACAATGAGATTTGAATGATCAATACAAGACTAAACTAATCACAAGATATCAAGAATGATATCAAAGACTAAGAGAACAAATGAGAGCAAAAATATAACTGTGTGAATGAGAGAATGAGACTAACTAAACCCTAGATCCGGATTGAGAGAATATATAGCCACACTTTACACTTTAGCCCCTCAGGATGTAAGAACCAACTAAACTCAGTTCAAAGCTAATAAATCTTTAATTTGTCCAGCTTTAGTCCCTATACTTGAGTTTGACCTTCAGTTTGACCATACTAGCTAACACCCTCTCTCAAACTGAACAAGGCAACATTCTAATAAACCTACACATCACTTAGCAAACATATCACACAAACACAGTTGTCCACATAGCTTTTTATGCTGAGCAGACCCTAGAGCTTTTGTTAGAATATCAGATGTTTGATCAGCTGATAGCATTTTCTCAGTTTTAATAATACCTATAGAAACTTTTTCTCTCACCACATGAACATCAATTTCAAAGTGTTTAGTCCTTTCATGAAACACAGGATTAACAGCAATTTGAATTGCAGATATGCTATCACTGAAAAGACTAATAGGATATAAGCTTTTAGCTTGCAAACTATGCCACACCTTAGAAATCCAAACAGCTTCATAAGTAGCACTAGCCATGCATCTATACTCAGCCTCAGCTGAAGACCTAGACACAGTAGCTTGTTTCTTACTTTTCCATGAGACTAAACTTTTACCAAGGAAAACACAAAATCCTGAAACAGACCTTCTAGTTTTAAGACATTTTGCCCAATCTGAATCAGTATAACATTTCAACTTAAAATCATTTTCCTTATATATCTGTAAACTTGTTCCAGGTGAATTTTTGAGATATCTTAAAACCCTTAAAGCTATTTTCAAATGAGATTGTAAAGGTGAGTGAATATACTGACTAAGATAATGAACAACATATGAAATATTTGGCCTTGTATGAGTCAAATATATAATTTTACCCAAAAGTTTTTGATACTCATCAATATCTTTAAGAAACTAATCAGACTCAAATTCATCAATAGTCAAAACATAATTTTCAGGCAAGGGAGTAGTGACTGGTTTTGATGCAAGTAACGCAAATTCTTGCAACAACTCTAGACAATACTTTCTTTGAGTCATACAAACCCCACTATCATTTTCCATAACCTCTATGCCCAACAAATATTTGAGCATACCAAGATCCTTCATCATAAACTTACTACTAAGATATGACTTAAACTCATCAATAACTTTTTGATCTTTACCAGTGACCACATTATCATCATACACCAACAAGGCAACAAAAACATCATCAGTTTGTTTGATGTATAAAGAATAGTCATGTTTGCTCTGTTCAAAACCATGCTCTACCAAGGTAGTTGTGAGTTTAGCATTCCACTGCCTTGGGGCTTGCTTCAGGCCATACAATGACTTATTCAGTTTGCAAATCTTAGTTGGACTATCACTTTCAAAACCAAGAGGCAAAGATATATAAACTTCCTCTTCCAAATCACCATAGAGAAAAGCATTATTCACATCAAGTTGATACAATGGCCAACCATTAGAAACAGCAATGCATATAAGACATCTAACAGTAACCATCTTAACAACAGGACTGAATGTTTCATCAAAGTCTATACCCTCTCTTTGATTAAACCCCTTATCAACCAATCTAGCCTTATACTTATCAATCTCACCATTTGCTTTATATTTGATTTTAAAAATCCATTTACATCCAATTGGTGTTCTACCAAAAGGAAGTTCAACAACAGTCCATGTTTTATTTCTATTTAAAGCTTCAACTTCATTATCCATGGCTTGCACCCAATTAATATCTTTAACAACTTCATGATAAGTAGTAGGCTCAGAAGACTTATTTAAGGTAGTGGAAAAACAATAGTTCACATAATTAAGCCTAGAATAATTCACATATTTTTCAACACCATACCTAATTTTGCTTTCAACAACATAATCATTAAATCTAATAGGAAGTTTACAAGGTCTACTAGACCTTCTAGTACTAGGTTGCTCACCATCTGTCTCATCTGATTGATCAGTATTTAAAAAAGATATGAGACTTATAAGAGCATTTTCCTCAGAGGAGTCACCATGATGGGTTGCAGTCTCATCCTCTAAATTCATAGTATCTGTTCTATTATCTCTTCTAGAGGATGACAGACTACCATCCACATCAGGTATAATACCAATATCAACATTGGGAATTTGAGATGTTTTGTGATCAAAGAAAGTCAATTGATCAGTATCACTTGTGATCAAATCATCAACTGAATCATTGACTGCTTTAGATTTCATTTTGAATAGAAAAATAGTTTCATAAAACCTCACATCCGTTGAAAAAATAACACTTCTGTTATCAAGATTAAAAAGTTTATAAGCTTTTTTAACAGAAGAATACCTAAGAAGAATACATTTATTAGACCTGGATGTGAATTTATCATGATTATTCAAAACAGTTGGAAAACAAAGACATCCAAAACACCTCAAATGAGACAAATCAGGTTTTTTCTTATAAACCATTTCATAATTACTTTTTCCAATTAAGACAGATGAGGGCAACCTGTTAATGAGATAAACAGCAGTAAGAATGCAATCAGACCAGAAGCACAATGGAATCCCCCCTGAAACATAAGACTCCTTGCTACATTAAGCAAGTGTCTATGTTTCCTTTTAGCAATACCATTTTGCTGATGAGTATAGGTACAAAAAGTTTGTTGAATTATTCCCAAGTCATTTAAGAAATCAAACATTTTCTTATTAATGAATTCAGACCCATTATCAGGTCTGATGGTTTTAATAGGCACATTAAATTGATTATGGATTAATTTTGTGAAAGAAACAAGCACATCACAGACCTCATTTTTAGATTTAAGAAGATAAACCCAAACAGCCCTTGAGAAGTCATCAACAATGGTTAATAAATACTTAAACCCTTCTCTAGAAGAAACCTTATAAGAGCCCCACAAGTCTAAGTGAATAAGTTCATCAATAGTCTCAGACTTGTGGTCACTCAAGGGAAAAGGTTCCCTTGTTTGTTTAGCCCTATGACAGGTTTCACAAGCAGTGACATGAACAGACTTAGTCAATTTTAAATCACTTTTAAGAACAGACAGAACTTGATCAGCAGGGTGACCAAGCCTGCTATGTCACAGGTCTTTAGAAACATGAAAACACATAACCATATTAGACATACTCACAGAATTGCCACTATGCATATCAAACAAATACAATCCACCAGTCTCACTACCAGTCCCCAGAACAGTCTGCCTTTTCAAGTCCTGAATATAACATTTTTCCTCATCAAAACCCACAAACATTTTACTATCTTTAATGAGTTTATTCACAGACAAAAGGCTCACACAATAACCAGGAACAACTAACACATCATATGACACAACATTGCATGTCAACCTAAGATTGCAAACATGACTAATATTGGCAAGAGTCCTATTAGGATGACCCACAGTAATATTCAGACCAGAAATATCAACAACATCAAACATCCCTTTAGTAGAGACAGTAAGGTGTTGGTTGGCATCAGAATCAATAATCCATCCCAGAGTAACAGTTTTAACAACAAGACCAGAATTAACCACAAAATACTTAGAGAAATGCAAATTAAACCAAACATTTCCATTAAAGAAAGAATAGCTACCTGCCATATTAGCATGAATATTTCTAGAAGGCGTTTCATTGATCAATGACAACAGTTTCTTCATCTGTTCAGAAGTAAAACCAGAAGAGAGATTGATAGATGACTGTTTATCATTATTCTTAATGTCAACATTATTAGAATTATAGTTCTGTTTAGCACCATTATTGGGAAACCTTTTGAAATTAGGTGGAAAACCAACAAGTTCAAAACATCTATCAATAGTATGACTAATTTTACCACAATGTTTGCAACTTATATTAGGATTAGGTCCTTTGTTCACAGTATTACTAGTATTTCCTCTGATGTTATAGGAATTATTAATAGCCCTTCTATTAGAATTGTTGTTAAAAGATTTCGCAGCAAAATAAGAAGCATTCAATTTAGAATCAGTAACACCAGAAGACTCAGGAATCCCTTTGTGAGATTCCTCTCTGGAAATAGTTGTGTAAGCATATTTCACATCAGGGAGAGGAAACCTTGGTGAGAAGAGCACTTCTGGTGGGTTGATAACAATCATCAAGGCCCATCAAAAATTGCATCAACTTCATGAGTTGTTGGTGAACCAACAACTCTTTTACTAGCAGCACAATCACATTTAACTTCACAAACACATTTAGATAGTTTAGTTAAAGCATCAAACTCTCTCTAAAGAGAGTTCAATATATGATAATAATCAGTAACAAAACTACCACCTTGTTTAATTCCATTAATTTTCTGTAACAGATTAAACACAACAGAACCATCAACCTTATCATAAGTTTCCTCTAATTCTTTCCAAACAGAAGCAGCATTATCAGAGTACAAAAGACCAAGATACACATCTTGAGACACATAATTCATAATCCAAGTGAGGACAATGGCATTACACCTATCCCACTGAGCAGTCAAGACATCACTAGTCACATAGGTATCTTTAAGACAAGTTCTATCTATAAAGCCAACTTTATTCCTAGCTTGCAGAGCAAGCTTCATAGCACTAGACCAAATTCTATAATTTTCTGTACCTAAAAGTTTGAAAGGAATTAAAGTAGTATTGCTATTATCATTAGTCTGAACATGTAAAGGATTTCCAGCATCAAGATTATTAATCAAAATAGGAGGATTACTACTCTCAGCCATTGCAACAAACAATCAAGAAACAGATAATGCTAAAGATAAAATAAAGAACAAACAAGAACCAGTAACCAATAATCAAACAGATAAACAAACTAGAAAATAACTAACTAACAGATAAACAGATAATCTAAACAGAAATCAAACATATAACAACCAAACCACAAACAAGCCTCAACCAACTTCCAAATCCCAAAAACCTAATCTCCGGCGGCCTAGACTCATAATGAATACCAACACTAAACACACACCCAAGTAAAACAAGTAACCAGCCAAGAAGACTGGAATTGGCCAGAGCAGGTTTCTGTACCACTCAAAAGGTGGCAGGTCAAGGAGTTAACCAACCCGTTTACACCTTCTTGACTAAATTACTGTTATCTAAAGAGAGAAAAAATACTTACAGTGGGGTAAATCCAAGAAATACTGTGGAAAACACCACAATCATACTAGATTCACTTAGTCTAGCGTAATTATGATCAAGAACGGTCCCAGATATCACGAACAACAAAACCCCCAAATTCTCAAATTAGGGTTTCACAAACCCTAATCAAGGAAACCACAAATTACCACCTGAATAACCTCAATAAGATCAAGAACCCAACGGCCGTTAAGAAAACGACCACAATCACAATCAGAACCAACCAATTCAAGAAACCCCCAAATATGATCCAAACCCTAGAAACCCTAGAACGCGTGAATCACTAATTACTCAGAGCCTTGCTCTGATTCCATGTAAAAATGGTTCAGAAAACACTACAAACACTTCAATAACACCCAACCAACCACCCCTTGGTATTTTTATTAATCAATAGCTATTGCAGATAAGTCCCAAACGGTTCTTACCAAACAATACAAAAGACAATGGTTAATCCCTTTCAGAAAGGCACCAACCTAAACCTCACTTTACAATAACTCTTAACACCCAGAATCACTCAAAAAATGAGATTTGAATTATCAATACAAGACTAAACTAATCACAAGATATCAAGAATGATGTCAAAGACTGAGAGAACAAATGAGAGCAAAAATATATCTGTGTGAATGAGAGAATGAGACTAACTAAACCCTAGATCCGGATTGAGAGAATATATAGCCACACTTTACACTTTAGCCCCTCAAGATGTTAGAACCAGCTAAACTCAGCTCAAAGCTAATAAATCTTTAATTTGTCCAGCTTTAGTCCTTGTACTTGAGTTTGACCTTCAGTTTGACCATACTAGCTAACAGTTTTGACCACATGAAATTTATGTGATATACAAAAATTGTTTGGTATGATATTTGGGGTTGAGATTTGACTTTTAAAACCCATAAACCCTACTATACACAAACCCCACTTATATACATATCTTTTGATAAAAGTTGTAGGACATATCCACTTTCACTCTCACATTCTTTTTTTATCTAATTTTTTAAGTAATATCTTTTTATTATAAAATATATTTTATTAATTTTATAATATATTTTCTCCCTCCAAATTCAAATCCTAATCTACAACTTTAAATTCAAATCCAAATTTTAATCACAACTCATCTACAAACCAAATGGGCCCTAAATTAACACAAAAACCCTCGTCACATCAGCGTCACATCATTTCAACACCAAGCAATATAATACCAAAAGATCACACTTTATCATAACACCAACCATTTAAAAATTTACAATTTACATTAACTCCTTAACTATTTTATTTATTAAACCTAAAACTTAAAAATATAAATTACAAATACTTAAAATAACAAACATAAATTTATAACACATACGAAAATATTAAATAAGTACATATTTTAAACGAACTAAACAAAAAATTAAAATATTATTTACTTAAAAAAAACCCTACAAATCACATGGAGTAAATTGTAAACACTACAGGGACTAAATTGCAAAAAACTATTTAATAAAGGTATCATCTTACCCAAGCTTTACACACACTCGCTGCACACACACTATAAAAATCACAAGGACTAAACCAAATGATTGATAAAACCTTGACCCAAAGGACCAGGGGGTGTTTGTGTAACATTTTTTGTCCACCGGTGCGTTTCAACTTACGTTGCGCTACCAACGTAAACCAAAACGCAACAGCATTGCCGGACGAATGGGTATGGTAACGCAGCCCAAAGCCGAGCCACCTAGGCAACAACGCCGTTAGGGCGTTGCCATACCGAGCGCTCTTAGTTTATCAACTCGTATGATGCTTTTACGTTGTGTCTTTTTCGTCAGAAATAGAGATGATAGTTAAAAGAAAGTTATAAAAAAGGAAAACAAAGGAAATTTGATTTTTTATTTCATGTACGGAAATATTAAATAAAAACATACATAGACAATATATAACACATAAGATATAAAATAATAAGATATAAAAAAATGAAAGCTACATTAGTTATTTTTTAATAACTAGTTTCGGTGTAAATTAATTTTTTTTTCATAACTGGTATTTTAGCGAAACTTTTAAGGGTTAAAAGCATTTAAACTTTCTTTGCATTTCTTTTCTTTTTTCTTTATTTTCTGTTTTAGAATATCTCAAGATCAATATGATTTTTTATTTTCTTTCGAGAAAAAACTTGAAAACGCAGCATTAAGATGCGTTTGATTTGTTATATGTTTGGCAAGAGGTTAAAATTTGGTGTAGGGATGGAAGATAATGGGAAGAGAAAATATTTGATCGTATAAAAAGTTGTCTTATTAAAAAGTGAAAATAGGATTAAGATGTCTATCTAGTCAATTACTCTACCCATCTCTAAATATAAGCGCATTTTGAAATTTTCAAAGTATTTTATTTCTCACTTTGACCTTAATTATTTTTTTTACGTGTAATATAATACTTGATGAAAAATATACCAATGAAAATGCATTTAAAACAAAAGTTCATTTTTATATTTTGCATCAACTATTATATAATACAGAAAAAAATAGTTAAAATCAAAGTTGGAACGAAAAGAATTTAAAAAAATCAAAATGAACTTATATTTTGAGACGGAAGAAGTATTAAAATATATGAAATAATGAAAGGGGCCATGACAAAAATATAATCTTGTGGAAGTTGAAGAAACTAAAGAGAAAATACAGAGGTACTCCTAAACTCACTCTTGACGTTTATAATAAACACAATAATATTTTTATAATATTCATACATTCACTCTTGACATTTATAGAGGTAGTGCTAAACAAAAATTTATCCTATCAACAATAATTAAATATTTTTATTTATAATAACCACAATAATATTCATACCTTCTTTATTTGATTGCATCTAAGAGCATCAGATGTGATAACACCGATAACATAAAAAAGTGCAGCTATATCAGCGTCATATTGGCATCATTACTTTTAACACCAACAACAGAAAACAGTCTTTCACTAATAGCATCCATAATGATTGGCTCAAAAGCAGTCAACTAAAGTCAACCACAGGTGTGGTCAATATAGTCAAACTACCTAGACCAATGCTTCTGGGCAATATAGGGTATCACCAGGTCGTTATGTGCAGACGAGGTGTGAATTGTGCTTTAGCGTGCTTGTGATCGGGTGATTTTTCACAGGAAAGGGTTGTGATGAGAATTATTTGAGAATTATGAAATGGAATAGCTTAGGAAAGCTATATGATTGATTACGTGAATTAAGATTAAGAAGAAATGAGCTAAAACCTAAAAACGTACGTTTTAATTATAAACGTATACTGACGTACGTGATAAAAAGTAAAACTAATTAACTAAAAATACTACCGGTGTGAAATTAATGTTTTTACAATCCTAATAAATAAAGAAAATTTTTAGAAAAAGAAAAATTATTTTTACACTATTTGATTATTTATTATTAATTAATTACTTATTAATAAACTAATTATATTGATTTAAATTATTAAAAATACTAAAAAGACTTAGATAACTAAGAAATTTTTTATAAATCTAATTAACCATCACAGGAATCTAAAAAATTATAAAAAGTTGGTTTTATGTATTTTTAAACTAATTTACTAATTATTATTCTAATTATTAATTAATTACTAATTAAACTAATTAAATTCTAAAAATAGAAAATGAACAGTAAAAATTCTAGAAAAATTTCTAAAAATGTTTTAACTTATATAAAAGCTAGGAAAATTATAAAAACTAGGTATTACTTAATGAAATCTAATTTTACTATTTAATATTTTAATATTGATTAATAATTAATAAATCTAGTATTAAATCTAATAATTACTAAATGACAAGATAACATTCTGGAAATATTTCTAAAAATACTTCAATATAAAAGAAAATTAATAACAATATAAAAATGTAAAGGTGCTTATAAATAAGCTGAAAAGAAAATTAAAAATTTAAATTAAATTAAATAGAAACTATCACTTATAATTAAATGGGTTTTTTCTGTTTTTCTTTTTCTAAAACTATTTAAATACTTAAAATATGAAACTTTTATAAAAAAAATAGCTTGGAACTAAAAAATAAGCATTATAAGTGTTTATAACCTTGACAGTTTGACTTTCTTTGACCAAGCTAGGAAATAAGCTTGAATGAGCTTATGTGGGGTCCACAAGTGTGGATTCTGATTCAAATAAGTTGTTTGGACATGATTAAGCAAGAATCTAACAAATAAGCTCACATGATAAGCCAATGAACCACAATAAGCAATTTTACTTTCTTACTTGTACACTGAAACTGGGACAGAGTTTAAGGATGATTTCAGGTGGGTCCCAGGGAGCTTAGGCTCAAAAGCTTGCTCAAAATTAGAAGATGGCCAGGGGGTTGAAAGAACCCAAATGGGGCATGTGGGACCCACTGAGGTGGTCAGGAGCAACCACCAAAGTGGTGGTGGTGGATACAGTTATCTGTGCACATGGGAGGTCCTTCCCCTGCAGCTGTGTTTGAGATTTTGTGGGGCCCACAAAAAAATTCAAAAAAATGTAAGAGCTGTGGGATTCCAAAGTTCAGCTGGGAGACAATGATTCCTGAATAGCTCAAATCCTAAAACACTACACAAAATTCCCAATAATTCTTGAAAAAAATGGAATTTCCCTAATGAGCAATTTTGACTTTTTTGATTTTATGAGCTAAATTGACTTTATTGAATTTTGATTGATCCACACTGACTATAAAAGCTATGAAAAGCTTAAATAAGGCCAAATTAGACTAAGACATAGGCTTATGCATTGATGTGGTGGTCTCAACACCACAACAGTAGACAGTTATGGGGTCTTAGTGATGATTTTGACTTTCCTGTCTAAGGGGACTTGGTTTAATGGCCTAACTAACCTATCATAACATAATGTAACATATCTAAGTAGTGAACAACAACAAAAAACAAACTCCTCAGTGGTGCTAACCACTGATCCAAACACCCCCTTAAATGGACTGTTTTGAGCTTTTCAAAACAGATGGGTGACTTAGACCATATCACTGATTCCTAAGGGTTCTAATAAGATGCAATGAACTTATTTAAACAAATAAAAAACAGCAAAAACATCTAATACTCATTATTCAACTTTATATTAATTTGACAGTGCTTTATATAAAACTGGGTCACCAAAAGGTTTCACCAACAAGCTTGTAACATAAAGCAATAATTCATATTAAGGACAGCAAATAAGCATAAAATCAGCTAAATAAGCAGTATCTAAGTACATCTACAGTAAAATAAAAAAAAACTTATAAATGGGCTTAAAAGCAGTCCAAGCTGAGAGCAATGAAACCAAGGCTCAAATCACACACCTAAGCTTCCCATGAAGCACTAAACCCATGCTTCCATAGCCACTTCCGCTACTACTCCTACCATTCCCTTTTTGTGATTTTTTCTTTATTTATTTTATATATATATTTTTTATTTCTATATTTTTATTTTTGAGAATCTTCTTATGAAACTGAATATAAAATTGTTACAGAAGCTGATAAAGCTTACAACTGAGCTTATACTTAACTTATTTCCAATAATTGGCTTTTTAAAAAGGAACTCTTCAAATGATTATACAAACTGAAATGTGAAAACAGGAGATTAAAACTGAAAAACTTTCATTGCTTAATAAAAGAGGTTACAACATAAGTAAATTACAACATAATTTTTGCTAATACTAGTTTAGGATGCCTTAAAGGCTTACACGGATTACATATATATACTAATTCACCTCTTCTCTCTCCCTTTTGCTCTTTTTCTCTGAATTATTGGTATTTCTGACTTCTTTGCATTCTCCTGAACAAATCCCACCCATTGGATTGGGTGGGAATGATCCTGACCTTCAATTGGATTTTTGGCGCCTTTTTTTCTCTTTTGTCAGGAAAGGATTGAGTGAGGGCAAAAGTGAAGCAATTAAAGCTTCTTGGAACTTTGTGGGAGTTGGGGGAGACATGGAATGGGTTGCTGAGGTGGAGGAGGGGGAGGTTTAGTGGTGACAGAAGAAGCAGGTGAGCAAGTTGTGTGGTGAAGGAGGGAAAGGTCAAACTTTGACCCTGGGGTTATTTTTTAGAACGGTTGGGAGTATATTAGTGTGTGGTGTGGGCCTGGGTGATTGGAGATGGGCCAGAGATAGGAATTGGGCTTGGGTTGGTTTTGGTATTGGATTTGGTTTAGGTAAATAATAAAAAGGGTCCGTTTGGTTTAGGTGGTATTATTTCACAAGGACCATTTTTGTAATTAGACCAAAGATGAGGGACTGAAGTTGTAAATCTCCCAAAGTCTTACCAAGGACCAATATTGCCAAGCTTACTATTCCAAGGACCATTTTTTTTTTTTTTTTTTTTCATTTTTCAAAATTCCTAGGGACCATTTTTGCTAGATTTGAAATTTTGAGGGACCAAACATGTAATTTTTGAAACTTAAGACCCAAGTATTCTATTTTGTGATATTTGACTTTCAAAAGGCTTGGGTTGACATTTCTTTCAAAATAAATGCATAGGGACTATTTTTGACAAGTTTTGAAACTTGGGGGACTGAAATTGCCAATATTACAAACTTTGATCATTTTTCATTTGTTTTTGCTCATTTTGCATTTAAGACACATAAAACACAATCCCTGGGATAATTTTAGTATTTTGATGACTTTTTGATTGTTTTTGAATGTTTTGCAGTTCAGACTTGATAAAAAATGATGAGTGTTTGAGCACTCATCAATCCCCCACACTAAACTATTGCTAGTCCCTAGCAATCTTTTTAGAAAACATAATGGATTTGAATCTCTTTACCAAAAGCCATTACTTCTGGAGTAGCCGAATGTTTTAGTTCAAGTAAGAACCATGGTACACCGATAACCATATGATTTTGAGCAAACCACCAGCTTTCAACGGTTTTGATTTGTCTTTACCAGAAGCCGTTTGCTTCTGGACTAGCCAACTCTTGATGGAATTCAGTCATCATCTTGGTGAGTTGATTACCAATTATGGTTTTCCACTGCCTTTACCACAAGCCATAATCTTGCGGGCTAGCCAACTCTTTCACTTTTTAGGATATGGCGAGTTGAGATACCATACAATTTTGGGCAAATTGCAAGCCGTCAACGGATTTGAGTTATCTTTACCAAGAGCCGTTTGCTCCTGGATTAGTCAATCCTTTTGTCGTTTAGACATGGCGGACTGATAACCACAAAAATTTTGAAATAAAGTGAATTTTTTTTTGAAATTTTGGGCCAAAAATGGGGGTACTAGAAAGTATATTGTGATAAAATTCGCTACAATTTTCTCCCCCACACTTAGAATTGAATATTGTCCTCAATATTCAAAGTCTCGGCTATTATGCCGAATCCCTGAACATAAAAAGGTAATATTCTAAGCTAACTGTGGAAATACTATTTTTCACTTTATTTATATATATACATACAAACACACACTTTTTTTATTTTTATTATTATTTTTATTTTTTTTTTTATTTTTGAAATCTATATACATATATACATTGCAAAAGGTAGGGGACGGCCACTCCCCCACACTTGGGTGTTAGAAAGTAAAAAGAAATAAGAGATATGGGTGAAAACCCATATTTTGCTTCTGTTTTTGTTCATCGAGTCGCTAGCTTGACTCGATCCCCGAATTCAATTGTCCTTGGGGAATGTTTCGAGATCCGGGACAATCATGGATGGTATGTCCTCTCCAAAGTAATGCTTCACACGATACCCATTCACTTTGAAGTTTGGACCGTTATTTTGAGATAATTCAACGGTGCCATAAGGATAAACCTTTGCTATAGTGAATGGGCCAGTCCAACGGGTCTTTAGCTTTCCCGAGAAGATCTTCAGTCTAGAGTTGAAAAGAAGGACTCGATCACCAACGTTAAAAACGCGGTTCTTGATTTTTGAGTCATGAATCTTCTTTGTCTTTTCCTTGTAGATCAAAGAGTTCTCGTAAGCTTGATCACGAAGTTCATTTAATTCATTCAGTTGAACTTTCCTATGATCACCCGCAGTTTTGAGGTCAAAATTTGCATGCTTGAGAGCCCAATAGGCTTTGTGCTCAAGCTCGATCGGTAGATGGCACGCTTTCCCGTACACAAGCTTGTAAGGCGTACACCCGATGGGTGTTTTGTAAGCTGTACGGAAAGCTCAAAGTGCATCATCTAATTTATCCGACCACGATGCACGATTTTCACCAACGGTTCTTTCTAAAATTCTCTTAATTCCTCGATTGGAAACTTCTACTTGTCCAATTGTTTGTGGGTGGTACTCAGTAGAAAGACGGTGAGTTACACCATACTTTTGCATGACTTTATCAAATTTGTCATTGCAAAAATGTGTTCCACGATCACTAATAATAGCACGTGGAGTTCCAAATCGAGCAAAAAGAGCTTTCAAAAATTTCACAACTACTCGGGCATCATTTGTGGGTAAAGCTTTCGCTTCAACCCATTTTGACAAATAGTCAACAACCACGAGTATATACTTGTTACCATGAGATGACGAAAATGGCCCCATAAAATCGATGCCCCAAACGTCAAAGATTTCACAAACTTGAATTGCATTTTGAGGCATTTCGTTCTTTTGTGAAATATTCCCGTGACGTTGACAAGCGTCACAGGATTTGACTAATTCCTGGGCATCATTGTAAATCGTGGGCCAATAGAAACCGGAGTCAAACACCTTTTTGGCGTTGTAGTTTGGATTGTGGGCCCCCCCCCCCCCCCGTGGGACCAGCATGGCAAGCCTTGAGAATTTTAGTGGCTTCTTGGCCATAAACACACCGCCGGATGACTTGATCTGCACAGATTTTGAACAGGTAGGGGTCGTCCCAGGAGTAATGTTTTACATCTTTGAAGAATTTATTTTTCTGTTGGGACGACATCCCTTTCACCACAAAGTTACCCGCATGGTAGTTTGCAAAATCGGCAAACCATTGGGTAATAGAGTCTCCAAGAAAGGTAACCGCATTGAGTGTCTCGAGAGGGAAGGTTTCATTAATTTCTTTCCTCTCGAAGACATCTTGGTGGGGGTTTTCCAAACGGGAGAGATGATCAGCAGCTAGGTTCTCAGCTCCTTTTTTTTTTATCACAAATAATGATATCAAATTCTTGCAAGAGGAGAACCCAACGGAGTAGTCTCGGCTTTGCATCTTGTTTTGCAAAGGGATACTTCAAAGCCGAGTGATCCGTATACACTATGCTCTTGGTCAATATCAAGTATGGCCGGAATTTTTCAAAGGCATACACCACAGCTAATAATTCTTTTTCAGTGGTGGTGTAATGGCTTTGAGCCTCGGTTATAGTTTTGCTCGCATAGTGTATAGGCTGAAAGTGTTTTGTTTTTCGTTGCCCCAAGACTGCCCCTATCGCATAATCACTAGCATTACACATGAGTTCGAAGGGCAAGTCCCAATCGGGGGCAACAAGAATAGGTGCCTCAGTAAGCTTTTTCTTTAATGTTTCAAAAGTTTCGATGCACTCTGTAGAATACTAATTATGTTGGAAACATGATCAAGTGGTGTTGAGAGAGGCGTAGAAATGGGAGGAGGGAGGAAAGAAGAGAAAGAGAGGAACCTTGAAAGAAAAAGGAAAAGATTAGATTGAAAAATGAATGAAGGTCCAACCCTCTCCACATGTGGAGAGGGGTATTTATAGTTACAATATTACGCCCACTCCCGGGCTGTGGATTAGGCATACAGTGGGTAAAGACCCGTTCCTTCTTCCACGGTGTTACTTAATCTAATACTAATTAACTAATAAACTAACTAACTACGAGCTACCTTAATGCTATTACAATCGTTAGGTGACCGAGACTTTTACTGGAATATTTGTATTCCTAACAATCTCCCCCTAAGCGAGGTCACCTTTGAAGTTAAGATCTTTGGTCTTTAAGCATTCTTTAGTCTTTGCAGCTCGTAGGATCTGATTCTTCACTTTACTTCACACTTTGTACTTCAAGCAACGAACTTGTGATTTGAATTCCTTTAAGATATGTGATCTTTGAGATCATCAGCCAAAGTAAATCTCCAAGCTCATCCATTGTTGTATCGCCTTCACGTGATGTAGTGACTAAGGACCATCATGCTCACACCCTTCTTTATCTGGAGACGTTGCATAAGAGTTGTAGATTAGGAGACTTTTTCATCAGAGTTGCGGAAACGTTGTTGGTAGTCTCTCAATATTTGCTGTAGCAAGCCTCTCATCTTCATTGATAGTGTGGAGGATGTGTGAGCATGAGGTATGGATTGACCCGATTCAGCTGGAAACTGGAGCCATCAACGCCATCTTTATATATGTCCCTGAAATGAAACAGTTAGCAATAAAGATGGAGAACGAATATGGCTTTGTCATTCGTTCTGCGAGGACAGACTACCCTCCGATTTTGTGAAAACCGACCTGTGATCAGGTAGAGTCTCTTTTAAAGAAGACTCTCCTTGACAGGAATTTCCAGCTTGTAGTGATGAATTTTCCAAAGAATCCACTTTGAAATCTTCATACTAAGCATGTTCTCATACCGGAACGTCTCAAAGCAGACAGCACGATAGAGTGAATCGGTGAATTGATATTCACGGATTGATGAGAAATTGATTTATAGAAATCACTCGCGTGTCCTATGATAAACATTTTTGAGACACGACGAGAGTTTTATACTTTGAATCACATTTCTATCAAAAATACTTTTGTTTGAAAGATATTACACAATCAATGTGCTAGAAAAGTTAGTTTGTGAGCACATTGAAAGGTTTTAGCAAAAGTATCCGTCAATCCATATCCTGGAACAAGTTTGATTCAATGTTGAATCGCACCATTGTTGCTTTCCAGTTGTCACTTGATCATTGATCCAAGATAGATCTCACATGTCACCTACCAAGAGCTTGAGTGATGTTCGCTCTAGAAGGATTTCCATCTTCATTGTGAATATTTTCATATCACTCGGATGTTCTGGCAATACCACAAGGATAATGCGTAGGACACTAAATATTTTATCTTATTTTCCACATTGTGTGAAACAATAAGCATATTTGGAATGTGTCCTATCGAGATTTATGGATGATCTCTTGGCTCTAGACTCAATAGTGCGTTTTGATCCGCTCCTGGAGACTGGGGAGGCGTCTCCTGTTTTAGGTATCAACATAGCTCGCAACGAGCGGTCGATACATTGCACAGGGTTCCCCGTGAGATTGAAACAAGCTCTTTTAAGAGAACTTGAGTGGTTGGGAAGTTTTAGTGCAGTGCGTCACTGGGTCCATGACGTCTTGTCTTCAATACCGGTGTTACCTTAGTAACCGCCAGTAGATTATGAATTGAACCCGGTTTCTGCCCTAAGGTTGAATATATGGAGGGCTATTTCTTTTCACCCTTTCTCATTTCATTTCTTTTTCATTCTTCAACCCCTTCAGTGCTTACCGAGACTTCATCACTAGAACCTTGTTGGGTTTGTTCCAGTCCTAGCTCTATCTCAGTCCGCACTCTTCCCTTTCTCACTTTACTCCTTTTTTCAATCATTCCTAAGGACTTCTAATCTATCTATGGATTGTCCCTGGGAAGATCCTTCCGGTTCTGGTGGATCATGGGAACTTATACCTAACCTTAACCAACCTTATAACTCCGTGCATTAAAGTAAATGGTCGGTCTTAGGTATTATTTCCACAAACGCCTTTCGCTCCCCCTCAATATGTGCATCGATATTCAAAAGTGTTTAGCACATATGTGGGAGCATATTATTGAGTCGAAACGATCACATTTGATATCAGATTGCATATTTAAATCACATTCTCTCCCCCGATCAAAAATTTCAAATCTTTCGAGATTTTTGATCTCAATTGATTTAAATAGTTTAGAAAGCGTTTTGGGAGAGAAATGCGGTCAATTTTAATATTTTCTGATAAAAAGGAACTTTTTCTTGCTCCCCCTCAAACTGTGAGGGAGGTTGTTATGTGTCAGATTTGAAGAGTTATCAAAATATTCGAAGTTTTAACGAAAACTCTTTGAAAGTTTACTCATTCTGACACATAACCATCACAAATCTTTTTGTTGCAAGGTTTTATGTACGAAGTGTGGGGAGTTTTGATGATACATAAAATTTTGAGAAATCACTCTCCCCCTCAATCAATGACGGATGTTAAAGCATAAATATTTTCATAAACTATTAACGTCATTGATTGAGTGAAAATTTTATCAAACTTTTGAGTTCAATTTGATTTTCATTCAAAATTTCATGGTACCACCAAGTTTTGCACAAACACTTTCCGGAAAAATCATAGAAGGGAAAGTATTTGGCGATAAAAAGAAGATTTCTCTTCTTTATCAAGAAATAATGCACTGAAGCATACATTAGATCGAGGGTGCATGAATATAAAGTAATTCACGCTCGGATGAACGGCACCCTTTGTTAGGAACAACCGTTCTTTTGGCGACGTGTTTTCCTTAAATTTGAAAACCGGGTTGCTATCTGAAGTAATAGCAAACCATATTTAAAGAATGTTTTGAGATACGACATGTTTTTGAAAAGAACTTTATTTGAAACCGAAAAAAAAAACTCTTGCTCAAGCATATGTATGATTCCGTGTCATTATTGAATGACATTTCTAGAATCGTACATAATATCGATTATACAAGAGACATGTCGAGAGAAGAATATTTTTGAGATTTTGTGATTTTTCAGATTTTTTTATTTTTTTATTTTTTATTTTATTTTATTTTATTTTTTTTTTTTTAGGTTTTATATATATATATATTTTTTGATTTGATACTATACAAGGATATGTGAAGCAACCCCTTTACTCCTCTTGATCTTCCTGAAGACATTTGAGATCCTCAGGTGTGAGACTCTTCATACCAAGGCGTGGGAGGATGAAGTGAAACCGTTCCCTAGAAAGTGCTTTGGTGAAGATATCGGCTAGTTGGAACTCAGTCCTCACAAAGTAAAGTTCCACAATTCCTTTCTCAACTTGTTCCCTGATGAAGTGATGTCGAATGTCAATGTGTTTAGTTCTTGAATGCTGGACATTGTTGCAGCAGAGTGCAATTGCACTTTTGTTGTCACAGTACATAGGAATCTTATTGCAAATGAAACCATAGTTAGAAAGTTGAGATCGCATCCAGAGGATCTGAGCACAGCATGATGACATGGCAATGTATTCAGCTTCAGTGGAGGAGATGGATGTACTCATTTGTTTCTTTGAAGACCAACTGACTAGCTTATTTCCTAAAAACTGTGCGCCCCCAGAAGTACTGCGACGAGTGTCTTGACATCCAGCATGATCAGCATCCGAATATGCTGTGAGAGCCATAGAAGTTTCTTTAGGGTACCAAAGGCCCAAGTGGATTGTTCCTTTAAGGTATCGAAAGACTCTCTTGACAGCTTCCAAATGTTTCTTGGTGGGTTTGGATTGATACCGGGCACAAATGCAAACAGCGAACAGAAGGTCGGGTCTGCTTGCAGTAAGGTACATTAATGAGCCAATCATGCTTCGATACATGGTTTGATCGACCGGAATTCCCACATCATCTTCGTCAAGCTTTGAACGTTCAATCATTGGAGTATCAACTGAATCACTGGAGTCGAATCCAAATTTCTTCAACGTTTCATTGGCGTATTTGGATTGATTGATGAATACGCCATTGGGGTTTTGAGAAATTTGCAGTCCTAGAAAGAATGACATTTGACCCATCATAGACATTTGGAATTCGGAGCTCATCTCTTGAGAGAAACGATCACATTCTGAGGGATCAGACGAGGCAAAGATGATGTCATCGACGTAGATTTGTACATGTAGGAGGTGTTTGCCTGTTTTTCTGGTAAAGAGGGTAGGATCAACAACGCCTTTGGAGAATTTGTTGGCCAGAAGAAATTTAGACAAGGTGTCGTACCATGCCCTGGGTGCTTGTTTAAGCCCATATAGAGCCTTCTTTAATCGATACACGTGATTAGGGCGTTCTGGATCCACAAAACCTTCGGGTTGAGATACGTACACCACCTCTTTCAGATCCCCATTTAAGAATGCGGTCTTGACATCCATTTGATAAACCACCATGTTTTGACTTGCAGCATTAGCGAGAAAGATCCTTATGGCTTCTATTCTAGCAACTGGGGCGAAGGATTCTTCAAAGTCAATACCTTCTTCTTGTCGATATCCTTTTGCCACAAGCCTAGCTTTGTTTTTCAGAACATCTCCATGCTCATCAAGTTTGACCTTGAATATCCATTTGAGAGCAATGATCATAGCACACTCGGGAGGTGGTACTAGTTCCCAGACGTCCAGTCGGTCAAATTCATGAATCTCGTCCACCATTGCAGTGAACCATGAGTGTTTAGACATTGCATCCTTGACGCTTTTTGGTTCAGCTTTAGAGAGAACAGAATTGAAGAAACACCATAATGCGTCAGTTGCAAGTTGCTTGCGGGTTGATACTGGACGTGAAGGGTTCCCAATGATGTTGTCAATAGGATGATCATTGGTCCATTTTCGAAGGTATTCATGGGGTTGAGAGTGTGGAACTGAGGTAGCCGTGTTAGATTCATCAGAGGATGTTACATCATTTGATGGTTCAGGGGCAAAGATGTTAACAAATGGCTCATTATCAGGTGGAGCAAAAGGATTAACTTCAGATGAATTATCTACATTTGCCGCTCGATGTGCAAGTGAAGGTTGGACATTGGACGTGCTGACCGATTGACTGATGGCGGGGGCTTCAGAATCCCATGACAATGAAGTGGATGGACCATTATTGTCATCTTGATCATTCACCACCCCATCTGGTGGTTGAACCATTGTAGCTTCGGGAGCATTCATCTGTTGAGGTTCAAAGTATTCATCAAACATTGGGTCAAACAATTTCTTCCAATCTTCACTCGTAGGGGGTACAAAAGGAGCAGCAGGGATGGGATTCTGTACAAGCCTGGAACTAATTGGTCCAGGGGACAAAAGGTTAGGTACGGGTCCAGAACTTGATTGTCCAGGAACCGGTTGCTCAGTCAGCTCATCGAAAGTAACGTGGATTGTTTCCATTATATCTCTGGTACGTTTGTTGTAGATTCTGTACCCCTTTCGCTCTGGAGCATAGCCAACGAAGAAACCAATGTCGGCTTTGGCCTTGAGTTTCCCAAGGTCTTCACTGTCATTAGTAGGATAGCACAGTGCACCAAAAACTCGAAGAAACGAAAGGTCGGGTTTTCTGCCATGAACCAGTTCATAGGGAGTTTTGCAGTGGAGAGGATGTATCAAGGATCGGTTATGAGTGTAACATGCGGTGGCAATTGCCTCAGCCCAAAGAAATAGAGGAGCTTTGGAAAAGATGAGCATAGTCCTTGCAGCTTCAACTAAGGTGCGATTGCGTCTTTCTACAACTCCATTTTGTTGAGGAGTTCTTGGTATGCTCTTTTGATGACTAATCCCGACACCTTCATAAAATAGAGTAAGTTTTCTGTTCACAAATTCTGTTCCATTATCAGTACGAACGATTCTAACTGTTTTGTTAAGACGGACTTGCAACATCTTGATGAGTTTGATGATGGTTTCAGGAGTTTCATCTTTTGATCATAGAAACTTCACCCATGTGAATCGAGAGTAATCATCAACAATAACCAGCACATATTTCTTTCCATTGATACTTTGAATCCTCATTGGTCCACAAAGATCCATATGAAGGGTATGAAGAGCTTCCATGATTGAATTGACGGTTTTGGGTTTATGGGTATGCTTTTTGCTTTTGCCCATTTGACAGGCGGAACACAGATGATCTTTTTCATACTTGAGTCTGGGCAAGCCTCGAACAAGATCCTTACGTGTAAGTTCATTGATGGTACCGAAGTTCAAATGGATTAAACGTCGATGCCACAACCATGACTTGTTCTTGGATGCTTTAGAGAGCAGACAAATTGGAGAGGACCGTAGCATATCTTCGATGGAGATGGTGTAAAGATTAGTGCCCCGACTCCCCTTGAGAAGATCAACACCATCTAATTCTCTAACAAAACAGGTGTGCTTTCTGAAGGCGACTTCGAGATCTGAGTCACAGAATTGACCAACAGAAAATAGATTGTGCCCAAGACCTTCCACGTAGTAGACTCTGGATATAACACTGTCTCCAAAGACATAATCACCATAACCCATTATAGACCCAAAATGGTCATTCCCAAACCTAACCGTACCAATAAATTTTTCCACGAAATTCTTGAGCCTTGAGCGATCACCAGTCATATGTTTTGAGCAGCCTGAGTCCAAATACCAAAGGACGATTTGTACGACCTGCATTTGAAACCAGACAATCATGGATAACTGAAAAAGCTGGAGCCCCACACACAATTGGGGTCCGTTTGGTTAGAACACACAAATATTGGATTATCATAAGTAACAGGTATCTCACTGGAGTGTTCACATTTTGATGCACTAGACCTAGAAGTGGTATCTATTGCTTTTATAGGAAATAGTCTACCAGTAGGTCTCCACTTCCTAATAGGCATATCTCTAGAGTTAGTAGTCCTAGTCACTGGGCACATTTTCCTCGGAGTGAATTTCCTTCCAGTAGGTCTCCATTGATAACCAACATTAGTGAACACTTTTCCTGTTTTATTCCAGACTTGTTTTGCTCGTTTAACACTAGAAACATTCATATCTGGTGATCGTATAATAGATTTAAGAAAAGGCACAGCACATGCATCATGATTACCATAAAATAAGCATTTGTTACATGTCTTACAAATAGCATCAGAATTCGAATTAATTACATCATTGTTCACACAAATGTTTGAGATAACTCGATTCCTTTCACTAAGCAACACTTTATTGTTCCTAGATGATTCTTCTACTTCCTTCATAAGTGAGCTCTTAGCCGGCAAAGTCCTATCATTCTTTGTATTGCCCTTAGGCTGTGACTTGCTAGCATTAGATACACCTTTTACTCCTGTAGAAGCAATGATGGGAACATTAGTCTGATTAGTTGCTACTTGTTTACTGGTGATCAAGATGGAGGATTGTGGCATGATTTGGGGAAAGTCAACTGTGACATGCTTGTTGCCACTGAGAGGGTGCAATGCAGTTGTCCTATTCGACTTGGTATCATTCTTGGGGCATGATCCTATGGCATATTCTAATAATTCCTGGGCCCTATTAGTGAGGAAGCACGCACCAATAATAACATCATCAAGCGGTTTAGCAATCCTCTCATCTTCAATGGTTTCTCTAAGTATGGCCAGACAATCCTTAAGATTTCTAAGATAGTTATTATGAACTAACTTATTGTTCCTAAGGGGAAGAGAAACATTCACAGCATCGCACGCATATTTATTACAAGCAGGTACATTGGACATTGCATGATCACATGAAACAACGGGCATTTTACCCTTTACCATGGTCTTTAGATTCTCAATTTCATTTAACAAAGAAGTGACTTTTTCATTGTTTTGGTCACGTGTTGTTTTGATTGACTCAAACAATTCTTTATAACGTTGTTTAGCGTTGGACATTTCAGCACGAAGCCACTCATTTTCATGTTGTAACTCATTGATAATGCCCTGTTTTTGAAAATTTTGAGAATCCATAGACTTCTGGTAATTGGTATTGATCACATCGCTTCTGTTTGATTTTAATTGTGCAATTTGGACCTTCAACTTCCGAATCGTGTTTAAGTGAGCTTGAATTACTTCATCCTTTTTGGCTAATTCAAAACATGTATCAAATTCAGGAACATCCGAAGATATCTTGGCATTTGATATTTTTATACTTTCTTCTAGATGTTGATATTTTAATTGTAGGTTCAAATTATCAACTTCTAGTTTTGAGAAATTCCTGACCATGTTATCATGATCATCGTTTTGAATTTTTTTTAATAAGTTTGTAATTCTCCCCCTCAAGCTCAATCACACGATTTTGGAAGACATTCAGAGTAACCGACATTTCATGAAATTGTCGAGCAGATAGCGCAGAGTCGGTAACAGTATAAAACACATCTTTAGCAATGCAGTTAGCAATCAAATTATCATTCATGATGAGAATGTTTTTCCAGTCAATTTCACTGTGTTTGAGATCAATAGCAAGTTGGTTACCCTCACTTTCCACTTCATCAAAAACCTTTTTCATTTGAGTCACATCATCATTAATGGTGTTTTTAAGTCCCTCAAAATGTTCTTTTAGAAGTTTAAAAAATGGCATAACTTTAGTTAGGTAACACTGTTTTGTTTGCTCAAAACCCCTTTCCCCTTCTGTAATCCCTGTAGGTGTAATTCTTATTTTACAGGTTTTCTCAAAGTCATTGAACAATTGACCAAGCACATACAGCCCAATTAGAGTATTACATTGTGTGGGAAGAGTGAAAGGGACAAGGTGCCTGGGTGTGTTCAGGGGATAGGCAGTTGGGTGAGCAATTCTAAACATAGTGCGTGTGTTGCCTACAACTCTTTCAGCTTGCATTTTCTCAATGTCAATATTCCAAAACACTTTTTCAGGAAAAATTCTTTTTTGAGGAACAAAAATTGCAGTGTGATTGTCATTTGCATAATCATAGTGAAACACGAGATTCTTAGCAATGCATTTAGGATCCTTTAACCGTTCAGCAAGTTTTGCCCTAGTTCTATCCTCTGCCTCATTGATGTGGTCATAGGATCGAGTATCAGGAGGTGCATGGTTAGGTTCAAGCATAGTTTTTGCATCATATAATGCAGGTTGTGCACCTAGACCTATTTTAAGGAATCTTGCTTTGGGTTTGGAGGTATCATGTTCACTAAATTCATCACTTAACTTCCTGTGGCTTTCCATCATTTGAGCAGATTGAATGGTTTGGCCCTGTGTGTACAACTTATCTTCCAATTTATTTTTTAACGTTTTTAATTTTGAGAAGTCATTTAGAAGTTTAGTTTCTTTATCCTTGAATTCTTGTTTGATTGTAGTCAAACCTTTTTGAACCTCAAGTTTTTGTTTGACGGTTTGATTCAATTGGTTCTTTAAAGAAACTAGTTCCCTTTTTAATGATTTTTGTTTGGAATTATTTTCAAATATGTAAGTACGCAGTTCCATTCCATTTTCTGCTCACGTTCATTCAACTCAAACTTAGCACGCTGCTCATAAATGTTTACTTGATCCTTAAGGGCGTTAATTCTAGTGATCAGAGAATCATCAGGGTTGTATATAGAGTGCTCATATATCTCATGCTTACTAGAATCAATAGACGGCATGTCACTCGGTACAATTTGGGTTCCATTGTCATTCACATACATTTCATATGGGATATTATTGGTATTACCCATATTTGTGATGTCAGTGTTGACAATATTCTTGAGTTGTACAGAGCCACATGCCCCCTGTACAGGTGCAGAATTATTTAGAACATGTTTAGAAGATGTTGGTACCTCAGAGATAGCAGACGTGATGGATAAGTCAGGATGCTGTGAAGAGGATGCTGCTGCAGACAGACTTGCCATGAAGATTGTTTGAGCAGTTGGTTCATCATCCACGTCTGAGTCAAATGCATCACACTCTTCAACTTGAAAGATATTTGGATCATTAAGTGCCATGTCCTGAACAGGTTGATCATCCACATCAGCATCAAAGGTGTTCCCATCATTACCAGCCAGAAAGAGCAAAGCTTCTTCATCCAACACAGTCCCATTTTCTTGTGCCTGCATCAGCAGCATCTTGTCTTTGAAGTACTCAGAGTTTTGGGGACGTTTTGGGAGAGTGCAATTCCTAGCAATATGGCCCAACCCTCCGCAGTTGTAGCATTTCGGTTGCTTAGCTTGTGCTTGAAGAGCATTCCCAACTCTGTACTGCCCATTCTCTCTACCAGCATTTCTTTGGTTGAAGTTCTGTCTTCCCTGCACATTCTGCACCACTACCCGACCATCTTCAATGACTGCCTGATTACGTGGATTAGATGAGATTCTGAGCTGGTTGTTAGTAGATGGGAGTGCAGCCCTGAACTGTTGGACCAGTAAAGACACTTGGTTGGAGAGATTATCAATCATCATGTCAGTGTGAGAATACCCAGAATCAAGTTGAGTATTCAATGCAGATGGTGAGGGAGTTGATGATTGACTAATGGTTGGGGTAGACCTGGAGGATGATTGTGATGGTTGAACTTGATCTTTAGAGGTTTGATTAGGTTGTTGAACATTGGAGACAAAAGCAAGGGATTCATTTGTTGCAGACGGATTGAGCTTTTCTTGCATTAGCCGATCGTAAGCTGCATGTTTCTCATGTTGCTGGAGATACGCATACAGTTGTTCATGATTGGTATGCCTGAGACCCTTGTTGAGCTTAACAGCCGTGACAAACCTATCCCATTCTGGTGCCATGTTGTTCACGAATTTGGAATTGAGCTGTATGTTGGGCATTGTCATCTTGATGGCTCTCATGTCGTTGACCAGCTTGTGAAATCTGACGTAATAGTCAGTGATGCTTTCACCTGGATTCATTTTGAAATGCTCAAATTCATCGTATAGCTGTGACTCACGATCTTCTTTAGTTAACTCAGACCCTGCAAGAAGCATTTTGACATTATCCCAGACCGCCTTTGCTTCAGTGTTGAAGTTGATCAGTTTGTAGACATCTTTGGGAAGGCCTTGAATGATGATATTAGATGCTCTGATGTCTGCATCATAGCGTTTCTTTTCTTCTTCAGACAACTCATTGTAAGTGCGAGGTCTATCTGGACCAAACACGGCCGGTAGTTGATCAGTTGCTTCTGAAATCGTGTCTCTAGTAGTACCCACTTGAAAGGGTCCCTCATCGATGGATTTCAGGATGTTAACCCCATTATCTTTACCTAGACAGTACAGCCGTATCCTTTGAGCCCATGATTCATAGTCAGTTCTATCCAACATCGGAGGTCGGGTGTCAGACCCCACAGCTTGAATGTCATCGGAAGAAGTCGACATTACAAATAAATTTACCACAACTTAACCACAACTTAACCACAATAAGATCCAACCGCAACTTAACCACAACTTGACCAAACCGCAGAGTACTAACCTCAAACAATGCCAAACTGCAACACAATCTAACCGCAGTATGAGCTAACCGCAACCAGAGCAAACCGCAGGCCAAAGATACTAACCGCAGAGAACTAACCGCAAGTTGTAAGAGCTAACCGCAACCAGAGCAAACCGCAGGCCAAAGATACTAACCGCAGAGAACTAACCGCAAGTTGTACCGAACCGCAACAAAATCCAGTCGCAGTATGAACTAACCGCAACCTAAACGAACCGCAGGCCAAAGATACTAACCGCAAGACACTAACCGCAGATTATACCTAACCGCAGACACTAACCGCAGATTATACCTAACCGCAGAAATAGTTAACCGCAAATGATTAACCGCAGAAAACTAAACGCAGGCAGACAACTAATCGCAGTGATAATGGTGCAAAAGTGTCACTATCGTTGCGTTTTGTTTGTATTCCCGAAATGGTAAACGCAGAAAGTTAAACGCAGCTCGCAGGACTTAACCGCAACCAAGCAATGGAGCAGTCGACTTAACCGCAACCAAGAAAACCGCCTAAAATCAATTCCAAACTTCAAATAGCTTGATGATATTGTAACACACTCTACACTACAATGTTCCACAAACACTAATGAACATAAAAGGACATCACAAACATGTATAACAACACTAGAGGGATAAAGCCAAGATGTTTTCCAAGAAAGTGACACCAAACTCACAAAACCACTCAAAACATCATCAAATTCGATTCTACAAGGCCCTAAGATGAAACCTTGGCTCTTGATACCAATTGTAGAATACTAATTATGTTGGAAACATGATAAAGTGGTGTTGAGAGAGGCGTAGAAATGGGAGGAGGGAGGAAAGAAGAGAAAGAGAGGAACCTTGAAAGAAAAAGGAAAAGATTAGATTGAAAAATGAATGAAGGTCCAACCCTCTCCACATGTGGAGAGGGGTATTTATAGTTACAATATTACGCCCACTCCCGGGCTGTGGATCAGGCATACAGTGGGTAAAGACCCGTTCCTTCTTCCACGGTGTTACTTAATCTAATACTAATTAACTAATAAACTAACTAACTACGAGCTACCTTAATGCTATTACAATCGTTAGGTGACCGAGACTTTTACTGGAATATTTGTATTCCTAACACACTCGGGGGAGAAGATAAAAGGAGCATCCTCTTCGAGGAGATGGGTCATAGGCCGGGCGATTTTAGAAAAATCTTGAATAAACCTACGATAGAAACCGACATGACCCAAAAAACTCCTAATACCTTTGACGGTAGTGGGATGAGGTAATTTTACGATGACATCCACTTTAGCTTTGTCAACCTCAATCCCATTCTTTGAAATTTTATGGCCGAGTAGAATGCCCTCTTTGACCATAAAGTGACTCTTCTCCCAATTTAGACATAACCTTGTGTCTTCACAACGTTTAAGCATGTTGTCTAAATGGGAAAGACATGATTGAAACGAATCCCCAATGACCGAAAAATCATCCATAAAGACCTCCATAGCTTTCCCGATCATGTCGGAAAATATGGTCATCATACATCTTTGAAACGTGCCCGGAGCATTACATAAACCAAATGGCATACGTTTATAAGCAAAAGTTCCATAGGGGCACGTGAAAGTGGTATTTTCCTGATCCTGCGGATTAATGGGAATCTGAAAGTAACCCGAGAAACCATCAAGGAAGCAATAGTACTCATTCCCCGATAATCTCTCGAGCATCTGGCCTATAAAGGGCAGAGGAAAATGGTCTTTGCGGGTGGTGTCATTTAACTTGCGATAGTCAATACAGACACGCCAACCCGTAACCAATCGAGTTGTAATCAACTCATTTTCCTCGTTTGTGACAACAGTAATGCCACCCTTTTTTGGAACACAATGTATTAGGCTAACCCAAGGACTGTCCGAGATAGGGTAAATCAATCCGGCATCAAGAAGTTTTAAAACTTCTTGTTTGATGACCTCATGAATTTTTGGATTCACCCTTCGTTGTTGTTGGACTGCTGGTTTGAAGTCATCCTCCATTAAAATCTTGTGGGTTCAAAATTCAGGGTCAATGCCCTTGATGTCGGAGAGTCTCCAAGGAATTGCTTGTTTATGTGACTTCAAAACCTTTATTAAAACAGCCTTTTCCTCAACACTTAAATCTTTAGCAATTATGACGGGTAATTTATCATCACCCTCCAGAAATGCATATTCAAGATGAGGCGGTAAGTCCTTAAGCTCGACCACAGGAAAGTCATCAGTTATTTCAACATTTTTGACTTCCTCTTTATGAAGTACTTTTGGAGGAAGAGGGGGAGATGGATCTTCGTTTAACAATTTTTCTAGCAAAAGAATATTTCCCTCAGGATCAAGATAGTTTTCATCAAATTTATCCGAAATTGAACTATCTTGGGCAAGAAAAGCCTCGACTTCTTCCAGAAGGAAGTCACTTCCCTCAAAAGGAGTGAGAAAAGGTGAAGAGTCGGCGATGATGGGATGATTAGATTGAGTGGGATTTTCACTCGAAGACTCATCAGTGAAACCTAAAACCTCTTGAGCGTACTCCTCCACAGCAACATCGATGACATCCAATCGGTTAACCGATTCGGCGTCATAATTGGAGGAATACCTTTCTGTTTGATTAAGGTTGAAGGTTACAGCTTCAGTACCAACACGAAGAGTTATTTCCTCTTCGAATACATCGATTAAGGCACGACCCGTCCTTAAGAATCCTCTCCTAAGAATGAGAGGAACTCGTGGGTCAGCATCGAAATCAACAATCACAAAATCTGCCGGAAAGTGGAACTTTCCCACCTTTACAAATACGTCCTCGGCAATACCGAGGGGACGAGATGTTGAGCGGTCTGCAAGCTCGAGAGTCATGCAGGTGATGGTGAGTTCTGGAAGAGAGAGCTTTTTCCATATTGAGTAAGGCATCAAATTGATGCCTGCACCTAGATCGGCCAAGGCGAAGCACTCAACCATTCCGGGGAAAATACATGGAATGAGAAATTTTCCCGGATCTCCTAGCTTCTCGGGAAGCTGTTTCAAAAGAACTGTAGAGCAGTTTTCATTGAGTGGAGTTCGTGCCATTTCGAATAGTTTTTCCTTATTACTCAACAGATTTTTGATTGTCGAAGCGAATTTAGGCATCAAAAGGAGAGCATCCGCGAAACTGATATCAAAATGAAGATCTTGGATAATTTGATTTTTTTTTTTTCCATTTGATGATTGGCTTTTTCGCGGAGCTTCTGGTCTTGTAATCGAGATGGATATGATATTGAAGGTTTGGATTTAGGGTTCTCTCCAGGAGTTGTTGGTGGTTCAAAGACAACTCCTGGTTTTGGAATGGTTTTTGGTATAACCTGAGGATGGACGTGTGCGGTACTTCGTGTACTAGTAAATTGCACCTTGTCCGTTGTTTCCTCAGGCTCACGTTCTGTAATCTCCCGTAAATTTTCCCTATGAATAGTAAAAGTTAATCAAAGACTAATATATCATTACGTTAATTAATAACGTTTTTACCAATAACAATTTTTTTTATATTAAATATGCTATGTTACTCGAAATCACTACGATACTTATAATTCCTTTTTCCCCGGAACGATGCTCACACATGTACCACTATAGTCTAAAAATCGCGAGAATATTAAACTTTACCACATACGAACTTACGTAACGTATTTTAACAAAACGCGTTCGACAACGTCCGGACTCACATAAATGTCTCACTAAATAATTACTAAACCTATCACTAATCACAATTAATATTTTTACTAATCTTAATTATACTTAACCGGACCCTTAATTTCACTCTAAGCCCAAAATGATTTTCGGCCTGTTACTATTCACGGTCCACACCATTTCAGGCCCATTTTCTTTCTTTTTATTTTCGTAACACTCGACTAGACAAGCCAGAAATGAGTCACGTACGCCCAAATCCTACACACGACACACACATATTTTTACACATAGTCGTTCCTACCCTAGCCAAATGTGAGTGTGTCGACTCTTAGCTTCCCACGTCAAGTTTAAATACGTTTTTACTAGGCAAAGTGTTTGTCCAAAAACGATTTCATAAAATTTCAACTAATCCAAAACTAAACCATTTTGAACCACGCTTATTTCTATAAGGTCCTAAAACCATTTCTAACACAAACTAATGTCTAAATGTTACATTTGATCATTTGTCACCAAGTCATGCACGATTTGCAAATCGGTTACCAAATAAAAAAAGTAGTCGACATATGTTTTAAAACAAAGAGGTACCTCCTCTTTTCATGCACACACACTTGCATATTTTATGCACCTAGGCAAAGTACTACATGAATTTTTAAAACCAATTCGCAAGTACCATTCCATTTTACAATCCCAAAACCCACGTTTCTTTTGAAATTTGAGGTGTCGACATGCTAAGAAACAAAAACAATGCGGAGCATGTTACTCCTTACACTTTCATGAGTTTTGAATACACGCAAGCATCCCATCTCATTAAACTTTAGTCACTAGGATACACAAGGATTCATATATATACGCCATGCATGCATGTTCTCGTTTTTCACTTTCATGCAAATCAAAACTCACCAAAAATACTAAGTCTTAGTCTAGTTCTTGGGTCGAAGTACTTGGGTAGGATTTCAAGGCAAATCGTGTGGGTTTAGGAGGAACAAATCATTTTTTGTGAACCTTGGTCGAGTCAATACTCACGCTACACACTCATACCACTCTCCCCTCGACTCTACATCTCATTTTACCCCACCATTTTGGTGTAGTAAGTCCTATACGACTCTTTTCAATAATTGTTTAAACGTACATTTGTATTATTTTTGTACACAACACAAACACTTGCACCTTATTACTCGTAAACTAAATAAACAACACATACGTATAATACCTTCGTCTATATATTTCCCACCTTAACAATCAAGTAATATAAAGATTCGAACCTAAAAAGTTACGTATGTTGACATAAATAATGCATGAAAACGTTATTTATATTTTTCGATATCTCTATATTTTGACGATCACAAAATATAAACTCATCAAACGTAAGATTGCTACGTAAACAAGTATTAAGCTAGTTTATATCACTATATCAAATTTAATCACTTAAGGTATGAATAAACAAGTGTTTAATACATCTCATGATCAAATGGGTATTTAATTAACTAATACAAAGTTTATTTAATTATATAAACATATTATATATTTTTGAAAAACACTTTTGGTAATAAAGAAAAATGTTTTAATCATACTAAATATATGATTTCAAATTTTTAACAAAAATCAGTTAGTTTTTCACCAAATAAACTTTCCCCACTAAAAGACAAGTTTTCTGGCCGTTACAGTTGGGCGGCCCCCTTAATTATAAGGGGCGGTCCCCTTAATTTTAAGGGGGCCGACCTTGATTTAAGGGGGCCGGCCACGCTCCTCTGTCAGAATTTGTTGCCTGTAAATACCACCTTAAACCTGAAATTTTTCTTACCTTTTGCACGAAATTTTCAGATCTCAAACTCTCTAAACATCCTCTAAAACCCTTTGATCATTTGTATATTAATCCTTGTTTAAGTGATTCAATCCCTTCTCATCCATACTCATCCAAAGTGCAAAAGAAGAACACTCCTTCTACAACTAAGTTCAAGAAGTATTGAAGAGTAGTTGTGCATTGTGTACATATATTTGTGAAGTTGTGTTGTGTATGTAATAAGTAGTTTAGAAGTTATTGAAGTTGTGTAGGAAGTAGAAGTTGATTAGTAGTGAGGTAGTGTAGTTGTGAAGAAGATAGGTGTGTAGCATATTTAATTGAAGAAGATAAGTGTGTAGTAGATTGGTGTGAAGAAGTAAGGTGTGAAGAAGATAGGCGTGAAGTAAATAGGTGTGAAGAAGTTGTGTAGTAGTCGTGATCAAGTTGTGACGTAGTTGTGGTGTGTAAATTGGTGTGTAAGGTTTTCTCCACCATAAGGGAGTTTGTTGACATAGTGAAGAAAACTCTCGAGTAGGTGACTCGGAGAGTGGAGTAGGAACAAGGAAGGTGACCTTGTAGCCAAACCACTATAAATCCTTGTGTTGTGGCTTGATCTCTCCAACTCTTTTCATTACTTACTTATACATCTTTACTATATTAGTTAGTTAGTTATTATTGTTCATATAGTGCAAGTCATGAGATCACATAAACTAGAATCGAAGTTTTTAAAACAAACTTGTTTTTATAAATTTTAAAAGGACGTAAAACTATTCAACCCCCCCCCCTTCTAGTTTTCCACAATTGGTATCAAGAGCCACGTCTAGCAAGAATTTTTAAAATATATTGTATTTTAAAACTTGTAACGATCTATGGAATCTGAAAAATATTTAGAAGGGCAATCTATGCAAAGACCACCACTATTTGAAAGTGATGGATTTTTATATTGGAAAAATCGATTTGAAACTTATGTGAAATCAAAAGATCTAGATCTTTGGCATGTTATTACCAATGGTGATTTTTTACCTATTCAAAATAACCCCGAAACTAAGAAATATGAAATCGTACCTTTTGAAAAACAAAATGATGATTTAAAAATAAAAATCGCTAAAAATAATGAAGCAAAAATGGTTATTTACAATGCGTTACCACGTAAAGAGTACGAAATGATCTTTATGTGTGAAACCGCAAAAGAAATTTGGAACTCTTTATTAATAACTCACCAAGGTAATAATCAAGTTAAAGATAATAAAATAGATCTACTTGTTCAACAATATGAGCAATTCATGATTCCGGAAGAGGAATCAATTGATAATGCTTTTTCTAGATTTAACACTATCATCACAAGTTTAAAAGCACTTGATGAGAATTTTTCTAGTAAGAATTTTGTTAGGAAGTTTCTTAAAGCTCTTCACCCAAAATGGCGAGCTAAAGTGACGGCTATTGAGGAATCAAAGAATTTGTCAACACTACAACTTGATGAATTAATTGGAAATTTGAAAGTATACGATGTAACACCTAAAATCGGAGAACATGTGAAATGACCAAAATGCCCTTACAAATTTGAAATTTAATTAAAAGCTTATTAAAGTACCAAATATAAATCCTAAACTCCTAACAATGCACAAGTTATGTATCCAAATAATTTTAACAACTTCATTTAACATTTATAAAAGTTGCAAAATTACCAAAATACCCCTCATAGGGCCGAATGACTTAATATGTGTTATATTTTGATTTAAATTGATTTTAAAAGATATATATTATCTAAATATGGAAGATAATTATCACCCAATATTCTCCCACCTATAATCACGAAATTTCTGGTCCATAAACCCCCCTCATCACACGGTTTTCCCTTTTAAAAAGTCAATCCAAATCTTTTTCTCCAAAAACCCTAATTTTCCGATTTAATAAAACACACAAACAAATTCTCACAGCCTCCATTCGACATTCACAACACTCCTAAGCATTTTTCTGTGATTCATCAACATCCTAAGAAGCCAAGAAAAATCCCATTCGAATTGTTGAAGCCTTACACGATCGTAGCATTTGTTTTCCTTTGTCGAGCCTTAGAAAAGAGGTAAAATGTTTCTGCTTCAATCGACCACTATATAATTCATCTATCATTTTTCTGATGTTCCTTACATGTAATAAGACCCACAAAAATTGGTTTCAAGGTTGCTAGGCCTTTGGTGAAGTCGTGACGATTTTTGGAGTGTTTTGGCCAATCGAGTATACATCTGATCGAACTGCTGTTTCCACACGTTCTAAAATTGATTTGGTATTTTTCTCAGACCCTTTATACCTTATAAACATCAAATAAATTGTTGGATTCGACCCATGCATGCTCGACATCCCTTTCGTGAATTAAAACCCTAAAAACGAGTGTAATTGTGTAATATACCTTCCGATCCATAACAATTCCTAATAAAATTTATTTACACTTTTTATAATGTAATATGATCTGGAAAATTATTGGAAGAATTATCATGGCTTGAATCATGTGTTTTCAAATTATTTTGGTTTATCGATTTTTAAATAAAACGTGTATAAATAAAAGGGAAAAATCCATACGATTTGATTTTATGAATTAGGGCTTGTTTTTGTAATGATTAATGATCTTTAATGTGCTGGAAATGACTAAAAATGGATTAGGTTTGATTAGGGTTTTTAATTCCATAATTTTATGCCATGCGATTTGTGTTAAAAGGTTTTGGGTGAGTTTTGTAAACTTTAAAACTTAAAGGTTAATTCTGGAACTTTATTTGGGCTGTATACTATTCGACAAAAATATAAGATGAGGGTGCTATGTGTAAGTTTTGCATTTAAATGGATTAAAATGTATTTAATGATTAATTAGGGTTTGTTTTGAAAATAATTAAAGTAGAGGGACTTAAAGTGTAATTTCTGGAAACTTGGGACTGATTTGAGTAATAAAATATATTCAGGGGGTTTTGTGCTAATTTGGTAATTTAATGGCTTAATATGTAATTATTGATAATTGAAAGTTGAAATTGTAAATTAAAGGGGTTAAATATGTAACTTTTATAACTTGAGGGACTTAAAGTGTAAATTATGAATATTTGAGGATTCATTCGAATAACTTAATAAAATAAGTGCTCATCATGTAAAATGGATAAGTTAAGGGTTTAATGTGTAACTTTGAATACTAAAAGGTTTAAAGTGTAATTTTGGAAAGTAAAGGATATAAAATGCAAAGTTATGAAACCCCAAGGACCAAAGGTGTAATTATGTTGAAAGATATCTTGTTACCATTAATAATGACTCAACTTTCTAAAAACGGAAACTTTCTAAAAGTGGAAACTTACTATTTATGGAAACCTACTAAAAGTGGAAAGTCACTTTAAATAGAAAGTTACTAAAACTGGAAAGCCGACTAAGATGAGAAATCTGAATTGAATAAGTTATTAATAATAAGCCGATCATTAATTCGTGTAGATTCGCTGAAGAAGGAGTTTTGCTTTCGACCTTTATGTTTCTGTCATGTGTGCACTTGCGGTTTAAGGTACAGATATTCTAACCTTTCAGTAAGGTTTCTCATGACTCGTGATCCGTTCCTTTTACCACTACTATGACTTCTGACCTTTGTATATCCGATATCTCTGGTTCATCTTTTATGATAATTTGATATGAAGACCTTTTGGAAAATATAACTTGATGTTATGGAAAGAAACTGTTTTGAAATGACACTCTATAATTTTGATACGAAACCATTTTTAAATGAAGGAGTAATTGGCTTTTATGAAGAGTGTTTAAAAAAAAGGGATATGTTTGTGATGAAATGGATAAATGATTAATCAAATTTCTAAATCTGTTTTCTCTTAACTCTTTCACATTTTATTATGAACTTATGAAACTTAATAACGAATCTTTTGGAAGTGAACCTTTGGGAATGAACCTTGGATATTCTGAACCATTGATATGACTTTTGATATTATGACCTTTGATATTCTGAATCTTTGCTATGACTTTGAGATGACTTTGAGATATGACCTTGAGATGCACTTTTTGCTATATGACCTTTTGTATGACTTTGAGACCTGACTCTTAGTTTGATACCCGAGCCATTTATGTTTTTCCTACCTATGGAGGTACCATAGGCATGTCTGTGATGCACCACTGGCATGACTCATGTGTGGGTGAGTGATTTCTCACGCCGTCCCTTTTATGATTATCTGCCGGCTATTATGACTTTGAGTATATGACTTTGAGATTGACTTTGAGTAAGGGGCGTATGGATTGCAATCCTAGATCTGTTCTGTTTAGTGGATTTAACTATGACTTTGAGTTGACTTTGAGGTGACTGGTGCTGTGTGCAATACACGCCTTTCACAATTTCTGGGAGCTAGCTACTCCACCCTTTTGATACATGAGGGCACCCCTCATATTATCTGGTTGCCTGAGAGGTATCCCCTCTGATTGTGAGATTATGATATTGACGGCTTATGATTTTGAGATATATGACTTTGAGTTTTTGGGCTCGTGGTGGATGACTATCCTTTCTTTCCTTTCTATTATTTCCTTTTGTTTATTCTTTATGATATTCCCCAATGCACTATACTTTAGTTTGTTTCATTATCATTACCTTGTTTATATATCTGTTCACTGAGCTTTTTATGCTCAGCCGCATTTCCTTTTCCTGCGGCAGGTTTTAGTAGGAAGCTGGGTTATGGGAAGAGAATGTGACTGGACTTAGAAGACTATGCTTTGGACTAGAGACGATTAGATGAAGTTTCACTTTATTAGACATAGTATTTATTGTTTGGTAACCTTGTAGTTTCAGATTTTCATTTGTAACCCTGAAATTCGTTGTATGTATGAATCATATGCTTGTATTTGTTCTGATATGTCACTGTAATGTAATACTTCTACCCTTATCGGGTTGGGGTGTTACAATTATGGTATCAGAGACCAGGCTGCGATTCGTAATACATTTACCCTTGACCTGTGAAGTTTGGACCCCTAAGTTTCCCTGTAGGCGCTCATAAGACAACCTTTGAAACTTTACATTAGGATTCCCCATAGGAACCCAAGTTATTACCGGCGAGGAATGGGTAGACTAAGACATTTATGTAAGTATCATTTGCTTCCGCATCAATCTGATCGTGCCTTTGTTCTTAGATATAAGCCTTATAAGGACCCTTGCTTCAGAAGTTAGAAGTTTTGCAACTTAAGCTTAGTAACCAAGTAAGTTTGGAATACCTCGGAAAGCTACCTGGATACCCTACACATTTAAGTTTCACCTTCAGATTTTGATCTCCGCCTCCGATTTGTTTGATAAGCTGTTTGACACCTTTTCGACCACATCGTAGGTCATTCAACCACAATGTGTTCGACACATTCTGTAAATTCATTACTTATGCTGGGTATGAATGTATCATCCGATACTACTTAACTCTGTATGATCCATTACTACTCCTATGAGAATTCTGGTAATTATGAACCACGAATATGAGAAGTTTTGTTTCCTCTCTTTGAATGATGAACCTTGTTCTGCCAACCATTTCCTTTGGAAGGGTATGATGTAAATACTATCTCTATATGGATTTGTTAACTAAGCATGATGATGCTGATAACTGAGATTCTGTACCTCTCACAATTGACGATTATACGATATTCGTATTACCAATGATACACATCCTACCTGCTACTTATGCTAAGAAGCTAAACGAAATTCCCACACATTGAACTGTTCGTTTATCCATCCCAACATTTTTGTTGAACCATGTACTTGACTCTGATATATGAACTATCTGTATGATTTGACGACTGTATTTCACTCTATGAATCCTTTGACTTTGAGATGTCTGATTGTACGGTCTTTTGGACTAAATGGCTATTCGTGAAGATACCATAGACTACCATATCTGAAATGTGACCTTAAAAATCTGCTTCGCCCTACTCCATTATGATGACTCTCTACATCTGCTAAAATTTCTGTCACTATGGAAACACCTACCCCAAACTCATGTGATTACCAAGTTGTCCTGAAAACCATTATTATCAACCCTTGGAAAGTTCTACTATTGGGAATTATTTTGTCATACGAAGATTTTCCGGTATTCTCTGATGAACCTTTTGGTACTCCTTCCTGCTTAAGAAGTAGAGTGGACATTGAACTGATATCAGTGAAGAAACCATGGTGCCATAGAAGTTGAGAGATGGAAGGAACTGATGGAATATGATTTTTAACCTTGGTGATCCTCTTTAGATGCTCTTGTTTGTTTATGAAGAAGAACGAGAGAAGTATGCAATGACGTATCGACTATCGTGAACTTAAACGTACCACTATCACTAATCATTATCTGTTTCCGCGTATCAATAATTAATTCGGTCTTCCTTTGAAACTCCGCGTCTGATTGCATCATTTTAGATTTGAAGGACTGAAGAAGCAACCACAAAAACTTCTAAGAAGGGGGTTAACCAACTGAGAGTAACCTTTGGAAAGTATATCAGTTCTTGAAGAAGAAAGAAGGCGATGTGAAAATTCCCTGAGATGATTTCTGAAGCTGCCTTGGCACTCGTTATCATATTTATGAGTTTGAATGATGCCAATGGTGTTGGCTAGAATAATCATATTTTCTCGTGTTTTGGACAAATTGTCATAGTATGACACTGTGTTGTGTTCTAAAATGAAAGAAGAACATAGAGATTATTGGTGAGATTGAAGACCGTTATCGGAGTTAGAAACCTGGTGGAAGAGTAGTAGAAGATGGTTGCGACAAGCATTAACATGGAAGAAGCATACAAGAAGAAGTGAGGAACTAGGATAGTGCTCAATCATGCATCACGCAACACGTGAAGATTTCAGTTTGGGCATCAAGACAACCAGACCAAAGAAGACGAACCATTCAACACACAACCTGGAGTCGACAACAACATCATGTACCTTAAAACCTGGAGCCATGACAGAAGACCTGTCGAAGACACGCAGTCTTGTTTCTCTATTCATTTTAGTTGTACTAAGATGAATTGAGAGCAGAAGCAGACCTGCAGATGGAGGGATGCACAGTAATCGCATCAGAGACTGCCGTTACGATACCACACTACCAAGAGGAGCTGCTGAAGACCGGAGGAACCCGACTCGAGTTTTAAATTCTTTTAATCATGAGGTAAGATGGACAAGAGTAAACAGACTACCCCAACTTGTAAGAAATTTTGAAATTCGTATTTGAGTGGACGGATTCTGAAGCGGACAGTGTGTTTAAACGAGATGATGCTGTAAAGGATTGACGCTATTGATGACGTACCTTAATTTTGAATGACATTCTCGGAATCTCCGTTACTCTTCGAGTAACTTCGTTCTCTTAGTTATGTTGTTTGATTTTGGTGACCTCTGAGACTATAGGTGGACTAGGTGGATTTAAATAAGTTTGGGTATTCACGACTTGAGATAAAGTATGATCATCATGAGGGCATATGTATATGATGCCAGTATTATGACGCCTGGCCAACGTGATAATACTTACATCATATAACATGCACTTATGGTGGGCATATGATATTTTAAGAAGTGCCTTAGAAGTTTTAGAATTCTGGCATCTGGTCAAGATCATCTGAGTTTAGTGAGACTTTAGGTTCATTCTACCTATATGTTTGATCTGCTACCCTTGATATACGATTCGATACGTTTGGACTCTTGACACGTGTTTTGCTGATCCTTGCAACTTCTGATAAGAATCTTAGGTTCCATTATGAAATTTCTGCCGTTGACGATATCTAACGACATGCTTTCTGTCCGTATACGATTCGCATTCGTGAAGTTGTTCATTATGATCTGCTATGAGTAAAATATGTGATTGTGGACTTTGAGGAAATGAGACTTGTTTGTTTATGAGAATACCTTTGGAAGGTTATCTAAAAGCCGAGACTATCTGAGAAGCTGAAGAGTTAAACCTTAAATCACCCCATGTTTGCTACAATTCAATGTATTCTCATCTGATTCGCCTAATCAATTCGATGAAAATCATATGTATTTCTATACCTCTTCCTGGAGAATTCGATTATCATCCGTTATGTTTGGTACATTATCCTTTTGATTCAAATTCAATATGATATGCCCTTCTGAGAAATCTGGAACTGTTTTTGACAATAATTACGAGTCATGAGAAACCAGTTGGTCTGAATATCTTTTGGAAGAATCTCCCCGGACGTGAGGATGTTTGTGACGACCTGTTGCGGTTTACTACGACTTCGTCTAACTTTGCGACTTCAAATTTCGAGGACGAAATTTCTCTTTTTAGAGGGGAAGAAGTTGTAACACCTAAAATCTGAGAACATGTGAAATGACCAAAATGCCCTTACAAATTTGAAATTTAATTAAAAGCTTATTAAAGTACCAAATATAAATCCTAAACTCCTAACAATGCACAAGTTATGTATCCAAATAATTTTAACAACTTCATTTAACATTTATAAAAGTTTCAAAATTACCAAAATACCCCTCATAGGGCCGAATGACTTAATATGTGTTATATTTTGATTTAAATTGATTTTAAAAGATATATATTATCTAAATATGGAAGATAATTATCACCCAATATTCTCCCACCTATAATCACGAAATTTCTGGTCCATAAACCCCCCTCATCACATGGTTTTCCCTTTTAAAAAGTCAATCCAAATCTTTTTCTCCAAAAACCCTAATTTGCCGATTTAATAAAACACACAAACAAATTCTCACAGCCTCCATTCGACATTCACAACACTCCTAAGCATTTTTCTGTGATTCATCAACATCCTAACAAGCCAAGAAAAATCCCATTCGAATTGTTGAAGCCTTACACGATCGTAGCATTTGTTTTCCTTTGTCGAGCCTTAGAAAAGAGGTAAAATGTTTCTGCTTCAATCGACCACTATATAATTCATCTATCATTTTTCTGATGTTCCTTACATGTAATAAGACCCACGAAAATTGGTTTCAAGGTTGCTAGGCCTTTGGTGAAGTCGTGACGATTTTTGGAGTGTTTTGGCCAATCGAGTATACATCTGATCGAACTGCTGTTTCCACACATTCTAAAATTGATTTGGTATTTTTCTCAGACCCTTTATACCTTATAAACATCAAATAAATTGTTGGATTCGACCCATGCATGCTCGACATCCCTTTCGTGAATTAAAACCCTAAAAACAAGTGTAATTGTGTAATATACCTTCCGATCCATAACAATTCCTAATAAAATTTATTTACACTTTTTATAATGTAATATGATCTGGAAAATTATTGGAAGAAGTATCATGGCTTGAATCATGTGTTTTCAAATTATTTTGGTTTATCGATTTTTAAATAAAACGTGTATAAATAAAAGGGAAAAATCCATACGATTTGATTTTATGAATTAGGGCTTGTTTTTGTAATGATTAATGATCTTTAATGTGCTGGAAATGATTAAAAATGGATTAGGTTTGATTAGGGTTTTTAATTCCATAATTTTATGCCATGCGATTTGTGTTAAAAGGTTTTGGGTGAGTTTTGTAAACTTTAAAACTTAAAGGTTAATTCTGGAACTTTATTTGGGCTGTATACTATTCGACAAAAATATAAGATGAGGGTGCTATGTGTAAGTTTTGCATTTAAATGGATTAAAATGTATTTAATGATTAATTAGGGTTTGTTTTGAAAATAATTAAAGTAGAGGGACTTAAAGTGTAATTTCTGGAAACTTGGGACTGATTTGAGTAATAAAATATATTCAGGGGGTTTTGTGCTAATTTGGTAATTTAATGGCTTAATATGTAATTATTGATAATTGAAAGTTGAAATTGTAAATTAAAGGGGTTAAATATGTAACTTTTATAACTTGAGGGACTTAAAGTGTAAATTATGAATATTTGAGGATTCATTCGAATAACTTAATAAAATAAGTGCTCATCATGTAAAATGGATAAGTTAAGGGTTTAATGTGTAACTTTGAATACTAAAAGGTTTAAAGTGTAATTTTGGAAAGTAAAGGATATAAAATGCAAAGTTATGAAACCCCAAGGACCAAAGGTGTAATTATGTTGAAAGATATCTTGTTACCATTAATAATGACTCAACTTTCTAAAAACGGAAACTTTCTAAAAGTGGAAACTTACTATTTATGGAAACCTACTAAAAGTGGAAAGTCACTTTAAATAGAAAGTTACTAAAACTGGAAAGCCGACTAAGATGAGAAATCTGAATTGAATAAGTTATTAATAATAAGCCGATCATTAATTCGTGTAGATTCGCTGAAGAAGGAGTTTTGCTTTCGACCTTTATGTTTCTGTCATGTGTGCACTTGCGGTTTAAGGTACAGATATTCTAACCTTTCAGTAAGGTTTCTCATGACTCGTGATCCGTTCCTTTTACCACTACTATGACTTCTGACCTTTGTATATCCGATATCTCTGGTTCATCTTTTATGATAATTTGATATGAAGACCTTTTGGAAAATATAACTTGATGTTATGGAAAGAAACTGTTTTGAAATGACACTCTATAATTTTGATACGAAACCATTTTTAAATGAAGGAGTAATTGGCTTTTATGAAGAGTGTTTAAAAAAAAGGGATATGTTTGTGATGAAATGGATAAATGATTAATCAAATTTCTAAATCTGTTTTCTCTTAACTCTTTCACATTTTATTATGAACTTATGAAACTTAATAACGAATCTTTTGGAAATGAACCTTTGGGAATGAACCTTGGATATTCCGAACCATTGATATGACTTTTGATATTATGACCTTTGATATTCTGAATCTTTGCTATGACTTTGAGATGACTTTGAGATATGACCTTGAGATGCACTTTTTGCTATATGACCTTTTGTATGACTTTGAGACCTGACTCTTAGTTTGATACCCGAGCCATTTATGTTTTTCCTACCTATGGAGGTACCATAGGCATGTCTGTGATGCACCACTGGCATGACTCATGTGTGGGTGAGTGATTTCTCACGCCGTCCCTTTTATGATTATCTGCCGGCTATTATGACTTTGAGTATATGACTTTGAGATTGACTTTGAGTAAGGGGCGTATGGATTGCAATCCTAGATCTGTTCTGTTTAGTGGATTTAACTATGACTTTGAGTTGACTTTGAGGTGACTGGTGCTGTGTGCAATACACGCCTTTCACAATTTCTGGGAGCTAGCTACTCCACCCTTTTGATACATGAGGGCACCCCTCATATTATCTGGTTGCCTGAGAGGTATCCCCTCTGATTGTGAGATTATGATATTGACGGCTTATGATTTTGAGATATATGACTTTGAGTTTTTGGGCTCGTGGTGGATGACTATCCTTTCTTTCCTTTCTATTATTTCCTTTTATTTATTCTTTATGATATTCCCCAATGCACTATACTTCAGTTTGTTTCATTATCATTACCTTGTTTATATATCTGTTCACTGAGCTTTTTAAGCTCAGCCGCATTTCCTTTTCCTGCGGCAGGTTTTAGTAGGAAGCTGGGTTATGGGAAGAGAGTGTGACTGGACTTAGAAGACTATGCTTTGGACTAGAGACGATTAGATGAAGTTTCACTTTATTAGACATAGTATTTATTGTTTGGTAACCTTGTAGTTTCAGATTTTCATTTGTAACCCTGAAATTCGTTGTATGTATGAATCATATGCTTGTATTTGTTCTGATATGTCACTGTAATGTAATACTTCTACCCTTATCGGGTTGGGGTGTTACATACGAAGCAATTATAAAGAAGGACTCCGAAATGGTTAAAGGAAAACGTGAACAAAGCAAGTCAATCACCTTGAAAGCTAGAAAGGAATCCAACAACGAAGATAGCTCATCTTCCGAAAGCGATGACGAAGAATATGCCATGGCCGTAAGAGATTTCAAGAAATTCTTCAAAAGGCGAGGAAGATTCGTTAGACAACCATATGATGAAAGGAGAGCACCTCAAAAGAATAATGATGACAAGTATAGCAAGAATGAGAGAAAGTGTTTCAAGTGTGGTGATCCGAATCACCTCATTGGAAAATGTCCAATGATGACAAGAGATCAAAGAGCGTTTGTTGGAGGAGCGTGGAGTGATAGCGATGAAGATGAGAAAGAAACAACAAAGGAAGAAAAGTGTCTCATGGCTAAGACATCAAGTGAGGTACGTTCCGAAACTGAATACTTTAGTGATGAAAACTTATCATTAGATAAAAAAGATTTAGATAGTGAATACAATAAATTATGCAAACTAGGACAACAAGTAATGGCTAAAAACAAATCACTAAACAGCCAACTAGAAAATGAAGTACTAGAACTAAAAATTAAAATACATCAACTTGAAAAAGGTAAAGAAATTATTGAAAAATGTAAATCATGCCAAGAGCCTAAAAATGAAAACAACAAACTTAGGGAATAAATTTGCAAACTTGATAAATTTGAAAATAGTAGTAACTCACTTAGTAAAATCATAAGTATTCAAAGAGTATCCGGAGATAAAACCGGTTTAGGATTTAACTCAACTGAAGCTTCAACAAGTGAAATTAAAAATGTTAAATTTGAAAGTGAACTCAAGGAATTAAAACCTTTAAAATCTAATCCTAAGTATATACTCATAAATGATAAGAAAATACCTATCTCTAGTAATGAAGAAATAAAACCGTTTTATAAACCATCTTTAAAAACCGAAGTAGGATCGTCCAAAACTAAAACAAGATCTAAAACTCCACCCCCTAGGAAAACAAATAATTCTTACCCTAAGAGCAAACCAAAATAGACGAAACTTTAACAATATTCAACAAATGTGGAACTTCAATCCGTGGGGAATGTTTCCACCATATATGCACCCAAGTCAAATACAAAACATGTTCGGATCAAATAACTTTGGTCAAATGAGACAATGGGGACCAACGTAAAAATATTCGCCATTCAAACATGGAAACCTTTGATGTCACTTCTTGTTCGGACTATTCCTTGAAGACTTTGAAGATAAACGCGTTGAAGACGAAAGGTACACATTTCCTTTTATTTCCTTGCCAAGAAATGCATGCTTAGTTTAGTATCTAGTTGTTATGTAACTTTGTTCGGCTCATTGTTTCTTCTATTTCTTATGTTTATACATATATATATACCTATCTAATTATATTATATCTAAATATATATATATATATATATATATATATATATATATATATATATATATACATATATATATACATATATATATATATATATATACATATATATATGTATATATATATGTATATATATATATATATATGTATATATACATATATATATATGTATATATATATATATATATATATGTATATATATATATATGTATATATATATGTATATATATATATATATATATATATATATACATATATATATACATATATATATATACACACACACACACACACATATATATATATATATATATATATATATATATATATATATATATCTATATATATATATACATATATATATATACATATATATATATACATATATATATATATATATATATATATATATATATATATATATATATATATATATATATATGTATATATATATATATGTATATAATGAGGGCTTATAAGACGAGAATATAGGAGGGAGACGTATGCGACGGAAGCCGGGAGTTTGTTTCATCCATAGATTTTTCGACTCATCTCTCTTCATCAGCATGAGTGTTGTTGAACATTAAAGTTCAGTAAGGCAAATGGGGGAAAGAAAGGGTTCGTAAACGAACAATTTCTAGTTCTAGAAAATCAACAAATGAATTTTCTAGGTTATATGATCCTATATGTAACTAAGTGTATATATATATATATATATATATATATATATATATATATATATATATATATATATATATATATATATACTTATGAACCTTCCACAACTCTCTCGTCCACTTGACAACTTGATGAATTTCATCCGAAATAATCAAGAAAATTTAATTGACGAAATGTCAAGTAATATACTTATGAACCTTCCACAACTCTCTCGTCCACTTGACAACTTGATGAATTTCATCCGAAATAATCAAGAAAATTTAATTGACGAAATGTCAAGTAAAAATGTCAAGCAATTCCTTTCGTGCGAATACTTTCCAACGTATTTTTGATTAAATATAAATCTAATATATATATATATATATATATATATATATATATATATATATATATATATATATATATATATATATATATATATATATATATATTCTTGTTCGTTCCAGAAACCAAAAACACGAAAAATAAACATTTTGGAGGGCGGTCCCCTTAATGTTTAAGGGGACCGGCAGCTTAATGAAAGGCGACCCCTTTAATGTTTAAGGGGGCCGGCCATCTGAACAATCCAACCCGTTTTTCTCCTTATTCCTCTTGCCAAACACTCCACTTTTTCACACTTTCCTTCCCCTGCTACTGCTGTGACGAAAACCAAAACCCAAAAACGCCTTAAATCACTTCCAAATCACATAATTCGGGTTAATTCGCAAAGGGCAAATTCATCTAACATAATCACCATTACGTATTGTAAGTTTTTCAAAACACATTTCATTTAATTCCATCTAATTTGGTCATACTCATGATTATGCATGTTTTATAAATTTCTTCAATTTCACAATTTCTTTCGAATTGAGTCTTTAAACTCCATAACTAAATGCTTCCCCTAGGATTAGAATGATTAATCAACACTAGAAACTAGTAATTATAAACCCCCCTTGTCAAAAAATTTTGAAAAATTTCATATACCTCTTTTCAAAATTTTTGGTATACACATTGTTGAATAATGCTTTGAAAACTTGTTAAAACTAATCACATTATACTTTTATAACTTGTAAAACTTGAAATTACATTTTTTGACCAAGAAAAAATATTTTGGTTCGCAATAAGGGGTTGTTTGGATCATGTCCAAATAATATCGAAACTTAGTCATTATAATTTTTATAAAACGTTGTTATAATTATAAACTTAAAAATTGCTAATCGAACTTGTCAAGATATATAATTCATATATATATATTGACATACTAGTTGTATAAGTAACTAGTTAAGGAAGCGTTTGGTTTAAAATGAAAAACGACATTTTTGAGTCAAAATATAAATCATCTTTCTCGAAAACAAATCACATGCATAAGAAACTCGTAAGAAATAGCTAGTTTTACAACCCAATGTAAATCTAGTAAATTTCATGATATATTAAGATGTTTAAAGGGGCGTTTGGATTTATCCATAACCACTTACTAAACATCGTAAAATATATCTAGAACGAGTTAAAAACAATATTAAGGAACATGGTAAACTACTTCCTAGGATTAGTGTCGAAGTATGTTTACATTCCAACATAAGTCTAAACAATATATATATATATATATATATATATATATATATATATATATATATATATATATATATATATATATATATATATATATTATTCTTTATATTTATTTTGGTCTTTTGTATTGGTGTTGTGTTTAGGTGAAAATGCCAAAAGCGATTACCGAAGATCTTTCCCACACTAAAAACTACATTCCCAAAGTTTCCCAACTCCCTACTACATCTCCTTCCATTGGACGTATATATCGTGAAATTGAAGATAGAAACGTTCATGAGGGACGTGTAGTAGATCTAGCCTTTGCTCAATCCGACTACATTGATCGCTTGTTTTCAAGCATCAACCTCAACTGCCTTTATGAAATTAATGAACCAATCGTTCCTCGTTTCATAGTCGATTTCTTTAGCCAAGTCACCATCCAAACAAATGATCTTGGTTTCATCACCATTTCCTTCATGATTCAAAATGAATTCATCTCCTTAACTCTCGAACAATTTGGTCAAATCCTCCAAATTCCTTTCAGAGGTCAAGCCATTTTCACAAACGAGTGGGACCTCGAATCTCTTCATCGTTGTCGACCAACCTTTGGTCCTTATCTATCCGATATCCCTCATCCCGACGAAATTCGTAAAATTCTTGGTGTGGAACGTGCCACCACTACCCGAAAAATAAAATCCAAAAATGTTCAAATCTCTTCGTACCAACTTCTCCTCAAAGAATTAGGCCCCCAGATGAAGCGTTGGGAAGAACTCATTCGTGAGAATGCGTTTGGTACCGGAGGTCACCAGGACCATCTCCCGGCGTGCCTTGCTCACATGTTGTATTGTATAGCTGTCGAAAAGCCATACAATTTGGCCTACTTCTTTATCAAACGGATTGAGTGTGCTAGAAAAACTCCTAAAGCCAATCTTCCATATGGAATGTTCCTCACTCGTCTCTATCGTCATGTTATCGAGTACTACCCCGATCTTGACAATAGTATCTATGAGTCCATGTATCCCACCTTACGTCCTCTCGCTCTAAAACAAGCTCGACGAACTCGAAGTGACAAGGGAAAATCTCGTCGTCATAGCTTTCATGGGTCATCTTCTAGACAAGACGATGACGATGAGGAGGATACCCCTTCGTTTTCTGAGTTTGTTGACAATTTAGAGGATCTTGACTATCCCGAGCATTCTACCCCATCTCCTAGTGATCAAACTGAAGAAGTGCTTCATGAACGAACTACCGAGATGCTTAGAAGACAAAAGAGTTTGCATGAAGAAGTTAGAGGTGGCTTCAAATCTATCGGGAAGACATTGAAGGGCATATTCGGGAAGAAAAAGTGATGATGTGCTTGGATTATATTTGTTGAACAATACTTATTTTTATGTCTTGTGTGCTATTTGTCCGAAGTTTATTCGAAAGTACTTGTTATTTTCTTGAATAATTGTTTGGATATGTGTTTAGGATGCTAACTTGATTGTTTATGTTTAATATATGCTTTTAAATGCATGCTTTACTACTTTATCTATATATGTGTTTGCATGTTTAGTTTATGTATATATATGACATGTATGCTTTCTAATAGACCAAAACAAATGTAAAATGTCCAAATAGAGCTTGCTGCAAATACAAAACAGAACATAACATTTTTCCAGAAAATTTTTGAAAATTTTTGGTTTCTGGGTCGTCAGATGGGTGGCCCCCTTAAATTTAAGGGACCGGCCTCCATTTAAGGGAACCGACCATCTGGAACAGTTTTTACACTATTTTCTTTTGCACCTTGTGATCTCTCTTGCTAGTCCCAGCTACCATTTCCTTTAAAAACTAAACTGATTTTGGAATCTAACATTACAATTTCAAATTAATTCCACTTCTAAACATGTTTTCCCACTATATAATTCCCATGCATGTTTAATTCACATCCCATCATCCTCAACCTTCATTAAACATCATCTTCTTATCATGTCATCACCAAGAACCACCTATTCAAACAATGCCAAGAAACAAAAAATTGTCATCATTCCACCCAAACAACTATTCATTGATCTTACAAATGAAGACAACACTACCCCATCACCACCACCTCAATGCTCATCTCCTAGTGCACCTAATGCACCCTCCAAAACACCATCAACAAATGGAAATTCCACTTCCTCCATACCATCCACTTCATCCATTAATGACTACATAAACACCCACTTATCTCCTCCAACAATTGATCAACCATCACAACCTACCAATGAAAACACAACTCTTGCACTCACTCTCTCATTATCACCATTAACACCTCTTGATGCACACTTCTTGTCATCCCCTTTCAATCCACCAACCTATAACCCCGTCCCATGGAGCTTACTTGAAGCTCATAGAGACACTTGCCTTTGTTGCATTCACAACCGAACCATTGTGTTCGGACTAAGAGATGAGATACAATACATGTTTTCTCATATTGAAAACTTGTTGCATCAACCACCAACAACAAACACAATACCTCCATCACCATCAACAAACACCCCTCCACTATCACCATCTCCATGTTCACCATCCATTCCTCCCAATTAAACATGCTTGGTGTTTTACAAATAAAATTGTATTAAACCTTTTTGGATGGCAAGCTCTAGAGAGGACCCTCATGTTTGAGCTTTGGTTTATTATTTAAGTGATGATTGTAAGCCTTTAAGGCTTTTGTTAGTTGCACTAGTTGTTATGATTGTTGATGCAATGCTTGTTGTATCCATTTAACTTTATTAATGTTATGGTTATATTTGGTTTCTACTCTTGCATGCTACATACATATATATGTTGCTTGTCCACTTAATATTTTTGCAAGAATTCCATATCTCAATTTCTTTATGGCCTCAAAATGAGGGGGAGTATGCTTCAAGGGGGAGCTTCTATAAAATCAGGATAACAAAAAGGGGGAGAATTGATATAAACTCACAATAATACTTGTATATATACTAATTTTCGATTAATGAGTTTAGATTTTGTAATCATCAAAAAGGGGGAGATTGTTGACATAAATAATGTATGAAAACGTTATTTATATTTTTCGATATCTCTATATTTTGACGATCACAAAATATAAACTCATCAAACGTAAGATTGCTACGTAAACAAGTATTAAGGTAGTTTATATCACTATATCCAACTTAATCACTTAAGGTATGAATAAACAAGTGTTTAATACATCTCATTATCAAAGGGGTATTTAATTAACTAATACAAAGTTTATTTAATTATATAAACATATTATATATTTTTGAAAAACACTTTTGGTAATAAAGAAAAATCTTTTAATCATACTAAATATATAATTTCAAAATTTTAACCAAAATCAGTTAGTTTTTCACCAAATAAACTTTCCCCACTAAAAGACAAGTTTTCTGGCCGTTACAGTTGGGCGGCCCCCTTAATTTTAAGGGGGCCGGCCTTGATTTAAGGGGGCCGGCCATGCTCTTCTGTCAGAACTTGTTGCCTATAAATACCACCTTAAACCTGGAATTTTTCTTACCTTTTGCACGAAATTTTCAGATCTCAAACTCTCTAAACATCCTCTAAAACCCTTTGATCATTTGTATATTAATCCTTGTTTAAGTGATTCAATCCCTTCTCATCCATACTCATCCAAAGTGCAAAAGAAGAACACTCCTTCTACAACTAAGTTCAAGAAGTATTGAAGAGTAGTTGTGCATTGTGTACATATATTTGTGAGGTTGTGTTGTGTATGTAATAAGTAGTTTAGAAGTTATTGAAGTTGTGTAGGAAGTAGAAGTTGATTAGTAGTGAAGTAGTGTAGTTGTGAAGAAGATAGGTGTGTAGCATATTGAAGTGAAGAAGATAGGTGTGTAGTAGATTGGTGTGAAGAAGTAAGGTGTGAAGAAGATAGGCGTGAAGTAAATAGGTGTGAAGAAGTTGTGTAGTAGTCGTGATCAAGTTGTGACGTAGTTGTGGTGTGTAAATTGGTGTGTAAGGTTTTCTCACCCATAAGGGAGTTTGTTGACATAGTGAAGAAAACTCTCGAGTAGGTGACTCGGGGAGTGGAGTAGGAACAAGGAAGGTGACCTTGTAGCCGAACCACTATAAATCCTTGTGTTGTGGTTTGATCTCTCAAACTCTTTTCATTACTTACTTATACATCTTTACTATATTAGTTAGTTAGTTATTATTGTTCATATAGTGCAAGTATTGAGATCACATAAACTAGAATCGAAGTTTTTAAAACAAACTTGTTTTTATAAATTTTAAAAGGACGTAAAACTATTCAACCCCCCCTTCTAGTTTTCCACAACGTACAAACTATTTTTGGATACCTTTCTAACGTATAAAAACAAGTCGTGTAAACTCTTAAAATTTTTCTAAGTCTTTTTACTTATAAAAACTCGTTCCATGCAAGCCTAAAATGAACGTATATCTTTAAATTCTACGTAACGAGCATACTATTTTATTTCACAAACTAATAGACCCCTTGACAAACTATCATTTTCGTATAGAACATTTGTAATAATACTTACGTCTTGACATAGTAAATGACACAAAGCAAATCGACTTGAAAACTAGTTTTGAAAACAAATAACTATCGATTGGGCCCTTAAAGCCCAATCAGCCGAAAATAAGCAAATCATATAAGCTGTTTCAATAAGTTGTTGAGTAACGTTTTCATGGTCCTAAGATTAGCCCAAAACCAAGCCCAAAACCCTTGATGAGTGTGTAAATACCCATCATTTTTAGTCAAATCTGAAACGCAAAACGATTAGAAACACTAAAATACGCATCAAAATATGAAGAAAATCCCAAAGATCGTGTTTTATATGTTTCTGATGCAAAACGAGTGAAAATAAAAGAAAAACAAACAAAATTTGCATATTTGGCAGTTTCAGTCCCCCGACTTTCAAAATTTGACAAAACTAGTCCCTGAGCATTTATTTTAAAGAAAAGTCAACCCAAGCATATTTGATTCATTGTGTTTTGGTGTGTGCAAACAACAATTTATCAAAATATCAACAAACGTGAGGTTTAATTTGTCGTGAGACAAATAAACGTGAAGTAATACGAGTAAACCGTTTAGGAAAACGATTACCTCGCAAAACTTGTGAAAGTGACATTCAAATTGTGAGACCGGGAAGTGATTTCCGGGTCGTACCCCAACGAGGTGTGAATGGAAAGCTTCGAGTGAGATTGGGATTAAAATCTTGTATGATTGGAAAGGTTATTTGGTTTTACGATACGATAAATTAACGAAATTTGGAAAATTAACTAACGAAGGTACAAATAAATTAACCTAAGGCAACTAATTAACTAGGAAAAACCTAAAACACTACGGGAAAACATAATTAGGTATTGGGAATCCTAAAAACGTAAACTAAATTAAAAACGTGAACATTATTTAAAAATAATGCGAGAGCGCAAAATAAAACGCGAATTTTAAGTTCCAAACGTCATACGGGGTTCTAATTAATTTTCTTACTTACTAAAATGCAAAAGAAAATTTTGGAAAAAGAAAAATTAATTTTTCGACAAAAATTCTATTTATTACGAATTTAATACTACAAATCACAAATTAAATTCTAATAATTAAATTGATCACACTAAAAATCTAAAACTTTTTATGAAAATTCTATAAGTTAAACTTGATTTAAGAAAAATATAAAAAGTGGTAACTCAATACAAAAATAAGCAGTAGATAAGCTGAAAAGCTAGTTAAGCTAACATGACTAAAACTACTTTATAAATAAAATTTGTGAACTAAGACTTGAAAAAGACCCTAGGGCTGATGGTGTTTGTGTGTTGTGTTATGTCTGAGTGAGTTGAGGTCAGGGGATCGATCCCCTCTTTTTGCCCAAAATTTATTTATTGTTTTCTATGCTTGCTTACTGATTTGGACACAAACTCATAACACACTAAAAAACTTTTGAAAACAGATTATACAACAGTTCTTAAGCAATTCTCTAATCAGATTCAAAAATCAAAAGCGTTATTCTTTGTTTCTCAAAGTTTTTGTGCAACCAAATTAAGCCTAGCTAAAGCAATGGTAACAACAGTAATGATAACAACAATAAAAGGAATGGCAAAAACATAAGCAGGACCAACAACCAATTCACGTAAGAACACCAAGAACAAACAGTTCATCAAGAACACAACAAGCATTCAGCCAATAAGCCCAAATAAGCCATAAGGATTAACGAAACTGATAAGCAATGATCAGAGCAACTATAAGCAGAAATTTAATCAACAACAACAATAATTCCAAATGAATCATACACAAACTCAGATCCTCAAACAGTGACAAAAAATAGTAGCAGCAAACAGTGGTGTGGGGGGATTTGAGCAGACCCAAAAATTGAAATAAGCTATAATATCTGAACTAGGTGGGGGAATAATCTAAGAGCAACTATGGAAATTTTGAAAAGCACTTAAGAAAAACAGAAATAAGCAATTTTGCACGAGCGAAAAGGCAAAATTAAGCTAAAAGCAAAGGGTGTCTGCTGATGTAGCAGTGGGTTGAGGGGGCACTAGCAGCCACAAAAATAAGCCCCTAATAAAAAGAATTAAGAGCTAGAAGTTGTAAACCATTAAGCACTGCCACCAAGGAACATGTAAAAACAAGAGTTAACTAATTTGGGCCAGTTACGAACTTATCTAGGGGGCTGTTTGGACCGGCTTGACCAACTGATGTGCAGGGTAAAATAGGACCAAATGGCTAAGTGCAATCCTATTCTATTGCTACTAAATGAGTTCTAATTACTCAACCAGGCACAAATCTATGGCATAAACACTACTGACAACCTATAATGTCATACTCAGCTTCTCATGCTAATTCTAACTTAACTAAAATCGAATTCAAAGAGTGGGAAAAAGGGCAGGCTTGGCTGAAACAGTTTTAAAAAGAGATGGATGAATTTCCTAGACTAAAAGGCTAAAGGTAAACATGCATACTACTCTATAATGAACTAAACTAAGGCAATACTAAAAATTAAATGAGATTATGCTATAACTTGATTATTAAACTGTTAGGAAATAAGATTTTAGAAAGTTCAATGCAAAATGATTAACACTGAATGAAAATGCTAGATTTAACTTAAAAACTAACACAAGCTCAGAGCCATTTGAGTTTCAAACTTGGTCAAAACTATTTTGAAGCTAAAGAAAAAGCTTGAGCCAAACACCCCTTTAGTTTGGCAGTTAAGCATAAAACACTATGAAATCTTGTTTTATCACAAAACTTTGAATACTAAACTTAAACTAAGGTTGAAAAGCACTTAATGAATACAACTAAGCTACTGGGTAAGACGACTAATAAGCATTCTAAGATAAGCAGATTAAACGAATTAAAAAGACAGGAAAATTGAGAAACTTAAATAGAAACTTGCATTGATTAAAAAAAATAATGAGTACAAGACATTGGAAGATAACTTAAAACTAAACTTTTTAAAACTTCAATTATACTAAAAACTACCACCTACTGCCTTTGAAAGGCTTACAATTGGTTCTATTTATACTCCAAATTACTAGGGTTTCATTGTTCTGCTTTTGTGCTTTCTTTCTGAGTGGGAAGCCTTGGATACTCTTCTTGTGTTTCTGGAGCACAAATCCCAGCCATTGGATTAAAGCAACAACAACTTCTACCCTTGATTCTGTTTTGGCGCCCAAACTTGTGGTGTGGATTGATGACTTGGCATGGTAACATGTGACTGGTTAGGTACAAGTGTAGTGAGTTAGTGGGATTGGGAGATGGTGTTTGAGGGTGATGGGGGGATGGTGATGGGGAGGTTTGGATGTATGCAGTCACGGGGAGGTTTTGGAAGAAGATGAGTGGGCGTTTGATTGACTAGGTCAAAGGATTTTGTTTTATGTTTTTAATATTAAGTGTAAAGGTGTTGGGTGGGCTGTGGTATACAGGGGATGTTGTAGTTGGGCTTGGCAGTTGTTAAAGGCCCAAGGAAAGATGGGGTGGACTGGATTTGGTTTTAACTTTAAGGGTCCATTTAGTTTAGTATTAAAGAATCATAAAGACCAATGTTGTATTATTCTGATTTTTGAGGTCCAACTCTGCCAAGTTTTCAAACTTCAACCAAGGACCAAAATTTCCATCTTATATATTCCCAAGGACCATGATATATGATTTTCCCTTTTTAAAATGCCTAGGGACCAACACTGCCAAAACTCAAAGTTAAGGGACCAAAATTGTAACTTTTTGAAAACTTTTCACCCAAAGATCATTTGTGATGTTATTTGACTTTGAAAGAGTTGGGGTTGACTTTTCTTTAAAATAGATGCTCAGGGACTAGTTTTGTAAAACTTTGAAAGTCGGGGGACTGAAACTGTTAATTATGCAAATTTTGTTCGTTTTTCGTTTGTTTTCACTCGTTTTGCATCAGAAACATGTAAAACACGACCTTTGGGATTTTCTTCGTATTTTGATGCTTTCTTGAGTATTTTCACGTGTTTTGGCAGTTAAAACGAGATAAAAATGATGAGTATTTACACACTCATCAATACCCCACACTAAACTATTGCTAGTCTCTAGCAATCTTTTTGAGAAAAATTAATTGATTTGAAGTCTCTTTACCAAAAGCCATCACTTCTGGAGTAGCCGGATGTTTTGGGTTCAAGTAAGAGTTATGGTCTATCCGATGACCATGTGATTTTTAGCAAACCACCAGCTTTCAACGGTTTTGATTTGTCTTTACCCGAAAGCCGTTTGCTTCTGGACTAGCCAACTCTTGATGGAATAGTCAACATCTTGGTGAGCTGATTACCAATTATGGTTTTTCCACTGCCTTTACCACAAGCCATAATCTTGCGGGCTAGCCAACTCATTCACTTTTTTTTTTTTTTTTTTTTTTTTTTTTTTTTTTTGATATGGCGAGTTGAGGTACCATACAATTTTGGGCAAATTGCAAGCCATTAACGGATTTGATATATCTTTACCAAGAGCCGTTTGCTCCTGGATTAGCCAATCCTTTTGTCGGTTAGACATGGTGGACTGATAACCACAAAAAATTTTAAACCTCAAGTGAAATTTTTTTTTTAAAATTTTTTGCCAAAAACAGGGGTACTAGATGGTAAAATGTGATAAAATTAGCTAGAATACCCCCCCCCCCCCCCCCCCACACACACACACACTTAGAATTGAATATTGTCCTCAATATTCAAAGTCCCGGCTATTATGCCGACTTTTTGAACGTAAAAGGGCAACATTACAAGATAAATGTGGAAACACCATTTTTCTTTTCACTTTATTGGTAACTACAGCAGGGGTAACTCCCCCACACTTAGGGTGAAAACCCTAAGTACATGTTACTGTTTTTGTTTACCGAGTCGCTAGCTTGACTCGACCCCGAATTCATTTGTCCTTGGGGAAGCATGATGTGGAAGAAACAATCTCCGCGGACTTTCATTCAAGATGTTTGGACAAACATATGAAGCACGTGAAAGTTCCACACCAAGGAGATATAATCCCGGCTCAAGATAATGGTAAATGAAAATGCCGGGATCAAAGATGGTATCTTCATTCCCGAAGGAGTGAAGAACAAGAGAAGTCACCTTATAGGTGAAGAAAAGGAAGAAAACCATGATGAAAATCATGATAAGATTTTCTTCCTCGAGAGCAGGCTCATTAGCCTGAATTTGGATTTCAAGGGTTAAGCTCAAAAACATCCCGGGAGGGTGGGTGGGAATTTGCAAATCCTCATGATTGAGTGCATCTCCCCCCCGGGTTATCAAACTCCGGAGGAGTCATGATATGAGTGAGTTCACCAGAGAACTCCTCATGAAGAGAATTATTCACATGATGTGAATTTGTGAACTCATGTTTCGGAATAGACTCATCACAATCCTCATTCTGAATATCAAAGAGTGGATTATCAGAAATCAAAGTGAATTCAGAGTTGAATTCAAAAAGAGGATTGGAGAGAGTAGTTTTAAAAGTTTCGGGAACAAAGAGATTAACATTCTCTATTGGACTGTTAGGATCAGAAGTGAGTGGTGGATCATGATATAGGAGACTTTCAGTTTCTCCCAGATCGGCTTCGAAATCAAGGAGACCATCATTACTTCCTGTTGGAAGTGGATTGATGTGAGTGAGTTCATTTGCGAACTCCTCAAGAAGTTGATCAATATCAGAATGTGGAACTGATGCCTCAACATACTCGATGTCTCCATGAGATGTACAATCATCATTGAAATCTGAGAAAGTCTCAAAATGATCGTTTGAACACTCAAGAGGGGAAGGTGAATCATACATATGATCCAAAGTTCCCTGTGACTCTCTTGGGATTGGGACAAGGTCCTCAACACTAGACTTTATGAATTCGTCTAATTCCTTATCAGGAACAGTGCCAAGATAGTCATCCCCCATGTTTAGAGAGTGAGTGTGAACTTCGGGTGTGATAACAACAGACTGATCTTTCATGGAAGGAATTACAACTGATGAATCTGATGAATCTTTTTGAATAATGACAATGTTATCTTCATCATCATCACTGTCATCATCGTCATTATATAGAGTAGCATAGCGAAGATTGGCACGTATTTTAGCTGCTCTTTGCTCAGCAAGTAATTCTTCCATGCTCATTTCGTTTCTAGCATCTCGTTCTTCAGCAAGTAATTCTGCCATTGATTTCTCATGAGAATCTTGAAACGATGTAGTAGCTAACCCCTCCTTAAATTCTTTAAATGCATCAACAACCTTTAGACAAAGGTCTTGCTGAGTTTCATGAGGGGTTGCTTGAATCAATTGGTACTATGGATAATTGTTGTCACAAGGAAAAAGATTCCTAGTTTGACAATCGGTGCTAAAATGCGGACCTCCACAATACTCACAACCGTATTGTTGTGAAGTTGGTACATTTTGAAACGATTCGGCATTGCAATTTTGATAATACGGATTATGCTCATATGAAATGAAATTGTTTTGTGGCTCATTGCAAAAGCTAGGATTAGAATCGTAAGCGAATGAATTACTCGAACCACAAAGCAAACAACTTCCGTTTTGAATATCATTACCACATCGTCACACGTGCACCAACGACATGGTAGACCGAAAAGTGGCTCACCACAACCGACGCAAGGAATAAATGATTGCCTTAGAGAAGGAATCGGACTATTCAAAGAATCAACAAAATAATTCGAATGATTATCAAGTCTTGAAGAACATTTTGGAAAATCCGGAGGTGGGACAAGTGGTATGCTCTGAGAGCTAGGAATTTCTACCACTTCCGTTATGGTCCCCGGTTTTTGTTCTTGATAAACGTGATGATTAGGCAAGTCGTTTATTTTAGTCACCGTTTTAAGCTCAGTACGTTTGCTTGATAAACTTCGAATCGTAAATCGTGAGAGGTGTGGATCGACTCTTGACGGCTTGCCATTAATAGTGCGTATTTCGGGATGTGAGGGGTAGTCGGAAAGATTTTGAGAATCATTGAAAGCATTCGGATATGCTTTGCACCATTTACAAAATCCGTCTCTAATATTACTTCCGCACCGTTCACACCCACACTTGTAACAACGAAGATTGTCATCCACCGGACCTTCACAATGAAAACATTTATAGTCTAGTGATGACATAAGAATTAAACACTAATGAGGGATGAGAAAGAAGAATTAAACGTATAGGAGACGAAGATTATTTTTGGGTTTTTCGAAAAACACAACAATTAAAACAAGACCACTCATAAAGACAGGGGAACTTAAACCAATAATCATAAACGCAAGGTCGACTTCTAAAGAAAAATGCACAAATGAGCGGGAGAGAAGAATAGATCTCTCACTGGGCGAAGTTCGTTGGATCGCCACATACCGTTTCGACTCCTCTTAGAGTGTGCTTCTCGTAAAGTTTTCTAAAACGCAAGTGATACAAAGGCAAGTTTTGATCTTTTGTTTGGGAACTTATTATGGTCACACCCCCAGTTGGTTGGTGTTCTGCCTTGGTTTGCGGTGGTAAGATTTTAATGTTGTAATTATTAAACAATGAAACGGGAAAATCTTTTTGTGTTTTTCTTAACTTTTATAGATATAATACATATACTAGAAACAAAAGAAAAATATTTTTGGTTTTTTATACGTTTTATAAAAGCATAACTTCTTGCGAAGGTTCTACAAGACTAATCGTCTAAACCTTATCGAGACTTTCGACACACAGCCTCCCCGGCAGCGGCGCCATTTGATTCGTTGTGTTTTGGTGTGTGCAAACAATAATTTATCAAAATATCAAAAAACGTGAGATTTAATTTGTCGTGAGACAAATAAACGTGAAGTAATATGAGTAAACCGTTTAGGAAAACGATTACCTCGTAAAACTTGTGAAAGTGATATTCAAATTATGAGACCGGGAAGTGATTTCCTGGGTCGTACCCCAACGAGGTGTGAATGGAAAGCTTCGAGTGAGATTAGGATTAAAATCTTGTATGATTGGAAAGGTTATTTGGTTTTACGATACGATAAATTAACGAAATTTGGAAAATTAACTAACGAAGGTACAAATAAATTAACCTAAGGCAACTAATTAACTAGGAAAAACCTAAAACACTACGGGAAAACATAATTAGGTATTGGGAATCCTAAAAACGTAAACTAAATTAAAAACGCGAACGTTATTTAAAAATAATGCGAGAGCGCAAAATAAAACGCGAATTTTAAGTTCCAAACGTCCTACGGGGTTCTAATTAATTTTTTTACTTACTAAAATGCAAAAGAAAATTTTGGAAAAAGAAAAATTAATTTTTCGACAAAAATTCTATTTATTACGAATTTAATACTACAAATCACAAATTAAATTCTAATAATTAAATTGATCACACTAAAAATCTGAAACTTTTTATGAAAATTCTATAAGTTAAACTTGATTTAAGAAAAATATAAAAAGTGGTAACTCAATACAAAAATAAGCAGTAGATAAGCTGAAAAGCTAGTTAAGCTAACATGACTAAAACTACTTTATAAATAAAATTTGTGAACTAAGACTTGAAAAAGACCCTAGGGCGGATGGTGTTTGTGTGTTGTGTTATGTCTGAGTGAGTTGAGGTCAGGGGATCGATCCCCTCTTTTTGCCCAAAATTTAGTTATTTTTATTTTTTTTTCTATGCTTGCTTACTGATTTGGACACAAACTCATAACACACTAACAAACTTTTGAAAACAGATTATACAACAGTTCTTAAGCAATTCTCTAATCAGATTCAAAAATCAAAAGCGTTATTCTTTGTTTCTCAAAGTTTTTGTGCAACCAAATTAAGCCTAGCTAAAGCAATGGTAGCAGCAAGAAGTGGTGTGGGGGGATTTGAGCAGACCCAAAAATTGAAATAAGCTATAATATCTGAACTAGGTGGGGGAATAATCTAAGAGCAACTATGGAAATTTTGAAAAGCACTTAAGAAAAACAGAAATAAGTAATTTTACACGAGTACAACAACAACAACAACAACATACCCAATCCCGCCTAGGCGGGGTATGGGGGAGGTGGGATGTACACAGATCCTACCCCTACCCCAGGGAACCCTGCAGGTAGAGAGACTGCTTCCAGAAAGACCTCCGACAAGTGTGTGCAAAGTGTGCTCGAAGTAAAGAAAACGAGAAATAGAAAGCAAAACAAAGAAAGAATAAAAGCATAAAAGCAAACAGAGCAATACAAACATAGAGGCAAAACGACACAACAAGCATATAAGCAAACATAAAAGCAAACCGACACACCAAGTAAAAGAGCAAACAAAGCAAAACGACAAGACAACCAAGATAAAACAACCAAAACAAAACCACCTAGACAAGCGAGGGGGACACAGGACCAAGGCCAAACCAAGCAGCTACGACCAAAAAGAGCAACGCAAAGAGCCTAAAGCTAAGGCAAAACAAAAAGAGCAAGCAAAAGGCACAGGCAAAGGGCCTAAAGGCACAACAAAGGCAAAACCAAAGCACTAGCCGAGGCAAAGCAAAAGCACCTATCTCCTAAAGGGGGCAAGCCAAGGGACCCAAAAAAGCCTAAACCACAACAAACCCCAAACCCTCAACCATCCTAGCCCCAAAACTAACCACGACTACTAATCCTATCTCTCCACGCGTTCCTATCTGAGGTCATGTCCTCGGACAAGTGTAGCTCCTCCATGTCGAGCTTAAGCCTATCCTCCCATCTAAGTTTAGGTCTACCCCTCCTTCTCCGACCATCGACTATAAGCGATTCAACTCTCCTTACTGGCGCTGTTTGTGGTCTTCTCCTGACATGACCAAACCACCTCAACCTTCCTTCTCTCATCTTCGAGATAATAGATTCTACTTCAAGTGCCGATCTGAACACCCCGTTAGGAATCATGTCAGACATTGTTTTACCACAAGTCCATCTGAGCATTCTTAGTTCCGCTACTTCCACCCTGTTTGCTTGAGCTTTTGTGATAGGCCAGCACTCTGACCCGTACAACATAGCCGGTCTAATAGCCACCCTATAAAATTTACCCTTAAGCTTAATGGGTACTTTCCTATCACATAGCACCCCTGACGCCGCCCTCCATTTCGCCCAGCCTCTTCCGATACGGTGGGTTACGTCGTCGTCTATCAACCCTGATTTGTGAATCACCGAACCCAAATATCTAAAAGACTCCTTAGATGGGAGGATCTGGTCTCCGATACAGACTTCCGTTTCTTCGTTGTGGCTGATATCGCTCCTACCGAAAGCACATCTCATGTATTCAGTCTTCTCCCTACTAACCCGAAGGCCATTCTCTTCAAGAGCCTCCCTCCAATGCTCAAGTCTGTTGTTCAACCCGTCCGCTGACCCTACCACCAATACAATATCGTCTGCGAATATCATGCTCCAAGGGATGCACTCTTGGATCCCACGTGATAGCTCATCAAGAATCAAGGCGAATAGATAAGGGCTAATGGCTGATCCCTGGTGTAGTCCAACTTTCACAGGGAAAAACTCTGAGGTTCCCACTGTGGACCGTACACGTGTCTTCGCCCCCTCGTACATATCCTTTATGACTCTCAAGTATCTCCTTGGGGTTCCCTTGTCTATCAGAGTTCTCCAAATCAACTCACGTGGGACACTATCATATGCCTTTTCTAGGTCGATGAAGGCCATATGCAAGTCTCTTTGCCTTTCTCGATATTTCTCCATGAGGCTTCTAAGGAGGTGAATAGCCTCGATCGACGACCTTCCTGGCATAAAACCAAACTGGTTCTCTGACACCCTCGTTTCCCTTCTCAACCTTCTCTCAATAACCCTCTCCCAGAGCTTCATCGTGTGGCTAAGGAGCTTAATACCCCTATAGTTGCTACACACTTGTACGTCACCCTTGTTCTTGTAGATAGGGATGACTTCACTGAGCCTCCATTCCTCTGGCATCTTATCACTAGAGAAAATCTTGTTGAAGAGGGAAGTCAACCATCTTAACCCCTCGTCACCTAAGCTCCTCCAAGCTTCTATGGGTATTTGGTCTGGGCCTACCGCTTTGTTTCTTCCCATCTTCATTAATGCAACCTTCACTTCACCTTGGCTGATATCCAAGTAGTCGCACTCTGGAAGCAAATCTTGGCTAGGGGTCCCTCTCTCCCCGCTTTCTTGTGTAGCCCTCTCGTTAAAAAGAGAGGAGAAATAATCTCCCCATCTTTTCCTAATATCCTCTTCGTTGACAATGCTACGTCCATCCACATCCTTAATGAACCTTATGTTGCCCAAATCCCTGTTTCTCTTCTCTCGTGCTTTAGCAATCTTGAAAATATCGTTAACCCCTTCCTTGGAGTCCAAGTTCTTATACAGAACTTCGTACGCTTTGTCTTTCGCCTGGGCTACTGCCTTTTTCGCTTCTCTTTTGGCTACTTTATACCTCTCCTCTGCCTCGACCCTATTCTCTAGATTACCCGCTCTACTCAAAAGGAGCTCTCTGAACCTAGATTGTTTCGCCGTTACCTTGGTTTGCACCTCATCACTATACCACCAAGATTCTCTTTGGTTTGTTTGGGTTCTCGTTGTCCGAGAAGTCACACCTAGTGACTCCTTAGCTGCGTCTTTAATGATGCAGGATAAGGTGTTCCACATCTGATCCGCGTCCATAACATATAAGTCCTCCGACCGACCCGCCAGTCCCTCTGAGACTTTCGCTGCAAACTCCTGTACCGCCAGACCGTTCAATTTCTTCCACATAATCCTCGGCATGCCAGTCGCCCTCTTCCCACTTCGTTGCCTCTCATAAAAAGCATCCATGGCTAACAATCTGTGTTGGGATGAGCATGTCTCGCCTGGGAATACCCTGCAGTCCCTACATGCTCTAAGGTCCCCTCTGCGCACTATCAGATAGTCGATCTGAGTGTTGTGCCCTCCACTCTGGAAGGTAATAAGGTGGACCTCTCTCTTCTTGAAGAAAGAGTTCACAACTACTAAGTCGTGCGCTCTTGCGAACTCCAATATAGAGCGACCTTCGTCATTCCTAACTCCATAGCCAAAACCTCCATGAACCCCTGCGTATCCATCCGTTGCAGCTCCTATGTGACCGTTCAAATCACCCCCTATAATCAGACGCTGATCTGACGGGCACTCTCTCACTAGCTCGTCAAGGGCGTCCCAGAAACTCCCCTTCTCTGCGTCGCTGAGCCCCACCTGTGGTGCGTAAGCGCTGACAATGTTAATAGTCTCATTCTCAATTACCAAAGTAATCGCCATGATCCTATCGTTGCACCTGTTAACTTGCACTACATTGTCCTTTAGGTCTGCAGCCAAAATGATTCCAACTCCGTTTCTCGCAGACCCAGAACCTGAATACCACAGTTTGTAGCCGTTCCCCTCCCTCGTGTGGGACCCCTTCCATTTCGTCTCCTGAAAGCACGCTATATCAACCTTATGTCTCCCTAAGGCATCGGCAAGCTCGAAGAGCTTCCCGGTCAACGACCCTACATTCCAGCTACCCACCCTAATCCTACGAGAAACCGCAGGTCTACCAAAACTCCTAGCCCCGCCTACCCACCCTAATTTTACACGAGTGAAAAGGCAAAATTAAGCTAAAAGCAAAGGGTGTCTGTTGATGTAGCAGTGGGTTGAGGGGGCACTAGCAGCCACAAAAATAAGCCCCTAATAAAAAGAATTAAGAGCTAGAAGTTGTAAACCATTAAGCACTGCCACCAAGGAACATGTAAAAACAAGAGTTAACTAATTTGGGCCAGTAACGAACTTATCTAGGGGGCTGTTTGGACCGGCTTGACCAACTGATGTGCAGGGTAAAATAGGACCAAATGGCTAAGTGCAGTCCTATTCTATTGCTACTAAATGAGTTCTAATTACTCAACCAGGCACAAATCTATGGCATAAACACTACTAACAACCTATAATGTCATACTCAGCTTCTCATGCTAATTCTACCTTAACTAAAATCGAATTCAAAGAGTGGGAAAAAGGGCAGGCTTGGCTGAAACAGTTTTAAAAAGAGATGGATGAATTTCCTAGACTAAAAGGCTAAAGGTAAACATGCATACTACTCTATAATGAACTAAACTAAGGCAATACTAAAAATTAAATGAGTTTATGCTATAACTTGAATATTAAAATGTTATGAAATGAGATTTTAGAAAGTTCAATGCAAAATGATTAACACTGAATGAAAATGCTAGATTTAACTTAAAAACTAACACAAGCTCAGAGCCATTTGAGTTTCAAACTTGGGTCAAAACTATTTTGAAGCTAAAGAAAAAGTTTGAGCCAAACACCCCTTTAGTTTAGCAGTTAAGCATAAAACTCTATGAAATCTTGTTTTATCACAAAACTTTGAATACTAAACTTAAACTAAGGTTGAAAAGCACTTAATGAATACAACTAAGCTACTGGGTAAGACGACTAATAAGCATTCTAAGATAAGCAGATTAAACGAATTAAAAAGACAGGAAAATTGAAAAACTTAAATAGAAACTTGCATTGATTAAAAAAAAAATAATGAGTACAAGACATTGGAAGATAACTTAAAACTAAACTTTTTAAAACTTCAATTATACTAAAAACTACCACCTACTGCCTTTGAAAGGCTTACAATTGGTTCTATTTATACTCCAAATTACTAGGGTTTCATTGTTCTGCTTTTGTGCTTTCTTTCTGAGTGGGAAGCCTTGGATACTCTTCTTGTGTTTCTGGTGCACAAATCCCAGCCATTGGATTAAAGCAACAACAACTTCTACCCTTGATTCTGTTTTGGCGCCCAAACTTGTGGTGTGGATTGATGACTTGGCATGGTAACATGTGACTGGTTAGGTACAAGTGTAGTGAGTTAGTGGGATTAGGAGATGGTGTTTGAGGGTGATGGGGGGATGGTGATGGGGAGGTTTGGATGTATGCAGTCACGGGGATGTTTTGGAAGAAGATGAGTGGGCGTTTGATTGACTAGGTCAAAGGATTTTGTTTTACGTTTTTAATATTAAGTGTAAAGGTGTTGGGTGGGCTGTGGTATACCGGGGATGTTGTAGTTGGGCTTGGCAGTTGTTAAAGGCCCAAGGAAAGATGGGGTGGACTGGATTTGGTTTTAACTTTAAGGGTCCATTTAGTTTAGTATTAAAGAATCATAAGGACCAATGTTGTATTATTCTGATTTTTGAGGTCCAACTCTGCCAAGTTTTCAAACTTCAACCAAGGACCAAAATTGCCATCTTATATATTCCCAAGGACCATGATATATGATTTTCCCTTTTTAAAATGCCCAGGGACCAAAACTGCCAAAACTCAAAGTTAAGGGTCCAAAATTGTAACTTTTTGAAAACTTTTCACCCAAGGATCATTTGTGATGTTATTTGACTTTGAAAGAGTTGGGGTTGACGTTTTTTTAAAATAGATGCTCAGGGACTAGTTTTGTAAAACTTTGAAAGTCGGGGGACTGAAACTGTTAATTATGCAAATTTTGTTCGTTTTTCGTTTGTTTTCACTCGTTTTGCATCAGAAACATGTAAAACATGATCTTTGGGATTTTCTTCGTATTTTGATGCTTTCTTGAGTATTTTCACGTGTTTTGGCAGTTAAAACGAGATAAAAATGATGAGTATTTACACACTCATCAACCCTCGTAGGCCCATTGGATTTAAAAAGCTTAACGGGCCCTAGTTATTTTTGTTAAAAGCCCATAATCTATAAAATAAGCTTTTTGACAAATAAGCAGTTATGAAAAGTTAAATAAGCTATTTTTAAACTAATTAAGAAATAAAAACACTAAGATTTGAAATTGGTGAATTTTGGACTAAATTTGCAAATTTTATAAATTTTGGGTTAAAAGTGTCAATTTTACAAAGTTGGGGTAAAAACTGTCATTTCACAAACTTGAGGATGAAAAACTGATTTTATAAACTTTTGGATGAAAAGTGTAAGAATTATAAAGTTTTGGACGTAAAACGTAAATATATTTAACTTTGGACTAACGGTATAACGCCAACGCCGTTAGGGTAAAAAGTGTAAAATTTTGGAAAAGACAAGGGCCATATACTAAAATTAACATTTTTATTTTTACTTTCCATTTTTACGATTTCACATCACGACGTTACATTTTATTTCAAACTATTATTATTATTATTATTAAACTTTACGTTATATATATATAACTTAACTAAACTTATGATATATTATAAAACCACAAGTTTTACTATCGTTAAATTAATAATTCACGTATTCAAAAACTACTCGTGATTAAACCATTAAGACTATCAAACACTAAAACTTGCCATATATTATCTTGGTCGTGTGTGAAGCCGTTCCTTTTTTGCAAACTGAGTATCGATATTTTTACCACTATACCACTAAGGTGAGTTCATAGCCCACTTTTATAAAACTGTTTTCGTGGGGAGATACATGTTATAAAATCTGAACACAAGTATTTTCTTATGCTATGCCTGAAATTGTTATTGCTTAAGTCCCTTATTGCCAAAAGTCCCTCATATCATGAGCCTTAGTCACCCGTAGGGTGAACGCAAATAATTGTGGATAGATCTATTAGGGATTGACAATCCCTATGTAACACCCCCAATTCATGATGCAGCGGAATTCAACTTGGGTGTTACTCGACGGCACAACAGTCATAATAATAGAAAACGATCTCTAACCGAGTCGTATTAAAAAGAGTTGTCATTCATATTTATTCAAATATATCAGAGTTTACATAGTAAGGTCCCAAAAAGGTTCCATGTTTCAAAATACATCAATATAAAGTCCTTGATGTTTTTATCGAATGACATAGTAGTTTATAGCCTTCTTCCTTTGGTACGTGCCCTTCCGCTCCATTCTTGATTATCATGGACCTGAAATACATGCTTAAGAGGTCAACACAAAGGTTGAGTGAAATTCATAGAGTTTGTTTAACGGTTGAACACAATATGTTGGTAGTATGAGTTAATTAGACTCGTACTTATGTTGGAAAACAAAACAATTATTATTATATACTAAGCTCATGCAACCAATACGTTAACGGGTACCAATATCAATCGGCGGTTTTGTTGCCCCGGTAAGTACTTTGCCGTCATACTTAATGTTCAAATATAGTGCATTCGTTTGAACTAATTTGCTCAAACAAATGGGATTCGTCAATCCCAATAGGCCTATTCACAATACTCGCGCTCACTAATACTAGTGATTAAATGGTTCATGATAGGGGCCTAGGATTGGCAAGGTAGGTACTTAGTAATAATAAAACAATCAGGCAGCATACAATTTCAAAGCATTGTGTTCGGTTTAAAAGTAGCATGTATTCCCCCCAAGGGTTTGTAAAACATTGAAGTAATGTAAAGTGGGGCTATGAACTCACCTTAAGCAAGATAGCAAGTAATGAAGGTAATGGTTGGATCGTGAAGGTTTCTACGAGCAACCTATAATAGAATGTTGCGACTTAGGATCGGAGTAAAGAATATGAATAAGTGTCTATTTATATATCTTGCACCTAGTCCATGATGTGGTATGATGTATATTGTAAGTCTTTGAAAGAAAAGATTCATGAACATGTATGTTTTGTATATCGTTTACTACCGTTCGGGCCGACATAATTCAGAAGTCATGTTAGTAAGCGTTCGAGGAGCCAGGACACTTTAATTCGTAAATCCACAACTTATCTCGACGGCTTACATAATGAACTCCTCACATGAGGCTCCCTACTATTGTAGTAGTTGATAAAATATATAGATATAAGTTTTGATCCAAAAAGTTACATGTCCGATATTCGAATAAACTTAGGAAAGTTTATTTTTACATGAAGATTGTTATTAGGGGAAGTTTCATGAGTCTTGTATGACCATTTTTCTTTGTATTATCTCATGGTTCCTTTTAAGTGAAGTAGATCCAAATTGTTTGTTTCAAGTTATCGCCAATTCCTTGTTTCATGTTTACGCCTAAGTAAGCTTACATGGTCATTTCGTCATGGCCTTGCCATGACCTTTGGTCCTTGTTCAATGGTCATGAGACTCAACCTTGGCTCTAGCCATGGTTGTGGTCTTGATTATAGGTCATAAGACCTCTTGTTCCTTTTAAAGTATAACCATAATATAGTGACTTATAAATATGTAAATAGCTGTTAAGAAACTGCGAAATATCTCATTCGTTATTGATTTCCTGGAGACGTGCTCTTGAGTTTTTGAAGAAAACGTGATTTCGGACAACTTTCGTGATTTAACTTTTTCATGAAACGGACCAGAAAGGCCTCTTTTTCCGTGTTTTATATTCTGTCACAGAAACATTTTAGGCAGTTTTATCGCAAATCTTTGGTAACTTCAAATGGGCGTAACTTTTGACTCGTATACTCATTTTAGGTGGTTCAAATTGCTATGGTTTCCTTGTTAAGTCCTCTACTGTAATATGTAATGATCCAATATCATAATTTTACCATTTTGATCAGGTCTTACCAAGAAAGTCACTAGTTTACTTGTTTTAGTAACTTATCTTAACAATCAATTACAACAACATGTTTTACTCATTTTTATACATCATGGACATGCATAAAAGACATAATATAGCAAGAATAACATGTAAATGATATGAACATGATTATTTAACAAGAAGCATGTTAGGTTTTGGCTTACAACTTTTGGCTTTCAACAAAGAAAGGAAAGTAACTAGTAAGGATAGGACTTTGATAGACTTGCTTCAACCCACTTCACTTCATGCAATCTTTCTACTCTTGTAATCTTGAAAGATGGATGATGAAGGTTGAGGTGACTTGAGTGGATTCAAACTCAAGAAAAATCACCAAGTATATGAGGTTATGGAAGTGTTTTGGTAACCTAAGATCAAACTAGGGTTTCTACCTTGAACTTGCACTTGAACCTTGCTATAATTTGGAAGAAATAAAGCTAAGTGTGTGTGGTTTTGGTGTGTGGTGTGGACGGCAACAAAGGGGGAGGGAGGGAGTATTTATAGTCCTTTGAGGAGGTTACAAAATGGACTTTGTCAAAGCTTTCCTTACAAGCTTATACACATGTAACACATCTAAGATCACTTAGCCTAGGATCAAGCCACACCAAGGGTGACTCCCCCCCTAATGGCGGTTCACAAGGCTAGGGGGGATGAGTTGGCTTGGCTTGGTATTATCCTAAGTTATTTGGATGAAACTTGACTCCGGGAAATGCCAACCGTAAATGATTAGGCCTCAAAACGTAAAACCGGGTGTCGTAAAATTATAGAACTTGAAAGTATTGTTAAACATGTCCATATGTTCCATAATAAAATATAAAATGAGTGGTAGGTTCCATTTGGGTGGTAAAACCCTGCTAAAACTGGAAACACGGGTCTAAAACGCGTAATACGTAAAATGTACAAATATTGCGTAAAATTGAGAAAAGTAAAATGTTACTTTTCTAATAGGTTATAAATGATTTAAAATAACTTATAATGTCTAGACTGGGTTTAGTCTAGTGTCGGTTGGTATTAAATGTCTTTTAGACATTAAACCGTAAGCCTAAAAATCAAGGAATGACTTATAAAATCATGGAATGATTTTTGGTCAAAGGAGGAGGGAAAAATATGTTGACTTATTCTAATAAGTTGAAAACTCAAATCATCTTAGAAATGCGGTGCAGGTATAGGCTAAAGTTACGGCTGAGTAAAAACGCTTAAAACTGAAAATTCCAGTTTTTCACGGCCGAGGTTTATTTTTGGTCATGTTTTTCTCAGTCATGATTTATTCCCAAATAAATCATGAGTGTGTCAAACATTTTTCTAATGTGGGGTCACTTAACGGGGTCGAATTTCGTTGTGCGTAGAATTTCTGAATGACGTTTTACCCTAAAACGTGTAATTCCTTAATAACTTTCACGAAAATGATCTAACGAATGTCAAACATTTAATTTGTCATGGAAATGATTTATCACTCGAGAATATGAAATAAAAATCAACTTTCGGGAGAATTTCGGGAAAAAAGAATAGTAAAAATGAATAGTAAAATTTTCTAGGAATAGTAATTAACCTGAAATTGCGAATTGTTACAGTCTCCACCCCATATGAGAGCTCCGTCCCGGAGATCAATTTGCGTTGGGAGTAGAAGCTTCGTTGGTAAAAAGATGTGGGTATTTCTTACGTATCTGGTCCTCTCGTTCCCATGTGTATTCAGGACCACGTCGTGAGTTCCAACGAACTTTGACAATTGGAATACGGCTTTGCTTGAGTTGTTTGACCTCTCGGTCCATGATTTCTATGGGTTCCTCAATAAATTGAAGATCGTCATTGAGTTGAATTTCATCGAGTGGAATCACGAGTGATTCATCCGACAAGCATTTCTTTAGGTTAGATACATGAAAAGTTGGGTGTACACTACTGAGTTCTGATGGAAGCTCTTGTCTGTACGCCACAGGGCCAACCCTGGCTAGGATTTTGAATGGTCCGATGTATCTTGGGTTTAGTTTTCCTCGTTTACCGAATCGTATCAAGCCTTTCCAAGGCGATACCTTTAGCATAACCCTATCTCCGACTTGGAATTCTAGGGGTCTGCGTCGTGTGTCGGCATAACTTTTCTGTCGATCTCTTGCGGCTTGTAGTCGGCTTTTGATTTGTACAATCTTATCCGTTGTTTCTCGTATGAGTTCTGGTCCAATGAGTTGAACTTCTCCCACTTCAGCCCAACAAGCAGGTGAACGACACTTTCGACCGTAAAGTGCTTCAAATGGAGCTGCTTTAATACTTGTATGATAGCTGTTGTTGTAGGAAAATTCGACTAATGGTAGATGAGTATCCCATCCTTTTCCAAAGTCTATTGTACAAGCTCGAAGCATGTCTTCAAGTGTTTGAATGGTTCGTTCACTCTGACCATCGGTCTGAGGATGATATGCTGTACTCATGTCTAGATTTGTTCCAAAGGCGTCTTGGAGTGACTGCCAGAAATTGGAAGTAAATCTACCATCTCTGTCGGATATGATGGATATTGGTGCACCATGTCTTGAGACTATTTCTTTGACGTACAGTCGGGTTAGTTGTTCCATTTTGTAAGTCTCTTTGATTGGTATAAAGTGTGCGGATTTTGTGAGACGATCAACTATGACCCAGATGGAGTCATAACCGCTTGATGTCTTTGGGAGCTTGGTAATGAAGTCCATAGTAATTCTTTCCCATTTCCACATAGGAATCTCTGGTTGTTGCAATGGACCGGATGGTTTTTGATGTTCGGCTTTTACTTTGGAACATGTAAGACATTTGCCAAAGTATGTTGCAATATCGGCCTTCATGTTCGACCACCAATAGAGTAGTTTAAGATCATGATACATCTTATCAGATCCTGGATGTATGGAGTATTTGGACTTGTGTGATTCATGCATGATCAAGTCTCGTAGGCCACCATAAAGTGGTAACCAACTTCGACCTTGGAAGCATAGAGTTCCATCTGAACGGGTTTCGAATTTCTTTTGTATCATGCCATCCAACTTTTCCTTTTGGATGTCTTCTTGTTTCACCGCCTCGGCTTGAGCGTGAAGGATTTGAGTAGGAAAGTTTGAATTTATGGTTAAAACTAAGGCTCGGACTCGTAGTGGTTTAACCCGTTCTTTTCGGCTCAGGGCGTCGGCTACTACGTTTGCCTTTCCTGGGTGGTAACGAATGTCGCAGTCATAATCACTTAGTAATTCCAACCAACGACGTTGTCTCATGTTTAGTTCTTTTTGGTTCAAAATGTGTTGTAGGCTTTTATGATCGGTGTACACAGTACATCTAGTACCGTATAGATAGTGTCTCCAGATTTTTAGTGCAAAGACCACAGCTCCGAACTCTAAGTCATGAGTGGTGTAATTTTCCTCATGAACCTTGAGTTGTCTTGATGCATAAGCCATGACCTTATCGCGTTGCATCAACACGGCACCTAACCCTTGGTGCGATGCATCACAATAGACTACAAAATCTTCTATCCCATCTGGCAATGCTAGGATAGGGGCACTACAAAGTTTCTGTTTGAGGGTTTGGAAAGCTTTTTCTTCGTTTTCATCCCACACGTATTTCTTGTCTTTCTGAGTTAGCTTAGTCAAAGATTTTGCTATTGAGGAAAATCCTTCAATAAACCTTCGGTAATACCCAGCTAGACCCAGAAATTGACGAATTTCTGTAGGTGTGGTAGGTGTTGGCCAATTTTTGATAGCTTCAATTTTAGCGGGATCGACATGTAAACCGGTCTTGTCAATCACATGCCCAAGGAATTGTACTGATTGAATCCAAAATTCACATTTGGAAAACTTTGCATACAATTTCTCTTCCTTGAGTAGTCCTAAAATTGTTCTCAGGTGTTTTTTGTGTTCCTCTTCGTTTTTGGAATATATGAGAATATCGTCTATGAATACGATCACAAATTTGTCCAAATATGGCTTACACACTCGATTTATGAGATCCATGAATACTGCCGGTGCATTTGTTAACCCAAATGGCATCACTTGGAATTCATGGTGACCATATCGTGTCCTAAAGGCTGTTTTTGGAATGTCTTCATCACGAACTCTAACTTGATGGTAACCTGATCGTAGGTCAATTTTTGAGTAATAGGTTGAACCTTGTAATTGATCGAATAAATCATCAATTCTTGGTAGTGGGTATCGGTTCTTTATGGTTAATTTGTTTAGTTCACGATAGTCAATACACATTCGTAATGACCCATCTTTCTTTTTCACGAATAAAACTGGAGCTCCCCAAGGTGAGGAACTGGGTCGAATAAATCCCTTGTCCGAAAGTTCTTGTAATTGATTTGATAGCTCTTGCATCTCTGAAGGTGCTAGCCGGTATGGTGCGCGGGCAACTGGCGCCGCTCCTGGTATTAAATCAATTCTGAATTCTATTTGACAATTTGGTGGTAGTCCGGGTAAATCTTCTGGAAAGACTTCAGGAAACTCACGGGCAATAGGAACATCTTCGAGACGTTTTTCATCAGATTTCTTTTCGGTTACGTGGGCTAGGAAAGCATAACATCCTTTCTCAATGTACTTCATGGTTTTGATACATGAGATGATGTTTATTCGAGTTCCACTTTGATCACCACGAATGATCAAAGTTTCATTGTCACATGGAATGTGCACAACTCTTTCACCACAAATGATGTTAGCTTGATGTTTAGACAACCAATCCATGCCAATAACAACATCAAAACTTCCGATCGATTGGCATAAGATTGATGTTAAAGGGGTGGTCTAAGAGATTAAGGGTACAGTTTGGGATTACGGTATTGGTATTTACTAAGTCACCGGTAGCTAGTTCAATACTATAACTAGTGGTTAAAGTAATTGATGGAATATCAAGTAAAGGCGCAATTCTAGTAGATATAAAGCTCATATCAGCACCAGAATCGAATAAGACTTTAACAGGAATGTTATTGAGTAAGAACGTACCGGTAACCACGTTCGGGTCTTGGTGTGGTTCTCCATTTCCCATGACATAGGCTCTACCGCGAGCACCTCCGCCTTGGGGTCCTTGGTTTTAAGGACAGTTGTTCTTGAAGTGTCCCTTTTCACCACACCCAAAACATGTAACTATGGGCTGTGTGTTAGCCCCAGTAGCTACACCCTTGCCTCTACAATCCTTGGCAAGATGTCCGGGCTTTTGACACTTGTTGCACTTGGCCGGGCAGGGACCTTCATGATGGTAGTTGCACTTGGTACACTGTGGTAGAGTACCAACGTATTTACCACCGGCTGGTGCAGCAACATAAGCCGTCGCGGCTTCTTGTCTCTTGTTCTGCTGATTGTGATGGTTGTTGTTTCGGGTTTGGTTGTTGTTGTTGTTGTTGTTACTTCCACGGTTACCATCCCATGGTCGCTTGTTGTTGTTGTTGTTGTTGTTGTTACGGTAGTTGGAATTGTTGGGGTTATTGGTATTGCTGGCGTTGTTGGTGTTGAGGTTGTTTTGCTTTCGGGTTTCTGTCATTCGTACCACTTGGTCCATGAGGCTGCGAGACATCCGCATAGCTTCATCAAGTTCCTTGGGATTTGCTGAAGTTACATTCCCTTGTATACTTGATGGAAGTCCCTAGATATACCTTTCCAACAATTTTTCCTTGGTGGAAACCATTGTTGGACACAGTATCCTCAATTCTTGGAATCGACGGTTGTAGGTTATGATGTCATTTCCCTTAACCGTATGATCCCAGAATTCAACCTCTAACTTCTGCATTTCACTGCGAGGGCAGTACTCCTTGATCATCATCTGCTTCAAATTAGCCCAAGTAATCTTATAAGCATTTTCAATGCCCATTGGTTGAGCTATTGAATTCCACCATGATAATGCCTCATTCAACAGAGTACTCGTGGCATACTAAACTTTATCACTCTCAGTACATTTGCTGACCAAAAATACCGACTCCGCTTTTTCAAACCAGCGGGTCAAACCTACAGCTCCTTCAGTACCCTTAAATTTTATGGGTTCGCAATTCAAGTAGGAAATGAATGAGCAACCCTTTGGTACTGCAGCAACATTTGTCACCGGAGGGATAGTTGGGTTTGGTCCTCCAAGGTTAAGGCTGGCAATTCGGGCAGCTTCTGCAGCTATAGCAGCTTCCGCAGTAGTGGCGGCTTCAGCGGCTGCTGCAGCATCAACAACTGCTGCAGCATCAGCGGCTACTGCAGCATCTGCAGCTACGACTGCTCGTTCTGTTGTGAGTGCTGCGTTGACACTGTCCTTAACTAGCTTGCGAATGGCAGCTTGAGTCATTGCTGGTGGTGTCTTCTTCTTTGGCACCATGATTCTATTGTTCAAAAGATACGTTGTAATTAGAGAGTTGTGAAATGAGCACAATTTGATAAGAATGATAGGACAATAATGTTGAAACTTAAAAGCATAACACATGATAGTATATAAAACAAGAGTTTTATTCATATAACGTTGATTGATTTACAAAATCGAAACCTATTACAAGTTTCTTGAAAACTTACTAACTGATACTTTCATTTTAGTAATTACAACGTTTCTACTATCGCTATTAGATGGATTAGTACACAAGATAACTAGTACTATAACACTAGTCTAACATCGGTTGGAAGGTTGTTGTAGTCCGGACGGATTATTATTTCCGTGTGTTGCTAACACATCCACACTTTCATTGGGACGGTATTCTTTGACATCCTTTTGGTATAGCCTTTGTTGTATGGCACTCATTTGAGTTTGCATTCCACACAAATCATTCTTAAGTTGATACCTGTCAAAGTTTGCAACATCTAACCGGATTTCTGCGGTATATAGGCGGTTAAGTAGTTTGTGAATTTGTGCCGCATCTTGTTCTTGGGCCCTCTCAACCAAGGTAAGTCTATCCTTGACGTTATCCAAGCCAGTCAAAGGATTTAAGACTATTTCCCCAACATGAGTCGAGTCACTCTTCACGTAGCTCATGTCAAGCTTAAACCAATATAGGTCGTCTCGAGCATTCATGGCATCCATTTTGGCAGAATTTACCTTGGATATATAGTCGTTCATTTGACTTGCCATTCTTTGAACTTTGAGTTGGGTTAGGTTGAGGGCTTGTTTCAAAGAGTAGATTTCGTATTGAGCAGAGTTCACGAACATATGTGTAGATGTAGATGTCCCGCCGACTTGGTAAGTAGACTTCGGAACTTGAGCTGGAGTGGTACGGTTAGATTCGAATGAAATTGGTGAAACAGGAGGTGGAGATGTTAATGGTGATAGATGTGGCACCACTATTTGTTCCTCCGCTTCCTCATCGATGCCTTCGATGTCAATATCCATTTCAGGATCTTCTTCGTAATCATCGATGTTTATGTCCATACCCATTTCAGGATCTTCGTCCGAATCTACTTCATTGTCTAGATCCTCGTAAGGTTCTTCCTCATCGTCGTAGTCAATTGCTTCAAAGTAAGGATCATTAGGTTCGGGAAGAATTGGTAAATACTCAGGTATAGCAGGAAGATGATCGGGAGATGGAGGTGTGGACATGATGTCTACAATTAGTATTTCGATGTCAAAATAAATCAAATGTTTATGGAAAATGCTCAAACTATGGCAATGTGCATATAACAATATACAAATATGTTCATGTAGCATAACATGTGTAATAAGTCCATAATCTTCTGGAGGATGGAAGGCACGAAGAGCGGAAGGCTATAAAAATGTTTTTTCTTGTGATTGTAGTTATAGTTTAGGTCTCACTTAGACCTGTTTATCTATAACCATGGCTCTGGTACCAATCTGTAACACCCCCAATTCATGATGCAGCGGAATTCAACTTGGGTGTTACTCGACGGCACAACAGTCATAATAATAGAAAACGATCTCTAACCGAGTCGTATTAAAAAGAGTTGTCATTCATATTTATTCAAATATATCTGAGTTTACATAGTAAGGTCCCAAAAAGGTTCCATGTTTCAAAATACATCAATATAAAGTCCTTGATGTTTTTATCGAATGACATAGTAGTTTATAGCCTTCTTCCTTTGGTACGTGCCCTTCCGCTCCATTCTTGATTATCATGGACCTGAAATACATGCTTAAGAGGTCAACATAAAGGTTGAGTGAAATTCATAGAGTTTGTTTAACGGTTGAACACAATATGTTGGTAGTATGAGTTAATTAGACTCGTACTTATGTTGGAAAACAGAACAGTTATTATTATATACTAAGCTCCTGCAACCAATACGTTAACGGGTACCAATATCAATCGGCGGTTTTGTTGCCCCGGTAAGTACTTTGCCGTCATACTTAATGTTCAAATATAGTGCATTCGTTTGAACTAATCTGCTCAAACAAATGGGATTCGTCAATCCCAATAGGCCTATTCACAATACTCGCGCTCACTAATACTAGTGATTAAATGGTTCATGATAGGGGCCTAGGATTGGCAAGGTAGGTACTTAGTAATAATAAAACAATCAGGCAGCATACAGTTTCAAAGCATTGTGTTCGGTTTAAAAGTAGCATGTATTCCCCCCAAGGGTTTGTAAAACATTGAAGTAATGTAAAGTGGGGCTATGAACTCACCTTAAGCAAGATAGCAAGTAATGAAGGTAATGGTTGGATCGTGAAGGTTTCTACGAGCAACCTATAATAGAATGTTGCGACTTAGGATCGGAGTAAAGAATATGAATAAGTGCCTATATATATATATATATATATATATATATATATATATATATATATATATATATATATATATATATATATATATATCTTGCATCTAGTCCATGATGTGGTATGATGTATATTGTAAGTCTTTGAAAGAAAAGATTCATGAACATGTATGTTTTGTATATCGTTTACTACCGTTCGGGCCGACATAATTCAGAAGTCATGTTAGTAAGCGTTCGAGGAGCCAGGACACTTTAATTCGTAAATCCACAACTTATCTCGACGGCTTACATAATGAACTTCTCACATGAGGCTCCCTACTATTGTAGTAGTTGATAAAATATATAGATATAAGTTTTGATCCGAAAAGTTACATGTCCGATATTTGAATAAACTTAGGAAAGTTTATTTTTACATGAAGATTGTTATTAGGGGAAGTTTCATAAGTCTTGTATAACCATTTTTCTTTGTATTATCTCATGGTTCCTTTTAAGTGAAGTAGATCCAAATTGCTTGTTTCAAGTTATCGCCAATTCCTTGTTTCATGTTTACGCCTAAGTAAGCTTACATGGTCATTTCGTCATGGCCTTGCCATGACCTTTGGTCCTTGTTCAATGGTCATGAGACTCAACCTTGGCTCTAGCCATGGTTGTGGTCTTGATTATAGGTCATAAGACCTCTTGTTCCTTTTAAAGTATAACCATAATATAGTGACTTATAAATATGTAAATAGCTGTTAAGAAACTGCGAAATATCTCATTCGTTATTGATTTTATGGAGACGTGCATTTGAGTTTTTGAAGAAAACATGATTCCGGACAACTTTCGTGTTTTAACTTTTTCATGAAACAGACCAGAAAGGCCTCTTTTTGCGTGTTTTATATTCTGTCACAGAAACATTTTAGGCATTTTTGCCGCAAATCTTTGGTAACTTCAAATGGGCGTAACTTTTGACTCGTATACTCATTTTAGGTGGTTCAAATTGCTATGGTTTCCTTGTTAAGTCCTCTACTGTAATATGTAATGATCCAATATCATAATTTTACCATTTTGATCAGGTCTTACCAAGAAAGTCACTAGTTTACTTGTTTTAGTAACTTATCTTAACAATCAATTACAACAACATGTTTTACTCATTTTTATACATCATGGACATGCATACAAGACATAATATAGCAAGGATAACATGTAAATGATATGAACATGATTATTTAACAAGAAGCATGTTAGGTTTTGGCTTACAACTTTTGGATTTCAACAAAGAAAGGAAAGTAACTAGTAAGGATAGGACTTTGATAGACTTGCTTCAACCCACTTCACTTCATGCAATCTTTCTACTCTTGTAATCTTGAAAGATGGATGATGAAGGTTGAGGTGACTTGAGTGGATTCAAACACAAGAAAAATCACCAAGTATATGAGGTTATGGAAGTGTTTTGGTAACCTAAGATCAAACTAGGGTTTCTACCTTGAACTTGCACTTGAACCTTGCTATAATTTGGAAGAAATAAAGCTAAGTGTGTGTGGTTTTGGTGTGTTTTTTGGACGGCAACAAAGGGGTAGGGAGGGAGTATTTATAGTCCTTTGAGGAGGTTACAAAATGGACTTTGTCAAAGCTTTCCTTACAAGCTTATACACATGTAACACATCTAAGATCACTTAGCCTAGGATCAAGCCACACCAAGGGTGACTCCCCCCCTAATGGCGGTTCAAAAGGCTAGGGGGGATGAGTTGGCTTGGCTTGGTATTATCCTAAGTTATTTGGATGAAACTTGACTCCGGGAAATGCCAACCGTAAATGATTTGGCCTCAAAACGTAAAACCGGGTGTCGTAAAATTATGGAACTTGAAAGTATTGTTAAACATGTCCATATGTTCCATAATAAAATATAAAATGAGTGGTAGGTTCCATTTGGGTGGTAAAACCCTACTAAAACTGGAAACACGGGTCTAAAACGCGTAATACGTAAAATGTACGAATATTGCGTAAAATTGAGAAAAGTAAAATGTTACTTTTCTAATAGGTTATAAATGATTTAAAATGACTTATAATGTCTAAACTGGGCTCATTCTAGTGTCGGTTGGTATTAAATGTCTTTTAGACATCAAACCGTAAGCCTAAAAATCAATGAATGACTTATAAAATCTAGGAATGATTTTTGGTCAAAGGAGGAGGGAAAAATATGTTGACTTATTCTAATAATTTGAAAACTCAAATCATCTTAGAAAAGCGGTGCAGGTATAGGCTAAGGTTACGGCTGAGTAAAAACGCTTAAAACTGAAAATTCCAGTTTTTCACGGCCGAGGTTTATTTTTGGTCATGTTTTTCTCAGTCATGATTTATTCCCAAATAAATCATGAGTGTGTCAAACATTTTTCTGATGTGGGGTCACTTAACGGGGTCGAATTTCGTTGTGCGTAGAATTTCTGAATGACGTTTTACCCTAAAACGTGTAATTCCTTAATAACTTTCACGAAAATGATCTGACGAATGTCAAACATTTAATTTATCATGGAAATGATTTATCACTCGAGAATATGAAATAAAAATCAACTTTCGGGAGAATTTCGGGAAAAATGAATAGTAAAAATGAATAGTAAAATTTTCCGAGAATAGTAATTAACCTGAAATTACGAATTGTTACACCCCGTTTGGTCGTTCGAGAAAACTACCAAACGCATTTTATTTGAAATCTAATAGGTTACTGGCAAGAACCTATCCCGAGGGCCAATGTTACTATAATCTATCATTTATGATGAGATCTATTAATCGGATGAGTGTCATGAGCTTAATGCAATAATAACTGATTTTTAACTTATAATTGTAATTCGATGCAATTATCACTATAGCTTGTGTTCAACTACTAAACTTAAACCTATGAATATCACTCAACTTTTGTTGACTTTTAGCATGTTTATCTCAGGAAATTAATGCGGAGGAGTTCAAGGCATGGAGAGGGTACTAAACCCTAACATTGGTGTTAAATAAAATGTTTTGTCATTCGTTTTTAAATAATCCATATCTTCTATGATATGTTAAAAACTAACGGAACAAATTGTACTTGAATATTTGCTTTTAATGAATTATAAACTTAACTTTAAAAACGTCTCTTTGAGTCGTTTTCTATGACGTTGATTTCGATCCTCTAAGTAATACCCCACAAAGTCTTCCGCTGCTCTAGTTGAAATTTAGGGGGTGTTACAGATTGGCATCAGAGCCAAGGTTATAGAGAACCAGGTGTATTTTAAAACACTGGACTATAACTACGCTTTTAAAACGGACCATTTTTACAAAAGTCATGTTACGCCCTCCGTGCCTTCGCAGCTCCAACAACGGTTAGAAAATGTTATTTATCATATGAACTTTTATAATGTTAACGTAGTTTATGATTATATTAATGACTTGCATTTACTATTCAGGATTAATACAGTACCATGTCGTCATCTTCCCATCCTATCACCTTTTCATCTGACTCGGACTCGGAAACTTCTCTCCCAATACCACCACCCCCATCACCTGCTCAGAATCGCAGGCATAGGCATGTGCGTCAACTCCAGATTTACGAGCCAGAACCCTTTGGTCAACCTTTCCGACGTTACGGAGGAGGTCCTGTCTGTAAGCACACTCCCCGGAAACGGGTGCATGTGACACCTACTCCACCTATACCACCACCATCTCCACCCCTACCTACTCCAATTGTACCACCAACACCAGTGATATTTCCCACATCACCTATGACTGGAATTAGGACACACTACTAGAAAAAGGTCTATCCTTGACTCGCATTTTATGACGCACACAATATAATGACGCGCAAGATTGTAAGTCATAAAAAAACTGTCATAAATTGTAAAATCTAAAGGCTAGACGACAGGCATTTTTGTGTGTCATAAAATTCGTGTCATAACTCAAATTTTTTAAAAAACATGGACCACAAAACTATATCTCTCTCACCTCTCCATCCATTATCTTCATTTGTTTTTTTTTACCCTAAACCTAAAACTATATCTCTCTCACCTCTCCAAGATCCGGCAGCCGCCGCCGCTGCTCCGGTCACCACCTCCATCACTATATCTCTCTCACCTCTCCATCCCTTATCTTCATTTGTTATTTTTTACCCTAAACCTAAAAATATATCATTGTTTTCGTGTGGTTGTTCATATTTATTTTATTTTCTTGATCCCGGGTCCGATTGGAAACCCGTATGGGTGTCGTTTTTGGTTAAGAAGTCTCTTGGTCATATATATTGTGATGATACAAGCTATTTGTGGTGACTTTGACTTGGTACAAAGTATAATTAAAGGTAATTGGTGATACAAGGGTTCAATTCTAGTGGTTTTTAACAAGATTTGGTGAAGTAAAAATCGAATTCGGGCTTTTGTTTTGTGTTGAGTGGTCACGGCAGCAAGAACAACCCAATTAGGGTTCTTGCTTGATCTTTTGTCTCCAATTATTGTGTTGTAAGTGATACCTCTAAACTCCTCTTTAGTTATTTTCTCTTAACTTCAATGCATGTGTATAATCTAGTACTTAGAATCCATGTGGTGATGTGTGAAATATTATTATTAAAGTTGGATTAATAGTTGGGATGATTAGTGAATGGGTTTGGTTAATTGATTTGGTCTCGGGCTTATTGTGCTTCGACTGGAAAAGTATCACCCAAGAGGGTGTTTGTTTGTCTTGGGTCGCAACCACAGCCACACCAAAATTGGTGTTGGACTGTTTGGTTTGGTTCTGAGATCAATAAACAAAAACGACCTAAGGAGTTGTTTGTTGTGCTCTCGGGTCACAGCCACACCACAGGTAGTGTTTGGCTTATTCTGTTTTTCTTATGTGTTGGATTGGATTTGCTTATTTATTTGAGTTTGGTCCTGGTTCTCGACTGAAAATCCACCTAGGGGTGTGGGTGTCTTCGGTTGGCTCAGCCAACAAACACATCACAATGGTGTTTTGTTCGGCTCAGTTCACAGCAACAAAGACCCACAAGGGGTTGTTGTTGGTCTCGTTTCAACAAGTAATTAAAAGGGTAATGGATTGGTTCGAGCTTATAAGCTTATAGCTTATCTTGTGATATTAATTTTTATAAATTATGCTTGTGTATAATCTAGTACTTAGAATCCATGTGTGGTGATGCGCGAAGTATTTTAAAGGTTGGATTAATAGTTGGGATGATTAGTGAATGGGATTAGGCTAGTTAGAGCTTATGGTGATGTTGTATATTGCGAAAATTGAAGTTTGAAGGGGTTTAAAGCTACCCATTTTAGACCAGAAAGTTGAGGCTTGTTTCGCCTAGGTTGAAATTTTTGAAACTGATTTTTGTCTTTTGAATATGATAGAGGATGTTAATATGAACGTTTTGATATAAAATTCGGCTTCTAACTCTTAATAACGAATGTTTGGCGGTCATTTGAAATTTAGAAAAATTATAAATTTCCAAACAGCACTTGTATAAAATTTATTTGCTGTCAAATCTGAATAAGGGCATTTACGTTATTTTGTGGCCAGTTTCGGCCTTTGGCTGAAACACGAAAGTTGTCCGAAACAACATTTTTAGTCTACCGCGAGGAATTGGGGTGTGAAAGTGCGAAAATAAGGGTGATTTTGATTAAAAATCAGTTCTACATTTTTTCTTTTAAAATGACAGCACTTGTTTTATAAAAAGTGAGCTGATGCAGTATTTAAACGGGGTTTTGAGCCTTTTCTGTTACGAATCGGCCTTCCGTTAAAACACGAAAGTTGTTCGGAATGTCGTTTTGCATTAAATCTCTTTTGAGTCCGAGTCTTGAAAATGTAGCCTAGCGGGTCAAAAACTGAAAGTCAAACTTCTAAAATGTTGTTAAAAGTCAACTGTCAGCAGCAACTTGCAGGGGGTATCAACATGTGGTCACGAGTTGGCCATGGGTACGTTTGGGTTTGGTATGGTTTTCTTTTGAAATTCAAGTTAACCATAAGTTGGGTTTTGGGTTAAAAATGATAAATATATTTATTATTCGCAGTTGAAGAAAGAGGTGCGGGATCTTATCAAACAAAGGGATCTTGCTGAATCTCGGATCAAGGAATTGCTACAAGCCGTTAGAAACGATCAAATGATGAGGCGAAAAATTATCCATTTTTAGGGGGTCATTTAAGCCCGAATTCGAATTTATTTGATCAAATATTGCCCTAAATCGTTCCTTTTATGATTTTAGGTACTTTGGGAGTGAAATCTGGAAAAGGAAGCAATTCGGACATTTTTGGAGCATAAAAGTGAAGAAAACGCCAAAGTCTTAATTTTCCATGCTGGGAACAGTAGGTGACGGCGTCAAGAGTAACTCCCTGACGGCGTCAAGAGCAAAATTCCATGACGGTCCAGAAGAGATTTGACGGCGTCATGAAGGTAGGGCGTCAAGAGTAAAAGTCATGACGGCCTGGAAATGATTAAGTCTTGACGGCGTCAAATGTAGATCAAGGCAGTCCGAGAATAGTTTTGGCGGCGAGGTGACGGCGTCACAAGCTTTGTCTTGACGCCGTCAGACCTCTTTTCCTATATATAGTTTTCTAATTTTTCACATTTAAAGAGAGAAGTTTTGGAGAAACCCTAAGTACGATTTTGGTACGAATTTTATAGGTTTTTCAAGGGTTCCAAGCCCTTGATACCTTACATGTGTAATTGAGATAAGTGTTCTTTCAATTCAATCAATATGTCTATGTGTTGGTTGTCTATATCTTGTTCTTGTCTTAATTCCATCATGCTAGGCTAGATCTATCTTGTGTTTGCTTAGATCTAATGAAACCTAGATGTTAATTATGTGTTGATTACTTGTTTGTACTTGTTTTGGATGAATGATTTATATGTTAGGCTTAAGAAAACTGGCAGATCTCCAATTGGTAACACGCTTGAACATCTTAAGAAACATGAACCGACGCGCACTAGGTCTTTATTGGTTGTATTTAATGCATGAGCCACTGTTTACAATCCCTATAGTTGTGCTGGGCATGGTGTAGGAGGAGATAAGAGCTCATAGAATTGGGGAGTTAAGTGTGCCACCCCATGAATGGTATTAAGGAATACGATCCGTCATCCATGCATTTATAACAAGTAATTAACGTGTAAAAGATGTCTAGGGAGTAGTGAAATCTAAGTAAACACATTTTCTCCATTTACTGCTCACAACCTTAGTTTAATTTAGTTTATTTTCATTTTTAGTATTTTATTTTGATTGCATCTTTAGTATTGGGTTAGTTGACTAGCAACTAATTCCGCCCAAATCCTTCAAACCCGAGAATTTTAATTGCTTTCTAAAAAATATAAAAACACAAAAATAATCATCCCTCATCTTTAGAACTAGTATTTAGGCTTTCTAATCCTAGCGACACTATTCCTAAGCTGAACGATCAATCCCCCGGTACTTGTCACTATACTATACTACAACGATCAGGTACACTGCCTGGTGGGGGTTGTAAGCTTCTCGAGATCCCTCAAGAGGTAAAGCCTGTTGCGATTCCCACGCATCATCAAACTTCAACACAATGTGTATGTTATAAGTTTTATGTATTTTGGCGGGATGCAAAGTTTATGATCATTTATAATAAACTACAAAAATTTGGAGAGATGTTATAAAAACTTGTTTTTTTTTTCTTTCTTCTGATTATCCTGTTTTGCTACTTTTTTCTTTTAAATTTTGGATGGGCAACGAGGAAACACGTGTGATGATGAATATTCCGCTTCTGAATCAACAAACATTAGGTTATCGGGTACCAGTCTCCACCAAGAAGAATCAAATGACATCTGCAAAGTGGTCTGATGTGTTGAGACATATTTGATCTATATAAAAACTAGGCATATCGATATGTAATTTTTGTCGTTAATTAACTTGTGACTTATCGTGAATTAATTAACCTCATTGTTTCGATATATATATATATATATATATATATATATATATATATATATATATATATATATATATATATATATATATATATATATATATATATGTATATGTATATATATATATATATATATATATATATATATATGTATATATATATATATATATATATATATATATATATATATGAAATGCGTTATTTTGATATTTGTGTTTTTAATTTTGTATTATCAGGTTTTTAATTGTCAATTAATAGAAAATTAGGAACTGAAAAAAATTAATTTAAAAAAAAATTAGGTTATGACTCGCAAAAAAGAGTCATAAAACGTGGGTCATAAGTGCGTGTCATAGAGGGATGACGCACAAATGCGAGTCATGAAGATTTATGACTGGTCCTTCCTTGACTCGCATTTGCGCGTCATAAGACCTCTTCTTGACTCGCATTTGGAGTCAAGGATAGCCCTTTTTCTAGTAGTGACATCACCGTCCTCATCCCTTGAGCACCCTAGGACTATATGGCTATCCCCAGTTCCACCAACTACCGTCTTTTATCGACAGACCACCACTGTACCCTTACCAACACCTGATTCACCAACCATTACCTCACTATCAGCTCCACCTCGTAGGAGGCCACGTATTGTGGTTTCATCTCTATCTGACCCTGGTGAGCAAACCGTAACTGAGGCTACTTCCCGTCCTAAGACCCGCAGGAGGGTCGATGCTCGAAGATGGTCTTTCTTACTTTCACTCCTGCAGTACTGGAGATCTCAGGAAGGTGCTCCTAGTGCTAGGGAACTAGGAGAGAGTTCATCCTCAGCTGCTTCTAGGATTCTTCCAGTTACCGGAGAACCCATCCACCATACCATACCTTTACTAGCCGCCAGGATAGCCCGCCATGAGGATCGTCTTGATGACATTGTGAGAGTTATCGATGACTTCCCACTAGAGCAGATAGAGGCTATAGGAAAAGATGTAGGAAACCTTGAGATTGGTCAGTTGGCAATGGAGGAGAGTTTTGAACTGATGGGCACTCATCTGCAAGGGGCTATTGAGACGATACGTACCTTGGGAGGTATTGCTATCATGATGCAAGGAGAGATCGAGTCACAGGATGACGAGATTGACAGCATCAGCATTCAGGTCCTAAACCTGAGGAGTATGATTAGAGACACTCATGCTAGAGAGAGAGCCAGAGACTTGACAATAGAGACCATGATGACTATGATTGAAGACCTTTAGCGCAGACTCGGGGATGCACCAGGGAATCCATAGATCAGGGATATGTCATTATAGCTAAGAACTATCTTAGCCTGCCAATGTGGCATTAATAAAGGAATCTTGTATTGTTATGTTTTCTTTGTAAAACGAATGAACGAGACATTATTAATATTATGTTGTTAGTTACGTTGTTGAAGAGGCGAAAAATGAACCACTTTTAGGGGGTCATTTAAGCCCGGAATTGAATTTATTTGATTAAATATTTCCCTAAATCGTTCCTTTTGTGATTTTAGGTACTTTGGGAGAGAAATCTGGAAAAGGAAGCAATTCGGACGTTTTTGGAGCATAAAAGTGAAGAAAATGCCAAAGACTTAATTTTCCTTGCTGGGAACAGTAGGTGACGGCGTCAAGAAGGAAATTCTGACGGCGTCAAGAGTAATTTTCATGACGACCCAGTACAGAATTGAAGGCGTCACGAGGTAGAGCGTCAAGAGTAAAATACGTGACGGCCTGGAAAATGTTATAACGTGACGGCGTCAAATGTAGATCAAGGCAGTCCGAGAATTCTTTTGGCGCCGAGATGACGGCGTCACCAATTTGGTCTTGACGCCGTCAGCCTCAATTTCCTATATATAGTTTTCTAATTTTCATTCATAAAAAAAGAGAAGTTTTGGAGAAACCCTAAGGCCGAACTTAGTACGAATTTTATAGGTTTTTCAAGGGTTCTCAGCCCTTGAACCCTTTCATGTGTAATTGAGATAAGTGTTCTTTTAATTCAATCAATATGTCTATGTGTTGGTTGTCTATATCTTGTTCTTGTCTTAATTCCATCATGCTAGGCTAGATCTATCTTGTGTTTGCTTAGATCTAATGAAACCTAGATGTTAATTATGTGTTGATTACTTGTTTATGGTTGTATTGGATGAATGATTTCGATGTTAGGCTTAAGAAAACTGGCAGATCTCCAAATGGTAACATGCTTGAACGTCTTAGAAAACATGAACTGACGTGCACTAGGTTTTATTCGTTGTATTTAATGTATGAGTAAATTCTAATGATCCCATGTTAGGAGCTTCTTAGCCGGCTCGACATAGGAGTGAAGTAGGCACTCATAGGATTGGGGAATTAAGTGCGCCACCCCATGAATGGTATTAAGGAATACAATCCGTCATCCACGCAACTATAACAAGTGATTAACGTGTAAAAGATATCTAGGGAGTAGTGAAATCTAAGAAAACACAACTTCTCCACTTATTGCTCACAACCTTAGTTAATTTAGTTTACTTTCATTTCTAGTATTTTATTTTGATTGCATCTTTAGTATTGGGTTAGTTGACTAGCAACTAATTCCGCCCAAATCCTTCAAACCCGTGATTTTTACTTGCTTTCTAAAAAATATAAAAATACAAAAATAATCATCCCTCATCTTTAGAACTAGTATTTAGGTTTTCTAATCCTAGCGACACTATTCCTAGCTGAACAATCAATCCCCCGGTACTTGTCACTATAATATACTACAACGATCAGGTACACTGACTGGTGGGGGTTGTAAGCTTCTCAAGATCCCTTGAGAGGTAAAGCCTGGTGCGATTCCCACGTATCAAGTTTTTGGCGCCGCTGTCGGGGAATAGTTATTGTCTAGGTTAGAATCTCTTTTTATTAGGTCTACTTGCTAGATTCCTTTCTAGTAAGATTTTATTTTTATTTTTAGGTTTTCTTTAGTCTATCTTATTTCTTTGTATTTTTGTTCGTAACTCTTCACCACCCGACATCATGGACGATGGGAACATCTTTGAACCCGTCATCACACCACAACAAAACCCACCACTTGAACCTCTTAGGCCCCGAACCTTAGGAGAGTATTCCCGACCTAGCCACTAAGGCTACCGAAACACCATTGAGCTCACCGAAGCCAATGTGACCCCCTTGCGATCCGACACCATCCGGTTGGTGCAAAGCGGATGTGCATTCCATGGACTTCGTTCCGAAGATCCAAACCAACATCATAAGGACTTCCTTAAAATCGTAGACTCCATAGACTTAGATGTTGAAACTAGAGAGACAACCCGATTACGCCTATTCCAATTCTCTCTACAGGATCAAGCTAGTCAATGGCTTGAGCGTTTACCCGCGGGATCCATCACCACATGGGATAATCTCACCAATCGCTTCCTTACTCAATTCTTCCCACCGGAGAAGACTGCAATGCTTAGAAATGACATTTTGATGTTTGAACAACATCAGGGTGAAACTTTCTACGAAGCATGGGCCCGTTTTAAGGATCTCCTCCATAAGGTCCCTCATCATGGTATAAACCTTTGGTTATTAGTCCAGATTTTCTACGACCATGTTGACTATCACACTAAGCGCACAATCGATAGGGCCGCGGGAGGTAAACTGCGTGATAAGAACACCGAGGAGTCCTGGGCAATTATCGAGGCGCTCGCCGCTGATAATCATGAGATGTGGGAGTTTAATCATACAATAAAAGCGGCCATCAATGCAGTCTCAACATCTGGAGGAACCACCGAAATCCCCGATGAACTCCTATGCAAACTCGAGGCAAAAGTTGACTATTTTGAGGAAAGGCAAATGAGACCTTTAAGTCCTAGACGGGCCACTGTCAATTCTGTCTCGAAACCAACTTCAGCACCATTATCTGAGTCACCCTCTAGATAAAATGTCGAGACTTTTCAAAACTATGCCCTACCTTATTCCCCTCCCGAGGAGCTTAGCTCGGAGTTTGAAGCTAGGATGAGAGAATATATGGCAACTCACTCAGATCGGCTTGCTAGATTCGAGGAAGCAGTTTATAAGCAAAAAGAGGAGATGCAGGAGAAAATGAATGAGATGATGAGTCTATTAGAGGAGTACGCCAACCAGAGAACCCCCGAAAGAATGCTACTAAGGAAAGAAAGCGTCACTCCCACTACCCAATTTGTTAATTCCATCACAATTGTCCACAAGGATAACGAGAAGGAAGAAGCCCCTACTAAACAGACCTTAGAGAAGCCACCAAAATCCCAACCCTTGAGTCACTACCTGAAACATGATATAAACGAAAACACCATAACAAATTGGATTAAGGGTGACGGGCGTAACCAACCTTCCAAACAGGGTTCTGAGAAAGAGGAAAAGGTAAATGATGAGTATGATACGTTACCTAGGGGATCAGTATTCGAGAGGCTATTGGTACAAAAAGTGGCTACTAAGCAGATAGCGTGTGGGAACTTTGAGATACCAACTAGTATCGGGGATTTGAAATATCTTAGTGCTTTCGCCGACCAAGGATCGGAAGTAAATCTTATGCCCCTAACTATTTACATCCAACTAACGTCAAAAATGCCAGCCCCTACTCGTGTTAGGTTGTCCCTCGCTGGACACTCGTACGTATACCCCTTAGGAATCGCAGAAGATGTATTAGTTAATGTCGCAGGGTTCATGTACCCCGTTGATTTTATGATCATCGATGATAAAGGAGATGGATGCATGCCAATAATCCTTGGGGCACCATTCCTCGCCACCGCTAGGGCTGTCATTAAGTATGAAGGTAGGAAAATTGAGCTTAAATCTGGAAAAAGGAAGATTAGCTTCCCCATGACTCCGCGGAGTAGGCATGAGAATTTGAGTTGGAGAAAGATCAAAAACAACATTGACACGACACCCATTCGTGTTCAGAATAAAATTCTTGCATGGGAGGCAAGAATCAAAAGCTATAAGGAGGCTAAATATGAAAGAAGCAAAAGCAATAAGGTTCAGGTCGAATTCGAACATACTCAACCCGCAGAAAATCATGTACCATTTGAGGAAGGGAACTTGGTACTTTGAGACACTTGGAAACAACAATACCACCCGATAAACCAAGTCCTTGGCGGTATGGGCCTTTCACACTTGAGGGCATGAACCAAGATGGGATGGCTAACCTAAGAAGTGAAGTAGGTGGAATGGTGATTGCAAGTATCGATAGGTTAAGGCACTACCACCATAACAGTAATGATCACAACTACATGGGGTATATCATTTCAAGGGATGAGATCACGTAGTAACCCATGACCTTGAGTCTAGCTACAAGACTCGTAAATAAAGAAAAGCGCTTCTTGGGAGGCAACCCATGTTTTGTGTGATTTTATTTTGTTTGTTTGTTATTTGCTTCCGTATGCATGCTTTATTTTTATTGTTGGTAGATCATGTTTCTCAATTAAATAGTGGAAATACTTATACTTTGTTGTTTTGGCCTAGTCTTAACTCCACCTAAAAGTATTTTTGCAAAAGATAAGTGTAAGGGGAAACCCCAAATATGTTTTCAAGAAACAAACCGATCATGATTCTCCACAATATTAAATGAACATGTATATTCGTATTTGTTAGAGTCAAATGCTTGTATCGAGTCATAATGAAGTTTTGCAGGATTTTCCAGGAAGTGAGACCAAGTTTTTCCAGAAATTTTCCGGAAACTTAACATAAGAATTTCTGCAGGTCACTTCTGACGGCGTCATGTGTTAACTCTTGACGGCGTCATGTGTAAAAATTTGGAAATTTTACCGGTTTTGTTTTTCTAATGGAGTCTTATGGTTTTTGTGAATTATTAAGTTTTATAATCTCCAGGAGATCTGCAAACTTCATTCTACAAGCATTATATCTTATTTTTTTTCGAGGATTTAGTAACGTATATAGGTTGCCGCCGATTTTATGCGAGGTTGTCTTGTCTATTTTCTCAGGATTTACAGGTTATGTATGACAAGAAGATGATTTATATTCTGGAAGGGAAGCTTTGATTGTTCATTTTCTTGGAGGAAGATTTAACCTGGCCACCTTATTATCCATACCGAGCGAATCAGGGGAGTATTTGATTTCATTCATTTTACTTTTTCACTTTTACATTCTTTATTTGAATATTGGGGACAATGTTCATCCTAAGTGTAAGGGGAGGGTAAAATGATGGTACCTTACAAATACACTTTCGCTTGAGTTTGTTTTGTTTAATAGTAGATGTGTAATAAAACTATGAGAAATACTTGTTAGTGCAATTTTAGCGCCAAATTTAAAATTTTTTACAACATTTAGGAGTGAAACTTTAGCCATAGCAAGCGTCTCATGGATAGGAGATTGTATGACTAGCACATAACCGTACTTTCAGAAAAATTTTCCACCCAAATATGTGAGGTTCGCCTTTAGATTTGATAGGAAAAGCATTTATTATTAGTGCTTATGAGTGTACCGGTAGCATTTAGATTCTAGAACTTGCGTTAGTGATGCATCCCGAGACCGCTAGTGAGACAACATTCGTGTAATAGGATTTACTACATGATAAGAGGCATTAGGATCACCCTTGTGTTAAACCCGTATCATGATTACTTGACCATTTAAGTCATATTACTTGGCTAGTTAAGTCAACTAATTTTTCCCACACCCTTAGCGTTGCACTCATTTTTAGTACACGAAACCCCTAGTACACCCCTCCGAGCCTATCTTTTCGTTTCTAACTTTAAGCATCTTACTTAAAGGAAGAATTTGTTACACCCCACTTAAATGTACACCTAAATCGTCTTAGCCTTCCGTGTATGCGCTCATCTTTAGTGCATTATTGTTATTTGTTAAACCCTAAGTTAACTATCTAATTGATTACATGGTTGCTAAGTCGAGTCATATCCTTGTACATATTGTTTTGGGACGATTGGGACTCGTGGGGTAAAGTACTTATTTTATGGAGTAATGGGGAAGAACATCATTTATTACCCCCATATGTGCGTTAATCTTAAAAGTCAAGTGTTTTGATTTTCTTAATTCGAGTCATTAGATTAGTTTATTGTAAAGTACGTAAAGATTCAAGTGTAAGGGGAATTTACATTCCCTATGATGTATTATTTTGGATGGTAGGGTAAGAGTGTATGTAAAAAAAAAAAAAAAAAAAAAAAAAAAAAAAAAAAAAAAATCCAAAAATCAAGAAAAAGAAAAAAAAAATAGAAAAAGGAAAAGAGAAAAAACATACGGACTACCATCCCTTTTTATTCTATGTTTATTTTATGTTTTTGTTATTTTTCATTTATTAGTTTAAGTCGAGTCTAGTATTGGCTTAGCAACGCCATATTGTACCTGTAATTAACCAAGATTGTTAGCTCGCCACCAGTAAAAACTTCCTTTATCCAACAAAACCGTGTATTTCATATCCCTACACCTAACGTTACAACCCTTTAAAAGACCTCTTTGATAGTTTATCCTAGGTGCTTACGCCATGTGGTGGAGGTTTGATCCTTTCCCAAGCATATGGTAATCTATTTTGCTATGACAGGTAGTGAGAGATATCTTCCGTTTCCATATTGTAATTTATACTTTATTACACCCGAGAGATGTGAGTATCTAAACACTATTTGTGAGGTGCTAGTATATGACCTCCGTGCTTGTCTATTGGTCTTTAGTGGAACGATTATTTGTTGTAATTACTTTTATATTAGTGTTAAATGACCCCTAACTTGTATTTTGACTAGAATAAAAGCGCATTTACTTGAGGACAAGCAAATCTCAAGTGTAAGGGTATATGATGAGGCGAAAAATGAACCACTTTTAGGGGGTCATTTAAGCCCGGAATTGAATTTATTTGATCAAATATTGCCCTAAATCGTTCCTTTTGTGATTTTAGGTACTTTGGGAGAGAAATCTGGAAAAGGAAGAAATTCGGACGTTTTTGGAGCATAAAAGTGAAGAAAACGCCAAAGACTTAATTTTCCTTGCTGGGAACAGTAGGTGACGGCGTCAAGAAGGAAATTCTGACGGCGTCAAGAGTAATTTTCATGACGACCCAGTACAGAATTGAAGGCATCACGAGGTAGAGCGTCAAGAGTAAAATACGTGACGGCCTGGAAAATGTTATAACGTGACGGCGTCAAAAGTAGATCAAGGCAGTCCGAGAATTCTTTTGGCGGCGAGATGACGGCGTCACCAATTTAGTCTTGACGCCGTCAGCCTCAATTTCCTATATATTGTTTTCTAATTTTCATTCATAAAAAAAGAGAAGTTTTGGAGAAACCCTAAGGCCGAACTTAGTACGAATTTTATAGGTTTTTCAAGGGTTCTCAGCCCTTGAACCCTTTCATGTGTAATTGAGATAAGTGTTCTTTTAATTCAATCAATATGTCTGTATGTTGGTTGTCTATATCTTGTTCTTGTCTTAATTCCATCATGCTAGGCTAGATCTATCTTGTGTTTGCTTAGATCTAATGAAACCTAGATGTTAATTATGTGTTGATTACTTGTTTATGGTTGTATTGGATGAATGATTTCGATGTTAGGCTTAAGAAAACTGGCAGATCTCCAAATGGTAACATGCTTGAACGTCTTAGGAAACATGAACTGACGTGCACTAGGTTTTATTAGTTGTATTTAATGCATGAGTAAATTCTAATGATCCCATGTTAGGAGCTTCTTAGCCGGCTCGACATAGGAGTGAAGTAGGCACTCATAGGATTGGGGAATTAAGTGCGCCACCCCATGAATGATATTAAGGAATACAATCCGTCATCCACGCAACTATAACAAGTGATTAACATGTAAAAGATATCTAGGGAGTAGTGAAATCTAAGTAAACACAACTTCTCCACTTATTGCTCACAACCTTAGTTAATTTAGTTTATTTTCATTTCTAGTATTTTATTTTGATTGCACTTTAGTATTGGGTTAGTTGACTAGCAACTAATTCCGCCCAAATCCTTCAAACCCGAGATTTTTACTTGCTTTCTAAAAAATATAAAAATACAAAAATAATCATCCCTCATCTTTAGAACTAGTATTTAGGTTTTCTAATCCTAGCGACACTATTCCTAGCTGAGCGATCAATCCCCCGGTACTTGTCACTATACTATACTACAACGATCAGGTACACTGCCTGGTGGGGGTTGTAAGCTTCTCAAGATCCCTTGAGAGGTAAAGCCTGGTGCGATTCCCACGTATCAGTTGTAATACATTGATGTTGATCTATGTTTCTATGGTTGTTTCTTTATGCGTTGTTGTGTTCTCATATATATATTGTCACAGGGAATGTCAGTCCATACAAACCAAACCAATCATTTATACTTCTATTGTGTGTTGTGATTTATTCAAGCACGTCGTGATGATTATTTATAATGTTATAAATTTTACGCGATAAATTTCTCAACATAACATGGTTATATATATGATATTGATAGAGCCATGGCTAAGACAAGGAAAGCGACTGCAACTACAACACCTGAAACCGCAACACCTGTAACCGAAACATCCACACCAACTATGACTCCGGCTGCTATCGAGAAACCAATTGCTGACGGTGTTGCCGCTGGTTTGGAAAGACAAAACGAAGCGAATGCACGCAATAGCGGCACTAGCATACCACCAGGAGGAAATGGAACCTCTGTACCCCGCAAGTGTACCTATAAAGACTTTATAGGTTGTGTAACACCCTAACCCGATAAGGGTAGAAGTATTACATTACAGTGACATATCAGAACAAACACAAGCATATGATTCATACATATAACGAAATTCAGGGTTACAAATGAAAATCTGAAACTACAAGGTTACAAAGAAATAAATACTATGTCTAATAAAGTGAAACTTCATCTAATCGTCTCTAGTCCAAAGCATAGTCTTCTAAGTCCAATCACACTCTCTTCCCATAACCCAGCTTCCTACTAAAACCTGCCGCAGGAAAAGGAAATGCGGCTGAGCTTAAAAAGCCCAGTGAACAGATACATATACAAAGCAATGATAATGAAACAGAACTGAAATATAGTGCATTGGGGAAATAGAATAAGGAATAGATAAAAGAGTAATAGAATATAAAGAAGAAAGGATAGTCATCTACCACGAGCCCAAAAACTCAAAGTCATATCTCAAAGTCATAAGCCTTCAATTCATAATCTCACAATCAGAGGGGATACCTCTCAGGCAACCAGATAATATGAGGGGTGTCCTCATGTATCATAAGGGTGGAGTAGCTAGCTCCCAGAAATTGTGAAAGGCGTGTATTGCACACAGCACCAGTCACCTCAAAGTCAACTCAAAGTCATAGTTAAATCCACTAAGCATACATGTCTAGGATTGCAATCCATACGCCCCTTACTCAAAGTCAATCTCAAAGTCATATACTCAAAGTCATAATGGCCATAATAATAATCATAAAAAGGGACGGCGTGAGAAATCACTCACCCACACATGAGTCATGCCAGCGGTGCATCACAGACATGCCTATGGTACCTCCATAGGTAGGGAAACAGAAATGGCTCGGGTATCAAACTAAGAGTCAGGTCTCAAAGTCATACAAAAGGTCATATAGCAAAGGTTTATCTCAAAGTCATCTCAAAATCATATCAGAAATAATAGTCAAGGTCCATTTAGAGTTCATCAGGTCAAGGTTCATATTCAAAAATCAATTCATGGTTCAGTTCAAAAGTCCGTTTCAAAAGTTTCTATTAAAAGTCCAATTTAAATAATCTTTTAAAACAGTTTTCATAAAAATGGTCTTTCAAAATATAGGGTTCATGAAAGTTAAATAACCTTTCTTTTAAAAAGAAATTTAGCATCATTTATAAACATCTTTTCAAATCAGTTCTTCTCAAAACATTTCCATGGTATCATTAAGAAGGTTTTCATAGCATAGGTTCATAACGGAGGTCATATCAAGTGGGATCAACAGAGAAGGTTCAAGTAAAGGGGATCATAGCAATGGCATCAATTCGGGAACTAACGGATCAGAATATGAAAGAGATCATGAGAAACCTTTTGAGAAAGGTCAGAATATCTGTACCTTAAACCGCAAGTGCAAACATGACAGAAAACATAAAGGTCGGAAGCAAAACTCCTTCTTCAGCGAATCTACACGAATTAATGATCGGCTTATTATTAATAACTTATTCAATTCAGATTTCTCATTTTAGTCGGCTTTCCAGTTTTAGTAACTTTCCATTTAAAGTGACTTTCCACTTTTAGCAGGTTTTCATAAATAGTAAGTTTCCACTTTTAGAAAGTTTCCATAATTAGAAAGTTGAATCATTACTAATGGAATCAAAGTATCTTTTAACATATTTACACATTTGGTCCTTGAGGTTTCATAACTTTGCATTTTATATCCTTTACTTTCCAAAATTACACTTTAAACCTTTTAGTATTCAAAGTTACACATTAAACCCTTAACTTATCCATTTTACACCATGATCACTTATTTTATCATATAATACTAATATACCTTCAAGTATTCACAATTTACACTTTAAGTCCTTCAAGTTATCAAAGTTACATATTTAACCCTTTAACTTACAATTTCAACTTTTAATTATCAATAATTACATATTAAGCCATTAAATTACCAAATTAGCACAAAACCCCCTGAATATATTTTATTACTCAAATCAGTCCCAAGTTTCCAGAAATTACACTTTTAGTCCCTCTACTTTAATTAATTACAAATCGCACCAATTAAATACAATTAACTCACTTCTTGAAATATTTACACTTAGAACCCTCAAGTTATATTTTTCCCATATTCCTACTGATATATATGATCTTACAAAAATATCCCAGATGTTTCAAAGTTGGCAAAACACACCCTTGTACTTTATTTTCCAATCGGATTTATTTTAAAGTTACCAAAACCAAACCCTAATTTCATAAAATCATTATGCCATCATTATACAATCATTACTCAATCATTATTATGCATTAATTACCAGATCCAAACATAAAAACCCTAACCCTAATTCGATTTAGGGTTTCTTTTATTTTCTTCATTGTTTTCTTAATTAGCTGATTTATAAAATAAATCACAACACGAGATTTAAGCTTCTATAATTCAAATCCATATTTTTACGAGATCATAATTAATATATGAAGTTCATAAAAATTATCATTCATATCCAGAAAATTCATATACAATGATATAGAGTTTTGTTGCGTTTTTAGGGTTTAATTCACCAAAACGTTATAGAGCATGCATGGATCGATTAGAACATTTTATTTGAGACTTATATGATGTAAGAGACGTGAGAAAAATACCAGACCAGATCTGGAACAAATAGAATAGGCTGGACGAATTACACCTCTTGAATTGGATAATACGACACCAAAAATTCCCACGAGAACAAACGCGACCAACAAACCTTGTAATCATTTTTCGAATATCATATATGATGTAAGGAACTCAGGAAAAATAGAAAATGAATTTATAAGAGGTCGTATGAAACATAACGAATTTACCTTGTTTATAGTGCTCGACAAAAGGAAAAATGTGCCACGATCGAACCAAGCTTCAACAATTCAAAAGGGTATTTTTATTGGCTTCTTAGGATGATGATAGATCACATAAAATTGCTTAGGAGTGTTGTGAATGTCGAATGGAGGCTTAGAGAATTATTTGTGTGTTTATTTTCTTGATCGGCATTTAGGGTTTGTGTGAAAAGGTATGGATATCTTTTTATTTTGAATGAGCCGTGTGAATGGGGAGGGCATGGGACCAAATTTTCGGAATTTTGGTTGGGTAATTATTGGTGATAATTATCTTCCATAATTATAAAGATTTACATCATTTTATTTTAATTTATATCACTTTAAAATCAATTATATCTCATTCGGCCAAACTAGGGGTATTTTTTGTAATTTTACTACTTGTGTAAATGTTAAATGTAATTGTTAAAATTATTTGGATACATAACTTGTGCATTGTTGGAAGTTTGGAATTTATTTGGATACTTAATAAGCTTTTAATTAAATTTTAAATATGTAAGGGCATTTTGGTCTTTTCATATTCTTTCAGATTTTAGGTGTTACAACTTCTTCCCCTCTAAAAGAAAAATTTCGTCCTCGAAATTTGAAGTCGCAAAGTTAGACGAAGTCGTAGTAAACCGCAAAAGGTCATTACAAACATTCTCACGCTCGGGGAGGTTCTTCCAAAAAGATCTTCAGACCAATTAGTTTCTCATGACTCGTAATTATTGTCAAAACAGTTTCAGATTTCTCAGAAAGGCATATCATACTGAATTTGAATCAAATGGATAATGTACCAAACATAACGGATGATAAACGAATTTTCCAGGAAGAGGTATAAAAATACATAGGATTTTCATTGAATTGATTAGGCGAATCAGATGAGAATACATTGAATTGTAGCAAACATGGGGTGATATACGGTTTAACTCTTCAGCTTCTCAGATAGTCTCGGCTTTTAGATGACCTTCCAAAGGTATTCTCATAAACAAACAGGTCTCATCTCCTCAAAGTCCACAATCACATATTTTACTCATGGCAGATCATAATGAACAACTTCAACGAATGCGAAACGTATACGGGCAGAAAGCATATGGTTAGATATCATCAACGGCAGAAATTTCATAATGGAACCTAAGATCCTTATCAGAAGTTGCAAAGATTAGCAAAACACGTGTCGAGAGTCCAAACGTATCGAATCGTATATCAAGGACAGCAGATCAAACGTATAGGTAGAATGAACCTAAAGTCTCACTAAACTCAGATGATCTTGATCAGATGCCAGAATTCTAAAGCTTCTAAGGCACTCCTCGAAATATCACATGCCCACCATAAGTGCACGTTATATGATGTAAGTATTATCACGTTGGCCAGGCGTCATAATACTGGCATCATATACATATGCCCTCATGATGATCATACTTTATCTCAAGTCGTGAACACCCAAACTTATTTAAATCCACCTAGTCCACCTATAGTCTCAGAGGTCACCAAAATCAAACAACATAACTAAGAGAACGAAAATTACTCGAAGAGTAACGGAGATCCGAGAATGTCATTCAAAATTAAGGTACGTCATCAATAGCGTCAATCCTTTACAGAATCATCTCGTCTAAACACAATGTCCGCTTCAAAATCCGTCCACTCAAATACAAATTTCAAAATATCTTCCAAGCTGGGATAGTCTGTTTACTCTTGTCCGTCTTACCTCATGATTGAAAGAATTTAAACTCGAGTCTGGTTCCTCCGGTCTTCAGCAGCTCCTCTTGGTAGTGTGGTATCGTAACGGCAGTCTCTGACGCGATTACTGCGCATCCCTCCATCTGCAGGTCTGCTTCTGCTCTCAATTCATCTTAGTACAACTAAAATGAATAGAGAAACAAGACTGCGTGTCTTCGACAGGTCTTCTAATACGACTCCAGGTTTTAAGGTACATGACGTTGTTGTCGACTCCAGGTTGTGTGTTGAATGGTTCGTCTTCTTTGGTCGGGTTGTCTTGATGCCCAAACTGAAATCTTCACGTGTTGCATGATGTATGATTGAGCACTATCCCAGTTCCTCACTTCTTCTTGTATGCTTCTTCCATGGTAGTGCTTGTCGCAACCATCTTCTACGACTCTTCCACCAAGTTTCTAACTCCGATAACGATCTTCGATCTTGGTCCTTCTTGTGAAAGCTCTGTCTTTACATTATACAGGGTAGTGTTGTCTATTATGCTTTCTGAACGTCAATCAAATTTCTCTTCCAGAACAAAGGGTCGTCTCACCAATAATCTCTATGTTCTTCTTTCGTTTTAGAACACAACACAATGTCATACTATGACAATTTGTCCAAAACACGCGAAAACATGATTATTCTAGCCAACACCATTGGCATCATTCAAACTCACAAATGTGGTAACGAGTGCAAAGGCAATTTCAGAAATCATCTCAGGAAATTTTCACATCGCCTTCTTTCTTCTTCAGGAACTGAAATACTTCCCAAAGGTTACTCTCGGTTAGTTAACCCCCTTCTTAGAAGTTTTGTGGTTGCTTCTTCAGTCCTTCAAATCTAAAATGATGCAATCAGACGCGGAGTTTCAAAGGAAGACCAAATTAATTATTGATATGCGGGAACAGATAATGATTAGTGATAGTGGTACGTTTAAGTTCACGATAGTCGATACGTCATCGCATACTTCTCCCGTTCTTCTTCATAAACAACGACAGCATCCAAAGAGAATCACAAGGGTTAACAAAAATCATATTCCATCAATTCCTTCAAATACTCAACTTTTATAGCACCATGGTTTCTTCAACTGAGATCAGTTCAATGCCCACTCTACTTCCTAAGCAGGAAGGAGTACCAAAAGGTTCATCAGAGAATACCGGAAAATCTTCGTACAACAAAATATTTCCCAATAGCAGAACTTTCTAAGGGTTGATAATAATGGTTTTCAGGAAAAACTTGATAATCATATGAGTTCGGGTTTGGGGTTTTCCATAGTGGTAGAAATTTTAGCAGATGTAGAGAGTCATCATAATGGAATAGGGTGAAGCAGATTTTTAAGGTCACATTTCAGATATGGTAGTCTATGGTATCTTCACGAATAGCCATTCAGTCTAAAAGACCGTACAATCAGACATCTCAAAGTCAAAGGATTCATAGAGTGAATACAGTCGTCAAATCATACAGATAGTTCATATATCAGAGTCAAGTACATGGTTCAACAAAAATGTTGGGATGGATAAACGAACAGTTCAATGTGTGGGAATTTCGTTTAGCTTCTTAGCATAAGTAGCAGGTAGGATGTGTATCATTGGTAATACGAATATCGTATAATCGTCAATTGTGAGAGGTACAGAATCTCAGTTATCAGCATCACCATGCTTAGTCAACAAATCCATATAGAGATAGTATTTACATCATACCCTTCCAAAGGAAACGGTTGGCAGAACAAGGTTCATCATTCAAGGAGAGGAAACAAAACTTCTCATATTCGTGGTTCATAAATTACCAGAATTCTCATAGAGGTAGTAATGGATCATACAGGGTTAAGTAGTATCGGATGATACATTCATACCCAGCATAAGTAATGAATTTACAGAATGTGTCGAACACATTGTGGTTGAATGACCTACGATGTGGTCGAAAAGGTGTCAAACAGCTTATCAAACAAATCGGAGGCGGAGATCAAAATCTGAAGGTGAAACTTAAATGTGTAAGGTATCCAGGTAGCTTTCCGAGGTATTCCAAACTTACTTGGTTACTAAACTTAAGTTGTAAAACTTCTAACTTCTGAAACAAAGGTCCTTATAAGGCTTATCTAAGAGCAAAGGCACGATCAGAGTGATACGGAAGCAAATGATACTTACATAAATGTCTTAGTCTACCCATTCCTCACTGGTAATAACTTAGGTTCCTATGGGGAATCCTAATGTAAAGTTTCAAAGGTTGTCTTATGAGCGCCTACAGTGGAAACTTAGGGGTCCAAACTTCACAGGTCAAGGGTAAATGTATTATGAATCGCAGCCTGGGCTCTGATACCATAATTGTAACACCCTAACCCGATAAGGGTAGAAGTATTACATTACAGTGACATATCAGAACAAACACAAGCATATGATTCATACATATAACGAAATTCAGGGTTACAAATGAAAATCTGAAACTACAAGGTTACAAAGAAATAAATACTATGTCTAATAAAGTGAAACTTCATCTAATCGTCTCTAGTCCAAAGCATAGTCTTCTAAGTCCAATCACACTCTCTTCCCATAACCCAGCTTCCTACTAAAACCTGCCGCAGGAAAAGGAAATGCGGCTGAGCTTAAAAAGCCCAGTGAACAGATACATATACAAAGCAATGATAATGAAACAGAACTGAAATATAGTGCATTGGGGAAATAGAATAAGGAATAGATAAAAGAGTAATAGAATATAAAGAAGAAAGGATAGTCATCTACCACGAGCCCAAAAACTCAAAGTCATATCTCAAAGTCATAAGCCTTCAATTCATAATCTCACAATCAGAGGGGATACCTCTCAGGCAACCAGATAATATGAGGGGTGTCCTCATGTATCATAAGGGTGGAGTAGCTAGCTCCCAGAAATTGTGAAAGGCGTGTATTGCACACAGCACCAGTCACCTCAAAGTCAACTCAAAGTCATAGTTAAATCCACTAAGCATAGATGTCTAGGATTGCAATCCATACGCCCCTTACTCAAAGTCAATCTCAAAGTCATATACTCAAAGTCATAATGGCCATAATAATAATCATAAAAAGGGACGGCGTGAGAAATCACTCACCCACACATGAGTCATGCCAGCGGTGCATCACAGACATGCCTATGGTACCTCCATAGGTAGGGAAACAGAAATGGCTCGGGTATCAAACTAAGAGTCAGGTCTCAAAGTCATACAAAAGGTCATATAGCAAAGGTTTATCTCAAAGTCATCTCAAAATCATATCAGAAATAATAGTCAAGGTCCATTTAGAGTTCATCAGGTCAAGGTTCATATTCAAAAATCAATTCATGGTTCAGTTCAAAAGTCCGTTTCAAAAGTTTCTATTAAAAGTCCAATTTAAATAATCTTTTAAAACAGTTTTCATAAAAATGGTCTTTCAAAATATAGGGTTCATGAAAGTTAAATAACCTTTCTTTTAAAAAGAAATTTAGCATCATTTATAAACATCTTTTCAAATCAGTTCTTCTCAAAACATTTCCATGGTATCATTAAGAAGGTTTTCATAGCATAGGTTCATAACGGAGGTCATATCAAGTGGGATCAACAGAGAAGGTTCAAGTAAAGGGGATCATAGCAATGGCATCAATTCGGGAACTAACGGATCAGAATATGAAAGAGATCATGAGAAACCTTTTGAGAAAGGTCAGAATATCTGTACCTTAAACCGCAAGTGCAAACATGACAGAAAACATAAAGATCGGAAGCAAAACTCCTTCTTCAGCGAATCTACACGAATTAATGATCGGCTTATTATTAATAACTTATTCAATTCAGATTTCTCATTTTAGTCGGCTTTCCAGTTTTAGTAACTTTCCATTTAAAGTGACTTTCCACTTTTAGCAGGTTTTCATAAATAGTAAGTTTCCACTTTTAGAAAGTTTCCATAATTAGAAAGTTGAATCATTATTAATGGAATCAAAGTATCTTTTAACATATTTACACATTTGGTCCTTGAGGTTTCATAACTTTGCATTTTATATCCTTTACTTTCCAAAATTACACTTTAAACCTTTTAGTATTCAAAGTTACACATTAAACCCTTAACTTATCCATTTTACACCATGATCACTTATTTTATCATATAATACTAATATACCTTCAAGTATTCACAATTTACACTTTAAGTCCTTCAAGTTATCAAAGTTACATATTTAACCCTTTAACTTACAATTTCAACTTTTAATTATCAATAATTACATATTAAGCCATTAAATTACCAAATTAGCACAAAACCCCCTGAATATATTTTATTACTCAAATCAGTCCCAAGTTTCCAGAAATTACACTTTTAGTCCCTCTACTTTAATTAATTACAAATCGCACCAATTAAATACAATTAACTCACTTCTTGTAATATTTACACTTAGAACCCTCAAGTTATATTTTTCCCATATTCCTACTGATATATATGATCTTACAAAAATATCCCAGATGTTTCAAAGTTGGCAAAACACACCCTTGTACTTTATTTTCCAATCGGATTTATTTTAAAGTTACCAAAACCAAACCCTAATTTCATAAAATCATTATGCCATCATTATACAATCATTACTCAATCATTATTATGCATTAATTACCAGATCCAAACATAAAAACCCTAACCCTAATTCGATTTAGGGTTTCTTTTATTTTCTTCATTGTTTTCTTAATTAGCCGATTTATAAAATAAATCACAACACGAGATTTAAGCTTCTATAATTCAAACCCATATTTTTACGAGATCATAATTAATATATGAAGTTCATAAAAATTATCATTCATATCCAGAAAATTCATATACAATGATATAGAGTTTTGTTGCGTTTTTAGGGTTTAATTCACCAAAACGTTATAGAGCATGCATGGATCGATTAGAACATTTTATTTGAGACTTATATGATGTAAGAGACGTGAGAAAAATACCAGAACAGATCTGGAACAAATAGAATAGGCTGGACGAATTACACCTCTTGAATTGGATAATACGACACCAAAAATTCCCACGAGAACAAACGCGACCAACAAACCTTGTAATCATTTTTCGAATATCATATATGATGTAAGGAACTCAGGAAAAATAGAAAATGAATTTATAAGAGGTCGTATGAAACATAACAAATTTACCTTGTTTATAGTGCTCGACAAAAGGAAAAATGTGCCACGATCGAACCAAGCTTCAACAATTCAAAAGGGTATTTTTATTGGATTCTTAGGATGATGATAGATCACAGAAAATTGCTTAGGAGTGTTGTGAATGTCGAATGGAGGCTTAGAGAATTATTTGTGTGTTTATTTTCTTGATCGGCATTTAGGGTTTGTGTGAAAAGGTATGGATATCTTTTTATTTTGAATGAGCCGTGTGAATGGGGAGGGCATGGGACCAAATTTTCGGAATTTTGGTTGGGTAATTATTGGTGATAATTATCTTCCATAATTATAAAGATTTACATCATTTTATTTTAATTTATATCACTTTAAAATCAATTATATCTCATTCGGCCAAACTAGGGGTATTTTTTGTAATTTTACCACTTGTGTAAATGTTAAATGTAATTGTTAAAATTATTTGGATACATAACTTGTGCATTGTTGGAAGTTTGGAATTTATTTGGATACTTAATAAGCTTTTAATTAAATTTTAAATATGTAAGGGCATTTTGGTCTTTTCATATTCTTTCAGATTTTAGGTGTTACAGGTTGTCAACCAACTTTCTACAAGGGTACAGAAGGAGTGACTGGACTTACTCAGTGGTTCGAGTGAACCGAAACAGTCTTTCAGAGGAGTGGCTGTTCGAAGGATTGCAAACTTACCTTTGCTACTGGAACACTTTTGCAAGATGCCCTGTCTTGGTGGAATTCTATCACCCAAACTATGGGGATGACTGAAGCCTTCCAACTCACCTGGGTCGAGTTCAAAGCAAAAATACTGAGGAAGTACTGCCCCCGTGCTGAGCTGAGAAAGTTGGAAGATGAATTTCACGAGTTAATAGTGAAAGGGATTGATCTCAGGACATACAACAGGAGGTTCCTAGAACTATCGGCACTATGCCCCACGATGGTGCCAGATTTCGAAAGGACCTTGGAGAAATATGTCGAAGGACTCCCTCGGAGCATCGAAGGAGATGTTACCTCATCGAACCCACCAACTCTAGAAGTGGCAATGACCCTCGCTCATAAACTGTTGGACCGAGAGGTCAAGTGTAACAAAGAACTCAAGCGAAAGCTTGATGAAAAAAGGATCACTCACACCAACAGTGGCAACCACCACAACAACAACTCCAACAACAACCCTAGGAACAACAATCAAAACCGCCACAACTACAATAACCGCAACAATCAACAGAACTCTAGGCAAGAGACTGCCAAAGCATATACTGCCACTGGAGGCGGGGGATATGCGGGTCCGAAACCTCAATGCCACAAGTGCAAGTTACACCACTATGGGCAGTGCACCATTAAGTGTACGAAGTGTCAAAGAGTGGGCCATCAAACCAAGGATTGCAGGGTCCCCGCTACCGGGAGCAATTTGCAACCCGTGACACCAACATGCTACACTTGTGGAGAAATTGGCCATTTCAGGAGCCAATGCACCAAAGGAAATGGTCAGACAAGCAACGCTAGTGGGAGAGCCTATGTGATGGGAGAAGGAAATGCACCACAGAACCCAGACGCAGTCACGGGTACGTTCCTACTCAATCATCATAGTGCTAAAGTATTATTTGACTCCGGAGCCGATAAGAGTTTTGTGTCTACTTCCTTTGCCCCCTTACTTAACATTGCCCCCTCTAAGTTAGATACTGCCTACGATATCGAAATGGCCAACGGAGATTTAATTGGCACAGACACCGCAATTCAAAATTGCACCATAACCTTACAAAACAAAACTTTTCCCATCAACCTCCTGCCTACTCAGCTAGGTAGTTTTGATGTCGTCGTCGGAATGGATTGGTTATCCAAACACCATGCTAGAATCATCTGTGATGAGAAAGTAGTCCACATTCCATTTAACGGTGAAACTCTTGTTATCCAAGGCGATAAGAGTAAACCACGACACGGTATCATCTCGTACATCAGAATGGTGAAGTACATGAATCAAGGTTGTCAAGTATTCATGGTTTGAGTAACGGAAGATAAATCGAAGGAAAAATGACATGAAGACGTTCCCGTCGTCAAGGAATTTCCAGAAGTTTTTCCTGACGATTTACCCGGCCTTCCACCTACCCGCCAAGTAGAATTCCAGATAGATCTCGTGCCTGGAGCAGGACCGGTGGCAAGAGCACCTTATAGGTTAGCCCCGTCCGAGATGAAGGAATTGGCTGAACAACTAGAAGAATTGTTAGATAAAGGTTTCATCCGACCAAGTTCATCACCTTGGGGAGCTCCAGTCCTATTTGTTAAGAAGAAAGACGGAACTTTCCCCGAATGTGCATTGACTACCGAGAATTAAACAAATTAACCGTGAAGAATCGGTATCCACTACCCAGGATCGATGATTTGTTTGATTAAATACAAGGATCGAGTGTCTATTCGAAGATCGACTTAAGGTCAGGGTACCATCAACTAAGAGTTAAAGAGGAGGATATTCCAAAAACAGCTTTTAGGACTCGATACGGACACTTCGAATTTCAAGTGATGCCATTTGGTTTAACCAATGCGCCCGCAGTGTTTATGGATTTGATGAATCGAGTATACAAACCATACTTGGATAAATTTGTGATAGTATTCATAGATGACATCTTAATCTATTCCCGCAATGAGAAAGAACATGCAGAACACTTGAGGTTCATCTTAGAGTTGCTCAAAAAGGAAGAGCTGTATGCCAAGTTCTTTAAGTGTGATTTCTGGATTAGAACTGTTCAATTTCTGGGTCACGTTATCAACAGTCAAGGCATCCACGTTGATCCGGCAAAGATTTAGGCCGTTAAAAATTGGGCATCTCCTACCAACCCCACAGAAATACGCCAATTCTTAGGTCTTGCCGGTTATTACAGGCGATTCATTAAAGGTTTCTCAAAAATTGCCAAGCCTTTGACCGAGTTAACACAAAAGAACAAGAAGTACAGTTGGGAGGAAAAGCAGGAATCGGCTTTTCAGTTGTTAAAGAAGAAACTCTGTGAAGCCCCGATTTTAGCACTACCGGAAGGAAGTGAAGACTTCGTAGTGTACTGCGACGCGTCGTACCATGGTTTAGGTGCGGTACTGATGCAAAGAGACAAAGTGATAGCTTATGCTTCACGACAACTCAAGACGCATGAAGTGAATTATACAACTCATGATTTGGAATTAGGAGCAGCAGTATTTGCTCTTAAGATATGGAGACACTATCTATACGGCCCCAAGTGCACGGTATACACAGATCACAAAAGTCTTCAACATATCCTAGATCAGAAGGAGTTGAATATGAGGCAACGCCGATGGTTAGAATTGCTTAGCGATTACGATTGTGAGATTCGCTACCATCCGGGAAAAGCAAACGTCGTGGCAGATGCCTTAAGCAAGAAAGAACGAATAAAACCTCTCAGGGTCCGATCCTTGGGAATGACGGTTTGTTCGCCTCTTCCATCGCAAATAGTTCAAGCGTAATCCGAAGCTCTTCGAGAAGAGAATAGACCAAATGAAAGAATCTACGGCATGCCGGAGAACTCAAATGGTTTTGTGAGAAGATCGAACGGAATGTTCTGTTTTAAGGAAAGAAGTTGGGTTCCACTCTATGGAGGTATACGTGACCTCATCATGCATGAGTCGCACAAATCAAAGTACTCCATCCACCCAGGTTCCGACAAGATGTACCAGGATCTTAAGAAACTCTATTGGTGGCCAAACATGAAAGCCGACATAGCAGAGTATGTCGGAAAATGTTTGACTTGTGCAAGAGTAAAAGCAGAGTATCAGAAACCATCAGGATTGTTGGTACAACCCGAACTTCCCATGTGGAAATGAGAATGGATTACAATGGACTTCATCACCAAACTACCCAAGATGTCAACAGGATATGATACCATATGGGTCATCGTTGATCATCTCACCAAATCCGCTCACTTTCTGCCTATCAAAGAAACCGACGAAATGAATACACTCTCACAGTTGTACTTAAAAGAGATTGTTACCCGACATAGAGTGCCTATCTCCATCATCTCTGATCGAGATAGTCGATTCACGTCTCATTTCTGGAAATCGTTGCAGAAAGCTCTAGGTACTAAGTTAGACATGAACACAGCATACCATCCTCAGACCGATGGGCTAAGTGAAAGAACCATCCAAACCTTAGAAGACATGCTCCGAGCATGTGTGATCGACTTCGGAAAAGGTTAGGGCAAACACTTACCGTTGGTAGAGTTCTCCTACAACAATAGTTTTCACACTAGTATTAAGGCATCACCATTCAAAGCACTGTATGGAAGAAAGTGCAGATCACCCATTTGTTGAGCCGAAGTTGGTGACATACAACTCACCGGGCCCGAACTCATTCATGAGACAACGGAGAAAATCGTTAAGATCAAACGAAGATTGCAAGCTGCTAGAGACCGACAGAAGAGCTATGCCGACATAAGACGGAAACCTATGGAATTCCAGGTTGGAGATAGAGTAATGTTGAAAGTGTCTCCTTGGAAAGGAATGATACGCTTTGGAAAGCGTGGTAAATTAAACCCTAGATACATCGGACCATTTAGCATCCTAGAACGGATTGGACCAGTGGCATATAAGCTAGAGCTTCCAGAAGAACTTAGCCGAGTACACCCTACCTTCCACGTGTCTAACCTTAAGAAGTGTTTATCTGATGAATCTCTAGTCATCCCACTCAAAGAGATTCAACTTGATGATAAACTTGTCTTTACAGAAGAACCAGTAGAAATCATGGATCAGGAAGTCAAACAACTAAAACAAAATCGTATTCCCATAGTCAAGGTTCGATGGAACTTCAAGCGAGGACCGGAATACACTTGGGAACGCAAGGACCAAATTCGCGCCAAATACCCCCATCTATTTTCCTAGACACCCCTGACGACCATCTTAGACTAGAATTCCGGGACGAAATTCAGAATAAGGGGTAGGTACTGTAATCTCCCGTAAATTTTCCCTATGAATAGTAAAAGTTAATCAAAGACTAACATATCATTACGTTAATTAATAACGTTTTTACCAATAACAATTTTTTTTATACTAAATATGCTATGTTACTCGAAATCACTACGATACTTATAATTCCTTTTTCCTCGGAACGATGCTCACACATGTACCACTATAGTCTAAAAATCGCGAGAATATTAAACTTTTACCACATACGAACTTACGTAACGTATTTTAACAAAACGCGTTCGACAACGTCCGGACTCACATAAACGTCTCACTAAATAATTACTAAACCTATCACTAATCACAATTAATATTTTTACTAATCTTATTATACTTAACCGGACCCTTAATTTCACTCTAAGCCCAAAATGATTTTTGGCCTGTTACTATTCACGGCCCACACCATTACAGGCCCATTTTCTTTCTTTTTATTTTCGTAACACTCGACTAGACAAGCCAGAAACGAGTCTCGTACGCCCAAATCCTACACACGACACACACATATTTTTACACATACTCGTTCCTCCCCTAGCCAACTGTGAGTGTGTCGACTCTTAGCTTCCCACGTCAAGTTTAAATACGTTTTTACTAGGCAAAGTGTTTGTCCAAAAACGATTTCATAAAATTTCAACTAATCCAAAACTAAACCGTTTTGAACCACGCTTATTTCTATAAGGTCCTAAAACCATTTCTAACACAAACTAATGTCTAAATGTTATATTTGATCATTTGTCACCAAGTTATGCACGATTTGCAAATAGGTTACTAAATAAAAAGAGTAGTCGACATATGTTTTAAAACAAAGAGGTACCTCCTCTTTTCATGCACACACACTTGCATATTTTATGCACCTAGGCAAAGTACTACATGAATTTTTAAAACCAATTCGCAAGTACCATTCCATTTTACAATCCCAAAACCCACGTTTTTTTTGAAATTGGAGGTGTCGACATGCTAAGAAACAAAAACAATGCGGAGCATGTTACTCCTTACACTTTCATGACTTTTGAATACACGCAAGCATCCCATCTCATTAAACTTTAGTCACTAGGATACACAAGGATTCATATATATACTCCATGCATGCATGTTCTCGTTTTTCACTTTCATGCAAATCAAAACTCACCAAAAATACTAAGTCTTAGTCTAGTTCTTGGGTTGATGTACTTGGGTAGGATTTCAAGGAAAATCGTATAGGTTTAGGAGGAACAAATCATTGTTTGTGAACCTTGGTCGAGTCAACACTCACGCTACATACTCATACCACTCTCCCCTCGACTCTACGTCTCGTTTTACCCCATCATTTTGGTGTAGTAAGTCCTATACGACTCTTTTCAATAATTGTTTAAACGTACATTTGTATTATTTTTGTACACAACACAAACACTTGCACCTTATTACTCGTAAACTAAATAAACAACACATACGTATTATACCTTCGTCTCTATATTTCCCACCTTAACAATTAAGTAATATAAAGATTGGAACCTAAAAAGTTACGTACAAACTATTTTTGGATACCTTTCTAACGTATAAAAACAAGTCGTGTAAACTCTTAAATTTTTTCTAAGTCTTTTTACTTATAAAAACTCTTTCCATGCAAGCCTAAAACGAACGTATATCTTTAAATTCTACGTAACGAGCATACTATTTTATTTCACAAACTAATAGACCCCCTGACAAACTATCATTTTCATATAGAACATTTTTACGTCTTGACATTGTAAATGACACAAAGCAAATCGATTTGAAAACTAGTTTTGGAAACAAATAACTATCGATTGGGCCCTTAAAGCCCAATCAGCCGAAAATAAGCAAATCGTATAAGCTTTTTCAATAAGCTGTTGAGCAACGTTTTCATGGTCCTAAGATTAGCCCAAAACCCTCGTAGGCCCATTGGATTTAAAAAGCTTAACGGGCCCTAGTTATTTTCGTTAAAAGCCCATAATCTATAAAATAAGCTTTTCGACAAATAAGCAGTTATGAAAAGTCAAATAAGCTATTTTTAAACTAATTAAGAAATAAAAACACTAAGATTTGAAATTGGTGAATTTTGGACTAAATTTGCAAATTTTATAAATTTCGGGTTAAAAGTGTCAATTTTACAAAGTTGGGGTAAAAACTGTCATTTCACAAACTTGAGGATGAAAAACTGATTTTATAAACTTTTGGATGAAAAGTGTAAGAATTATAAAGTTTTGGACGTAAAACGTAAATATTTAACTTTGGACTAACGGTGTAACGCCAACGCCGTTAAGGTAAAAAATGTAAAATTTTGGAAAAGACAAGGGCCATATACTAAAATTAACATTTTTATTTTTACTTTCCATTTTTACGATTTCACATTACGACGTTACATTTTATTTCAAACTATTATTATTATTATTATTATTATTATTATTATTAAACTTTACATTATATATATATATATATATATATATATATATATATATATATATATATATATATATATATATATATATATATATAACTTAACTAAACTTACGATATATTATAAAACCACAAGTTTTACTGTCGTTAAATTAACAATTCACGTATTCAAAAACTACTCGCGATTAAACCATTAAGACTATCAAACACTAAAACTTGCCATATATTATCTAGGTCGTGTGTGAAGCCGTTCCCTTTTTGCAAACTGAATATCGATATTTTTACCACTATACCACTAAGGTGAGTTCATAGCCCACTTTTATAAAACTGTTTTCGTGGGGAGATACATGTTATAAAATCTAAACACAAGTATTTTCTTATGCTATGCCTGAAATTGTTATTGCTTAAGTCCCTTATTGCCAAAAGTCCCTCATATCATGAGCCTTAGTCACCCGTAGGGTGAACGTAAATAATTGTGGATGGATCTATTAGGGATTGACAATCCCCGTTTGGTAGTTCGAGAAAACTACCAAACGCACTTTATTTGAAATCTAATAGGTTACTGGCAAGAACCTATCCCGAGGGCCAATGTTACTATAATCCATCATTTATGATGAGATCTGTTAATCGGATGAGTGTCATGAGCTTAATGCAATAATAACTGATTTTTAACTTATAATTGTAATTCGATGCAATTATCACTATAGCTTGTGTTCAACTACTAAACTTAAACCTATGAATATCACTCAACTTTTGTTGACTTTTAGCATGTTTATCTCAGGAAATTAATGCGGAGGAGTTCAAGGCATGGAGAGGGTAACATGGGTGTTAAATAAAATGTTTTGTCATTTGCTTTTAAATAATCCATATCTTCTATGATATGTTAAAAACTAATGGAACAAATTGTACTTGAATATTTGCTTTTAATGAATGATAAACTTAACTTTAAAAACGTCTCTTTGAGTCGTTTTCTATGACGTTGACTTCGATCCTCTAAGTAATACCCCACAAAGTCTTTCGCTGCTCTAGTTGAAATTTAGGGGGTGTTACATGTTCCACTACCTTTGGAGGAGAGGAAGAAGAGGTAGTAGGAGCCGTGGGTCCATCATATGCAACACCGCTTCGGGTAGTGATCGCCTTAACATCGCCTCTCGGGTTAGCGATCGTATTGCTCGAAAGTTTTCCTGAGCCCGAGGGTTGATCATTTAAAGACTTCTTAATGTCTGCGATTTGAGTCATTATCACTTTGTTCATCTCCTCCTGAGATTTCATGAATTATTTCAACAACTCATCATTTGATGGGCCAGTTGAAACAATTGCTCGAGTTTAGCTAGGAGGAGCTTGATTAGGGAAATGCTGAGTAGTTGGAGTGATGGCTTGATTTTGATTGGGAAAATTCTAGACCCGGTTATTTTGATGGGAACCGTGGTTTTGAAAATTTCCCTGATGTTGGTTGCCATATCCATGAGAGTTGTTTCCCTGAAAGTTGTTTTGACCTTGGTTTCGATTATAGTTTCCTTGATTTTGGAAACTTTGGTTTTGGTTATGATGGAAACCTTGGTTTTGGTTTTGACTGACATTTCCCGGATTTTGGTAACCTTGGTTTGTTCGATTCTGAATCTGGTTCTCGTTACGGTTGTTTTGGACATTATTGTTCTGATTGAAACCGGGTGGTCCAAGGAAATTGTTAGAACGACAGCTTAGAAGATTGCGGTCCCCTTGCGGTTGGTAGCCATTACCTCCCGAATTATAGGAACCATGGTTGTCAGGATCCCGATCCTGATCTTAGGATCTTACGATTTTACGATACTGCAAAGCAAAAACGATCCCGATCTTACATAGGATCTTTGAAAGCTTAAGATCTTATAGGATCCCGATCTTGACCATAGGATCTTAAGATCTATTCCGATCCGATCCTACTTTTCTTAGATAACAAACTAAAAAAAATGCAAATTTCTAGATTATTTTTTGGAGAATTTAAAAACAACATGTTAATCTTATTAAACATTTCATAATCATAATTCAAGACAACATTTCGATGGAACATTCATATAATTTTGTGTTTATAATATATAATAATTTGTAAATTTATATATTATTACAAAAACTATTAAGAAAATAACATTATAGTAGGATCTTAAGATCCCGATCCGATCTTACGATCACGATCTTGCAAAGACGAAAACGATCCTGGGTAGGATCCCGATCTTGAAAACCTTGATAGGAACCTTGAACAGCGTATACGTTCTCTTGAGTCTAGCCACCGGTGGCTGGACACTCGAAGTAGGGATGTGGACCTCCAAAAGTTCCACAACTTTGATTAACAGCTTTGGCTTGTTGATTTTGAACTTGTTGATTTTGCATAGTTTGGTTCATTCTCAACACAGCCGTAGAGATATCATCCATCTTTTTATTGAAGGCCGCTATTTCAGAGGATGAGGATGCTGGAGTGATAGAATTACATGACGCATCCCTCTCGGCTGAGGAATCCCAAAAGTTATGGTGGGCAGTCATGTTCTCAATGAGGTCGTATCACTCTTCGGGACGCCATTTCATAAAGGTCCCTCCAGCAGTAGCATTGAGGATATCTCGGTGTCTCAAGGTCAAACCATTATAGAAGGTATCTATAATGGTGACTTGCAACATATTGTGGTTAGGACACCGATCAATCGCAAGCTTATAACGTTCCCAAGCTTCGAATAAAGATTCGTTTGGAAGCTGACGAAAGTTGCTAATGTCATTACGCAACTTGGTAACCATGGATGGTGGAAAGTATTTGGCTAAAAATTTAGTGACCATCTCATCGAAAGTGTGAATCGAATTTTTGGGAAGTCGATCAAACCATGCAGTGGCATGATGAGTTAGAGAATAGGGGAAGAGGTATAGACGAAGGGCATCATCGGTGACACCGTTTTGCTTCATGCTTTGGGTGACGGTAAGATATTTATCAAGATGCTTGTTTGCATCGTCACCAGGTAAACCGTGGAATTGGCATGAATTTTGGACTTGTTGTATCATATGATGCTTAAGTCCAAAATCAGTGGCCGCAATGTCAAGGGGGACAATGGGCCCTCCCCTTCCTTGCATCGTGGGTTGACACAACTCCTCCATCGTTCGGAGATCAGGAGTTGCATCATCCTTGGGTGGTTCTTGGTTGTCGTTTCCATCCATTTTCGGAACTGGATCCTCAACAATACGTAACTCAGTTATGTTTCTTAGTTGACGAATTCGTTTCGATTGTGAACGAGTGCGCATGCACTAACACAAAATTTCAATAAAACAAGATCGAGGCAAATCAACAGTGAACTTAAACCAATAACCGCAAGTAAATGGCTTCTTTAGAAAAGGTACACCACTCACAAGGGTACAATGGCAAGTTTTTATCTTTTGTTTGAGAACTTATTAATGTCCACACCCCCAGTTGGTAGGTGTTCTGTCTTGGTTTGCGACGGTTTGCTTTTATGTATTATTATTATTCACAAGAAAAGACGGATGTTTTTGGGTTTTTGTGTACATGTGAAAAAACTTTTGGAATTATTTTTTTGGTATCGTTTCGTTTACCAAAATCGTATCTATTTAAGAATCACCTTAAAAGAAACACGATATAGAAAACGTTACGATCTGTTTTGTTGTTTTTAATTTTTTTGGTGTTTTAACACTTTAGGAAAAGTTTTAATGACTTTTTTTTTGTATTTTGATTTGAAATTTACAAAAGTGATGGTATTTTTACAGTGATGATGGTGAAATAACACTAATCTCAAAAGACGCTGCAGAAACGCGCTCACCTCCCCGGCAGCGGCACCAAAATTTGATTGGCTCAAAAGCAGTCAACTAAAGTCAACCACAGGTGTGTTCAATATAGTCAAACTACCTAGACCAATGCTTCCGGGCAATATAGGGTATCACCAGGTCGTTATGTCCCGACGAGGTGTGAATTGTGCTTTAGCGTGCTTGTGATCGGGTTATTTTTCACAGGAAAGGGTTGTGATGAGAATTATTTGAGAATTATGAAATGGAATAGCTTAGGAAAGCTATATGATTGATTACGTGAATTAAGATTGAGAGGAAATGAGCTAAAACCTAAAAACGTACGTTTTAATTATAAACGTATACTGACGTACGTGATAAAAAGTAAAACTAATTAACTAAAAAGGCTACGGGTGTGAAATTAATGTTTCTACAATCCTAATAAATAAAGAAAATTTTTAGAAAAAGAAATTTTTTTTTACACTATTTAATTATTTATTATTAATTAATTACTAATTACTTATTAATTAACTAATTATATTGATTTAAATTATTAAAAATACTAAAAAGACTTAGATAATTAAGAAATTTTTTATAAATCTAATTAACCATCACAGGAATCTAAAAAATTATAAAAAGCTGGTTTTATCTATTTTTAAACTAATTTACTAATTATTATTCTAATTACTAATTAAACCAATTAAATTCTAAAAATAGAAAATGAACAGTAGAAATTCTAGAAAAATTCTTAAAAATGTTTTAACTTATATAAAAGCTAGGAAAATTATAAAAACTAGGTATTACTTAATGAAATCTAATTTTACTATTTAATATTTTAATATTGATTAATAATTAATAAATCTAGTATTAAATCTAATAATTACAAAATGACAAGATAAAATTCTGGAAAAATTTCTAAAAATACTTCAATATAAAAGAAAATTAATAAAAATATAAAAATGCAAAGATGCTTATAAATAAGCTGAAAAGAAAATTAAAAAGTTAAATTAAATTAAATAGAAACTATCACTTATAATTAAATTGGTTTTTTTTTCTGTTTTTCTTTTTATAAAACTATTTAAATACTTAAAATATGAAACTTTTGTAAAAACAACTTACTTGGAACTCAAAAATAAGCACTATAAGTGCTTATAAGCTTGACAGTTTGACTTTCTTTGATCAAGCTAGGAAATAAGCTTGAATGAGCTTATGTGGGGTCTACAAGTGTGGATTCTGATTCAAATAAGTTGTTTGGACATGATTAAGTAAGAATCTAACAAATAAGCTCACAGGATAAGCCAATGAACCACAATAAGCAATTTTACTTTCTTACTTGTACACTGAAACTGGGACAGAGTTTAGTATGATTTCAGGTAGGTCCCAGGGAGCTTAAGCTCAAAAGCTTGCTCAAAATTAGAAGATGGCCAGGGGGTTGAAAGAACCCAAATGGGGCCTGTGGCACCAACTGAGGTGGTCAGGAGCAACCACCAAAGTGGTGGTGGTGGCTGCAGTTATCTGTGCACAGGGGATGTTGATATAAATAAATGACTTAAAACGTTATTCATATCTTTCGATATCTCTATGTTTTGATAATCACAAAACGAAAACTCATCAAACAAAAGATCATGACGTAAACAACTATTTAGTAGGAAATAATCACTTTTACCATCTAATCACTTAAGGTATGAATAAACAAAGTGTCTAATGCATTATAAGATCAAATGGGTATTTAATTAATTATTACAAAGTTTATTTTAATATATAAACTTATTATATATTTCTGAAAAACACTTTTGGTAATAAAGAAAAATGTTTTAATCACACTAAATATATGAATTAAAAATTTTAACCAAAATCAATTAGTTTTTCACCAAATAAACTTTCCCCACTAAAAGACAGAATTTCTGGCCGTTACAGCTGGGCGGCCCCCTTAATTATAAGGTGCGGTCCCCTTAATTTTAAGGGGACCGGCACGCTCCAGTTGTCAGAAATCTTTGCCTATAAATACCATCTTAAATCTGGAATTTTTCCACACCTTTTTGCACTAAAAACTTTCTGATTTAAACCTCCATTTCTTCTTAAAAATCCTTTGATCATATAACTCATAAGCCTTTGTTTCCAAGTGATCCAAAGCCTCGTCCACTCAAGTGCAAAGAGAAGAATACTTCTATTTATCAAGACTAGAAGTATTACAACTTAGTATCATCTTGCTATCTAAGTTGTTTGACATTTCATCTGGTACATCATTCATTCTTTGGTGAATATAGTGTATACATTGGTTAGCTAGATTTAGATATAGGATCTAGATTTATTGAAGGTGTGAAGTGGTACTAGTAGTGAAGAAGTAGAGGTGCATAGGATTAGTGGTAGAAGAAATAAGAAGTGGTAGTATATTGAAGTAGAGATTAGTTGTAAAGACAAAGAAGTTGAAGCCTTGAAATTGAGAAGACCTTGAAGCCTAGAAGTTGTGAAGAAGTATATATCTTGGAGTAGTGGATAGAACTAAGTAGTGAAGGTGTGAAGAAACAAGTGGCGTGAAGAAGAAGAGTTAGGAAGAAGAAAGGTGTGAAGTAGAAAGGTGTGAAGAATAATTGGTGTGAAGTAGATTGGTGTGAAAAAGTTGTGTAGAAGTTGTGATTAAGTTGTGACAAAGTTGTGGTGTGTACATTGGTGTGTAAGGTTTTCTCCGCCATAAGGGAGGTTATTGACCTAGTGAAGAAAACACTCGAGTCGGTGCTCGGGGAGTGGAGTAGGGAAAGGAAGGTGTCCTTGTAGCCGAACCACTATAAATCCTTTGTCTCTCGGTTTGATCTTTCCATCTCTCACTCTTTGTTTATTTACTTGCTAGCATTTCATACATAGTTATAATTGCTTGTGTTGTGCATATATTGATTTTACATAAAGATCAAACTTAGCTTCATTCACAACATTAATTTTATACAAACAAACCAAGTAAATAAACTCCTATTAAATCACATATACATATATATGTTTATATGTGATATATGAAATTATAAACTTTCACTCAACATTATATATATAAGTAATGTTTATATGAAAACCGTAAATAAACTAGTATCTATAATTTTGTATCAAGAGTTTTAAAATTTACATCTATTCTTTAGAAGCAAACTTTTAAAAAACAAATAAAACGAAAAAGACATAAAACTATTCAACCCCCCCCCCCCCCTTCTAGTTTTCCACAATTGGTATCAGAGCCACGTCTAGCAAGATTTTTAAAATATATTATATTTTAAAACTTGTAACGATCTATGAAATTTGAAAAATATCTAGAAAGGGAATTTACGCAAAAACCACCATTATTTGAAAATGATCATTTTCTTGAATGAAAAAATAAATTTAAAAATTATGTGAAATCAATAGATCTTGATCTTTGGCATATCATTTCAATTGGTGATCTTCAACCAACCAAAATGGATTTCGAAAATCAATATAAAAATCTTCAAACAAAGATTGATAAAAATACTAATGCTAAATTAGTTATTTTCAAAACTCTACCAAGAGTTGAATATGAAAAAGTATTATTTTGTTAAACGGTAAATGATATTTGGAAATGTCTTTTAAAATTTCACCAAGAGAAATGTAAAACCAAAGATGATAAACTTGATGTTGCACAAGAATTAGTTACTCTAGAAATTTTGATAGATAAATATTTAGTTGAAACAAATACATGTACTACTAGTTCAAATGTGATAATTGAAGGTATCAATAACGAAGAATACATGAGCCAAATCCGAAGAAAGAGTATAAATACATCATGGTGCAACAAAGACGAAGAAGATGATGAAAATATGGCTTGCGAGAATATTCAAACAAATGTGAATACAAGTATTGATGGCAAGGATTACATACTTCAAGATCCTAGCAAATCTACAAATAAAACTTGGAGCGACATGAAGGATGAAATTGATCATTGTATAGAATGTGATGATTGTACAACGACTAATAAGGTACGATCTGAAACCGAACATTTTTGCTATGATCAATTTATATTAGAATTTTCAAAATTGGAAAACAACTTCAAACATCTTTGCAACATTGACTAAAAAATTATTTTTAAAAATGGATCTTCAATTTCCGTTGAAAATAACTTTGAAAAAGAAATAATTTTAGAAGATAAAATTTCTAGACTTGAAAGTAATATTGAAATTTATCTTGAATGTAAAAAATGTCAAGACTACAAACATGAAATTAAAATGGAAAATGAAAAGACAAAAATATTAGCTAAATTTGAAAATAGTTCTAAATCTTTAAAATATCTACTTAACATTCAAAAGTCATTTCATGATAAAACCGGTTTAGGATTTACTGCAAAAGATTCTTTAACAAATATATCAAAACAAATAAAATTTGTTAAACCTAGTGGAGAAATTTAGAACTAATATTATTTACATCCATTATTTATTACTCTAGTCAAGAAAGTCATTGTTTGTTAGTTAAAACAAACTATTGATGAATTCTTGTACTTCTCGACGACATCCTCATCATGTGCATTTAAATGCAATGGATGTTCTCAACTAACCATTTTGGACCCATGAGAATCTGGGTACCAAGCTCTTTTTCATGTTTAGGTAGTTAACGAATGAAGAGACTATTAATTCTTGGATCGCTCACTTTGCTCTCTTACATTTAATGACTATTGGTTCCTATTACTCTGCTTCACACGATTTACTTATGACGTTGTTGCGGCCATTTACTGTTTCGGCGTTGTGCTCTTCACTTTTGGAGTATTGGTTTTATCATGTGTTCGTTACTACCTCATGATGAAGCATTCAAGCGCAATTATTTTTGATCTACACGACTTATGATAATTGTTGTGATCAATTAAGTATTTCAGATCAAGCCTCCTTGAATTTTATTGCGTTGGAACTTTATCTTGCTATTTCGACATGCTTCGGGATAGCCTTTAAGGTTTCTTCTTACATGCTCACTCTTAAGGATAAGCTGGACCTGAGGTAAGTTTTCTTTTCAAAAACTTGTCAATATCACATTATACTAAAGTATGCTCTAATTAGTATATTAATATGATTGAATTTATAGGTTGCCATGTTCATAGATCATTAATACTTATATATGTATACATGAAATTAGGCTAGCTAACCCTCTTGATTTTCAGTCTATTACCATTATTCTTATTCATCATTTATATTGAAAATAATCTATGATCAATAGTAGAATACTTACTATTTGGACTAAATGACTATTCTAGTTGCATTAATAGATATGTTATAATTAAGACTTGGTAGCATTCAATACTATGATAAGTTTAGTGTGTGTATATATATATATATATATATATATATATATATATATATATATATATATATATATATATATATATATATATATATATATATATATATATATACATGTGTTAATCTGGTATCTATAGATGATTTACTTTATCCCTCTCAATCATATTACATTTAGATCATTAGAATTTACCTTCACCCATCCATGTCTTTAGTTGCATCTAAAGATGATTATATGTGACAATGGGCTCAACTGATTTTCTTGAATATGATAAGTTTTTATTTCAAATCCTTCACTTGTGATTTCTTGTTATCAAAAATAAAACATCATGTTTAAAACCTTTCGCTTGAAAAATTATCTATCTCATCTTTCAAACCTCTTTCTTTGAAAAATTAAAACATCATGTTTTCTTTCAAAAATCTATCTCATCTTTCTTCAAATAACATATTTGACTGCATGCTAGCATAACTTTATTTTAATCAAAATCAAGATTGAAAAATTTTCTTATCCAATTTGTGAACATGTTATGAAGCAAAATTCAATCTATTTTTTACACACTTGAATCCATTTCAAAGCATTGTTGAATAAAACTAAAAACGTTTTATTAAAAATATATTTGTTTATCTCATATGTGTCATACACTTCTATGGAAATGACATTCACAATTTAATCAAATCATTTCATGAGAATCATGGTTTGCCCATATGGATCTTGTTTGTAACAAGTCTTGAAGTCCATACAATCATATCTTCCCATTTGTTACTTGTAAGCACTCATCAACATGTTTGTACTAGCCTACATATTATCATTTTCATATAGTTGCTTATTTGACTAGTATGTTTTATTGCTTCCTTGGTTGTTTTAACTTAATTGGTCAATGAGTAGATTGCATGTATATTAGAAATTACTTGCCTACTTTATTCATTCTTGTTACATTCTCTAAATTTATGAATAGTATAACCTATATTGCCTCAAAGAGTTGAACTTACTTGAATCCAAACCCAAAAACACAACCTTTCTGAAAATTTTCTGTCAAAAACCCAATTCTGGCATTCTGGAATTCACCAGATGGGCGGCCCCCTTAATTATATAAGGCGGCCCCCTTAATTTTAAGGGGAACGGATCCTAATTAAGGGGACCGGCCATCTGATGGTCGGGGTTACTGTTTTCTTTATCACTTTTTGACCCATTTCACCCTATACTTCCCAAAATTCACAAACATATTTTGTCCCATACTATCCCTCAAAATTTACCTTCCTAAACCACATTTCTCATACACTATAAATACCTTCTTCCCATCATTAATGCCATCACATCCAAACATGTCATCTCCCAACAACCAAAAACCCAAGATTTCAAGAACCGCAAGGATCTCCGTCAAACCTGTTTGGAGGAGGAAACTTGATTCTTGTCATAACTCAAGTGATGTTGTTCCAAGTCAACCAACAACTAAACCTCAAACCCACACTAATGACTCATCTCACAACCTATCATCCACTCATGCCCTCATTAATGCTTCTTCTTATGATGAGCATGCTCAATCCCTAAACAACAATCCCAATCTCTCAATCAATACTTCACATGTTGCTCATTCAACAAAAACACCATCCACTCATGAAGAACCTCTTCCACCCATATCATGTTTTCATGACTATCCAAGCTCAACCATGTCTCCACCACCACGAGTACCACCACTACATCCTACAACTTCACATGCCATTCCTATGTTGCATTTTCAAACCTTCACCCAAGACAACTATCATGCTCCACCACCATCACCTTCATCCGAACACTTGAAGTTCGTTGAGGAGCTAAAAGAGGCTCATGAGCTTAGTGGTCTTTTAGCATTACATCTTGCTCAACGCAATTTAGATCCACCTTAATCAAGCTCACCATCATCACCACACAACATTAACCAAATTGAGAAGCATGTTAACAATTGCCCTTGTTGCATCTTCCTCTAACAACAAACCATTGCATTGAATGAGCACTTTACTTGGATTGAGTATCTTCTTACTAGATCTCAACAAACACCATCACTTGAACAACATCAAAACCCTCAACCAACAAACCCAACTTCAAATCCACCACCTCCAAGCTCCACATCTCCAAACTCACCAACATCCATGCAACCAAAAGTTTACCTCCATTAAGCCACCAACATGATCCCCATTCACCATTCTCACCCAAGAATTTTATATGCTTATGTTTCTTATTTTCAAAGAAAACACCTCAACCATTTTGGGATGCAAGAAAGTTTGATGACACTCTTTGTTGGCACAATAGGATATTATACTTAGTTTAGAATTCTATCATTATGGCTTATGTAACAATGATTATGTGGTTGACATAATCATTGTAAATTAATGAATGCTTTTATATGTGTTTAAAATTCTTCTTTGCCATGCTTGTTATTTGTGATTTGTACATTATATAGTTTTGCTTGTGCTTCTAATATTTTTCTTGCAAGAATTCCATAGCTCGAACCCTTGGTGCCCTCAAACGAGGGGGAGCATACATCAAGGGGGAGCTTTCACCTTATCGGCTTAAACCTTTTTGATTCTACAAAAAGGGGGAGAAGTGAATATAAACTTACTAAATACTTGTCTAAAAATTATTTTTTGGATTTAATGAGTTTAGGTTTTGTAATCATCAAAAAATGGGGAGATTGTTGATATAAAATGTTATTCACATCTTTCGATATCTCTATGTTTTGATAATCAAAAAACGAAAACCCATCAAACCAAAGATCATGACGTAAACAAGTATTTAGTAGTAAATAATCACTTTTACCATCTAATCACTTAAGGTATGAATAAACAAAGTGTCTAATGCATTATAAGATCAAAGGGGTATTTAATTAATTATTACAAAGTTTATTTTAATATATAAACTTATTATATATTTTTGAAAAACACTTTTGGTAATAAAGAAAAATGTTTTAATCACACTAAATATATGAATTCAAATTTTTAACTAAAATCAGTTAGTTTTTCACCAAATAAACTTTCCCCACTAAAAGACAGAATTTCTGGCCGTTACAGCTGGGCGGCCACCTTAATTATAAGGGGCGGTCCCCTTAATTTTAAGGGGACCGGCCATGATTTAAGGGGACCGGCACGCTCCAGTTGTCAGAAATCTTTGCCTATAAATACCACCTTAAATCTGAAATTTTTCCCCACCTTTTTGCAGTAAAAACTTTCTGATTCAAACCTCCATTTCTATCTTAAAAATCCTTTGATCATATAACTCATAAGCCTTTGTTTCCAAGTGATCCAAAGCCTCATCCACTCAAGTGCAAAGAGAAGAATACTTCTATTTATCAAGACTAGAAGTATTACAACTTAGTATCATTTTGCTATCTAAGTTGTTTGATCATTTCATCTTGTACATCATTCATTCTTTGGTGAATATAGTGTATACATTGGTTAGCTAGATTTAGATATAGGATCTAGATTTATTGAAGGTGTGAAGTGGTACTAGTAGTGAAGAAGTAGAGGTGCATAGGATTAGTGGTAGAAGAAATAAGAAGTGGTAGTATATTGAAGTAGAGATTAGTTGTGAAGACAAAGAAGTTGAAGCCTTGAAATTGAGAAGACCTTAAAGCCTAGAAGTTGTGAAGAAGTATATATCTTGGTGTAGTGGATAGAACTAAGTAGTGAAGGTGTGAAGAAACAAGTGGCGTGAAGAAGAAGAGTTAGGAAGAAGAAAGGTGTGAAGTAGAAAGGTGTGAAGAATAATTGGTGTGAAGTATATTGGTGTGAAAAAGTTGTGTAGAAGTTGTGATTAAGTTGTGACGAAGTTGTGGTGTGTACATTGGTGTGTAAGGTTTTCTCTGCCATAAGGGAGGTTATTGACCTAGTTAAGAAAACTCTCGAGTTCAGTGCTCGGGGAGTGGAGTAGGGCAAGGAAGGTGTCCTTGTAGCCGAACCACTATAAATCCTTTGTCTCTCGGTTTGATCTTTCCATCTCTCACTCTTTGTTTATTTACTTGCTAGCATTTCATACATAGTTATAATTGCTTGTGTTGTGCATATATTGATTTCACATAAAGATAAAACTTAGCTTCATTCACAACATTAATTTTATACAAACAAACCAAGTAGATAAACTCATATTAAATCACATATACATATATATGTTTATATGTGATATATGAAATTATAAACTTTCACTCAACATTATATATATAAGTAGTGTTTATACGAAAACCGTAAATAAACTAGTATCTATATTTTTGCATCAAAGAGTTTTGAAATTTACGTCTATTCTTTAGAAACAAACTTTTATAAAACAAAAAAGACGTAAAACTATTCAACCCCCCCCCCTTCTAGTTTTCCACAAGGGAGGTCCTTCCCCTGCAACTGTGTTTGAGAGTCTGTGGGGCCAATAGAAAAATTCACAAAAATTGTAAGGGCTGTGGGATTCTAAAGTTCAGCTGGGAGACAATGATTCCTGAAAAGCTCAAATCCTAAAACACTACACAAAATTCCCAATAATTCTTGCAAAAAATGGAATTTCCCTAATGAGCAATTTTGACTTTTTTGATTTTATGAGCTAAATTGACTTTATTGAATTTTGATTGATCCACACTGACTATAAAAGCTATGAAAAGCTTAAATAAGGCCAAATTAGACTAAGACATAGGCTTATGCATTGATATGGTGGTTTGTGGGTCTCAACACCACAACAGAAGATAGTTATGGGGCCTTAGTGATGACTTTGACTTTCCTATCAAAGGGGACTTGGTTTAATGGCCTAACTAACCTATCATAACATAATGTAACATATCTAAGTAGTGAACAACAGCAAAAACAAACTCCTTAGTGGAGCTAACCACTGATCCAAACACCCCCTTAAATGGACTGTTTTGAGCTTTTCAAAATAGATGGGTGACTTAGACCATATCACTGATTCCTAAGGGTTCTAATAAGATGCAATGAACTTATTTAAACAAATAAACAACAGCAAAAACATCTAATACTCATTCTTCAACTTTATGCTAATTTGACAATGCTTTATATAAAACTGAGTCACCAAAAGGTTTCACCAACAAGCTTGTAACATAAAGCAATAATTCATATTAAGGACAACAAATAAGCATAAAATCAGCTAAATAAGCAGTATCTAAGTACATCTACAGTAAAATCAAAAAAAAAAAAAAACTTATAAATGGGTTTACAAGCAGTCCAAGCTGAGAGCAATGAAACCAAGGCTCAAATCACACACCTAAGCTTCCCATGAAGCTCTAAAACCATGCTTCTATAGCCACTTCTGCTACTACTCCTACCATTCCCTTTTTGTGATTTTTTCTTTATTTTTTATATATATATTTTTTTATTTCTATATTTTTATTTTTGAGAATCTTCTTATGAAACTGAATATAAAATTGTTACAGAAGCTGATAAAGCTTACAACTGAGCTTATACTTAACTTATTTCCAATAATTGGCTTTTTAAAAAGGAACTCTTCAAATGATTATACAAACTGAAATGTGAAAACAGGAGATTAAAACTGAAAAACTTTCATTTCTTAATAAAAGAGGTTACAGCATAAGTAAATTACAACATAATTTTTGCTAATACTAGTCTAGGATGCCTTAAAGGCTTACACGGATTACATATATATACTAATTCACCTCTTCTCTCTCCCTTTTGTTCTTTTTCTCTGAATTATTGGTATTTCTGACTTCCTTGCATTCTCCTGAACAAATCCCACCCATTGGATTGGATGGGAATGATCTTGACCTTCAATTGGATTTTTGGCACCTTTTTTTTCTCTTTTGTCAAGAAAGGATTGAGTGAGGGCAAAAGTGAAGCAATTAAAGCTTCTTGGAACTTTGTGGGAGTTGGCGAAGACATGGAATGGGTTGCTAAGGTGGAGGAGGGGGGAGGTTGAGTGGTGACAGAAGAAGCAGGTGATAGTTATCAAAAGCGCGCCTAGGGCGCACCTAGGCACGCCTTGGAGCAAGGCTTTAGCCTTTGGGATTTTTTCAGATCGAGGCTCACGACATGCATGAATCCTACAAAAAGCGCGCGCCTTGGGGCTTTTTGTGCCTTTGCGCCTTGGGGCTTTTTGCGCGTAGGAGATGTAACAGTTTTTTTTTCTTTAATATTAAGATAAGATACATGGGCCTTTTAAGTCATAGGGTGAGTATTTGTATGATTTGTAAATTTGAATTAATTTTATGTTTATTGATTGAAATTTTCTTTAAGAAGTTACTTTGTTTCATTAAGTATTTTCTTTACGACATATTATCATGAAAATATGGCATTGTGCCTTGAATATTAATATGTTGCTTACTTGATACTTTGGGTTAAATTGTGAGCTTTGTTAGATGTAAGCTACAAGTGTAGGACACAAGCATATTTAGTCTAATATGGATTTTAATCTCTATATAGGTCATCGAACCAAAGAGTTGATCCGCTTTAGAAGTGACAACTAATCCATTTTAATATTTATAATGGCAATATGTGTCATGCAATAAGTATTTTAATGTTATTTTGTGTTATTTAAGCTACATAAATGGTCATATATGTTATAAAAAACTTAATATTTTTAGTGCGCCTCGCATTCATGAATCCCGCGCCTTGGAATGCGCCTCGACTCGAGGCTCTTTGCCCCCCTTTGCGCCTTAGTGCGCGTTGAGCCTTTCAGAACAATGTGAGCAAGTTGTGTGGTGAAGGAGGGAAAGGTCAAACTTTGACCCTGGGGTTATTTTCAGAACGGTTGGGAGTATATTAGTGTGTGGTGTGGGCCTGGGTGATTGGAGATGGGCCAGAGATAGGAATTGGGCTTGGGTTGGTTTTGGTATTGGATTTGGTTTAGGTAAATAATAAAAAGGGTCCGTTTGGTTTAGGTGGTATTATTTCACAAGGACCATTTTTGTAATTAGACCAAAGATGAGGGACTGAAGTTGTAAATCTCCCAAAGTCTTACCAAGGACCAATATTGCCAAGCTTACTATTCCAAGGATCAAATTTCTTTTTTTTTCCATTTTTCAAAATTTGCAGGGACCATTTTTGCCAGATTTGAAATTTTGAGGGATCAAACATGTAATTTTTGAAACTTAAGACCCAAGTATTCTATTTTGTGATATTTGACTTTCAAAAGGCTTGGGTTGACTTTTCTTTCAAAATAAATGCATAGGGACTATTTTTGACAAGTTTTGAAACTTGGGGGACTGAAACTACCAATATTGCAAACTTTGATCATTTTTCATTTGTTTTTGCTCATTTTGCATATAAGACACATAAAACACAATCCCTGGGATAATTTTAGTATTTTGATGACTTTTTGATTGTTTTTGTATGTTTTGCAGTTCAGACTTGATAAAAAATGATGAGTGTTTAAGCACTCATCACATAACATTCATAACACTATTTTTTTGAAACCCACCATTTTATTTTATCGACCCAATCAAAACCAACTTTCCCTTACCTAGTAATACTAATACTACAACCACACGTTCTATGGCTAGTGGAAGTGGAGTGGACAAGAATAAGGAAAGTCAACCGGTTAATTTAAACCCTTATGCTAAACCAACGGGTACTAAATGTTTTAGGTGTGGTGAACTGGAACATAGGTCAAACGTATGTCCTAAACGAGCTACTCTTTATCCGGTGGAGAGTGGGAATAATGGAGTGTTTGGTGATGACCCGTTTCAAGAAGAAGATGACTTGAAGTACATCTAGCCTTTGGATGGAAAGGTTGAACAAGTCACGTATGTCATCCAACGGACTTTTTGTTCACCTAAGCTTAGTGATTCTTAGCAACGTAATAAAAATTTTCAAACTAAATGCTTGGTTAAGGAGAAGATTTGTTATTTATCATTGATGGATGGAATTACGATAATTTGGTATCTAACTCTAAGGCTTTAGTTAAAGCTTTTAAGCTACCAACCAAGCCTCACCCAAATCCATATCAAATTGGGAGGATTAAGAAAGGACCGGTGATTAAGGTGACCAAGATTTGTAAGATTCCTCTTGCTATCAGGAAACATTACAATGAGTTGGTTACTTTTGATGTGGTTGATATGGAGGCATGTCATGTCTTGCTAGGACGACCATGGCAACATGACATGGATGCTACGCACCAAGGTAAATCAAATTTGTACTTGTTTAAATGGAATGGAAAAACTATTGCTATTTTACCTTTAGGTGTTACTTCTCCCAAGAAGAAATTGGATCAAGACTTTGTTGATATTGGTTTCATCACTAAAGGAGTTTCAAGCCGAAAGGAAGGAAATGAGAGTTTCATATGATTTGGTTGTTAAAGGAGTTGAAGATGGTATGGAGAATGCAATTCCGGAAGTAATTAAGCATGTGCTTGAAGAATTTAGTAAGGTTGTTGCGGATGATACACCGGATTCTTTACCATCTTTGAGGAATATTCAATACTAAATTGACTTAATTCGCGGAGCAAGTTTTCCTAATCATCCTCGCTATAGGATGAGCCCTAAGGAGTTGGATATCTTGCATGAGAAAGTAGAAGAATACATACTATGACTGTGCATTGAATGACCACCCCGAAATTAACACCTAGATTAGAGAGAGAGAGCATGAGTGTTTGTTCCCATTTCGTGGGGTGTTCGACTTTGATAAATTCTAGCATAGGAAGTTTTTAAATTCATATTTTCCAATGTCTTGGGATATATCTTTTTAAAAATGATGCTAATAAGGTCTACTTGAGGGCAAGTAGAGTTCAAGTGGAGAGATATTTGATAACATCAAATAGTTATGATATTTTAGTGTTAATTTCCCCTATTATGCTCATCATTTATATCGATTTATTAGAATATATACTCTTATTTGTTTATATTTCATTTTCAAGATAAAAATGAGCATTGGAATGAAGAGACGCAAATTTGGACAATTATTAATGAAATAAGTTGAAGTATGCTGATTTAACACTAGCTACGGCGTAGATCATCTCTCAACCTACGCCGTAACATCCTTTTACACTGAAGACTGAAGTCAATGCTAACCAAGAACTACGATGTAACCAACTTATGGGATACGACGTAGATGTGAGTACGAGACTTTAACGGGCGTAATGCACTTTGAGGTTACGTCTTAGATCTTCCTTCAACACTTAGAAGAATTTCGTGATCTAAGATGGAGTTACGGCGTAACCACTCATAAGGTTATGCTGTAGAATGGTGTACGAGAGTTCTACGACCATAAGAGATCATTAGGCTACGATGTAGTGTCAAGATTCAAAGACTACGGTGTAGTTAACCATAGGGGTTACGCCGTAGCAAAGTCGACACTATAAATACCAGACCTAATTCAGCATTTAAAATAACCCTTCTCATACACAGAAACAAGAGGATGAATCAGGGATCAAGGAGGACAAAGTTCTGCAAGCATACAAGTTAATTCTAAGGGAGAATTCACGCATTCAACTCATAAGTTTACCATTTCCATATTACATTCTTATATTCAATTCATATTTTCCATTACAATGTTGAACATCAATTTTACTGCATATTTTAATATGAGTAACTAAATACGTTTTGTGTTAGCCTTGTTATGAAATTGTTATTGTTATGATTTAGTTTTCTCGTATCTCTATCATTTTATTTGTATACTTTCTTAGCATATTTTGGGACATCCTTGTTTTGGTTGCATGGAAGTTTGGTAGTACCTATGAAGCTAGGAGAATTGACCATAGGACCCATAGTGAATAAGGTTTTGTTTAGTGATAAGAATTGACTATAGGACTATCACTACTCGTGTGGAAATTTCAACGAATGACCACTTACCAAACAAAATTTCTTAAGGAATTAAGGGGGATCTAAGTTCCGAAAGGCCGAAACCCACTAAATAAGTCTAAGTAAGTAGAGGCGCTTAGTGACTCTTCCATCTTGTATGACCAACGAACTCTTGTAATCTTTAGGTTACGGAATAGGGCAAGGTGGAAGATAGGATTAGACGATTTGACAATCTGAGTCTAGTCGACTTTAATCCCCAGATGGTTACTATTAGCAACGTATTTTTGGTTTTGAATCAATCAAGGGGTTGTATGCAAGTGATGAAGATTTTTGTGACATTTGGGAGGAAATTGAAACCAAAAAACGTCAACATGAGTTTCTTTTACTTGATGGTTATTTATTTAAGGGGAATCGTTTATACATTCGTAAGACGTCACTTACGAGTCAATTAATCAAAGAGGTGTATGCGGGTTGACTGAGTGCTCATTTAGGTCGTGATAAGACTATTGTTAGCATGGAGAGCCGATTTTATTAGCCTCAATTGAAGAGTGATATTGGGTGTTTCATAAGAAAGTGTGTTATGTGTCAAGAAGGCAAGGGTAAAGCACAAAATACGAGCCTTTACATGTCATTGCTCGTACGAGAGTCTTTGGGTTGATACATATATGGATTTTGTGCTTGAACTTCCTCATACCCAACGAGGAGTCAGTTCCGTGTTTGTTGTTGTTCAAAGATTTTCCAAGATGGTGCATTTCATTCCTTGTAAGAAGACTTCGAATGCATTTAAAGAGGTGGTTCGTTTGCACGGAGTTCCAAAGTAGATTATTTCGGATCGTGTTAGGAATACAATTATTCCTATAGAAGACTCGGTCACCTAATTGATGTAATAGCATTTAAGTTAGCTCGTAGTTAGTTAGTTTAGTTATTAGTTAGAATTAGTTTAAGTAACATCGTGGAAGAAGGACGTGTCTTTACCCACTGTATGCCTGATCCACAGCCCGGGTGTGGGCGTTTTTATCTTTTTTGTAGGAAACTATATATACCCCTCTCCACATATGGAGAGGGTTGGTGCTTTCACTTCTCTTAATCTAATATTACATTTTCTCTCATCTCTTTCTCTCTCTAGAAACACCCAACTCACTTTCTCTCTCTAAACTCTCTTCTTATTCATCTTTCTTGAATCAATCCAACCATTAAACCATACATGTTACAATTATGAATATATTACAATTGGTATCAAGAGCCAAGGTTTCATCCTAGGATTGTTGGTGCTCAAATTTGTGGCTTGGCTTAGTGGTTCATTTTTTTGGTTCGAAATGTATTTCAAGAAATCACCTCGAATTGATTTTTGTTTGTGGTGTTGTTGATGATTTGGTGGTATTGTTATGTTTTGAGGTGTTAGTAATACTTAATTTTTCACTTGGGTAGGTTGAATTAGTTGTTAGGTTGATGTTTGATGTGATTTATTGCAAGTTTCTTGGTTGAGATTAGCTTGTTTCTTGGTTGAGATTAACTCAAAAGCGGGAAAAAGACAAACTGGCAAGATAGTGACTTTCTAGTATTTTTGTGTTTAGAGGTTAGCTCAAAGTTTGTGGTTAGCTCAAGTTTGTGGTTAGCTCAAGTTTGTGGTTAGTTCAAGTTTGCGGTTAGCTTAAGTTTGTGGTTAGCTCAAGTCTGTGGTTAGTTCAAGTTTGCGGTTAGCTCAAGTTTGTGGTTAGCTCAAGTTTGTGGTTAGTTCAAGTTTGCGGTTAGCTCAAGATTGAGATTACCTCCAGTTTGAGTTTACCTTCAGATTGAGATTACCTCCAGTTTGAGTTTACCTTCAGATTCCGATTACCTCTTCTTGATTTTGTAAAATCCCGCGAAAGAATCTATTTCTCGGTTTAAATCATAGAAGTGTAAAATCCCGTGCACGTCCACATCATGTCAAATTCTTCAGACTCAGTCATACCTGAGATACTTAAATTGTACGACATGATCGATGTACATAAGACTTTTAACCCTTCACAACAAATTAACGTGTTTGAGTCTGATAATGCTGAAATGGAATCTCCGTGCTCGAAGTCTCAACAGAATGAACTCCATCAGCCACTTAAATTGCTCGATAATGCAAAGGACAGTTGCATTGAATGTTTTCAACTACTTCACTCACATCTTAAGGTTCTATTTGAATGACCTGGATACTTAACTGGATACGAGCGTGCATTCGCTTACGAACGTGCCTTCACATCACTCTTTGGTCAAGATGTTCAGACCTTCACTTTCAAAATTATTCAGTATTTATACCAACTTGAACAACAACTTGACAAAGGAAATTTTTCTGAAGGAAGATCCATGGCTGCCTTGTGTGTGATTAACAACCAACTCCAAGTGTTCATTGATTCACAATACACTGAGAATCAAATGATTAATAAGTATTTTACTAATTACGCTGGAATTGAAGTTAATGCGTTCAGAGAAACACTAAACAAATGCATGAGTAATGTTGTGAAGTACATTGATGAAAGAGCACTACACAAACGAAAGTGTGACATCATGATGAATGACAGTCGGGTGCAATTAAGAGATATCAATATTGATTCGGGTAACTCATCAGATGTTGGATCAGTTGACACTAAGTGCAGAGGAACAAAGACAGAGAAGCTTAACCCATACAACAGTTAAGCAACCCATGGCACACAAGATACGGATGCAGACATCATACCAAATAATGAACAGGTGTCATGTGCTGAGGTACCCTTAACTGTTCAACAATATACATCTGCTAACATACTTAAACAAACTGATCAGGATGTTGAACGTGATGATGCTTCAAGTTCTTTGTTTACGGCTAAGTCCTTTAAGTCAAATGATATGGTTCATAAACATGTTTTTGATGAACTTTCAAATAGATTTTTACAACTTGAGAAACATTGTATTTCACTTGAAATATCAATTCAACAAAAGGAAGAAAGTCTTCAAATTTACAAACCATGTAAGAATACGGAATTCCCTGAATTTCGTGAATTTTTTGAAATAAATGATTTGAAAGCTCAGCTACAAAACAAAAACTTAACGATCAATAATTTGAAAACTCGAATCAACATGCATGAGAAAAGTAATGAAGCCAAAGCTAAACATGACATTAATGTTATGGAAACAAAAATCATTGACTTGGAACGTAATATGGCTAAATTGCTTATGGAAAATGAGTCTTTGAAAGTTCAGTGTAAAGACCTATGTGACTCAATCAAAGTAACAAAAACTAAGACTGTAGAGCAGACAACCTCTTTGATTGCTAAAAATGATGAACTCAAAGCTCAACTTCAGGAAAAGGGTTTTGCAATTGTGGAATTAAGAAATGATTTAAGAAAATTAACTGGAAACAATGTGAACACTAAGTTTGCAAAACCATCAATCTTGGGAAAACCACCTTCACAACCTCTTAGGAAACAAAGTGTTGTTAGGCAACCGACTGCGTTTAGATCTAAACGACCAAAATTTTCAAAATTGCGGTTTGCCTCCCAAGTTGATGAGAATCAAGTTTTGTCAAAACCAGTCAATTCACAGTCTAAATCTAAGGAAAAGGAATGTGTTGTTGCAAAACCACATCATATTTGTGCCTCTAGTGACTCTAGGAATTGTTCAAAGCAAGTGTCATCTGTGACAACTAAGGAACATGTTAGACATAAAAACAGCGTTCAGAATCACAACCTAGAGGATACTAAGATAACCACAGATGAAAAGACTAGGATTTTGCCTGTTTCCAAGAGTAGTTATGTATCGATTAAATCGATTCCTATTGAAGATCACTCTAAGAATCCTAGATCCTTTTCTAAATCTAAACACTTTGTTTGCTCAACTTGTCTGAAATGTGTTTTTGAGGCAAATCATGATAATTGTGTTACTAAATTCCTGAAGGAAGTGAATTCTCATGCTAAGGTTCAATCCTCTAAGACTAGAAACTACAAAAAGCCCGTAGAATCAAAGAGTTATACTCAGAAATTAGGTAGGCAGATTGCTATAGGACAAAGGTCTTCTCTCAAAACGACTTTCACATTACATGAGAAACTAAACACTCTTAGATCTTGCCTTAGGTGGATACCGACAGGTAGAATGTTTAAAATTTTTGGTCTTAGATGGATACCTACAAGAATGATGATCACTAATTGCAAAACCAAGGTTGACAGTGGAACCCCAAATGATATAGATACTGATATCACTAACCCATATAAATGCAAACAAACTCTCAATGTCAGTACATGTAGTCTTTACTTAAGTGCAGGTACATCATTAAACCCTAGTAAGAAAAGACTCAGAGTTTGGCTGCCGAAAAGAATGATATCTCATCAATCAGGGGTTAAAGATACTCAACTTTGATGCACATCGACAATGACGTCTGTTCACTTCAGTTCCGGCCTCGCTCTTCATCATAATGACGTTTGAAAACTTCAGTTCAAGCCTCGGTCCTTATTGTCATCATTATGGCATCTGCTGACAACACTTCAGGCCCCGTTCATCAAAGAAAAGAAAAGTGTACGCTTGAGTGCGCTTTATCTTCTGAAGTTGTGAAATGTTCTTGCTTCTGACCATTCTCATCAACAAACTTCATAGTTGTTCCACGCTTGTTCAGTCATCAAGTGGATCTACTCATCTTTGCTTGAATTCACATTCACTTGCTCATTCAAAAATGGCAAACAGCGTATGCAATTTTTAAGGGGGAGCAGAGTGAATAAACTACACGATTAAGTGTATTCTTATTCACATGCTCAATCAAAAATGGCAACCTCGTATGCAATTTTTGAGGGAGAGAATTGTGAATAAAATACATGATTGATTGTATTCTTATTCACTTGCTCAATCAAAAATGGCAAACCTCGCTTGCAACTTTTGAGGGGGAGAAGTGTGAATATACCACATGGTGATTAATGATTGTAGAATGGTCATACGACTCGTCTTACGACTCTCCTCCAACACCTAATGTTCCATTAACTAAGGATGACTGGAATTTATGTTTGATGATTACTTCCAAGCTTCAACGAATGATGATTGATCAAGATGCACCATCCAGAAGTATTACTCAAACTTCTCAAGTAATCCAATCTCCAGTTATTCCTCAAGGTGTTGATGATGACTATCATGATTGTGAAGATGCACACATGAATAATGATCCGTCGTTTTTTGAGGGGGAGAATTGTGGAGGAGAATTGTGAATAAAATACATGATTGAGGGGGAGAATTGTGAATAAAATACATGATTGATTGTATTCTTATTCACTTGCTCAATCAAAAATGGCAAACCTCGCTTGCAACTTTTGAGGGGGAGAAGTGTGAATATACCACATGGTGATTAATGATTGTAGAATGGTCATACGACTCGTCTTACGACTCTCCTCCAACACCTAATGTTACATTAACTAAGGATGACTGGAATTTATGTTTGATGATTACTTCCAAGCTTCAACGAATGATGATTGATCAAGATGCACCATCCAGAAGTATTACTCAAACTTCTCAAGTAATCCAATCTCCAGTTATTCATCAAGGTGTTGATGATGACTATCATGATTGTGAAGATGTACACATGAATAATGATACGTCGTTTTTTGAGGGGGAGAATTTTGGAGGAGAATTGTAAATAAAATACATGATTGAGGGGGGAGAATTGTGAATAAAATACATGATTGATTGTATTCTTATTCACTTGCTCAATCAAAAATGGCAAACCTCGCTTGCAACTTTTGAGGGGGAGAAGTGTGAATATACCACATGGTGATTAATGATTGTAGAATGGTCATACGACTCGTCTTACGACTCTCCTCCAACACCTAATGTTCCATTAACTAAGGATGACTGGGATTTATGTTTGATGATTACTTCCAAACTTCAACGAATGATGATTGATCAAGATGCACCATCCAGAAGTATTACTCAAACTTCTCAAGTAATCCAATCTCCAGTTATTCCTCAAGGTGTTGATGATGACTATCATGATTGTGAAGATGCACACTTGAATAATGATCCGTCATTTTGTTCTATAATCAAGGATTGTTGTTCCTATCAATGTGCACTCTTTAAATCAACCCGAAGGACATTATGGAAAATGTCGACTAAAATGTCAAAACGGCTAAGAATTTGGACATGTAATGTCAAGTAATCACGAAGTTTATTTGGTATCCCTTATTTGTGATTGAAGTTTAGTTTCACAAAAGCGTGATCTTATGTTATCTTGAAGTCGGGGTTGGTAGGATGAAGATTCTTTGAGATCCTTGCTTGAACTTTTACCTTTACAATGACGAAGACTTGGATATCTAGTTATTTTGGTGATTCTTCATTTTTATTACCACAAAATAACTATCACTTTAAGGAGTGTCACAACTTACATGAAGTTGTCGGTAGTTAAGAGGTGATGTACATCTTATACTTGATGGTTGGTTGGTTGAAGAGTATAGAGTAATTAGGGATTCGATGTTGCATGAACTCTCTACACCGCTCTTAGTCACATACTAGTGCAAGATTATGTCACAAGAACAGGGAATTCTACTTCAGTTTCAAGTTTGGTATATTGGGTTTACTCCATAAGTGGTCACTTCAAATAGCCTACATAAGGGGTGCTAAAGATAGTCAGAGAGAGTTTTTTTGTAGCAGTTGATTCTCACCAGATCCATTTTAGCAAATTTTTGTTCTTCTCACAAGATTTTAAGAAAATGTGCCTTTAATGTGTTGCTGATTCTGAGGTATCAAAACCAGCAAGGGGGAAGGAGACATACATCTAAATGCATAATGAGTACATGCGATGAACTTAATACTTCTTCTTTATTGAAGTTATCCCGGGAAGACATATGTCATAACCGCAGAGAATATTTGTGTATTAACTTGTGGCGTTTGGTGTATTATTCCAACTATATGGGGGAAGTGGTCTTCTGATACTTGTGGTATGTATTCTTTCTGCTTTCAGTGGGAATAAATATGAGAAGAACAATTGGAGCGTGAGATGATATTGCTTATCGACATCTTCATATGAGTTGATATGATTTATGGTAAAGTGCTTCTGGTTAATGCTTCATGTACACAATGTTATGCTGATTTCGATTAGATCGCAACCATCATGGGAGAGATTTGTGTACATCAAGGACGCGCAACAGGTTCACGTGATCGGGCTTAATCATATATTCCGGAGGTGATATCCGCAGAGATGATCAGTGCTTCAACTTGTTACTTTGGTGTCATCGTTTCTTCTTGTGATTGGATACATGCGTACAATATGGATTGAGTTGGTATGTGTAAGATAACTGGAAAGCATTTAGTGAAATGAAGATGTTGATATCTTATTCCCCTAATAGACAACTGCTCCAAACCTCAAAGTAATGTGTACATTGGGGATGCACAACATGGTCATGTGATCGGGCTTCATCATACATTCCGGGATTGATAACCGCAGAGATGATCCATTGTTCACCTTGTTACTTCGGTGCGATCATTTCCTTTGGGTCTTTGAGTGTCACACAATGAGACTTTTTGAATCACTTCAACTACTTGGGGAAGTCGTCTCATGTAGGTGATTGTCGGTTTGGGGGGAAGCTACCAAAGCTTCACATTGAGGAGGCAATAAAAATATATCGATTTGGTGGGTGTCTAGCGATTAACTCATTTGTGAGATTCTAGTGATTTGTTAACTACTTGTGTTTGGTGAATTGTTGTGACTTAAGTCGTTTCGATTAGTCTGATTGTAATTTGACGTTGTGAGTTAATCTTTACGACTTGACTTATTACGATCGGATCTATTGTAACTTGACTTGTCACGACTTGACACTTAATGCAAATTGTCACTTATCCAAGATTTCTCTCTAAGTTTAACTCGCATATTACATCTTTCGGTTTCTTTTGTTGACTTTAGTAAAATCCGGGGAGAGAATCGATCTCTCGGTTTAAGTCACAAGAGTTGTAAAATCCCGTTTAAGATTATATCATGGCAACTACGGATTCAGACGATTATTCAAGAGCCTCGAAAGCTTTGGTGGTAAAAGTTTAAGAGATGTTGACTACATACTCCTACAACGAGCTGAACGATAATCTCATTTTGATGCTAATGTCAACATCTCATTAAACTGTTTAGTATCCTTTGTACATATATTATACTAAATTGTAAATAGAAAAATATAGAACCTATAAAAACCATAAAAATCTGAAAAATCATAAAAAATCCAAAAATATTCTTCTCACGACATGTCTCTTGTGTAATCAATATTATGTACGTTTCTAGAAATGTCATTCAATAATGACACGGAATCATACATATGCTTGAGCAAGAGTTTTTCGGTTTCAAATAAAGTTTTTTTTAAAACATGTCGTATCTCAAAATATTCTTCAAAAACCATGGCTTACAGTCACTTCAGGCTGTAACCCGAACTTCAAAATTATGGCTTGCTATTACTTCAGATAGCAACCCGTTTTTCAAAATGGGGAAAACACGTCGCCAAAAAGACGGTTGTTCCTTTTACCGGGTGAAGTTCATTCGGGCATGGATTACTTTACATCCATGCACCCTCGATCTAATGTACGCTTCAGTGCATTATTTCTTGATAAAGAAGAGAAATCTTCTTTTTATCGCCATATATTTTCCCTTCTACGATTTTTCCGGAAAGTATTTGTGCAAAACTTGGTGGTACCATGAGATTTTGTTTGGAAATCAATTTGAACTCAAAATTTTGATAAAAAAATTGTTCACTCAATCAATGACTTCAATATTTTATGAAAATGTTTCAGTCTTAACATCCGTCATTGATTGAGGGGGAGAGTGATTTCTCAAAATTTTATGTATCATCAAAAACTCTCCACTTTTTACAAAAATCTTGCAACAAAACGATTTGTGATGGTTATGTGTCAGAATGAGAACATTTTCAAAGAATTTTTCATTAAAACTTCAAATCTTTTGTAAACTCATCAAACCTGACACATAACAACCTCCCTCAAAGATTGAGGGGGAGCAAGTAAAAGGTTCCTTTTATTAGAAAATATTAAAATTGACCGCATTTCCCTCCCAAAAGCTTTCTAACTTATTTAAATCAATTGAGATCAAAAATCTCGAAAGGTTTGAAATTTTTGATCGGGGAGAGAATGTGATTTAAATATGAAATCTGATATCAAATGCGATCTTTTGGACTCAATAATAGGCTCCCACATATGTGCTAAACACTTTCGAATATCGATGCACATATTGAGGGGGAGCAAAAGGCGTTTGTGGAAGTAATACCAAAGGCCGACCATTTATCTCTATGCACGGAGTTATAAGGATGGATAAGGTTAGGTATGAGTTCCCATGATCCACCAGAACCGAAAGGATCTTCCTAGGGACAATCCTCTAGATAGATTAGAAGTCCTTAGGAATGATTGGAAAAAAGGAGAAAAGTGATAAACGGAAGAGTGCGGACTGAGATAGAGCTAGGACTGGAACAAACCCAAAAAGGTTCTAGTGGTGAAGTCTCGGTAAACACTGAAGGGGTTGAAGAATTAAAAAGAATTGAAATGAGAAAGGGTGAAAAAGAAATAGCCCTCCAAATATTCAACCTTAGGGCAGAAACCGGGTTCAATTCATAATCTACTGGCGGTTACTAAGGTAACACCGGTATTGAAGACAAGACGTCATGGACCCAGTGACACACTGCACTAAACTTCCCAACCACTCAAGTTCTCTTAAAAGAGCTTGTTTCATTCTCACGGGGAACCCTATGCAATGTATCGACCGCTCATTGCGAGCTATGTTGATACCTAAAACAGGAGACGCCTCCCCAGTCTCCAGGAGCGGATCAAAACATACTATTGAGTCTAGAGCCAAAGAGATCATCCATAAATCTCGATAGGACACATTCCAAATATGCTTATTGTTTCACACAATGTGGAAAGTAAGATAAAATATTTAGAGTCCTACGCATTATCCTTGTGGCATTGCCAGAACATCCGAGTGATATGAAAATATTCACAATGAAGATGGAAATCCTTCTAGAGCGAACATCTTTCAAGCTCTTGGTAGGTGACATGTGAGATCCATCTTGGATCAATGATCACGTGACAACTGGAAAGCAACAATGGTGCGATTCAACATTGAATCAAACTTGTTCCAGGATATGGATTGACGGATACTTTTGAAAAAAAAAACCTTTCAGTGTGCTCACAAACTTATTTTCGAGCACATTGATTGTGTATTATCTTTCAAACAAAAGTATTTTTGATGGAAATGTGATTCTGAGCATAAAACTCTTGTCGTGTCTCAAAATGTTTATCACATGACATGCGAGTGACTTCTATAAATCAATTTCTCATCAATCTGTGAATATCAATTCACCGATTCACTCTATCGTGCTGTCTGCTTTGAGACATTCCGGTATGAGAACATGCTAAGTATGAAGATTCCAAAGTGGATTCTTTGGAAAATTCATTACTACAAGCTGGAAATCCCTGACAAGGAAAGTCTTATTTAAAAGAGACTCTACCTGATCACAGGTCGGTTTTCACAAAACCGGAGGGTAGTTTGTCCTCGTAGAATGAATGACAAAGCCATATTCGTTCTCTATCTTTTTTGCTAATTGTTTTTTTTTAGGGACACATATAAAGATGGCATTGATGGCTCCTATTTCCACTGAATCGGGTCAATCCATACCTCATGCTCACACATCCTCCTCACTATCAATGAAGATGAGAGACTTCCTACAACAAATGTTGAGAGACTACCAACAACGTTTCCGCAACTCTGATGAAAAAGTCTCCTGATCTACAACTCTAATGTAAAGTCTCCTGATCCAGAAGGGTGTGAGCATGATGATTCTTAAGTCACTACATCACATGAAGGCGATACTGCTATGGATGAGCTTGGAGATTTACTATGGATGATGATCTCAAAGAAGCTCAAAGATCACATATCACAAAGGAATCCAAATCACAAGTTCGCATTTCTTGAAGTACAAAGTGTGCAGAAAAGTGAAGAATCAGAACCTACGAGCTACAATGACTTATGAATGCTTAAAGATCAAAGAGCTTAATTTCCAAGGTGACCTCGCTTAGGGGGAGATTGTTAGGAATACAATTATTCCTATAGAAGACTCGGTCACCTAATTGATGTAATAACATTTAAGTTAGCTCGTAGTTAGTTAGTTTAGTTATTAGTTAGAATTAGTTTAAGTAACATCGTGGAAGAAGGACGGGTCTTTACCCATTGTATGCCTGATCCACAGCCCGGGTGTGGGTGTTTTTATCTTTTTTGTAGGAAACTATATATACCCCTCTCCACATGTGGAGAGGGTTGGTGCTTTCAATTCTCTTAATCTAATATTACATTTTCTCTCATCTCTTTCTCTCACTAGAAACACCCAACTCACTTTCTCTCTCTAAACTCTCTTCTTATTCATCTTTCTTGAATCAATCCAACCATTAAACCATGCATGTTACAATTATGTATATATTACAGATCGGGATAGTAAGTTTTTTGCTCACTTTTGGTTAACACTTTGGAGGCATTGTGATGAGGCGGAAAATAAACCACTTTTAGGGGGTCATTTAAACCCGGAATTGAATTTATTTGATCAAATATTACCCTAAATCGTTCCTTTTGTGATTTTAGGTACTTTGGGAGTGAAATCTGGAAAAGGAAGCAATTCAGACATTTTTGGAGCATAAAAGTGAAGAAAACGCCAAAGTCTTAATTTTCCATGCTGGGACCAATGTGTGACGGCGTCAAGAGTAAAGATCATGATGACCCAGTATAGAAATGAAGGCGTCACAAAGTAGAGCGTCAAGAGTTAAATATGTGACGGGCTGCAAAAGTGGACTACATGACGGCGTCAAAAGTAGATCAAGGCAGTCCGAGGATTATTTTGGCGGCGAGATGACGGCGTCACCCATTTGTTCTTGACGCCGTCAGCCTCTAATATCTATATATAGTTTTCTAATTTTCATTCATTGAGGAACAAGTTTGGAGAAACCCTAAGGCCGAACCATATACGTATTTTACAGCTTTTTCAAGGGTTTTCAGCCCTTGAACCCTTACATGTGCTATTGAGGTAAGTATTCTTTTAATTCAATCAATATGTCTATGTGTTGGTTGTCTATATCTTGTGCTTGTCTTGATTCCACCATGCTAGGCTAGATTTATCTTGTGTTTGCTTAGATCTAATAAAACCTAGATGTTGATTATGTGTTGATTACTTGTTTATGGTTGTATTGGATGAATGATTTCAATGTTAGGCTTAAGAAAACTGACAGATCTCCAATTGGTAACATGCTTGAACGTCTTAGGAAACATGAACCGATGTGTACTAGGTTTTATTGGTTGTATTTAATGCATGAGTAAATTCTAATGATCCCATGTTAGGAGCTTCTTAGCCGGCTCGACATAGGAGTGAAGTAGGCACTCATAGGATTGGGGAGTTAAGTACGCCACCCCATGAATGGTATTAAGGAATACAATCCGTCATCCACGCAACTATAACAAGTAATTAACGTGTAAAAGATATCTAAGGAGTAGTGAAATCTAAGTAAACACATTTCTCCACTTATTGCTCACAACCTTAGTTTAATTTAGTTTTATTTTCATTTTTAGTATTTTATTTTGATTGTATCTTTAGTATTGGGTTAGTTGACTAGCAACTAATTCCGCCCAAATCCTTCAAACCCGACATATTTACTTGCTTTATAAAAAATATAAAAATACAAAAAAGAATCATCCCTCATCTCTAGAACTAGTATTTAGGTTTTCTAATCCTAGCGACACTATTCCTAGCTGAACGATCAATCCCCCGGTACTTGTCATTATACTATACTACATCGATCAGGTACACTGCCTGGTGGGGGTTGTAAGCTTCTCGAGATCCCTCGAGAGGTAAAGCCTGGTGCAATCCCTACGCATCAAGTTTTTGGCGCCGCTGCCGGGGAATAGTTATTGTTTAGGTTAGAATCTCTTTTTATTAGGTCTACTTGCTAGATTCCTTTCTAGTAAGATTTTATTTTTATTTTTAGGTTTTCTTTAGTCTATCTTATTTCTTTGTGTTTTTGTTCGTAACTTTTCACCACCCGGCATCATGGACGATGGGAACATCTTTGAACCCGTCATCCCACCACAACAAAACCCACCACTAGAACCTCTTAGGCCCCGAACCTTAGGAGAGTATTCCCGACCTAGCCACTAAGGCTACTGAAACACCATTGAGCTCACCGGAGCCAATGTGACCCCCTTGCGATCCGACACCATCCGGTTGGTGCAAAGCGGATGTGCATTCCATGGACTTCGTTCCGAAGATCCAAATCAACATCTTAAGGACTTCCTAAAAATCGTAGACTCCATAGACCTAGATGTTGCAACTAGAGAGACAACCCGATTACGCCTATTCCAATTCTCTCTACGGGATCAAGCTAGTCAATGGCTTGAGAGTTTACCCGCGGGATCCATCACCACATGGGATGATCTCACCACTCGTTTCCTTGCTCAATTTTTCCCACCGGGAAGAACTACTAAGCTTAGAAATGACATCTTGATGTTCCAACAACGTCAAAATAAAACTCTCTATGAAGCATGGACTCGTTTCAAGGACTTACTCCAAAAAGTCCCTCATCATGGCATAGATCTTTGGCTCCAAGTCCAAATCTTCTATGACCATATCGATCTCTCCACGAGGCGAGCCATTGACCAATCGGCCGGTGGTAAGCTACGTGATCTAAGTGCGGAACAATCATGGGAACTCATAGAAGATCTTGCTCTCTATGACAACGAAAGTTGGAATGATCCCCGTGACTTGAACAAAACGGTCAAGGCAATATCTTTGCCTTCGAACAACTTTAGCACCCCCGACCGTAGGATCATGGAACTTGAGGACCAAGTCAAGTTTCTCATGAAATCTTACGAAGCTCCTAAGCCTTCAAGCCAAGTGAACAAAATCACTTCTTCATGCGAATTATGTAGTGGTCCCCATGACACTCGTGATTGTGTGGAACTCCCCGGAACAGCTTTTGCGGACTACGCATCTTCGCGTACTGACGAAGCGGGAGATAAGTGGTACACTTTCAAACCCGAGCCAAACCCTTACGGTGATTCATACAACCCCTCTTGGAAAAATCACCCAAACCTTAGGTGGAAACAAAATCAACCCAATTCTTCCAATCCGTTTAATCGTTACCAACCAAACGGTCCACCCTCCAACCGTACTTTCAACAACAATCCTTCTAACAACTATGGTAGTACCAACAATCTTGAAGGATTGATGTCTAAGTTCATGGCATCTCAAGAAGCTCGCATAGCTAGGTTCGAAACCGAATTCAACCAACAACAAACGGAGATGACCAACAAGATAGACAACTTGTTGAAAGCCCTCAACAACCAAGCGTTAACTACACCTAGGAAGGACACTAGGGACACCAATAACGGAATCCAAATTAAGGATCCCTCATCATCCAAACATGTCCACTTTGTCAATGTTGTCACCATTAAGCCAATAGATAAGGAGATAGAAGAAACTGACAAGGATGAAGTTGGAGTAGAAACCGAGACTAGGGATGAAAGTAGGGAAGTTGAGATTAATAAGGGAGAGGAGTTAGAGGAAGTAGAAACTACAGAAAAGCACTTTGATAAGTTTCCCACCAAGGAAGAACGGGAATACCATAAGGATTTATTCGATAGTCTTGAGAGACCATATATCCTTGGCACACCCCTTATCAAAATGGGAGACCCCTCTAACATTAACATACCATGCAATATCGGGCATATGCATATATGGAAAGCTTACATCAATCCTAGATCTCCTGTAAAAATCATGACTAGGACTTATTACAATTGGGTGATGAAGAAACAACTTGATTTTAGGATGATGCCCAATAGGAATTTGATAAGTAATTTTGTATGGAGAGTGAAGGGATTACATGTGATTATAGGTAATTTCACTTATGAGATCGATTTTATGATAGTGGAAGACACTCATCCGGTGATAGATGATTGCCTAAGCCAAATAATATTCGGAAAACCATTTGTTGAGGCCACTAGGATAAGTTATGATCCGACTTTAGGGATAGTTAGATTCAAGGAAGAGAATGATGAGATTGCCTACCAAATGCCCTACAAAATTGAGCAATACCGCCTTCTCTCTAATATAGAAAAGGAACACAAGCAAGCGGCTTATTATAGGAATGATGAGGATAGACGTAGAGGAGTTAAGTATGTGAAGAATAGGATGCTTGGTTTCTACAAAGAATGCTTGCAACTAGGTCCGAAATACAAAACTGGTTTAGAAGATGACCTAGAGAGTGAAACCAACGATGAGGTCACGTAGTAACCCTTGACCTTGAGTCTAGCTACAAGACTCGTAAATAAAGAAAAGCGCTTCTTGGGAGGCAACCCATGCTTTGTTTGATTTTATTTTGTTTGTTTGTTAGTTGCTTCCGTAATGCATGCTTTATTTTTATTGTTGGTAGATCACGTTTCTAAACTAAAAAGTGGAAATACTTTACTTTGTTGTTTTGGCCTAGTCTTATGATGAGGCAAAAAATGATCCGTTTTTAGGGGGTCATTTAAGCCCGAATCCGAATTTATTTGATCAAATATTGCCCTAAATCGTTCCTTTTGTGATTTTAGGTACTTTGGGAGTGAAATCTGGAAAAGGAAGCAATTCGGACGTTTTTGAAGCATAAAAGTGAAGAAAACGCCAAAGTCTTAATTTTCCATGCTGGGAACAGTAGGTGACGGCGTCAAGAGTAACTCCCTGACGGCGTCAAGAGCAAAATTCCATGACGATCCAGAAGAGATTTGACGGCGTCATGAAGGTAGGGCGTCAAGAGTAAAAGTCATGACGACCTGGAAATGATTAATACTTGACGGTGTCAAATGTAGATCAAGGCAGTCCGAGATTAGTTTTGGCGGCGAGGTGACGGCGTCACCTAATTGGTCTTGACGCCGTCAGACCCCTTTTCCAATATATAGTTTTTTCTAATTTTTCACATTTAAAGAGAGAAGTTTTGGGAGAAACCCTAAGTACGATTTTGGTGTAACTTTACAGGTTTTTCAAGGGTTCCAACCCCTTGATACCTTGCATGTTTAATCAAGATAAGTGTTCTTGTAATTCAATCAATATGTCAATGTGTTGGTTGTCTATATCTTGTTCTTGTCTTAATTCCATCATGCTAGGCTAGATCTATCTTGTGTTTGCTTAGATCTAATGAAATCTAGATGTTGATTATGTGTTGATTACTTGTTTATTCTTGTCTTGGATGAATGATTTATATGTTAGGCTTAAGAAAACTGACAGATCTCCAATTGGTAACATGCTTGAACGTCTTAAGTACATAAACCGACGTGCACTAGGTCTTTATTGGTTGTATTTAATGCATGAGCCACTGTTTACAATCCCTATAGTTGTGCTGGGCATGGTGTAGGAGGAGATAAGAGCTCATAGAATTGGGGAGTTAAGTGTGCCACCCCATGAATGGTATTAAGGAATACGATCCGTCATCCATGCAATTATAACAAGTAATTAACGTGTAAAAGATGTCTAGGGAGTAGTGAAATCTAAGTAAACACATTTTCTCCAATTACTGCTCACAACTTTAGTATAAATTAGTTTATTTTCATTTCTAGTATTTTATTTTGATTGCATCTTAGTATTGGGTTAGTTGAATAGCAACTAATTCCGCCCAAATCCTTCAAACCCGAGATTTTAACTTGCTTTTCATAAAATATAAAAATACAAAAAGAATCTTCGCTCACCTTTAGAACTAGTATTTAGGTTTTCTAATCCTAGCGACACTATTCCTAGCTGAACGATCAATCCCCCAGTACTTGTCACTATACTATACTACAACGATCAGGTACACTGCCTAGTGGGGGTTGTAAGCTTCTCAAGATCCCTTGAGAGGTAAAGCCTGGTGCGATTCCCACGTATCAAGTTTTTGGCGCCGCAGCCCGGGGAATAGTTATTGTCTAGGTTAGAATTTCTTTTTATTAGGTCTACTTGCTAGATTCCTTTCTAGTAAGATTTTATTTTTATTTTTAGTTTTTCTTTAGTGTATCTTTTTCTTTGTGCCTTTGTTAGTAAATTAAAATTCGTTGACTATTCCGTTGACCAATATGGAAAACGCGAATCCACCCCTTTCCCCTAGAGAAGTGGCTGTGTTACGTGAACAAATTGAGAGTGAGATTAGGGAACTTAGGGAGCTTAATAAGTTGATTAAGGTTGAGCTCGAACATGCATTTAGTGACCTAGCGACCGCCTTGTATTCAAATGAGGACCTAGGGCCTAATGACTTTGTGAATGTTATTGAGGGACTTGAAGAGGGGGAAATAGATCCGAAGCTTAATGACTATTTTAATCTATACCCCACTAAGGAGGAGATTGCATATTATAATAATCTTATTGATAACCCGCGATCTCCTTTCACCATAATCGAGCCTAAGATAAAGAGAGGCGATCCTAAGAATGCTAAGATACCATGTATGATTGGGTATAGGCACATTAACAATGCTTACATTGACTTTAAATCCCCAATCAACATTATGTCCTCAAGTGTCTATAATGATATAGTGAAAACAAGACTTGAACCTAGAAAAGATCCCAAATACCCCGGTGGAGTTTGTAACTTTGTCGGGAGAGTCAAAGGTCTACATGTCTTTGTTGGTAATTTCACTTTTGTCACCGACTTTATGATTGTGGAAGAACTTGCTAATGTTATTGATTGTCGGTATCAAATGTTGTGTTTGGCAAACCATTTGTTGAGGAGTCTAAGTTGGAATATGATGAGATAGAAGGAACGATCCGATTCGCAAGTAGCACCGATAGTATCACTTATAGGATGCATAATAGGATGAAAGAATTTCGCTTCATATCCCGGTTTGATAAGGACAACGTTGGTGCTTTTGAGGACATCAACGAAGAGGATAAGAAAAAGGGCATGGATTATGTATGGGAAAAAAGGAGTCTTTATTACAAAGATTGCTTGGCCCTAGGACCAAGGTATAAAGTCGATAAGGAATTTGCCCAAATGATTATGGGGGCGGTTGAGAAAAAGGTGATTGGTTTCTACAAGGAGTATCTACAATCGGAGAGTGGAACCAAGGATGAGGTCACGTAGTAACCCATGACCTTGAGTCAAGCTACAAGACTCGTAAATAAAGAAAAGCGCTTCGTGGGAGGCAACCCATGTTTTGTGTGATTTTATTTGTTTGTTTGTTATTTGTTTCTGTATGCATGCTTTATTTTTATTGTTGGTAGATCATGTTTCGCAATTAAAATAGTGGAAATACTTTACTTTGTTGTTTAGCCTAGTCTTAACACCACCTAAAAGTATTTTTGCAAAAGATAAGTGTAAGGGGAAACCCCAAATATGTTTTTAAGAAACAAACCGATCATGATTCTCCACAATATTAAATGAACATGTATATTCGTATTTGTTAGAGTCAAATGCTTGTATTGAGTCATAATGAAGTTTTGTAGGATTTTCCAGGAAGTAGGACCAAGTTTTTCCAGAAATTTTCCGGAAACTTAACATAAGAATTTCTGCAGGTCAATTTTGACGGCGTCAGGAGTTTACTCTTGACGGCGTCAGGTGTAAAAATCTGGAAATTTTACCAGTTTTGTTTTTCTAACGGAGTCTTATGGTTTTTGTGAATTATTAAGTTTTATAATCTCCAGGAGATCTGCAAACTTCATTCCACAAGCATTATATCTTATCTTGTTTTCTAGGATTTAGTAACTTATATAGGATGCCGCCGATTTTATGCGAGGTTGTCTTGTCTATTTTATCAGGATTTACAGGTTATGTATGACAAGAAGATGATTTATATTCTGGAAGGGAAGCTTTGATTGTTCATTTTCTTGGAGGAAGATTTAACCTGGCCACCTTATTATCCATACCGAGCGAATCAGGGGAGTATTTGATTTCATTCTCTTTACTTTTTCACTTTTACATTCTTTACTTGAACATTGGGGACAATGTTCATCTTAAGTGTAAGGGGAGGGTAAAAAGATGATACCTTACATATGCACTTTCGCTTGAGTTTGTTTTGTTTAATGGTAGATGTGTAATAAAACTATGAGAAATACTTGTTAGTGCAATTTTAGCGCCAAATTTAAAATTTTTTACAACATTTAGGAGTGAAACTTTAGCCATAGCAAGCGTCTCATGGATAGGAGATTGTATGACTAGCACATAACTGTATATTCAGAAAATTTTTCCACCCAAATATGTGAGGTTCGCCTTTAGATTTGATAGGAAAAGCATTTACTATTAGTGCTTATGAGTGTACCGGTAGTATTTAGATTCTAGAACTTGCGTTAGTGATGCATCCCGAGACTGCTAGTGAGACTACATTCGTGTGGTAGGATTTACTACATGATAAGAGGCATTAGGATCACCCTTGTGTTAAACCTGTATTATAATTACTTGGCCATTTAAGTCATATCACTTGGCTAGTTAAGTCAACTAATTTTTCCCACACCCTTAGCGTTGTACTCATTTTTAGTACACGAACCCCCTAGTACACCCCTCCGAGCCTATCTTTTCGTTTCTAAATTTAAGCATCTTACTTAAAGGAAGAATTTGTTACACCCCACTTAAATGTACAACCAAATCACCTTAGCCTTCCGTGTATGCGCTCATTTTTAGTGCATTATTGTTATTTGTTAAACCCTAAGTTAACTATCTAATTGATTACATGGTTGCTAAGTCGAGTCATATCCTTGTACATATTGTTTTGGGACGATTGGGACTCATGGGTAAAGTACTTATTTTATGGAGTAATGGGGAAGAGCATTATATATTACCCCCGTATGTGCGTTAATCTTAAAAGTACTCCAAGTGTTTTGATTTTCTTAATTCGAGTCATTAGATTAGTTTATTGTAAAGTATGTAAAGATTCAAGTGTAAGGGGAACGTTCATTCCCTATGATGTATTATTTTGGATGGTAGGGTAAGAGTGTATGCAAAAAAAAAAAAAAAAAAAAAAAAAAAAAAAAAAAAAAAAAAAAATGAAAAATCAAGAAAAAAAAATGAAAAATCAAGAAAAAAAAAAAAAAAAAAAAAAAAAAAAAAAAAAAAAAAAAAAAAAACTTACGGACTACCATCCCGTTTCATTCTATATTTATTTTATGTTTTTGTTATTTTTCATTTATTAGCTTAAGTTGAGTCTAGTCTTGGCTTAGCAACACCACATTGTATATGTAATTAACCAAGATTGTTAACTCGCCACCAGTAAAACTTCCTTTATCCAACAAAACCATGTATTTCATATCCCTACACCTAACGTTACAACCCTATAAAAGACCTCTTTGATAGTTTATCCTAGGTGCTTACGCCATGTGGTGGAGGTTTGATCCTTTCCCAAGCCTATGGTAATCTATTTTGCTATGACAGGTAGTGAGAGATATCTTCCGTTTCCATATTGTAATTTACACTTTATTACACCCGAGAGATGTGAGTATCTAAACACTATTTGTGAGGTGCTTGTGTATGACCTCCGTGCTTGTCTATTGGTCTTTAGTGGAACGATTATTTGTTGTAATTACTTTTATATTAGTGTTAAATGACCCCTAACTTGTCTTTTGAGTAGAATAAAAGCGCATTTGTTTGAGGACAAGCAAATCTCAAGTGTAAGGGTATATAATGAGGCGAAAAATTATCCGTTTTTAGAGGGTCATTTAAGCCCGAATCCGAATTTATTTAACCAAATATTGCCCTAAATCGTTCCTTTTGTGATTTTAGGTACTTTGGGAGTGAAATCTGGAAAAGGAAGCAATTCGGACGTTTTTGGAGCATAAAAGTGAAGAAAACGCCAAAGTCTTAATTTTCCATGCTGGGAACAGTAGGTGACGGCGTCAAGAGTAACTCCCTGACGGCGTCAAGAGCAAAATTCCATGACGATCCAGAAGAGATTTGATGGCATCATGAAGGTAGGGCGTCAAGAGTAAAAGTCATGACGGCCTGGAAATGATTAATACTTGACGGCGTCAAATGTAGATCAAGGCAGTCCGAGATTAGTTTTGGCGGCGAGGTGACGGCGTCACCTAATTGGTCTTGACGCCGTCAGACCCCTTTTCCTATATATAGTTTTCTAATTTTTCACATTTAAAGAGAGAAGTTTTGGGAGAAACCCTAAGTACGATTTTGGTATAACTTTACAGGTTTTTCAAGGGTTCCAACCCCTTGATACCTTGCATGTTTAATCAAGATAAGTGTTCTTTTAATTCAATCAATATGTCTATGTGTTGGTTGTCTATATCTTGTTCTTGTCTTAATTCCATCATGCTAGGCTAGATCTATCTTGTGTTTGCTTAGATCTAATGAAACCTAGATGTTAATTATGTGTTGATTACTTGTTTATTCTTGTCTTGGATGAATGATTTATATGTTAGGCTTAAGAAAACTGGCAGATCTCCAATTGGTAACATGCTTGAACGTCTTAAGAAACATGAACCGACGCGCACTAGGTCTTTATTGGTTGTATTTAATGCATGAGCCACTGTTTACAATCCCTATAGTTGTGCTGGGCATGGTGTAGGAGGAGATAAGAGCTCATAGAATTGGGGAGTTAAGTGTGCCACCCCATGAATGGTATTAAGGAATACGATCCGTCATCCATGCAATTATAACAAGTAATTAACGTGTAAAAGATGTCTAGGGAGTAGTGAAATCTAAGTAAATACATTTTCTCCAATTACTGCTCACAACTTTAGTATAAATTAGTTTATTTTCATTTCTAGTATTTTATTTTGATTGCATCTTAGTATTGAGTTAGTTGAATAGCAACTAATTCCGCCCAAATCCTTCAAACCCGAGATTTTAACTTGCTTTTCATAAAATATAAAAATACAAAAAGAATCTTCCCTCACCTTTAGAACTAGTATTTAGGTTTTCTAATCCTAGCGACACTATTCCTAGCTGAACGATCAATCCCCCGGTACTTGTCACTATACTATACTACAACGATCAAGTACACTGCCTGGTGGGGGTTGTAAGCTTCTCAAGATCCCTTGAAAGGTAAAGCCTGGTGCGATTCCCACGTATCATCTTAACTCCACCTAAAGGTATTTTTGCAAAAGATAAGTGTAAGGGGAAACCCCAAATATGTTTTTAAGAAACAAACCGATCATGATTCTCCACAATATTAAGTGAACATGTATATTCGTATTTGTTAGAGTCAAATGCTTGTATCGAGTCATAATGAAGTTTTGCAGGATTTTCCAGGAAGTAGGACCAAGTTTTTCCAGAAATTTTCCGGAAACTTAACATAAGAATTTCTGCAGGTCACTTCTGACGGCGTCATGAGCTTGCTCTTGACGGCGTCACGTGTAAAAATCTGGAAATTTTACCAGTTTTGTTTTTCTAACGGAGTCTTAAAGTTTTTGTTGAATTATTAAGTTTTATAATCTCCAGGAAATCTGCAAACTTCATTCCACAAGCATTATATCTTTTTTTTTCTAGGATTTAGTAACTTATGTAGGTTGCCGCCGATTTTATGCGAGGTTGTCTTGTTTGTTTTCTCAGGATTTACAGGTTATGTATGACAAGAAGATAATTTATATTCTGAAAGGGAAGCTTTGATTGTTCATTTTCTTGGAGGAAGATCTAACCTGGCCACCTTATTATCCATACCGAGCGAATCAGGGGAGTATTCGATTTCATTTGTTTAATTATTTCACTTTTACATTATTTACTTGAACATTGGGGACAATGTTCATCTTAAGTGTAAAGGGAGGGTAAAATGATGATACCTTACAAATACACTTTCGCTTGAGTTTGTTTGTTTGATAGTAGATGTGTAATAAAACTATGAGAAATACTTGTTAGTGCAATTTTAGCGCCAAATTTAAAATTTTTTACAATATTTAGGAATGAAACTTTAACCATAGCAAGCGTCTCATGGATAGGAGATTGTATGACTAGCACACAACCGTACTTTCAGAAAAATTTTCCACCCAAATATGTGAGGTTCGCCTTTAGATTTGATAGGAAAAACATTTACTATTAGTGCTTATGAGTGTACCGGTAGCATTTAGATTCTAGAACTTGCGTTAGTGATGCATCCCGAGACCGCTAGTGAGACTACATTCGTGTAGTATGATTTACTACATGATACTTGATCATTTAAGTCATATTACTTGGCTAGTTAACTCAACTAATTTTTCCCACACCTTAGCGTTGTACTCATTTTTAGTACACGAAACCCCTAGTACCCCCCTCCGAGCCTATCTTTTCGTTTCTAACTTTAAACATCTTACTTAAAGGAAGAATTTGTTACACCCCACTTAAATGTACACCCAAATCGCCTTAGCCTTCCATGTATGCGCTCATTTTTAGTGCCTTATTGTTATTTGTTAAACCCTAAGTTAACTTTCTAATTTATTACATGGTTGCTAAGTCGAGTCATATCCTTGTACATATTGTTTTGGGACGATTGGGACTCATGGGTAAAGTACTTATTTTATGGAGTAATGGGGAAGAGCATTATATATTACCCCCGTATGTGCGTTAATCTTAAAAGTACTCCAAGTGTTTTGATTATCTTAATTCGAGTCATTAGATTAGTTTATTGTAAAGTATGTAAAAATTCAAGTGTAAGGGGAATTTTCATTCCCTATGATGTATTATTTTGGAAGGTAGGGTAAGAGTGTATGCAAAAAAAAAAAAAAAAAAAAAAAAAATTAAAAAAAAAAAACTCGAAAAATCAAGAAAAAGAAAAAAAAAATACAAAAAGAAAAGAGAAAAAACATACGGACTACCATCCTGTTTCATTCTATGTTTATTTTATGTTTTTGTTATTTTTCATTTATTAGCTTAAGTCGAGTCTAGTCTTGGCTTAGCAACGTCATATTGTACATGTAATTAACCAAGATTGTTAACTCGCCACCAATAAAGACTGCCTATATCCAACAAAACCGTGTATTTCATATCCCTACACCTAACGTTACAACCCTTTGAAAGACCTCTTTGATAGTTTATCCTAGGTGCTTACGCCATGTGGTGGAGGTTTGATCCTTTCCCAAGCCTATGGTAATCTATTTTGCTATGACAGGTAGTGAGAGATATCTTCCGTTTCCATATTGTAATTTATACTTTATTATACCCGAGAGATGTGAGTATCTAAACACTATCTGTGAGGTGCTAGTATATGACCTCCGTGCTTGTCTTTGGTCTTTAGTGGAACGATTATTTGTTGTAATTACTTTTATATTAGTGTTAAATGACCCCTAACTTGTATTTTGATTAGAATAAAAGCGCATTTGCTTGAGGACAAGCAAATCTCAAGTGTAAGGGTATATGATGAGGCGAAAAATGAACCACTTTTAGGGGGTCATTTAAGCCCGGAATTGAATTTATTTGATCAAATATTGCCCTAAATCATTCCTTTTGTGATTTTAGGTACTTTGGGGGTGAAATCTGGAAAAGGAAGCAATTCGGACGTTTTTGGAGCATAAAAGTGAAGAAAACGCCAAAGACTTAATTTTCCACGCTGGGAACAGTGTGTGACGGCGTCAAGAGTACTTTCCTGACAGCGTCAAGAGTAAAGATCATGACGACCCAGTACAGAAATAAAGGCGTCACAAAATAGATCAAGGCAGTCCGAGGATTATTTTGGCGGCGAGATGACGGCGTCACCCATTTGTTCTTGATGCCGTCAGCCTCTAATATCTATATATAGTTTTCTAATTTTCATTCATTGAGGAACAAGTTTGGAGAAACCCTAAGGCCGAACCATATACGTATTTTACAGCTTTTTCAAGGGTTTTCAGCCCTTGAACCCTTACATGTGCTATTGAGATAAGTATTCTTTTAATTCAATCAATATGTTTATGTGTTGGTTGTCTATATCTTGTGCTTGTCTTGATTCCACCATGCTAGGCTAGATTTATCTTGTGTTTGCTTAGATCTAATGAAACCTATATGTTGATTATGTGTTGATTACTTGTTTATGGTTGTATTGGATGAATGATTTCAATGTTAGGCTTAAGAAAACTGGCATATCTCCAATTGGTAACATGCTTGAACGTCTTAGGAAACATGAACCGATGTGTACTAGGTTTTATTGGTTGTATTTAATGCATGAGTAAATTCTAATGATCCCATGTTAGGAGCTTCTTAGCCGGCTCGACATAGGAGTGAAGTAGGCACTCATAGGATTGGGGAGTTAAGTACGCCACCCCATGAATGGTATTAAGGAATACAATCCGTCATCCACGCAACTATAACAAGTAATTAACATGTAAAAGATATCTAAGGAGTAGTGAAATCTAAGTAAACACATTTCTCCACTTATTGCTCACACCCTTAGTTTAATTTAGTTTTATTTTCATTTTTAGTATTTTATTTTGATTGCATCTTTAGTATTGGGTTAGTTGACTAGCAACTAATTCCGCTCAAATCCTTCAAACCCGAGATATTTACTTGCTTTCTAAAAAATATAAAAATACAAAAAAGAATCATCCCTCATCTCTAGAACTAGTATTTAGGTTTTCTAATCCTAGCGACACTATTCCTAGCTGAACGATCAATCCCCCGGTACTTGTCATTATACTATACTACATCGATCAGGTACACTGCCTGGTGGGGGTTGTAAGCTTCTCGAGATCCCTCGAGAGGTAAAGCCTGGTGCAATCCCTACGCATCACATTGGGTACATCTTTGAATTTTAGTATTACTGCTCATCCTCAAACGGACGGTCAAACTGAAGTGGTTAATCGAACATTGAAAAATATGATACGTTGTTTGTGTGGAAAGATGCCTAAGCTTTGGGATGTGTCGTTAGTTCAAGCCGAGTATGCTTATAATAGTGCGGCTCATAATTCAACGGGGTTCTCACCATTTGAGGTTGCTTACAATACTTCACCGAGGCAAGTGGTGGATTTAGTTGATTTACCGGGAAAGAAGAATGTTCAAGCAAATAAGATGGTGTAAGAGGTTCAAGCTATTCATGAAGTTGTTTGAGCCAAGATTGATGAATCAAATGCTATGTACAAAGCTACTTCTTATAAGCATTGTCGTGTCAAGCTATTCAAAATAGGTGATGAGATGATGGTGTTTCTTCAAAAAGGGCGATTTCTGATTGGTACTTGTAGTAAACTACAACCAAAGTAGTATGGTCCATACAAGGTACTTCGGAAGATTAATGATAATGCTTATGTGGTGGACTTACCACCAAATACAATTAGTATTTTGAAGACTTTTAGTGTGTCAGATATATTTGAGTTTCACCTCAAGGATGTAACTGAGGGCAAGAACTCAAGGACAAGTTCTTATAAAATAGGGGGAGGGGAGAGAATGATGAAGACATGATTGAAGAACTAGCGGAGGAGTGCATGGAGCACATAGAGCATGGCAAGAGGTCTCAACAGAAGAAAACTTAGAACTCGTTTTTTCTACGACATAGGGCTAAAGCCTTACCTACGTCGTAATACCTACTATTTAGTTTTAGTTTTGTGTTGTGATTTATATACGACGTATAAGACTCTAGCCTTTGCACTGTATATGTTTCTGGTCAATTTTTAGTTTTTACTTTACATGGTTACACCGTATTGGATCAATGCCTTTACGCTGTATACGTGTCGCGATAGGTTTCCTTATTTTAAGTTTTAAGATGGTTCTAAACGAATTTTGTTAACTTTTTTCCCCAAGTTTGGCTTCCCTATAAATATATAGGGTTTCAGTCCATTGTTGAGGCATTCCATAATCAATAAAACTCTTGACTTTTAGTCTTTAAATCCTTGTTATTTGTTTAACCCTTGTTAGGGTTTATTTACATGCTTCCGTTCTACGTCACGTATACAAGCCGATAAACAAGAGAATGGTTGAGATGTTCGTCACATATGTTCCTGAGCATTACCGTTCCTTTAAGATCACCTACTTTAATCTACATGTCCCAACGTCTTTTTAATGTACCTACATGAAAGCATAACTAAAGATTGTAAGTCATAATAAATTGAGTAAACAACGCTGAATCTGAAGCATAAATATAAACATGCTATAACCCTGAAAGCTTCATAACCGATTTCAATTGCCATAGGTTAACCATTTCCATGATATATCATTTCTTGAAGCTAATTTGAATAGTTACGCTTGTTAAGAGATAAAGATGTTACTAAACTTTCAAAAAATTACGTCTAAGTTAACTTTCATTTTGGTTACTAAACTTATAGGAAGCATACAGTTCAATAAATTTAATATTCATCAGAGTGACTTGAACGCATATTTTTGGATAATAAGTAACATAAATGTTGTGTTTTTACAAGTTTAAGTAGTGTTTAGGTATAATTTTTATAAGTTTAGTGATCTTAAAATGTAATGCTTTATAAGTTTAGTAATCTGAGTGAACAAAATAAAATTTCGATATTTTAGGCGCATTTTTTAAAAAATTTAGCAACATTTTTTATAATATTTTTTTTGAACTAGAACATATTTTTATATTAACTCTAATTACAATTGATCGATAAGGTTTCAGTACAAATGATGAAATGAACATATAAATTGCATTAGATATAGAGGTCAACAAATACCAGCAATAGTAGTGATTGGGCATTTGGGCTGCAGTTATAAACCTCTAAACTCTAAAGCCAAAATTTAATGCAACAAAAACAAGGCCCATTGGATAATGGTATGGGCCGTATAGATCATGTGCATTGATTTAAGCTTAGTAATGCTAGCCCTGACGATGCTATCAAGAATTCGAGGCTTCGAGTAATATTGTTGATCGATAGCGGACGGAGGGAAGAACCTTTAGATTGCGTTTAGTTAGAGGAAAACAATCTTGTTTTCCATAAATTTTTGTGGAAAACAAGATTGTTTATTTGTGGAAAACAATATTGTTTTCCTCTAACTAAATAATATTTCATATTAAATTCTATACAAAACAAAAAATATGTATTTCCCAACTTAATAAGAGAAACAACAAAACATTTCTTTTTGTTTAATTGTTGATTTGTTTCCTTTGTAACCTTTTGTAATTTTTTTTTTTTTTTAGAATAGAAAATAATATCATATGAGTGCGTTTTCTATGTTTTGTGAGAAATTGATCTTCTTACCTTTTTTTTTTCTTTTTTTTTTTTAATCTGAAAATAGAAACAATTTGTTTTTCTCTAACTCAACGCTAAGAGTCTCAGTTTGATGTTTTCGTCCTAAATTTTGTTTGGATCAACTGGTAAGAATAAAGTGAGGGAAAAGAAATCGAGGACCCTATAAATCTTATAGAGCTTTTTCAGATCGTTGCCTCTGTTTTATGTGTGCTGTTTTCTAGCTTCTTGCAATAATTTTCTTTTTTAGCAAAACTTCGTGCATACATCTAATGATAGTATTTATTGAATATCCAATAAACAAGTCAGCATGCATGATGAGGATTTGGCCGCAAACGTCGTGCTGATACAAATTAGATTAGCTAATCCAGTATAAGTTATACACTAGTGATTTAAAAAATATATTTTGTGATGGAAGAGATAGCTAACGGATGAGGTTCTACTTAGATAGCTAACGGTGAGGGAGAGTTTTCTACTTAGATGTGTGCAGTTTAATTGAGGTATCCTCAAGGCGTTATCGACATTTTTATTGACTATTCTTAAATGTGTGTGAATATATATATATATATATATATATATATATATATATATATATATATATATATATATATATATATATATATATATATATATATATATATATATCTAGCTAACCAATATTCATGTTAATTAATCATCTATCCAACTAATATTTACCTTTTGAAAAGATACATATGCATGCTCTTCGTCAATAGTATGAGATCCTACATTAGCTCCATGTCAAACACACTTCTAGATCAACCAATTAGATGGAACTAAAAAAAAAAAAAAAAAACACCTAATCGATTAAGAACTTAACAGACAGTAATCAAGAATTGATATATGATTAATGAGATCATAAAACAACCAAGATGGATGCAAGATTAAGCCTTAGAATAAACCAGTTTTGAGATCGGTTAGGATTGTAGGATGAATCGCCAAAATCGATTTAAGGCGGGAGGATGAGCAATTTTTATCGTTTTATTGTTTTTATAACTTCATTTTTATTATAGATAATTGCTAAAATAAGGTTAAATTTATTCTTTTACATGGATTTCGAGTAAACAATTAATTAATTATTATTTTTTTTTATTTTTTATTTTTTTTTTATCATAGATAATTGCAAAATTAATGTTATAAATTGTTCTTTTACATAGATTTCGAGTAATCAAAATTCTTTTTATAATTCATGTTTTATTATAGATAATTGCTAAAGTAATGTTAAAGTTTATTCTTTTACATGGATTTCGAGTATATGTGATATTTGTAACGATTTATCCAACTCTTGTATCATTCTCCAACAACATGAGAATGTATATCGCCTCTATGAACAAATCATCTTACTCCCTCTCAGTCGACTAGATGGAATAGAGAAGTACCTTCCAATGTCAATATGTATACTTGACGAGTCACGAACCGTAGATTACCTATTAGAATTGATCTTGATTGTAGGGGTATGGACTTGATTCCGTGAGATGCCCTTTATGTGTGATGAAGATGTTGAAACAAAAGAACATGTATTTTGTTCTTATAGGATCGTTACCGAAATATTGAAGGAAGTCCTCAAATAGTGGTAAATCACTAGTACATCAGTCAACAACCTTCAAGATTTAATTCAAAGCGGACCATGCTTAAATAGCAGTCAAGCGTGCTATGCTCTTTGGTGTGGCTGTTCATACTACAGTTTGGTACATTGGGAGATTTCGAAATGACATAGTCTTCTCCAAGAAACAACCAAGTAAAGACTTTCTTGTAAACGATATTAAGCTCTCATCCTTTGTTTGGATTTCTTCTAGATGTAAAGATTCATGTTTAAATCGGATAAAGTACTAGTTTAATCACCCATGTAACGTTCTATCCCTCATTTGTAACTTATGTTCGCTCCTTGCTAGTACGTAATCGGTAATTCCATTTGTCGTTCAAGAAAAAAACATGTATGCTATAAAGAATTCCGTTGAGGCCTCGATCCATCTCAAATTCTCAATCTATAACCGTTGAGGCCTCGATCTATCTTAATATATAATACGAACTTGACTGTTTTGTGCTATTGTTTATAAGAGCAAGAGGGAGGCAATATCACTATATCAAAAGTTTGGTAACATGATACATGCAATAAGATAATATCATATACGAGTATAATACCATCTCGATTAACGCTTCTGATATTGAAGAGACGTGTCCTATTAGTCTGCACGTGCAATTTATACGTGCCGCGTCATTATGCAGAAGGTGACAACAAAATACAAATAAGCGAAGGTATAGTCCTATAGTATAATAATAGGTGTGCCAAAACTAGCGAAGGTTAGGGTTTTCTAATTAAGATAAAAATCATTACATTTGACGACCAAGATTCCCTCATTTCTATCACCCCTGTCTTAAAAGACTACAAGAACAGTCTTACTTCTACTAGATTCTTTCCATTCAAACAGATTAATACGGAGTAGCTCTAACTCTCTTTTTCTAGTGTTACTAAACTTTAACTGACTATATTTTGTGTACCTTTTTAATAATTAGATCACATATAGCTCAAGGTGTTCTTCGAGGTCTATAGCTCTTGATATTGTGTTGTTTTTTGTAACGGGTTAGCCGGACTTACTTGGATGCGCTCTATATTGTGTTGATATTGTGTTGTTTAGCTCTGTGTTTTAGTTCCCATTAGGCAGTGTGTTTTGGCTTGTTGAGTTTTTATCGTGTACTATAACTTCTACCATTTGTGGAATAACTTCTACCATTTTGCTAGATTTTATGAACTAGTTATCTTTGGCACTAAAAAAGAGTACATGATGATCAACTAACTGCTATAAAGCAAAGCTGAGTTCGTGTTATAATGTTTTTTTGTGCAACCTATGTATAAAGATACAAGCTAGCTAATCACTAAAAGCATGTGGTGATGTGAAGAAAGAACGGGGCCGGGAATTGAAAAGCTAGTACAAACATTGGTCAAACTTTATGTTGGAAACTTTGCGTGCTTGGAAATAGACTCGCTACGAAAAGACCTAGCTAATATGTTAAAGCATATACATATATTCCTTTTCTACATATTCCACCCGTTGGTCACTAGCTGCCACTTTTATTACTGACCCATAATGTTTTATGTTAATGAAGTCAATATTATATTTATTGTCTCATGATCAACAAATAATAGTGAAACTTGTTAGAAAATTTAGTGCACTTGAGAGATTAATTCACACCTGGTAATGGGTTTGGAGGTACGGAGTGTACACCCATTTGGTCACTGAATCCCCTGACTCAATAGTTGTTACTAGTAGAATCTGTTTCTGCTGATGAGAGATTCTGCTGATGATGGATTCTGCTAGTAGAATCTGCTGCTAGTATGATTCTGCTGATGACATCAGTTTATTCTGCTGCTCGTTTTTAACCATTGATTCCTACTATTATAGAAAGTATTATGTTATAATTAATGGGCCGTTAATTATACATAATTCCATGAGCTAGGTTTGAGTATTCTCTATTATAAATAGAGGTCATAATACATCTGCATGGAGAAACGAAATCACAAAACCCTAAACACTTGAATACGCATCTGGTTCTTGGTTTGTGCCTAAAACAAGAACATCACTTGGTCTTATCCCATAGAGATATTCGTGTAACCCAGGCATAGGGTCGAATGGTTTCTATTAGAAAGTGATACCACGATTTCAAGTGAATATCCGGTATCTTATTGATTATTTTAACCCTAATCTGGGAACTTGTTAACACTTATTAACCAACAATCAATAGAAACTATCAGTGATAATAAATGGCTGCTGCTATGAGACAAATGGCTGCTAACTTTTCAAAGTTGGAAAAATTTGAAGGTGTTGATTTCAGAAGATGGCAAAAGAAGATGCACTTCTTGTTGTCAAGTATGAATGTGGTTTATGTTCTCACAACTGAGATTCCAGAAGATTTTGGAGATGATGCTACTATGGATCAGATGAGGGCAAGAAGCAAATGGAAGAATGATGATTATGTTTGCAGAGGTTTAATTCTCAATGGTATGTCTGATTCTCTATTTGATATTTATCAGAATGTTGAAACTTCTCAAGAACTATGGGATTCCTTGGAAGCCAAGTATATGGCTGAGGATGCATCAAGTAAAAAGTTTCTTGTAAGTAATTTTAACAATTACAAAATGGTTGATTCTAGACCTGTCATGGAACAATACAATGAACTTCTTAGTATACTTGGTCGATTCACACAACACAAGATGAACATGGATGAGGCTATTTCAGTCTCTTGTATCATCGATAAACTGCCTCCTTCTTGGAAGGATTTCAAGTATATGCTTAAGCATAAGAAGGAGGAGTTAACTCTTGTTGAGTTGGGCAGTCACTTGCGCATTGAGGATTCACTCAAAGCTCAAGACATTGACAAGCCAAATAGTAGCATTGCTACTGGTCCATCAGTTGTCAATATGGTGGAGCATAACAACTCCACTAAGTACAATGACAACAAGGGCAAGCGTAAGCATCAAGATAACACCAAATCTGATCTTAACAAGAAACCTAAGGTGACTTGTTGGAAGTGTGGGAAACCTGGACACTTCAGGAAAGATTGCAAGGGTGGTAAAATTGGAAACAAATCCAATGGATCAGACACAGGTGGAGGGAATGGTAACACCAATTCTCTGAAAGGTCAGAATGTGTTTAATAAGTCTTTTAAGATTTATTATGTTACATATATATCTGACATTTACTTTGTGCAGGATGATGATGTCGCGTGGTGGGTTGACTCTGGAGCAATAATTCATGTGTGTAAAGATAGAAGCTGGTTCAAGACCTATGAGTCAATGAACGATGGTTCTATTCTTCATATGAGAAACGAGTCAACTGCCCTAGTGCATGGAGAAGGATGTGTTGATTTGAAGTTTAGTTCTGGAAAGATTGTTTCTTTATTTAATGTTTTACATGTTCCTGATATTAGAAAGAATTTGGTTTCTAGTAGTGTTTTGAATAATTGTGGTTATAAACAAGTTATTGAATCTGATAAATTTGTTTTGTCTAAAAATGGTGTGTTTATTGGTTTTGGTTATTTGTGTAATCAAATGTTCAAACTTAATATTGTTCATGATAATATTGATTCTGCTTTTATATCTACATCTAAACTTTATGATTCAAACCTATGGCATGCAAGACTTGGCCATGTACATTTTAAAAGAATGCAAGATATGTCCAAGGATGGGTTAATACCAGCTTTTGATATGAACACTGAAAAGTGTAAAACTTGTATGTTGAACAAGATAACTAAGAAACCTTTTCAAGGAGTAAAACGTGAAACTAAAGTTTTGGAGTTAATTCACAGTGACCTTTGTGATTTACATGCTACTCCCTCTTTGGGGAATAAGAAATACTTTGTGACTTTTATTGATGATGCTTCTAGGTTTTGTCATGTTTACTTATTACATTCTAAAGATGAAGCATTAGATAAATTTAAAGTATTTAAAACTGAAGTTGAATTGCAACAAAGTTCCCTGATCAAAAGATTAAGGACTGATAGGGGAGGTGAGTACATGGATACTCTGTATTTTTAGTCTCTTGGTATAATCCATGAAACGACTGCCCCTTATACTCCTCAGCAAAATGGTATTTCTGAAAGAAAAAACAGGGTGCTGAAGGAGATGGTTAATTCCATGTTGTCCTATTCAGGGTTGAGTCAAGGGTTCTGGGGTGAAGCTATGTTAACAGCTTGCTATTTATTAAATAGGGTTCCCAACAAAAGGAACAAAGTTACCCCTTATGAACTTTGGACTAAGAAGAAACCTAACCTTAATTATCTTAGGATATGGGGTTGTAGGGCTGTTGTAAGACTCCCTGATCCGAAGCAGAAAACTTTGAGAGAAAAAGGCATTGAATGCATCTTTGTTGGATATGCTGAGCATTCCAAGGCATATAGGTTTTATGTCATAGAACCTAATGAGGCTGTTTCAATTAACTCAATAATTGAATCAAGGGATGCACTCTTTGATGAGAATAGATTCTCATCTATCCCTAGACCAAGTCAAAGGATACCAATTGGAACCAATGACAATGGTGTTTCAGAAGTATCTGATGAGGTTCCTGATGAGGTTCCTGTTGAGGTTGTGGAACAACAAACTGAACCTGAGCTCAGAAGGAGCAATAGGGTGAGGACTCCAAAGTCATTTGGACCTGAGTTTCAATGATACTTAATTGAAGGTACAAGGAGTGAGGTCTCTGACCAATACTCCTATTGCTTCATTGTGGAGGATGATCCCAAAATATTTGAAGAAGCAATGAAGTCCCAGGATGTTGCTTTCTGGAAAGAAGCAATAAATGATGAGATGGACTCTATCGTGGGCAATAACACTTATGTGTTGACTGATCTACCACCTGGTTGCAAACCTCTAGGTTGCAAATGGATTTTCAAAAAAAAAATAAAGGTAGATGGAACTGTTGAAAAGTTCAAGGCAAGATTAGTTATTCAAGGCTTTAAACAAAAGTCAGGAATAGACTACTTTGATACTTATGCTCCAGTGGCATGTATCAGTACCATAAGATTGCTAATTGCTTTGGCATCAATTCACAATCTGATTATTCATCAGATGGATGTGAAGACAGCTTTCTTGAATGATGATTTAGATGAGGAGGTTTACATGAACCAACCTCAGGGCTTCATCATGCCTGGCAATGAAAACAAGGTGTGTAAACTGATTAAGTCTCTTTATGGACTAAAACAGGCACCTAAGCAATGGCATCAAAAGTTTGATGAAGTGGTTTTGTCGAGTGGTTATTTACTTAATCAAGCTGACAAATGTGTATATAGCAAATTTGATGAATCTAGTAAAGGAGTCATCATTTGTCTATATGTTGATGACATGTTGATCTTTGGCACTGACCAAAATCAAGTTGATCTTACAAAAGAATTTTTGTCATCAAAGTTCTCCATGAAGGATATGGGGGAGGCTGATGTTATCCTTGGTATTAGGATTAAACATGAAAGTAACAAAATTTCTATCTCTTAGTCTCATTACATTGAGAAGGTGTTAAGGAAATTTAATTACTTTGATTGTACTCCAGTGAGTACTCCTATGGATACAAGTGAGAAGCTAATGCCTAATACTGGCAAAGCTGTATCTCAACTTGAGTATTCTAGGGTGATAGGCTGCTTGATGTATGCCATGACTTGTACAAGACCTGACATTGCTTTTGCTGTGGGTAAACTGAGCAGGTATACTAGTAATCCTAGTGCTCATCGTTGGCAAGCAATTCAGAGGGTCTTTAAGTATTTGAAGAGAACTATGGATTATAGTCTCTCATATACTGGTTATCCTTCAGTATTAGAAGGATACACTGATGCAAGTTGGATCAGTAACACTGAAGACAATTCGTCTACTAGTGGCTGGGTATTCCTACTTGGTGGAGGTGCAATTTTTTGGGCATCCAAGAAACAAACTTGCATTACCAGTTCAACCATGGAATCTGAATTTGTGGCTTTAGCTGCTGCTGGCAAAGAAGCTGAATGGTTGAAAAACTTGCTTCTTGAGACTCCATTGTGGCCTAAACCTATAGCACCTATTTCTATCCGTTGTGATAGTGCTGCTACATTGGCAAAGGCTTATAGCCAGATGTACAATGGGAAGTCTAGACACTTAGGTGTTAGGCATAGCATGATTCGTGAGCTTATCATGAATGGGGTGATATCTATAGAGTTTGTTAAATCTCAACAAAACTTAGCTGATCACTTGACGAAGGGTTTGACTAGAGACTTGGTTTTGAAGTCTGCTAAAGGGATGGGTTTAAGTCCAACTTAGTCACTGAATGCAATGATACCCAACTCCCTTCTTAGAAAACTTGGAAGCTGAGTTCAATGTGGAAAGCTGATCATTTAGTGGACTGAAGCACATGTATCACAAACATCCCAAGGTTGTGCTTGTTATCTGCTGGAAAGGAGGATGAAGTCATAACTTCTTAATGGTTAATTTTCTTTTAAAAAGTGCTAAGCAGGAGCATGAATTAAAGATGAACCACCTATGTGAATGTTGAAGTTTTGCCGCTTCAGGAAGCTTTGGACTTTTAGCTTTTACAACATTTATGAATTGGATATGGACACATGGCTTGTATAGTGTCAGGAGTATTTTAGTGTTTGAAAACTTGTGTGTATTTATCATCAGGTATTCAAATGGGTTGAAGGGTTCAATTCTTAGAACACCCTGATTCTCGAATATTTGAAAGTATATGTACTAATGTGGAAATTCAATCCTCAGGATATTTTCATTTATGCACTTGTTTTGTTTTGTGTTTAATTTTTCATGCAAAGGAAGTGAACTAAATTTGGGGAGTATTGTTAGAAAATTTAGTGCACTTGAGGGATTAATTCACACCTGGTAATGGGTTTGGAGGTACGGAGTGTACACCCATTTGATCACTGAATCCCCTGACTCAATAGTGGTTACTAGTAGAATCTGTTTCTGCTGATGAGAGATTCTGCTGATGATGGATTCTGCTAGTAGAATCTGCTGCTAGTATGATTCTGCTGATGGCATTAGTTTATTCTGCTGCTCGTTTTTAACCACTGATTCCTACTATTATGGAAAGTATTATGTTATAATTAATGGGCCGTTAATTATACATAATTTCATGGGCTAGGTTTGAGTATTCTCTATTATAAATAGAGGTCATAATAAATCTGCATGGAGAAACGAAATCACAAAACCCTAAACACTTGAATACGCATCTGATTTTTGGTTTGTGCCTAAAACAAGAACATCACTTTGTCTTATCCCATAGAGATATTCGTGTAACCCAGGCATAGGGTCGAATAGTTTCTATTGGAAAGTGATACCACGATTTCAAGTGAATATCCGGTACCTTATTGATTATTTTAACCCTAATCTGGGAACTTGTTAACACTTATTAACCAACAAAACTGTCATTATATAGAAAAGCACGACGACTGGAACAATACACACAAAAATCTCAAATCTAGATATCCATGATATCATTGATCGGAATTTCATCATTACAAGAAAATACCTCTTTAGTGACGACCCGATATATAGAGATATAGTCGCTTATGATACATGCATGATATGGCAGATATGAACATAATTAAGATCAATAACACGCCCAGGAGTTATTCTTGAAGATTGTACATCTTGGAACTATTATTGTATATACATATGACACGACTCCGTATTATCTTTTGGATAGCTATGAGCAAAACTTACACCAACATATAAGATCATTACGTACAAGTCCTGAATGTGAATTAGTAAGGAACGTAAACTTTGGTTCTTGAGTCTTATGATGTTATATATCCATTCACGTAGATAAATCCATTATACTTGGATGTGCTGGAAATTTAAAAAATATAATGGAAAAAGTGAATTGAAGAAAGAAAGTGAGAAAGGGGATCCAAAGAAGGATATATAGAAAAAGAAAGTTAAAGGGTAAGAAAAATATTCCTTTTATCTTTAGCAGTCAGAAGCAGGAAGAGGTGGAAAGAGGGATGTGATTGATTGGAACGTTTGAAACCCAACGTTTTCTAGTATTGGTTTTCGATGAGTAATACTTCCCTTTCATCGAATCACACAAACTAGCTTCATGCTTTTGTTTTCATGTATTTGTCTTCCATGCACACATCGTCCATAATAAAGAAAATTTAGTAATCTAATAAAATAACTTTTTCATAATAGATTAATGATTTTTTTTTTTGAGATCATAACCTTAATCACAAAGATTTGATGATGATCATCATCATGATGACCCTCTTTCAATTTCTTCTTGAAGATAGATATGCGTGTTGATAATTACTTTTTTGAGCGAATGATCTAATCTTGAAGATAGATATGCGTGTTGATAATTACTTCTAGAATCAAATCTAAAACTAGCAATTCGTGTTCTAAGCCAATTTATTTTTAAAATCTATCTTTTTACTATCGAAATTCATGTATTTCTTCTTTTTTTTGAATGGCAATCAATTTGTATAAATGAACTAATGAAGCTATAAACTAGCAAGCAACAAGATTACATAAGATTGACAAACTAATAAAATACAAATCAACAATTATTAATCCTTTTAACAAGATGAACAAGGTAATACACGATTATCGAATCATAACATCCATTCCAAGTAGAAATGTACTTTTTAATCCTAATTCACGAGGAAGCTAAGAAACATAAGTCAAGTAATCTATTGAAGAACACTTCTAGTTTCATTTAAGCAGGTAGTGTATTAATGGAGCATGAACTTAACTGAGAAGCTATCATTGTACAACATTAATAAAACTTAACTAAAACATTCAGATCTTAAAGTATGACCTCGAATGATATGCTAGATATGAATATAAGATCAATAAGAGCTGGTTTTGATTACTTTTTGCTCAACTGCACAGTACTACTATATATTCAGTACTAGATATATCAAATAAGAGCTGGTTTTGATTAGTGGGTAAAAGAGTTCAAGAGAGCTTGGCATGCACTGTGAGTGTATGTGACAATAGACTCAGATCAGATAGACCTAGTCAGCTAGCTAAAAGGTCGGAAACAATGACCTAAAGATTTAACAAGTAGAAGGAGGCATGAGTTTCAACCCTAAATCATCTTTCTCAAGAATCAATCTTGCTTTATGAGTCTCCACAATTGTATTAGCATTCCCATACTCCGGGTGCGTTCTCTTTTTCGACAGCAATGGAACTCCGAAAAGCTTCGTTCTTGTCGTCCCATTAATCTTATCGTGATCTCTTACAATGTTGTCCATTGTCGAATCATGAAACTGCAACTGTTGAGGTTTACTAGGGTAAACAACCGTTGCATTCGCATTATTTCCCTTATTACCACCATTAAACAAAGATGTTGGTTGCGATTGTTGTTTATGAAGAAGTAATGGGAATGAGTTACTAGGTGTCACAGGCTTCACATGGTTTTGAACGAAATAAATCACATCATTGTAAAGTTTGCGCATATGTGCTAGCTCCGACATTAGCATGTTATTACTCCTACGTAACCGCTCGTTATCCTCAGAGAGAGCGGTTGCAGAGTTATAACTACCTCTAGTATTAGCATTAATACCATTTTGGTTCGAAAAGATGCTGAATATTCCTGTTGTTGGTGTTACGGTTGTTGTTGGTGATGAAAGAGGTGGTGGGGAGTCATCTTCGGAGTTTGGTGGTGAGATACTGTCGCGTGTTGATGGATATGAAAAGAAACTATTTCCTCCTATTCCACCGTTAATGCCGGTGAAATGGTGGTGGTTTAACCCGACAACTTGCGGTTGTGATGTTTTTCGGCGGTGGATCTCGCATAGTAGATGTTTTTCTCCTTTCTTGAAGAACTCATTGGCGAACTCCCATCTGTCCGGTACTATCTTTCGAAAACCCTAATAAGTATCAAGAAAAAATAAACAGCCAAAAATTAGTATCTTGGAAAATACAGTTATATATTTATACATGTATATGGAACTAATGTGTTGAGACTAGTGTTGCCAGTTATCAACGTTTTGTTATTGCAAGAAATAATCGGTTTAAACAATAATCTAAAGATTTGCATACTACATAGGTGTTTTTCTAGACAAAAGAAAAAAATGTTCAGTTTTAATAAACGTTTCCGGTTATCAATTTTTTTAAGAAATACGGAGTAAATAGTTTAAACCTAACATAAAGAGAGTTGCATACATAGGTGTTTAGCTGTCGAACAAAAGAAGAGAAGTTGTTGTGCTTGAAGTAATTCGGAAGTAGATCACGAGCGAACTCGGGTGGTCGCCATACAACAAAGGTAGTGTCATCTTCACCCCAAGAAACAATATGATCCGTGATGGGATCATCTACCAACTGGTATGTTTTAGTGAGGAAAGGAGCAGGCATTGATTTATGAGAGTCTAATGATAATAATATACCATCACATGAGTTGTTATCCATCATCAACGCCATAGTATCTTAAATTTATCAAATCTTGTGAGTGTTTCTTCTTATATATATGATTCTAGAGATAGATGAGGGTTGGTGGAAACTTATACTAGAAGAGAGATATAATATGCTAAAAGAAGAGGAGATCTAACATAAAAAATAATAGATGTTGATACTTGTGGTAATATACTTTATACTAGTAGTACGTAGGTTGTGTGAGTGTGTGTTCCTCGAAGATGTAGAGAGAGAAGAAAGAGAGAATATGTGTCTTGTCTAGGACCGTGGAAAATAAGAGCTTTTCAAGACAAACCCGTGACACTATTCCCTCGTACATATACTTTGAACACACACACAATAGGCTACTGGTTCGTAAGTGTGACCAGTGGAATATTGTACCGTATTATTAAATACTGCCTGTAGTAGCAAAATAAGTGTCTACGGACAGCCACAGGAGTTACGTACAAAGATGTTTTTTTTTTTTTTTTTTTTTTAAGGATAATGGGAGTATTGCATTTAGAATTTTAAAAATTGCAAAACTGATATGATAGACTAATCAATCATATAGACAAAGTTATTCATGTAATGAATTTCGTAACCATGGCCGCTTGATTTAAGGCTCCAAATCATAAGTTTCACCAAAAGCAAAGGTTTGTTTTTTTTTGGCAAAATATCTCAAAAATCACGATGTGATAACGGATCATCAATTGATGAAAATAAAACTACACGGTTTAATTTCATAGAATACGTAACCTCTAGGTTTTTTTTTTTTTTTTTGGCTTTTTTTTTTTTTTTTTTTTTTTTTTGTTTTTTTTTTTATATTCAATAAATATATTACTCAAAAAAATATTTTAAAAACATAATATGTGAGCGAATATCACATCTTAGCTCGTTAAATAAACAAAAAACAAACGCACAATCATTGCTTCAAAATATACCTATATAACCTAGCGTCTAATATGCTATCTGAGAGTGTTATCGAATGCATTACAAAATGCAAGTTGTTCTTCCATTAAGTCCGATACCACATTATCATATCCATCATACAAGTCATACTCATCAAGTTCACGTAGACTAAGGTCATTAGTTCCACCGTCATGTCATTTATATGAAGAGGGGATAAATTGAGCAATCTCATTATCATACTATTCAATCTCACTCTCTAAATTATCATCTTGCAAATCCATTGAAGTACTAGACTTATCCCGATTCCACAATCACCCGTTTATTATTGTTAGCATCCTCTACGCGATTAGGCTTTGACCCATATTCTTCCAAATTATTCACATCCTTTGCACTAATGGTACTGAAATTGTCAACACCCAGAGCATCCTCCACGTCACCCATACTACCAAAGGCATCAAAAGAATGTGAAGTAGTAGTAGTTTTAACAACCTGCGTAACCTCTAAATGTATATTTTTTTTTACAAAAAGGTAAAATATATTAAATAAAATAAAAGTTATTTACAAAAGATAGCACAAAAGAAAAAAAAAAGTTAGGACAACCCCCAACAATTCTATCTTTTGCCTAGAAAGAAAAGAAAACATAAATAATTGGACAACCCCAATTCATATACCAGTACAATACCAATTGTTGCAAATTAACAAAATTGTCAATAACTAAACATATAAAGATAATAACTAAAGTAACCCCCCAGCCCAATCTTAATATAAAGACAGCTTGATCTAAGGCCATATACATACTCTGAATACATGGAAAACTACAAAGGGACAACCAATGTAGCTCCAAACATCACCATATGCATATAACCCATAGAAAGCAAAGATGCTAAAATTGAGTAAAGGGGAGGAGCTGTACAAATAAAGATCACAAATCAGCAGAATCTCCCATAAAACTTGAACCATAAAGCAGGAAGTAATCAACATGCAGCAAAGACCCATCCAAAATCTTGAGCCTGAAAGGACCAGAACATCACAACACTCTAAGTCATCAAATGCAGTCTTGCCCAAGGGTGATTCATCAAGCAACAACATCACCCATACACCCTGTCTCATTAAAAAAACCTTGCCAGACAAAAACCCTGTGGGAAAAATCTGAACAAGGAAAAAGAGTACAGGATAAGAAGCAACCATAAGTCCAGGAAATTGCAAATATAGAGACCATACAAGCAGCAACCCAAAGCAATAAATCCAATTCTAGAACCTGGGTATTATCAAATCCAAAACAGAAAACTAACACAAAGGTTAAAAAATAACTTCTATAATGCATAGCACCCTGTCCAATACTCTTCATAGACCATTCCAGATTATAAATGAGCCAATCAATAAACCACCAACACCAAATGTCACAAACCAACTCATATCCTATCCAAACAATACATAACAAAGCCCATAACAAATATTCCAACAACAAACTGCTTAAAGTAATCAAACAAGGACAGAACCTGGTGCAAATCACAAAGACAGCCTCGTAAATCATTAAACTCATTCGAGACAGCTTATAAGATGCCAACATCCAATCAATGCACCAACAAATGGGAAACCACAGAGGAAAATAGTCAAAACTGTTAGACCCACAAGGCTTGATAATAATCCAAGAGCTAATAGTCCTCAAAAGGCCCTCATTAGAACTTGAACATACCAAATCCCATAGATAATAGTTGACTAAGATCATGTTAGCCATCCAACACCACCATCTGATCAGGCATATAGAAGTGACAATATCATCATAGTCAAAAATTTGGTTGCAGCGCCAAAACCCAGTACCCAAACAAAACCAGCAAACCCATAGAACATAAGGATCAAAAATCCTGCAAAACAATAATAAACAAGCTAAACCTGCATAATGATAGTTAGTATTATGGATCAAAACAGAATACCCAACAGCCTGCAAAAACCAAAAACTCTGCACACAAAATAAATGTGATCCAGTGCAGAGCAAAACCACACCAGTGTCTATGTGATACCATCAGCAAACCCATTATGACCCATATTGCCACCATTAAACTGACTGCTACTAGCACCACCATGAATACTCTTCAACGGGATCTTCTAAATTATAGCAGCCTTCTCAGATTCCAAGGATCGTTTAATCTTCAAACTCAACAACTTATGTCTAACAGTATCAACAATGATCTTAAAAACAGTCTCCTTATTTCTCATTTCTGAATTCCTTTTTGAAGATTCTAAGGTTCCTCTCTTGCCAAATGTAATAGACCACAGCACCAAACACTAAACGCTGAATAACACTCCAAAGAGAGTTGTTAGCAGTTCTGATAGATATTCCGGAAACAATTTCAGCCCAAGTACACAAGACATTATCAAGCAAACACAAAATCTTTAGGTTATCCTAAACCGTCTTAGAAAAATTGAAAGAAAAAAACAAGTGAGAATTGGTTTCATCAACAGAATTGCACAACGCACAAAGAGTACTAGAAATATTAAACCACTTGGAAATCCTATCAGTGGTTTTAAGCCTCCCTCTCATCGCCATCCAAAGTGCAAAAGCATGTCTAGGAACACATTGCGTGAACCAGACGTGTTTGTGCCATATAACTTTTGGGCTATCAGACCTAAATGCCTTCCATGCTTCCTTAACACTAAACAAAACTTCCTTGTTTTTCTTATTAATCCATATAACCTTATCATCACATTCATCAATCAAGATAGGAACAGGGACATTCAAAACTTCACTAAATAAATTATTCCAATCAGGTGGCCATTTCCAACCATTACTATCAATCCAATCAGCAACTTTGTCGTCCACACTAATACCGTGCTCAGTAAGGAAATGATGGGTGATAAGCTTACATAAAGGACCATTATTGTGCCACTTATCAAACCACAAAGAACAAGTTTTACCATTACCCAACTTATAAGCAACAAAAGAGCGGATTTTATCCCTAAGTTCAAGAATCTGATTCCAACTCTACACTCCGTGTTCAGTATTGACATTAAACCAAATATTTCTATCTTTTACCCTATATTCATGAACCCATTTCACCCACAACGAATCCTTCTTACTGATAACATTCCAAAGGTACTTAGACATTAAAGCTTCATTCATGAGCCTAAGCGGTTTAAGGCCAAGCCCACCTTGATTTTTGGGTTTACAAATATCTTTCCAAGAAATGCAAGCAATCCCACTACCATCACCCCCACCAGACCATAAGAATTTCTTACACAATTTATCAATACTATCACATATAGAAGCAGGGAGAATAAACATGGAGGCCCAGTACACATGCAGCGAAGAAAGCACAGAAGCGATTTACTGTAACCTTCCCATAAAAGATAAAGTTCTATTTCTCCAATCATTAGTCTTATTTTTGACCTTTTCAATCAGAAACCTACAATCATTATTGAAAACTCTTTTACCAGTTAATGGAATACCCAAATATTTCAAAGGAAGAGTACCAACTCTAAACGGCATAGCAAGCAGAATACGACTCTGAATAGGATCAGGAACACTACCAAAGAAAGCCACACTCTTAAATACACTAGGAAAATGACCAGAACACATGCCAAACTCATCTAATGCCCGCCTAAGGATACAAGCACAAACTTCATCACCATGACAAAGTAATAATAGGTCGTCCGCAAAACATATTAATTTTTGGGTAAATGGTTACCCCGGTAAAATATATTAAAATCAAAAAAGTTTAGTACAATGAAATATGACTGATGTATCACATTAACCTCAAGCACACACGCTTGATAAACAAACCAAACCAAATAAAGCCTTTCACATGCCAAAGGCACAACTACTCTAGCTATGCATTACAAATAGAACCATAAAAAATCATGCATAACTAAAGGAAACCCACACACTACTTAGCAACAATAAATGTAGACATTTTGTCATAAACGTTATCCACTTCCACATCATCATCACTCTCCTGAAGATCAAGTAACATACTTTTCCCATTATCCTTTCCATCTTCACTACTATTATCAAACTTTGAAAGGAGATCAAAAGGGTTTGGAGATGTGAATTCAGATTTACAAAGTTTTAGCGGCTTTGCATCATCACCCACTAGTACAAGCTTCTCATCAAGTATATGACTTTTAAGTTTATTAATCCTTGTAACAAAGGTGTAGTAATTGGACTACCGGATGTCGTACCAACCATGAGTGGCGTACTATTTTCCTTAACTACTTCGTTACAAAACATTATTCTTAGACTTTAAAGCCTCATACGATTTCTTAAGAGAAAAAATATTGATGTCATCTGAAAAACCATTACCTTTTTGCTTGATGACATTGTGTTATCTTTATTGCAACCTGATGTTGATGCCACATTAGTATCAACATGTTTTGGCATATTAGAAGAGACACTAGGATCTTTAGGCAGTTGCACTGCTTTAGGACAATAAGCAAATTTTGACTTCAAAGAAACCTATAGAGAATTTTTCTTACCATTCTTGCCGGATTTCTTCTTTGCTACTACAATAAAACCATCATTATCAGTACCCGAAGTTTGATCCTTACCTTTATTAATTCCATTCACCACAGGCTTCGGAGCAGCTTTGTGACATTCCTCAAGCGAGTGACCGTATACCAAACATGTACCACGACGAGGGGGTTTCCAATCGATGAAAGTTAAAGAACTCGATAAAAGCTTTCAAAACCTAGTAAGACTACGCATGATGTTTCCTCATCTCATGAAGATGCTTCCTTTAAGGATCAGAAGGTAAACACTAAGTCTCACTACGAGCTTGCCGGTGATATTCATCAGGCGACTAGGTTAGCTTGTAAGAGTCTTGAGGAGGCCATGCAACGTGATATGTCCAAGCTTGGGTCTCCGTCACTATCTAAGATTGTTAACGCTGAAACGTCTACAAGCAAGGTTAATTTCCGTCTACTTGAAAATATGACACACTTAATGACGATGATTTAATTATCCCTAGATCGTTAGTTGAAGTGGTTAAAAAAAAAGATGTACTAATACATTGTACGGCTACTTCATTGGCAAGAGGTTGGCATTTCTCGTAGTTCAACACTTTGCTCGAATTATGTGGGCTAAGCACGGTATCAAATGTATCATGATGAATTTACAAGGTTTCTAATTCTTTGAATTCTCAACGAAAGAGAACGTGGAGGCTGTACTTATCAATGACCCTTAGATGACTTGAACGGTTCCGATAGTTCTCAAAACTTGGTCGAGTAGTATGTGCTTATCGAAAGATGATTTGAGAAAGATCTTGGTTTGGCTTAAATTACATGATGTCCCTATGGCCGCGCCGGTGATGGTTTAAGTATGATTGTATCAAAATTTTGTACGCCCATGCTTCTTGACTCATATACGAACACAATATGTAAGGACTCGTGGGGAGGAATAGTTATGCTTGTGCACTTATTAAGTTAAATGTTAAAAATGATTTCAAAGATCGCTTGGTAGCTGCTACCGTTTGTTAGACGAACCTGGTTACACTCGAATAACTATTAGAGTCGAATACGAGTGGACACCTCCAAGATGTGATTCATGTAAGATATTTGGCCACACATATATGTAATGCGCGAAGACTTCTACTATTTCAAAACCTACTGTTGCATTGAAGGGAGATCAAAGAGATGGGTTTACAGTAGTTAGACGTAAAGGACATAATCATAGGAAATTTGATGGTGTATATGTAAACAAGAAATTTGCTTACTAACCTGTTGTGAAACAAGCAACAACGAACAATGTTTCTTCACCTAAGTATAAATCAAAGGAGGCTTCCACATCATGAAAACGAAATAAGGATGCAAACTTGGACAAAACAGCAAACTTGTTTGATGTTCTTGGTGATTTAGACATAGGGCAAAAGGTAAATGAGGAACATGTTAAGAACTTAAATAACATACCTATTGTTGCTACTCTAGTGGACGTGGATCAATTGGCCAATAAGGAGCCAATTCCTACATTGTTTACCACACCTAATGTTTTTAAACCAGTACCTGCGTCGAGTATGCATGCTTGTAACGATAGTGAAAGTGATGTGGAAAATGTTAATGATGAAACTGGGAACTTTATGGCTTCAAAACATTTGAAAAGAAGAAATGGATATGGGAATGAGAGTTTGTATGAATGTTGGAAGGAAACATTGGATAATGAAAACTATGACTCACATAATGATGATGAGTACAATACTCATTGTCTATTTGAATAACAAGAGGCTTTTTATGACGCTTTGGACATCAAGCTTCGTGGTCAAAGGAAAGTGTAGGTTAGATTTGGTGTCGTGTTTAGTCAAATGTAATCTAGTTGTAGTTGTTCATTCGTTTGTATAAGTAGTCTACTTTGTTATGTTAGCTTTATCGCTTATGTAACGTGCTGAAATGTTGGATTTCACCAACATTTTTTGTACTTAAACGTTTTTTAGAATAATATTTCACCGGTGTAACAACCTTTTAGAGAAGGAAAAAAAACTATACAAATATAATGTTTTGGTGACACTTAAAAAAAGTGTCACCATAAGTTAAAAAAAAATGTCACTAAAACTTTTATGTGCTCTCCTACACTTAAAAAGTGTAGGTAGAAGTAAAGTAGGTAAAAATCTATTTATAGTGTACGGGTGACAGCAACAATTAAGATGTGATGATTTTGTACTTTCTCCTACACAATTAAAGGCTTTTTGAATTCAAGATTTTTGTCTTAACTAGGTTGTTTTATATTTCTTATGTATAGTGTGGTCCTTTTTGGCTGGTTTTGGTTTGGTGGTCTTGTTGGTTGTAGTTAGTTGTCATTTATAGCCTATCATAAATGATTTAGTGGTTGTGTCAAGTAATTACTTGCGGTTAATGTGGTACTTTAGACATATTTCACTTTACTTAAACGTTTTTTTGGAGTAATATATGTACCGGGTGGAATTCCTTTTACCAAAAAAATAATAATAATAATAATAATAATGTGAGGATAATTTTTTTTGCATTTTAACATATATTTTTTACATAAAAAATGTATTAAATCTTAAATTTTTAAGTTTTTATCCACACTTTTACATTAAAGGTTATATTTAATTATATTTTTTCTGTCACTAAAACCTCTATCACTTTCTTGTAGTGAAACCTATACTCGAGCTTAAGAAACTGATTTTCTTAAATTAAAGCATACTAAAAGACTAAACATTGCATTAGCAATCGACAGATTAAAAGAAGTTTAAAACGCCTAAAACTACTAACTTAAAAAGTACAAAAAATTGCAAAAAATCCTTTGAAAGTTATATTCTTAAATCTTTGCACATGCTTGAGATATTTCGAACTCCTTTTAGAACACTACGATTGTTGTGAACTATCTGAGTTACACGTTTAAGTGCTTATCTTAAGGTGTTTGTTTTCATGTAATGCATGAACTTGCTTATTAATTTTATCTAAACTCTTTGTTTTGAGTAAAGGGTTTCCCCGGTAAATGTATTACTCCAAAAAACATTTAAATACAAAAGATATGGGTGAAGTCTCATATCTCAGCTCATTACATACACAGAAAAGCTTACATAACAAGACACTTCATATCCTTTAAACAAGAAAACAAAACACTGATCACTAGGTTACATAGGATAACTACTAAAAACAAAATCGATACCGACCACCACCTTGAAGCTTGATATCATGCATGTCATAAAAAACATCCAATTAACTTGATCGATATAGTAATCATAGTAATCTTCAAGCTCGTGCCCACCGCCTATCGAAGCGAGAAAAGTAGCCATAGGATTATCCGATGGAAGCACATCCTCTTCATCACAATCCGAAACAACCACTTCCCCACCTTAGAAAATGGGTTACCCACTTTAGCATACTGAGAATAAGAGGAACTAGGCTTAGAAGCCGCAACCTATTCCTTCTCTCTCAAGTCACTCAAAAGTTGCTCTTGTGAATCCTTACCAGTCTTTTGAGACCTATCTACCTTAACTTCCTTTTTATTACCCGGATAATCAAACTTTTTAAAGGATGACTATCATCATTCACAAGAGTAGTTTTTTCATAAATAATTAGCTTTTCAAGCTTTCTAATTTTCTCAACAATAGGAGTAGGATACGAAATACCATTCTCATTAGTATCATCCATAGCAAGAGCAACAAATGGGTTTGATGTAGCAACTTTCATCCCACTCGTACTTACCTCATTATTAATTTGCTCCTTATTAGCATCCGACTTCTTCAACACTACTACATACACCTGCTTAGGCATAAAAAGCTTAAAAAAATTTTTGGTAAAAGGGATTTTTCACCCTGGTAAAATTAGAAAGCTAAAATTTTGCCCCATTACCCACATCAATACCACGAGACGGCTGTTTCTAAGGCATTTGAACCCCAACCTTTTTACCTTTAGCCTTACGATTATGTACATTACTGAAACCATCATCCGTCTTCTCCAAAGTAGTAGGAGCTTCCGCAGCCACGTTAATGTCAATATGAACCGCCTCTATAACACATTTATGACAACTGATACGATCATGGCCAAACACTTTACAATCCTCACAATGAGGAGGCTTCCATTCATAATCAACCTTGATGCACACTTAATAAAACCACTATCATCCATTTTAGGGATAGCCATAGTAACTTCACATTTTAATTCAGAATCCGATGATAATTCCACTAAAGCACGAGAAAAGCTAATGCATCCTCATGAATCAACACACATTGAGCTTGTAAAAGCATCTAACATAATCGGTTTACCAACTTGTGTAGCAATCAAGCTGAAGCTATCTTCAAAATATGCAAGTAAATGCACATTATGCAATTTAATCCACACTGAAACTTTGGTTACCTCACTTTTAGTTAGCGACACATCAGGAGTCCATTTGGTAAGAATGAGAGGCGAGTTACGGATTAACCAAGGGCCCCGCTGAAGCACATTATCCATACCCTCTTTAGTTTTGAACTTAAAGAGGAAAACACCCGCATCATTTTTCATAAGCTTCTTCAAACCAAAATTACCCCACGTATTTGTGACATAGTTTTGAACAACCGGGAAGGCAATATTCTTGCCAACAAAGAAACCAACGAGAGTATTATCATACTGGTTTAAAATACTTTCCAGAGTAACCTTTGGTAACAAAGTGTCATGATTTTCAATACGATTCTCATTAACCAGAGGTCGAAGGTTAAACCTTCCTAGTGACACGTTCCGACCTTAAAACATCAACAAAGGAAGGAGCACCCATGTGCACACTAGGGCTGGTTACAGAAGCTTTAGGATCCGTTTGCACGCAACTACAACTCGGCATAGCATTCTCCTCATTCTTTAATTCAATATCGCGCATTGCTTCCTCAAAATTCTTACAAGCATCCAATACCACCAGATCAATACCATCCGTTTGCACATGTTCAGCCATAGAAGTAAAAGCATCACCACAAATACCACCATTCCCACTGTTACTCGACGCACCATTCTCCCCGTGCACATGCACATTAGAGCTAGAAATTGTACCAAAATTCACCCCATGAAATTGTTCACAACACATAGAGTTAGTTTCCATATTACATGAAAACAATTTAGTAACATCACAAGGGGGATTCGACTCTAAAATACCACTATCACCAATACTTGTAACACTTAGCACAAACGAATCATCAATGTTCGTGACACTAAGATTAGATGTACCCAAATCTGTAACAGGAATAGAATACTTAAACGCATCAAACTTGGGATCACGTAATGGTTTAACTGGAACATCACCTCGTGCAACCTTAGTCCCACCCATCTTACGTAGCCCAGCAGCTACACTTTGAGCAAGTTCATCATTGATCGAGCTAGTTTGATCGGCCAAACTAGACGAACTAACCCTATTAGTTTGATCGGCCGTACTAAAAGGTAAACTCTTCGTTGTATCATCCTTCCTGCCAAGCAGATTTCCAGCCTTATCCCCAACGATACCATCAGGTTTGGTTACTTTAGAAGCACTATTATTAAGAAAACCTTTCTCCATCTCTCAAAAATCCCACAAATACCACCAAAAAAAAAAAAAAAAAAAAGAAAAAAAGAAAAAAAAATCGTAACCCACTAAAAGTACTTACCAGCGTATAGCAGCCAAACAGTGAAGAAAAAACCCTAACTTAACTGTTAGGGTTTAGAACGCATGAAGCATAAGTCCTAACCCATCATGTAGCAAGTGATCAAATAATAAATTGAAAACATGATATGTCGAGTGATCTGATAATTGTTAAAGTCTGGTTATATGCAAACGTAACCCTAAGCGATGAGTAAATATGTAAAAGATCAATTCACAACGCAGCGCAAACAATTTTATCTAAACTCAATAAAATGATGAATAGTTTAAGTAGCCAATCCTAAACATCCCTAGTTTTTCACCAAGTAACCTAGCTTTAATGAATATTTTATCCATTAACACATATTAATATCACAATAAGTTATATATAAACCTTATTCAAAGTATTTAATCTTTTTGTAGAGGTTTTTAAGATCTAAATCATAGTAAATTTAAATAAATATATTTGTTTTACTAAAATCAATACTGTATGGAGTTTTTATAAATTATGAATGAAAAGGAATAGAGAAATGAAAAAGGTTCTCGTGGAACAGAGCGTCCTCTTTCTTTCCATTTTGTAGGTTTCCCTTTGTTGTTTTATGCTACCATATATCTAAAATCGAATCATTTATACTATAATCCATCCATCACGCATACAAAGAGACATGGTAACGTAGAGTGCATGTGCGTTTCTAACGCTATATATTAACTAAAATATAAATTTCTGTCATAAATATATAGTAAAGTTGATGAGGATACATCGATCATTGTGTATTTGTGTGTGAAAGTGACGACATATACTTCGTGTCTTCTTTCTTTGATTCTTCTTCTTCTTCGTCTATTTGCTTCGTCTAGCTGGACTGAAATATAGTTTCTCAAACTTCAATGTACCATCTTGCATTTGGACATACCATTTAATTAGTCATTTTCTTACAAACATTTACCACTGATCTTCATTGTTTGTGAATACATACATGCATACGTACAAATATTTATGTAAAAAAAAAAATTGTGAATACAAGAGTAAAAAAAAATTAAAAAAATTGTACAAACATTTTTTGGGACGATCACAAATCCATTCGTTCAAATTTGGATAAATTTCTTGTGAAGGATCTAAGAAGACTTTGATTTCCTTGCCAAGGGTGCATCTTCTTAGTGGTTTTGCGTTGAAACAAACTTTGACTTTTTAAATCTGAATCTCCATATCTCCTCCTGAACCCAAGAATGTTGGTGGCAATAAGAAGAAGACTCCTGATGTGGCTAGTGCTAGTGGTACAACGATCTCTACATCTAACCAGTTTGATGCTCTTAATATGGATGATACGGATACGTTTGGTATTCCTACTGATGACACCAACTTGGATGTGGATGCTGGCTGTACAATGGAAGTTAATGAGGATGCGTTGGTTAAGACTGGTACTACATCACAAGAACCCCTTGTGAGTGATTTAATGGGAACTATGGAAGGTGGTTCTACTCCTATAGTTGAGAAAATTAGTAAGCTTGAAAAGCTAATTATCGATGGGAAAGCTACCCTTTTGGATGATAAAGGTGTTCCTATTCCGTCTGCATCTGCCAATAAGAGGGCTAACCCATTCTCTAAGGTGGGTGATATTGTGGTTACTGATAGTGATGAGGAGGAGGTTCTTAACACGTTCGACGAATCAGCAAATCTTTTTGGTGGAGGTCATGAGCGTGAAGATGAGTTGGATGACTATGATGATTACTCGAAGCAATTTTATGATCTTTCAGGGGAATTGGATGCTCTTAACGCCATTTATGGCCTTAATCTCCAAGGTCGTAGGAAGTAGGTTATATTTTTGTCCGAGTCTTTAAATGGTTTGTTTTCTTGTCTAGAAAATTGGAAGTATCTTGTTATGTAAGCCTTTCGCCTATGTAACGGGCTGAGATATGAGAATCACTCATATCCGTTGTACTTAAATGGTTTTTGGAGTAATATATTTACCGGGTCATTGACCTTTTACCAAAAAAAAAATCTGAATCTCCATATATGATCCATATTATTGTTTTGTATAACCGCGTCAAATATAAAATGATTGTAAAGAAACCTAGCTAGTTGCAATTACTATAAGTTTGTGTTTTAGAAAGACATGCAAATACAAAAATTACAAAAGTACATTAGTGATATCTTAGTTTATGAGTTTACCTACCCAAGATACGTACGATCGAATCAATTGTTAATGAAGAAGTTTAAACATTGCAGTGACGAGTTAGGGATTAAGTTTATGCAATGATTCAACAGTAATTTAAGTTGCGTACTAGATTTGTAGGGACATATACAAAAATATCATGATCAACCTACCCTCAAAGGCTCAAAGTGAAGCAACAAAACTCGAAAATGATTACCAATCATATCAACTCATTATATTTTGATAACGCATATCACATGATATATCAATTCCACATGGAGTACCACTGTTATCAGTATCATATCAACAACTACTGCAGAATTCCTTAGTAAGTTAGTTTGTTTTAATTATTGAAAAACAAATTCTGAATACTTTGGCTTTTAGTATTAACATATATAGAAAAGTATATACGTAGTTTTTTTTTAACGGCAATTAGTATTTCCAAAATAATAATAATAATAATAAAAATGAAAAAAAAAAAATACAGCAATACCAAAATAGATTTTATTGAAACAGAAGTTTGATTAATTTGTGAATTTGGAATTATCCCTAAAACCGATCATCTCTCTCTGGCGACTTTCTAATCCCTAAATAACCCTTTATCGTTTTTTATATTTGATCCTTAGGGTTTAATTTAATCGTCTTCTTTTCTGATCGGATTGATCGCCTATCTTCTGGTTCGATCACTATGGATGTTGGTTAGTTGTATTACTCTTCATCGATTAAAACCCTAACTTTTTGTTAGGGTTTTCTTTTCTTTTTGGTCGTGCATCTTGCGGTTTTTTCTTTGGTATTATTGTTAGTGGATTTTGTGAGAGATGAATAAGGGATTTCTTAATCATGCGAGCGCCTCCTACTCTGCTGCGAGTGTTCGTACTGGGGTTGAGCAGCAAACGAGTGAGTCAGATGTTAACCCGGTTGCCATGAGTCTTGGTGAGTCGGTTTCCAAGGTAAACATGGGTACTAGGGTTTCACTTGGTAATATTCCATCGACCACTATTAGTATTGGTGAGTTGAGTTCACCCTCAACGATGAACCCTAGTAGTGTTAGATTGAATGTTGATGATGTTCCTGATTGTTCTATGCATGGTACTCAGACAGTGGAGCCGATTCCACCTACGAATGATATACCACATGGAGACGACTTGGAGCCGGTTCCAAGTACTGATTCTGTGGCTAATAAGGCTTCCTCTTCAAGTGGTATTGGGAATAATTCCAATTCTAATGTTTCTGGGCATTCGTCCTCTCATGGTTCAAAACAGCCTAATGTGGAGCAATTAATTGCTAATGCGAATAAGAAGTTTGATGAAGCAATGAATAAAATTGATTCTGATATTGCTAATATGGCTTCATCTTCTAAGTTGAACAATTCGGGTGGTACTGGAGTGAAGTCGGTTTCTTATGCGGGTGCTACTTCTAATGAACCTCTGAAACACGTGTCTAATTTTCGGAGGTTGGAATGTAGCAAAGAGAAGGATGATGTTGACCTTTCAGTTCCATTGAAAGTAGTGGAAGAGGTAAACACGAGGTTTGAGAATACTCTCTATGGTTATTTCCTTGGCCAACGCCTTGCTTTTCCTGTTGTTGATTACTATGTCCGCAGTGCATGGGCTAAGTTTGGTGTGCAAAAGGTAATGATGAATGCAAAGGGGTTCTTCTTCTTTAAGTTCAATTCGAAGAAAGGTGTTGATGATGTGCTTGAAAACGGTCCTTGGTTGATCAGAAATGTTCCTATTATTCTTAAACCATGGAATTTGAACACTAACCTACTTAAAGAGGATTTGACTAACATTCCTGTTTGGGTTAAATTCCATGATGTCCCCCTTGCAATGTTTTCTGATGATGGCCTCAGTCTTCTAGCCACACTGATTGGTACGCCCAAAAGGTTAGATGCGTTTACAAGCAATATGTGCAAGGAATCGTGGGGCCGCAGTAGCTTTGCTAGATGCATGATAGAAGTGAAGTCGGATGAGGTGCTGCGGGACAGCCTCACTGTTGAGATACCGTTACTTGATGGTTCGGGTTCGACTATTGAGAAGATAAGGGTTGAATACGAGTGGCAACCACCTCGTTGTGATAAGTGTAAGATATTTGGTCATACTCTGACTGACTGCCCTAAGGTTGTTATACCTCCTGTTCAGTCTGCTAAGCTTGTTAATGATAGTTTCAAGACTGTTAATAATAGGAAGAAAGGAAAACAAGGTGGTTCTACAATTCCGGGTAAAGGAGGGTTTACTAAACCTGTTGTGGGTAAGCAGTTTCTGTATAAACCCAAACAGACTCCCCCTGAACCCAAGAATGTTGGTGGCAATAAGAAGAAGACTCCTGATGTGGCTAGTTCTAGTGGTACAACGATCTCTACATCGAACCAGTTTGATGCTCTTAATATGGATGATACGGATACGTTTGGTATTCCTACTGATGACACCAACATGGATGTGGATACTGGCTGTACAATGGAAGTTAATGAGGATGCGTCGGTTAAGACTGGTACTACATCACAAGAACCCCTTGTGAGTGATTTAATGGGAACTATGGAAGGTGGTTCTACTCCTATAGTTGAGAAAATTAGTAAGCTTGAAAAGCTACTTATCGATGGGAAAGCTTCCTTTTTGGATGATAAAGGTGTTCCTATTCCGTCTGCATCTGCCAATAAGAGGGCTAACCCATTCTCTAAGGTGGGTGATATTGTGGTTACTGATAGTGATGAGGAGGTGGTTCTTAACACGTTCGACGAATCAGCAAATCTATTTGGTGGAGGTCATGAGCGTGAAGATGAGTTGGATGACTATGATGATTACTCGAAGCAAATCTATGATCTTCCAGGGGAATTGGATGCTCTTAACGCCATTTATGGCTTTAATCTCCAAGGTCGTAGGAGGTAGGTTATATTTTTGTCTGAGTCTTTAAATGGTTTGTTTTCTTGTCTAGAAAATAGGAAGTTGTACTTAAATGTTTTTTGGAGTAATATATTTACCGGGTCGTTGACCTTTTACCCAAAAAAAGAAACAGAAGTTTGATTATTAAATGATCATATCATTGTTAAAATAGAAAAATGCGAAAACCCTAGTAGCTCCAGCTCTAAACAAAGCCAAACTAAAACGGCTAATGCAAGATGATAAAAATAGTATATATAAAATAATTATTCTATACATGTTAAAAGTTTTTAAGTAAAATTTGTTTCATTGGAGCGTCTCCTGTTGACTTACAACAAGTAGACATATTTTTAAAACGTAAATAGTGAGAAATCAATATTTGACAAAGCTTTTGAAAAAAGATTGTATATCATTGTTTTCTTAAATGGAAAATGCAGGTGCATAATTTGTTTTATTAACGAGATACCAAACACGCCTATAATATTCTTAATATTGGAACATTTAAACCTTTATTGAGAACTTAAATAACACTAAAATAATAGACTCGGTGAAGATTTCAAGGAGAGACAACTTAGAACACAGAGCGAATAAGGATAAAAACTCTCTTGTTATCTCGACTTAACACTTACCAATACATGCATGTTACTATCTGATTTTATAATACTTGCTCTTTTAACAATTAATTTTATAACTGAAGATAATAGTTTACTCTAAATACATTACGTAGATGCAGATTATCCCACATTACTACTTATTTATCAGTTATATATCTTACTTAAGTTAGCTAATCACAACTTAGGTTATTATAAGATGATCATTTCATAAATATTTCCTTTTTGTTAATCATGATCAGGAAAACACATTTAACATCGGAATTGATAATTGTTGGTAAAAGTATTAATATCAATGCTTTAGGGTACTTTTTGTGTATTATTTTTTGAAAAGGTTTAAGAGTACACAAAAATAGTAGTGTCTTTTTTGGAAGTCAAAAAAGGAAGTGGTGGAAGAATCAAATTTTGCAGTAAATACGACAAGCCACAAAGGTTGTTTCCTGTGTCTTCTTGTCCCATTCTCTGGCTTTTACTCACCTCCATTTTATACCCTTTTCCATATTTGAAGTTTTGAACACTAGTAGCGCCATCTACCCGTCTATCAAAATAAGAATCTATAATATAATTGAGATCTTGAAAATTATATATATGATGATTGATAAAGATAATTTCTGATTGTAATAAGATGTTAAACATTAACTTCTACTTTTATACCACCAACTTTTAATCTAACTTGCTCATTTAGCTAGCAGCTGGGCTAAAACAACGAAATTCATACTTGCACATATAGTTCATATATGCTTCATACATTTGTTAATTTACGATTAATCTAACATTTATCTACACGTACTATTTATTATGATATGGTCCCAGAAATTACTGTAGAAGAAATATAGATCATATACATGAAGAATTGAAGAGACTACGAGAGTAGTGGGATGGGGTCACGAGGGGAGACTGAACTGGAGTTTCTATGATATGAATTTGCAACATGCACACGAGGAAGTGTCCATGTGTTATTAATGAAAGGACAATGTACCCAATTGTCTCTTTCTACCACATCTATTCTCTTTTCACAAAATCAAACAACATATTAAACAAGCTGCTCCACATGTTTGAACATGTAATACAGAGACTACGTTTGAAATTATGAATGGGCACCCTGGTTTATAAGTTATAATACAACACTTGTGTATCAACTGATAATTCAAACTCACTCACAACATTTGGTTCAACTCGAGTTTTAAGTCATCTTGACTTAATTGATTAAACACCATATGACTACGATGTTCCCTAAATTGATCTGTTATTCAAGTTTGCGCAAGAATACCATATTAGTTAAGTGGATAGTTCCTTGTTTGATTTTTAGGAGGAGTATTAATATTTGCTTGGCTAAATATTTATGGGATATGTTAAATCACATAGGGCGGGCCAAAGAATAATGTATGTGCACTACTAGAGTAAGTGTTATGATTAAACCACGACATTCATATTAATGTCATATAATCATTCAGCACACTACTAAACCCACCATTAAACAAAACATATAAAAAAAGCACACTTTATACTAATATATCCCATAATATACCCCTCCCCCCCCCCCCCCCCCCCCCCCCAAAAAAAAAAAAAAAAAAAAAAAAAAAAAAAAAAAAAAAAAAAAAAAAAAGTGGGAAACAGTTTGGTGTAGCACACCATCAAACGAGTGCAAAAATATAAGGATAGCACGCGGTTTGAGAGCCTGTGTAGCAGTGATGGCACCACCAGTTTGTCAACCATCACCATAGTACACCCGGTCTTAGCATGTAGTGTGGATAGGCTATGGCCTACACTACTCAAAGAGTAAAATAGTAAAATACACGCGTACCTCAACATCAATAAAAAAACATGGTTGTTAATGCTAAAATCAGAAGGAAAATGAATGATACACTTATCAGATTCAATTGACAAAGTAACATTACAACAGACTAAATAAAAATACGTAGATGAAACCTTAACTACTAGATGGTCCTTATCTAACAGGCTTTGGGCTTTATTCAACTAACACCCTCTCTCAAATTCAATTTTTTACGGCGGTAAGCATTGTGAGTTTGTCCTACATGAAATAAACTAAAACTAATAAAAAATAGTAGATTCAGAGCGTCCCAGAGTATAAAATCGGTGCTAGACAGAGTCTTAGTCTGATGCAGACGGACCAAAGTCGATGCAAAACCAAAATAGATGAACCAAAGTGGATGCCAGGTTTGAAACAGATGGATCAAAGTCGACATAAAACCAAATGCAAAATCAAAGAAGAGCAACATAAATACGGAAATGAACGAGAATAGAACAGAAATAACCAAATGCGAAACATGATCATGCATATGCAGATAGGTGCAGAGCACAAAATTAGGTAGGGGAAAACAGTAGAAGAGGCAGACATATGCATAATACATAATCAGAAAAGAAGAAAAGAGTAAAGTAGGTGCAAAGCACAATCAGACAAAACCAAGTGCAATCAGACATTCATACAACAACAACAGACATAACCAGATGGCAGATGTAGATGCATGGTGCAGTCAAATAGATGCAAAACAAGACGTAAGCATATCCATAACCAGATGTAGAACTAGGACCAATACAAGTTGATGCTAAGATACTACACATAAATAATGAAAGACTTAATCGAATTAATTAAGGTTGTAGGCTTGTAGCATCACCAAGACCATTACAAGACGACTTACCAATTCGAGATCCAAACTAAACCATATTTGTGAAACCCTAATCACCAAACATATCCCGACAGAATAATCTAACCCTATGAAAATTTAAGAACATGATTCTAAAATAAGCAATAAACTGTATTTATTTCTCATATTCATTTGTCGAACTTCACAAAAACACCAAATAATCAAACAAAATACAAGCCTTCATACGAAAATCCACAAATTCATAAATGCAAATCTACCGACAAACAAAATGAAGAAACGTACACAAATACGATAACAATCATTGACAAACTTGATGTCACAGACCATGGTTGTCAGGATCCTGATCCTGATCTTAGGATCTTACAATTTTACGATACTACAAAGCAAAAATGATCCGGATCTTACATAGGATCTTTGAAAGCTAAAAATCTTATAGGATCTCGATCTTCACCATAGGATCTTAAGAAAATGATATTGTAAAACTATGATATATAATAATTTTGTGTTTATGATATATAATAATTTGTAAATTTATATAATATTACAAAATATTAAGAAAATGACATTATAGTAGGATCTTAAAATCCCGATCCGATCTTACGATCACGATCTTGTAAAGACGAAAACAAACCTGGGTAGGATCCCGATCTTGAAAACCTTGTCACAAACTATTTATTCCAATCCTATTTTTACTAATTCCTATTAAAAGTATCAACTTTGTTTCAAATCTTACTTTCACCACTGTTCATCAAAAGTAACCTTGCATAGCCTCAATAAAGAATAAAATGCAACAAAAGTACCAACCTTCTTATCAATATTATTTCAAACGGCAATAGACGCGAATAATCAGGTATATGATTATAAATCCAAACGGACAACTCGATATTTTGTTATCCTTTTCTTTTCATGACTCTAATACCGCATAAAAATCAAAAGAAAAATGAACAATTAATATACTTATCAGATTCAACAGTCAAAGTAACAGTAGAGCAGACTAAATAAAAAATACATAGATGAAGTCATAACTATTAGCCAGACCCTAACTAACGGGCTATGGGATTTTTTTTTTTTTTTTTTTTTTTTTTTTTTTTGAATGGCAAATTAGATTAAAACTCTAGCAAGAAGCTAGAAAAAAAAATTACAAAATAGTAAGATTAGGATCTTTCATCCAAGTTATCCAATTAAACTTGAATTTACATTGATTAGAACACCAAGTATAAGATTGGGACACAATTTCATCAAAAATGGTCGCCCTTCTAGGAATACTTGTACCAAATAAGAGTTGATTCCTAAAGCTCCAAATCTTCCACCACATCACGTAAAAGATTCCCTCTAGCACATTCTTCACTTTCCAACTTAAACGAAGACCCGTAAACCAAAGAAGCCACTCTTCATACGATTGGAAATCTGGAAAGGAAATACCCCACCATCTACTAACCTTAGATAACACATCATGAGCCAAAGAACATGAAAAAAGAAGGTGTGCCAAAGATTCAACGCCCGCACCACAATTAGGACACAAAATATATTGGATATCTATGCCTAACCGAGACAGATTCAACCGTGTAGGCAGTTTATCCTTTTGAACTTTCCAAGCAAAAAACATTAATTTTAATTGGAATCTCCTTCACCCATCTCGTAGGAAGCAAATTTGAACTTAACAAAGAGTCGTCCACAAGATTACGAACCGACTTTACAGAAAAGTCACCATTACCTGTTAGAGACCAAACCCACCGATCATTCATTTGGACCAACTGAAGTAAGGCTAAACGATTTCCCAAATCTTCATATTGCTCGGATTCTAACCCTCCCCTTGGCACACGACAAAAAGAAGAGCCAATAGAAGCATGCCTTAATTTCTCCGCAATAGAAATTTGCTTACACGTTTCCAACATATATAACCTTGGAAATTGGCACTTCAAAGATGAGTCACCTATCCATACATCTTCCCAAAATAAAGTGTCTTCTCTATTTCCCACCTTCTTGGTGCAGTAACCCATAAGATCTATACCTTTCGATTTAAGAACTTCAACTTCCTTAATAATATCAAAGCCAAAGAGATTTTCGAGACATTCTTCTAGAGCAATCAAGAACCCCCGAACCCCATGAAAAGCTTGAATGCACCTCGTCCACAAAGAGGAATCTTTAGATATGAAACGCCACACCCATTTGAACAAAAGAGCCCGATTTAAAGCGAAATAACTAGACACCCCAAGTCCTCCTTTCTGCTTGGAAACCAAAACTTTATCCCAAGCAACCCATCCCATTTTTCTATCCGAACATTCTGACCCATTAAAAAATTTGCTACGAATAGATTCCATCTTATTGAGCACACCCTTAGGAACTTTAAAAGGGGACATGTGGTATAAAGGAATAGAACGGAGGACTGATTTAATGAGGGTAAATCTACCTCCTACTGAAAGAGTTTTAAGTTTCCAGCGAGACAAGCGTGCGAGATTTTACGAATAACTTCATCCCATGCTTGAATTCTCGACATACAATCTCCTACCTTAACTCCGAGGTATGAAAAAGGCGAAGATAAAGTAGAACAACCAATTACGTTCGCTGCTCTAGCCACGTCCTCTGTTCCAACTCCTATACCCATTAACTTGCTTTTGAGCATGTTAATCTTAAGCCCTGACGCAAGAAAAAAACACTTTAGCACATGAACAATTGTAGAAAGATTAGAATCATTCCAATCCCCTATAAAAACTGCATCATCGGCAAAGAATAAATGAGATAATTCTAACGAATCACCAATGGAAACGCCCTTAAATAAACCGGCCTGCATGACACGAAATGATATATGTAAACTCTCCATGACCAAAATGAACAAGAAAGGAGATAAAGGATCTCCTTGTTTTAAACCTCTGAAAAATTGGAATTCTGATGAAGGACTGCCATTGACAAGAACCGATCCCATAGAGGAATTAAGACAACCATTAATCCACATACGCAATTCATCTCCAAAACCAAATTTATGTAGAATTTCGTCCAAGTAATCCCACCTAATTGAGTCATAGGCCTTCTCAAAGTCCACCTTAAAAATCATAGCTTTGTACTTCTTGGTTTTACATCATGATACGAGCTCGTTTATTATGAACGGACCATCGAGAATCTGACGGTTAGCAACGAAAGCTGATTGAACGTCGCTAATAAGGTCCGAGATCACGTGACTCAATCTATTAGCCAAGATCTAAGTAATGATTTTATACACACTACCAATCAAGGTAATCGGCCGAAAGTCTTTTACAAGTTTAGCATCATGGACCTTTGGAATTAGAGCGATAAATGACGAGTTGCAGCCCCTTGGGAATGACCCAGAAGAAAGAAAACATTTGACAGCTTCGAAAATATCTTGATCTATCAACCTCCAATATCGACGAAAGAATTCGAACGTGTATCCATCAGGACCTGGAGATTTGTTTTCCCCACAGTCCCACACCGCCTTCTTAACTTCTTCATAAGAAACCTCCCTTTCCAGCTCTTCCACTTTATCCATGGACAATACTTTTGGAAACTGAGTTGCTATATGAATACGAAACTGATGACTTTTGTCAAATCGAGTGGCAAAGTGGGAAAAAAAGCGTGCTTTACGTTAACCGGATCAGTAACCCATTCACCATCCTCAAACACACCTCTAATAGATAATTGAGATCTTTTCATATTAAGAATACCATGAAAGTATTTAGTGTTTTCATCACCTTCTATAGACCATCTCACCTTAGCTTTTTGAGCAGCTTCCATTGCTTCAAGACAATTGAAGTCGTTAAATGGCAAAATCACTAGCAAAAGCATAAGGTCAGTAGTTAAATCTCAACATTTTAGGGTTTCACAATCAAAAGTTTAGTAGGATAAATAGAGGATTATTTGTGATGTAGGATTGCACATTTGCATGTATCGTCGTAAGATCGTGCATGAAATTGTAATATCGACTAGCAATGTGATTTATGAAAAATTTAAAGTTGAAGTTGACTTTCATCTTTTAAATTAGATAATAAAAAGGTTTTTGCTCATTTTTCTCGCTTAAGCCAAAACAAAGACACTTTCTTTGTCATCACCATGGTGAAAAGATTTTGAAGAACCAGATTCCAATCCTGATGAGAAAAATGAAGTTAATGCATCGTTAGTTATTGTAGGTTAATGGTTTATGTATTGAGAATTTTGGCCTAATATATCGCTCACATATTTTGAAACGTTTATGACTCTTGTAATATTTTCTAATCGCACTAGATCGTTAATGTGCGTAATGGTTCAAACTTGTAGTGGTTGAAGCTTGAACTTTGACTTTTTTGTAAGAATCTCATATGAGCTTATCTTAAATGATGACTAGAAGTTATTCCTAACAAAATATGAGAAATTAGTAAGAATATTATGATCTTGAACCGAGCTGATCGCGCAATGACAAGAACGATAAAAGGTGAGACATAATCTTGAGACCCATGCTCAAATTTGTCTTGCAACATGAGTAATTAATTTCCTAATTAGAATGATTTTTGGTTAGGTATGTTTTAGTCCCATAAATCATTTAATTTATAGATGTTTAGCTTTTTAAACTAATATGTACTAATATATAAAGTGCTTGAGGAAGTCTTGAAAAGATTAGGTTTATATACTTGCCACTCATGAAATCTTTTTGTTGGTTTTTAAACTTTATAAGTTCTAAAGCTATGTTTTGAACTATTCAATGCACAAATACATCAATTTAACACATATAATTAATAACATTAGTAAAATACCCCATTACTCAAAAGTACAATTAGTATACCACATGGTATAAAACAATAATACATAAATCATTCTTTTTTCTCCTTCATTAAAACATTTACTAATTGAAATTTACGAATCATTAATGATGTTATTAAAATACTCCCTCACTCAAAAGTACAATTAGGGTGCGTTTGGTTGATGGGGTTAGGGATGGGTTTGAGGATCATGGTAGATATTACTTGTTTGGTTTAAATCCGTGGGCCACAAAATTGGGTCTCATGCCATAAAATTTGGCATCTAGAAATCCTTACCCCAAGTGTGGTTTTTTAAAAAATAGTCTAATTATGTGGGACCCTTTATATATTCTCGCAGATTCTTTCTTTTTTAACTATATAAATAATTTTTTTTAATTTAAAATTGACTATAAAATATATTTAAATAAATATAATTTCTCTCTCCTAAATTTATCCTAAGTTCAAATCCTAAACCAAATTCAAATCCTGATCCAATCCCACTTGTAAACCAAACGGACCCTTAGTATACCTAATGGTACTAGACAATAATGAATAAATCGTCTTATTTATTATTTTTGTAAAACCCACTAAATGAAATTTACAAATCATTAAGCAGATCGTACAAACCAATTTTTTATGTAGTCAGACTTTCTGACACCATCTTTTTCGACCACGCAACAGATAAGCATTTACAATCACAACTTAAAATATAGACACCATTAGATGACGCTAAACCACTTCTTTAAAACACCCCTATGTTTAAATGTTATATAATATTTCACGGCCAAAACAACTAGCAATAGTGGTGACCAGTGTTTTCATACCACCGTTGTATCGTAATGCACAGGTCCTTTGCCATTTTATGAAATATTGTGTGATAAAGTGGTTCCCTAAAGTTTTCATCATGCGTAAAGTTAGTATCATGAAAAACATATAATCGCTCACAAAAACTTTGATTACAGAGTGTCCATCGTCACAACGTGCAGGTACCCTGCTATAAAAGCTTTTTATAACGTTACTAAATGCATAAGTAAGAAAGCAAGCTAATTTTCAATTAATAACCTTTGTTTGACATTTTTTTCCTATTATAAAAGCAATCCATTGAAAAAAACTCGCTATCGCTGAGAAATATAATCACAAAGGCACCTGCCGTAAAAGAGCGTGGGTACCCGGCTACTTAAAGAAACGTACGGACCTTTGCAAGTTTGCCTGGCAATTAATTGTTGTTGAATGAAACCCCATTTTAACCAACTTTTACAAAAAAAAAAAAAAAAAAAAAAAAAAAAAAAAAAAAAAAAAAACGCATTAAAAGGAAAGAACAAAACACTAGCATATTTAGTTTCTGTCTTTCAATTATTGACTTTCTCTTTTGCTTATTTCTCTTTTTCATTGCTATATGAAAACTAACTCCTGCTTAAAACCGTTTAAGTTACAAAACTCAGTATTAGTTGGTATCCAGGGTTCACAAGTGTTCTCTTTATAATATATGGATGCTGTAGAGCAAAGGTTTGATTAGTTCGTTGATGTGTAATTTTTATCCAATACACAATATAAGTTACAAAATATGGAAAAAATTCTCACATATAAAGTTTAACCTCATTATTTGCATTTGAAGATGACGCATTTTTTTGAACGGTGGTGATTAATTGCAATTGTAGCAGGATCCTAGAGCCGGAGAGAAGATTACATAAAATACCAACTCAAGCTAAGATTGGATTTTGAGAAAACATGGTATAGTATGAGTTCATGAAGTTGTCATAGCTAGTACGATCAAGCGATATGGAATTTGTCCATATCATCTAATGGACCCTAACTTGGTGTATGACTTGATCATTGATCCAACCACCTAAAATAGACGTCTTGCGTGAATTTAATAAATAGTGAGCTACATATATAAAACTAAATGAGCAACTAAATACTTCAGCATATTCAAAAATAGGACAAAGGTATTGTGAAGTGGAATAGGTTTTGTGGGTAAAATTTGAGCTAAAAAGCTAGGGAACATAGTGGGTGTAGTATCACATGCACATCACCTTCTTTTTCTTCTATTCTGGTTCTGGATGGTATCATATACATGAAGAAAAAGAAAAGTTTGTAATCATGCAAAGGCTACTACTAAACCACTAATCATCAAGGCTGCATTTCCATATGATGTTGTGCAGCTCTTTTAGGCTTCCTTTATTTTTTTCAGTTTTCAAAATCTTGCATCATCATGTTGTGATATCCAAATTTGCGTTGTATACATGAATCAGCATGATGAAATCACACAACATCAAAACATAGTTTCCAAATGGATTATAAGGACCTTGGTCTATTTGTTTTCTATACTTCAGTCAAGGACAATTGCGGAAAATAATAATATGCTTTCATACTATATCATGTAGTAGCACATAACTTTTAAATTATAATTTAGCGTATTTCGTTAGTTATTAGTATTAGCCTCATACTATATCTTGTAGTAGCACATCATTTTCAAGCATTCAAGGTCATGAATGATTACACCATTTGCATGTATATATGTATTGAAAATATTTTCTTTAGCAATCAATTATATTCCGGTTGTGCGAATGGGCATGGAAGGGTGAAGTGGCAACACCCCAGGCTTGCGGCTATCAGGGCTCGTGAGGGGCGCATGTGGAGACTTGTCAGCCTGTAAGCCTCACCTTTTTTTGTAAATGGTTTAAACACGGTGAATATATTACTCCAAAAAATAGTTAAGTACATGAGATGTGAGTGAATCACTCATTTCAATCATTTATGTAGCCGGTAAAGCATACATAACAAGGTAACTACTAATATCAAAAGAGAAAACCACTAAGTAGCTTACATTTGACTCATAAAGACACCAAATATAAACTATCGTCTAAATTGACCTCGAAGATTTATATCTATCGTGTCACAAAATGCCAGTTGTTCTTTTGTTAAAACTTCAAAGTCATAACTGTCATAAATGTTATAATCTTCATCCTCATATAAACTTGCATCATTTGCGCCTCCACTAGCTATGAATTGAGTAGACTTATCGTAAATATCCTCAACATCACTATCATTATCTTCCACATCCTTTTTTGCATCCTTAATAGTATTAGAAATGTTTCCACCAATCGAAGTACTCACTTTCTCAATTATCTTGTCATTTTTCTTCGACGTTTCAAATGAATTCTTAAAAGTAAACAGATTTATATCCCCCAAATTCGCAGGTCCCTTACCATTAGAACTCGAGGCCATATTAGTGGTATCGTTTTACGAAGTCCTGGCCCTAATTTTTCCCTAATTTCCTCGCTTCTTAGAAGTCCAAGACCCACTGGGGGTAGATACAGGACGATACACAAATGTCTTAGGTTTAAAACCTATTTTGCGTCATCAAATTAGCTCTTAAGTTCACACCACCTTCACAAACCACATTTAGGGCATTGATTATCATCATGACCAAACACCAAACAGATTTTGCATCTTATCGGTTTCCACTTCATATTCTACTTTAATTGTATGCAAATAAGAACCCGAACCCTCCACATAAGGAATAGAAATTACCATAGTATCTTTAAGAGGACAATCAACCCTTATCTCAATCACTGCACACGCAAAATCCAAACGACCACAAGAATCTATACACATAGTGCTCGTATAAGAATCAAGCATGATCGGTGTACCCAATCTAGTGGCAATTGAACTCAACCCATCATCAGTAAACGTCGTAATCAGAATAACATGCATTTTTAACCAAACCAGGGCAGATTCCAGCTCTTCTTTTAAGTGTGGCATTAGAAATCAAACATGGTCCATTTTCGAATACCCATCCCTACCAGCTGACGAAGCAAATTTGAAAAAGAAGAACCCTTTTGAATTCATCATTGTTTTAACAATACCAAACTTCTTCCATATGTTCATCACATAGTGTTCAACAATAGGAAATGCAATTCTTTTGCCAAGAAAATAACTATATAATCAATTTTCATACCTAGCATTGGCCTCCAAAACCGAAGATAAACGAATAAGCACTTCAGCACTATCACCAGTTTTAGTAACCGTGTCAAATGTACAAAAATTTGCCACGCATTTGCTTGATTTAGGATTTACCAAGCTCGCAAATGATACAGGGGCATAATTTTTCTGTGACCCCGTTCCTATTTGTTTAACCTCAACTAGTACCGAGGTAGTAGCAGGCCCTACATTATTATTCCTAATATCAGAAATTACCAGTTCATCAATGTTAGTAACCTGGTCTTTCCCACTCGAACTAGTCATAATTTCAACCTCTACTACACTTGCACCGCTACAACTTGAGCCCCTCCCACGTAAGATTTAGGGATCTCATAGTGAACAACAGCTTCTTGATGACACGATAGATCCTCGTTCGTAATTCTACTAGGTTTTAAAGGCTTCACATCATGTCCTAATAATCATAGTTGCAAAAATCGCTAGGCGGTAGCTGGGCGGTCTGGTACCGCCTAGCGATTAATCGGATTGGATTTTTTATATCTACAATTATAAAATTTTAAGCTATATGCCCGATTTGGCCGTCTAGCCAAAAATTTTTTTCCCGATTTGACCGATTTATACCTGATTTGGCCGATTTCTATCAGTAACTAAGTTAGCCGATTTATCCGATTTTTTTATGATTGGCTGATTTATGCCAGATTTGGCCAATTTTTATCCGATTAATCGGTATGTTGACAACTTTTTGAACAAACTGATTAATAAGGCCGATTAGTAAAAATTGGGGCGGTTAATCCCCGCCTAACGGTTAAGCACTGATTAATCGGCCGCCTTGGCCGATTTTTGCAACACTGCCAATAACATGAGTTTACTTTCGAACATTTTCCTCTTAATAACACAAAGTTTTTCAGCTAAATAAGACATAGTTGGACTACCATATGTATCCGACAAGCTTGGAGATTGTGTCTGATCAGTAGCATCGGTCTCTTTAGTACCATCATTATTACTCTTCTTCTTCTTCTTATGATTATTGTTCCTCCCTCCCGAATCAAAAAACCAGTCTTCATGACCCTTAAACCAGAAGCCTAACTATGTTACCTAAACCAGAAACCAAGCACCACGAACCAGCAGAAAGTAACTGCAATACACCCTAAAACGGATCTTAGCGTATTACGTACCACTTACAACAAATCCTCAATCACATATAATATGCAATAAGTGAATCGGCTAGGGTAGATAATACATTAGTAGGTTTAGAATGAAAAAATCAATAAATCAGGAACAGACCATACGTATATAACAAGCAACGATAATAACAGATTAATCAATTAAAACCCTAAAATCATAAAGACCTTAATTGACCAAGACTAACCACAACGATAGTCTTTGTAAAAGGATTAATATATGCGTTAGGATATACAGAATTGATCAAAAATAATCAGGATCAGACCACAATTTATGATTAGTAAAGAAAACACAAGAATTAAGGTCGGTGAGGATTTTGGCGGTTTTCTCCAAATATCGCCACTTAAGAGGGGAGGGTTTTTTCCATAAGCCCCCACCTTGGTAGAGCCTCATTTTGTTTCCATCAAAATTATGCATCTGGCCAAATTTTCTATCAGAATAACTTTTAACCCCATAATACAAAAGGAGAATTCCATATATATATATATATATATATATATATATATATATATATATATATATATATATATATATATATATATATATATATATATATATATATACTCAATTTCAATTTATGGTGCTAAATTTTTTTTCCCCAATTTAATGTATCAATCTTTTTTCTTCTTGCAATGTTGGCCAATCAATAGGTATTCATGTTATAAAAATCTGGCGAGCAGGTTACACTCCCAAACACTGCATATCGCTTTGTTACGCCTACATCGACACACCCCTAATCTCTTTATTACACATATATCCAAACACCACTCTTCTTCAATCTCCTTTCATCATCACAAATCATCTTCAAACTCTCATTTTTATAAAAACCCATTTCAACCTCACAAATTCATAAGAAAATGAAGGGTCCAATTCAAAAGTTTTGTTTGTTCATAATAAATCATAGTCATAGCAAACAACATTCAACACGACAAGATTTCTACAATAGAATTAAAGTGCTTAAAAGTATCTATACATCAAAATAATAAAGTAACTAAAATGTTTTTAATTGTTTTTCATAGTCATTCGATAGGCACAAGTAATTTTATAAGAAACCAATATTTAAATTAGGAGGTTTAACTTATTGGAGTCATCAAATTTTAACATTTAACCTTTTGCCATTAATTTATCAATAACAAATCACATACTTCCTGTTTATAAATCTGAAAATATACTGAGTACGAAAACGTTGTAGATTGATGGGTTGCTTTAAAATCTAAATAGTCGAAGGATTGTGAAATTTTCAGATTTAGCCTTTGGTTTGGCTTCATTAGTTGTTATACAAAAAATCTGATGGTAGTTGTAGTGTTTGATGACGGTAGATGGGATGTTGGAGAGGGTTGTTTGGATTTTGGTTTGACCGGTTACTTGACTAGTTGGTAAAAAAATCCTTAAATTGCACAATAAAGTAACTTTGATACATTAAATTGAGAAAAAAAATAGTCGGTACCTTAAATTGAAATTGAATATAAGTTTAGTACCTTTTTATGCTATTTGGGAAAAAAAATGCGCTTAGTTTCTCATTTAATTGTGCTTTAAAGTAGTGTCCTCACGCATGGATATTGAGATCCTACTAACTTGTTAAAGAAGCTTATTAAAAATGATTAATCGGTCCCACTATGTTCAATTATTCAAATCTTAGAATCACATTAAAAAAGTTTTTACTCAAACATGCACTAATGTTTCTTGTACTTCTCCTCAATCCAAGGGATTCTATTCGATTTATAATTGTGGTGAGATTATCATGGAAACAAGAAAATTTCTAAGATGCCAACAAGGTCCTACCATACTAAATTATGACGTATATTGTTATGATCACGGATTGGTTATTAGTACATCTTTTAAAATTTATTATAATATATATTTTTTAACTTTTTATTATTATTTTTTCTTTTTTGAAACATAAAGTACTCAATAGAAGTATAAAGTTTAACAAGTCAAAAGTAGTAAACACAAAAATGTAAAGCAGAAAATCATAAAAAATTATCTTGTCCTGTTAATAAAGTAAAAAAAATTATCCAAAAAAAATGTGAAACATAAAATATAAAGTTTGATTGGTCATGCGAATAAAGTGAATAATGGGGGAAGGGGAGGGGTAAGAAAGATAGGGGATACCATTAGTACTACCCTTATGATTATTAACGAAGGATTTCACTAACTACTAAGCTAATTAAGTTTTCAAAAGTATCTAATTATTAACAAAGGATTTGGCTAACTACTGAGCTAATTAAGTTTTCGATAGTCTCTGATAGATTAAAACATGCTATTAGTGTAAGTGTTAAAGTCTTGTTGATAATAGAAATCAACAAGCATTACAAAAAGCTCTATAAAAAAAATAGACTTGTGATGACTAAGTCTACTGAAGACTATATTGTCTTGCTGATGTGATATCAGCAAGCAGTTGACATGAAGTATTTTGTAATGTTAGTGTATTAGCAAGAAGTGACAAAGTATTGCTGGGTTCCATGTGTCGTTTTTCTCTCCTAGTCAAACATGATAAATATTTTGTAAATCAAATTATCATTCACTTATAGGCGGAACTTTACAATGGCAAAAATCAGGATAAAGTATACTACAAGGAAGTACAAAAAGTTTCAAATGTTAGGTATAAAGTACAACACAATTGTCTCATGTGTACCAAAGTAGGGTTTGACTCTTCTCAAGAACTAAAGAATTTAATGGAATTTATACTTATCTATTAGATGCTTGACACGACAAAAGTTCTCACTTAAACTCACCTTAGATATGCCTATAAAAGATAATGTTTATCAAGAGCAAATGTACCTCTTCACATTACTCTATTATATATTAGGCGTGCTGAAGACGTCGTCTAGGGAGTAAAAAAACGAAAAGATGTCATTTTTGTGCTACGGCATGTCATTTTATGGTTTTAGCTAGCTCGTTTGGTAATTGGTTAATTAGATGTTGTATGTTGGCCCATTTTCGTTTAGGATGCATGTCGTTTTATGGTTTAAGCTAGGTCTTTTGGTAATTAAGTCATTAGATGTTTGTTCGCCCATTTTCGTTTAGGGTTAACAAACTAGTCAACGTACGTGTTTTCTTCAAATCCACATAGTATCAAAACACATGCATCCCTCATATTTTTTATAAATACACGCACACTGGTGGTTTCATTAAGCCGGGTTAGATCTAAAGAAATGGTGACTGTTAGGTGGTTTCGGTGGTTCAAAATTGGAGATCGAGGTCTCATGGCCATCTAATTGGTTAACATATGTATTTCGGTTTTTTCTTTTAGTTTATATGCTATTAGTGGATTTGTGGATATGTTTTTGTGTTTGTGTAAACTTGGTGATAAGTCTAACATGTGACATTAAGTGCTGATTTTATTTGGTGTGCTAAAAGTTGTGTTTTATTTGGTTGTGATGATCTTTCGGTGTGTGTGTGTGTATATATATATATATATATATATATACACACACACACACACACACACACACACACACACGTTGTATGCTATTAATGGATTTATGGATATGTGTTTGTATTGGTTTAAAGCTTTGTGATATCTTTTAAAGTCAGTTACGCGGTCATAAGTGCTAATTTTATACAGTTTGTATAATATGTGGTCATCAGCGCTTCATGATATTATTTAAAGTCTGGTATGTGCTCATAAGTGTTGATTTTATACATTGTGTATAAGTTGTAGTTATAATTGCGGATTTCATAAGTGCTGCAAGTTGTGTTTTATTTGGCTATAATGATCTTTCAACATATTTTTAGTGTTGTGCAAAATTGTGGCATCGTTGAGTGCGAGGTTGAATTAGCTTAGCAACTACTATTATTGCAGTAAAAATGATAAGGGATCTCTGGTTATGTGTTTGTATTCTTTATACAAATGTCATCCGTAAGGCATCGTTTTGGGCAAAACACAGTCGTTTCGAGCTCTTATTAGTTGTGTATAGTCATAAGTGCTATAAGCTTTGTTTTATTTGGTTGTGGAAGAATAGAAGGATGTCTTGATCACCATGTGATATATTTCTTGTGATATCTTTCAAATTTATCTGTATTAGCAGTGTATAAGCTGTCGTTATAAGTGTTGAGTTCATATATGTTGTTTTGATACGTAAAATGGAAGGATGGTTGACTGCGAGATTGACTCGCCTTAGCAACCTCTATGACCACAACCGAGAACCATTGTTATGATATCTATTGGGTATGTGTTTTTCCTTCGTCAAGGGTTGAAAAGAGTTAATATTATGGCTCCATTAAATATAAAATTACTAATGGCTTTGAACGGCCAATAACTAACCTAGAAATCAAGTATAATCAAACAGAAGCAAGTGAAACAACAGCTGATTGATGTCCCAAGGCTCCATGCAACTAAGAATATCATAATTAGTCTGAAATGAGGGATGAACATTAAATGGTTGTCCATCTTTCAATTTTTTTTCTTTTTCTTTTTTATTTACTTTAAAAAATGGTAGGATGATTGTGTTTGAGATTGGCTCGGCTTAGCAACAACTATTATCGTAGGCAAAATGATAATGGATTTTTGGATATGTGTCTGTGCTTTTTATACAAATGTCATTTCTATGGCGCCATTTTGAGCAACGTATAGTCGTTTCTTATAATCATAAGTGCGATAACTTGCGATTGACTGTGGCCAAATGGAATGATGTCTCTATTACGCTGTGATGTATTTTCCGTGATATCTTTTAATATTGTTTGTATGATTTGTCTATAAGTTGTGGTCATATATGATGATTTCATTAGTGTTGTTTTGCTGGGCAAAATGGAAGGATAGTGGTGCAAGATTGACTCGCCTTAGCAACCTCTATGATCGCATTCAAGGCATGAATTAATCTAACCAAACTTTATTACTGATCTATTGAAGATGACACATTTGTTACCTAATTTAATAAGGCGAAACGACATCGACTTTTAGCATATCCAGACAACAGTCTTTTATTGTATGGCTGTGGTCACACACTATGTGTGAGTTGCGTATAAGTTATGGTTAGAAGTGTAGAAACTATTTATGACCTGCAATAATAAGTTTTGTATGAGCTTTGTATAAATTGTGGTCATAAGTGTTGATTTCGTAAATGCTATAACTTGTGTTTCACTCGTCAGTGATGATCTTTCAAGTTTTTTTTTTTTGTGCAAAATAGAACTTGATGTATGGTTATCATCATACGTTATGTGTGAGCTGCGTATAAGGTATGGTCATAAGTGTAGAAATTGTTTATGACCTACAGTTATAAGCTATGCATAAGCCGTAGTCATAAGTGCTATAACATATGTTTCATTTGGCAGTGATGATCTTTCAAGGTTTTTATTTATTTATTTATTTGTAAAAGGGTTCCCCCCAGGTAAAATATTATTACATAAAAAAAGTATAATAGGTGCGGGTGAGTCCCGCACTTCAGCCCAAAAAGGCAAACAAACGCGTCTACAGTGCTTAAGACCTAAACTAGCATAAGAAATGACAAGCTATACTTATGCAAAATAAAAAAAGAAATAAATAAATAAATAAAACACCTACTAATTAAACTTTGAAGATTAATGTCATATTCGTTAGCCTACTTCATTTGGGCACTAGTCAAACCATAGTCATCAAAGGTATAAACATCATAAGTTTTTTGATCATAAGTGTCCTCCTTCCATTGCTCATATAAGCTCTTCATACCCGGTCTATTACCATTTTTAGCGCCGTCAAATGCCATATAACTAGTAGTGTCATTGGAGTCCTCAAGAACTTCATCATCATCATTATCACTATCTGAAATAACCAAATTCCTAACCTTTGAAAATGGATTACCTACCTTTTTTCATCATCAACCATGTCAGATTTACTATTTGAAATAACAGAAGGAGTAACATTGGATGGGCTAGGGATGCATTCATTGTTTCCTGCAGCTTCCCATTATAACCCATGTGTCCCACGTGTACCGTGATCTTTCAAGTTTGAAATTTTGTAGCTCAAAATAGAACAATAGTTGAGCGAGAGTTTACTTGGATTACCAACCTCTATGATCGCAGTTGGGACATGAATTAATCTGAGCCGAATCTATCATGATGACTTTTAAAGACTGATGTCCTTGAGACGCTAAATAAAAGTCAGGTTCATAGTTTTGTCCAATAGCATGTCGTTTTGTGGTTTTATCCGTGTCATTTGGTACTAGGCCATTATATGTAGTTATCTGGGGCATTAAATGTTCTATCATTTCAAGACCCCTTTTGCCCCTTTTTTACTCCAGGTCTTTCTTTCACTACTTTCATGCACAGTAACCTATAATCTTATATCTTACTAGAACAGTGTGTGGCGAAAATGAGTGTGTTTTCAAACATTTTGTCAGGTTAATGTATGAAAGGGTAATGTATGACGCTATGATTATAGAATTTAAATGTTTTTGGTGACTTTGGGCCAAATTGAGATTATATGCATCTTGACGAGGCAACTTACGAAGTTTGCAGCTATAGCTGATTGATCGTCTTTTTTTATTGTTTACAAATCCAAGCCTCATCAAATGAGGCTTTCCTCAATGCCTATGATTTCTTCAATTACCCTTTTATGCAAAGAACATCTCTGATTTATGTAATACTTGCTTGGCTATGATGATTCGATCACCCATTGAGTCATAATTTCGGTTTGGATAAAATTGGATGGCATTAAATGCAACCATGTTTCGTCGCCAATACTATTTATTTGAGCCAAGCCAGAATATTCTGACCAGAATTAAATTATGTGGCAAACGGTTGCACTTAAGATTGAAACACAATGTAAGCACCGACAAAATGATGTCGTTTAAGGGTTACCTAGGACCTTTCGAGTTTCCGGTCGTCCTGTGAAGGCTTACAAATAAATGCACAATGGAATTAATCGGTTATTTAGTTGAGTTCTTAATAATTTCTCAAATTATTGGTTATTGAATTGAACTGATTTAAGTTTTTTCTAGTTAGAAATAATAGTAATGCCAACATAGGAAATGATGCTGACAAGAAGAGAATTTGTCCGGCGTACTTTTCGAATAATTTCAAAGTGGAGTTGAATTTTCCTTCAAAAATCACAATGTGGGGTGACTGCACAAGCTTTAAGAGATCATGAATATGAAAATTCTCAAAAAGCTTGGAGGTGTTTAACATAATTTGAAGCATTGATGCATATTGTGTTAAGATTATATCAAGCACCCTCAACGTTTCTTGAGTGTTTGGCAGTGAAGTATGTTGATTGAAATTATGCTTAAACAAGACGATGTCGTTTGGATGTGTGTGTGTGTATGTGTGTGTATTTTAGGTTTGAACTCAGATGTATTTGACTTTATGATATCTCGTAATGATTTAGGACAGACGACAAATATATAAACATGTAAGTTGGATAATACTTGCTTGACTATGACGATTTGGTCGCCGGGTAAGTTGTAACACCCCAACCCAAAAAGGGCTAAAGTGTAACATTATGGGGTCGAATCAGAACATAGGCAAGCGGAATACATTAAATAATACAAGGGTTACAAAGAAAATCTAATAAATGACAAGGTGCTAAAACTAAGCATAACAGCTTCCAAACTAATTACAAACTAAGAATCAAAAGAGGAATCTCTAAGTCCATCTCTAATCCATGGGGAGCTATCAACCATGTAGTCCACTAAAAGCTCCGAAGCACTCTTCCCTCAAACCCAGCTTCCTTCTAAATAACCTGCCGCAGAAAAAGAAATACGGCTGAGCTTAAAAAGCCCAGTGAACAGATATAAACAAACAAAAGCTAATAACAAAAGGGAAACGAAAGTGAATCCGAAATTAATCCAAGCAAACCTGTTGAGACGAATATCAAAGAATTTGGAACATATGATAGAATCAACAGAATATGATCAAAGGGAATACGTATAAGGAATATCAAATGAATCAAAGGAAAATAGAACGAATCATAAGTGTAAGCAAATGAACTAAGGAAAGCATAAGTCAATAACAATAAAGAAGTTAGAACAACAAGGATCACATATATAGTAGAAGTAACAGTAATCATATATCAAATTGTACATAGAGTAGCTAGCTAGATGTACCAAATGTGAAATGGAGTGTATCGCACATACATACCAAATCACCAAATTCAAAATGAAACAAAGTACCTAGGATGCATTCATACGCTCCCTGCAAAAACAAATATACATATACCAAGCTCTATGCTAAGCATACATACAATAATAATAATAATGGTCATGGTGCTATAGCATAATAGAGAACGCTGTGGACAAAAACCCACCTCCACAGATAGTGTTAATACCACTGGTGCATCAGTGGCAAGGCGATGGACTCCCCATGACTGGCTATAATTTAATCAAATAATGGGCAGCATATAAGGGCATAGGAATGCTATAAGAAATGGAGTATAGCATACAACAAATATCAAAGCAAATCATAACAGAAATAGATCGATCAAATATGGATCATACAAAGGGATCATAGCAATAGTTCAAGTCAAAGGTCCAAATCAAAGATTCATATCATATGGTTCAAATCAAAGGTTCATAATAGCAAATGATTCATAGCAAGGGTTAATAATTTGAAGTTAAATAATCAAAAGATGTTAAAGAAAGTCATGAGAAATCTTATAGAATAAAACAGATTAAGGACTTTAGAAAATTATTTAAAACCTTTTTATCATAAAAGTATTCCTTTAAAAACACATATCATAAAAGTCATAAAACCTTCATATAAAACTGGCATCGTATCATAATCACATAAATCATTTCAAAAATAGTTTTTCTCAAAAGTCATCATGTTGTATTTTTTTTAAAGGGTCTTCATACGAAATAATACTATCAAATGAACCAAGGATATCAGGCATATAAAGATCAGAAATCAAAATAGTGGCAATGGAACGGATCATGAGTCATAAGAAACCTTAATGAAATGTTAGAATATCTGTACCTCAACTAGATGACAAAGCAGATAAGAGAAAGGATCAAACAAAAATAGGAATCACTCCTTATCCACAGAACCTAGAAGAATTAGAAGCCGAGAATTATTTACTAGTTTATTTCAAATCAGATTACTCCCTTTTTGGTTATCTTTCCATATTTAGAAAGTTTCCACTTTAAGTAAGTTTACTCATTTTAAGTAACTTCTTATTTGTAACAAGTTTCCAAAATTAGTAAGTTTCCATTTTTAATAAGTTTCCTTATTTAGTAAGTTTCCAAAAATAGCAGGTTTCCATAATTAGAAATATTTAATATTATAATGCAAGTTAATTCATTTATTAAACATTATTATGGAATTAGGGTTCATTTTGATAAGTCATAATGATCTTAAGGTTTAATAGATCGCTTTCCATATTTTAGGGTTTCAAATGCAAATATGCCATAGTTAGAATAAATGTAGCCCCATTTTATACAGGTCGTATATATATAATAACACATCACAAAAATCAGATCTAGCCACCAAAAATTCATATAGGCCGATTAGGGTTTTTGCATGATTTTAGTGTTTTTGTTTTATTTAAATTCGTATGATCTTTTTAGCATGCATGGATCAATTTTAAATGTTTATATAGATCATATGAGATAAAAAGGATGATAAAAAAATACCCAAAGTAGATTGGATCGAATGGAATGAGCAGAATGAATTTTCCCCCTCTCGGCCGAAATAACGAGCAAGCAAAAATCAAAACTGAAACCAGATCACTCCACAGCCTTTACCAATATTTTTCTAGCCTTCTCTACCTCATATCCCAAAATTCTCTAGAAATTTTGGAGCCGCCGGTTTTGTTTTGGTGAAATTAGGGTTTTTAAGTAATTAAAGTATTAGGTAAATAAAATAAAATATATAGAGAGAGGAGGGGGGAGATTTGGCCGAGATTTTGGGCTAGGAGAGTGGTCAATTCAGATTTCTAATAGTTTCCAAAATTTTGTGATGCTTATCCTTTAATTAAGTCATGTACAAAATTAATTCATTTTGAACCTATAATGACACTTTAGGCGTGCCATGTATTTTTAAGTAAGTACAAATATTGTAAATGTTCATACAAAAATAATTTTGCTCGTGTGTTACTTTTTTTTTTTGGGTAAAAGGTCAAAAGACTCGGTGAATATATTACTCCAAAAAACATTTAAGTATAAAGAATATGGGTGAATCCCATATCTCAGCCCGTTACATAGGCAAAAAAGCTTACATAACAAGATACTTTCAATTATCTAAATAAGAAAAACCACTACTCAAAAGATACCATTAGACTCCTTTGAAAACAAAATTATTTTCTACCAAGACCTTGGAGCTTGATACCATAAGTGTCATATAAAGCATCCAAATTCTCTTGAAGATCGTAGACCTGATCCGCATAGTCATCATAATCATAGTTATCATAATCATCTTTACGATCATGACCACCGCCAAATAGTTTCATGGACTCATCAAACGTATTCACAACCTCGTCTTCATCACTGTTTGAGACAACAATCTCTCCCACCTTAGAGAATGTGTTAACCCTCTTAGTAGAAGAGGTAGACCCCGAATAATCAACCTTTAGAATAGGATGACCATCATCATCCACAAGAGTAGCTTTCCTATCGATAAGTAGCCTTTCAATCACCCCAATTTTCTCAACTATAGGAGTAGAACCAACTTTCTTTGTTCCTATTGTATCACTCACAAGCGGTTCTTGTGATGCATTACCAGTCTCTAAAGACCCATCCTCCTTAGCTTCTTTTGGAATACCAAAATTCACATCCTTAGTCACTTCATTTGTAGGAATACCAAAGTCATCAGTATCATCCATATGAAGGGCATCAAACCGGTTTGATGTAGCAATCTTCGTACCACTCGTACTAGCCATATCAGCGGCCTTCTTCTTTGTAGTATTCACCTTCTTAGGTTCAGGAGGAGTCGCTTTAGGTTGATACCTAAACTTAGGACCCATAGCAGGTTTAGTAAAACCTCCTCTACCCGGAGCATTGTGACCATCATTCTTACCCTTATTCTTGTTCTTGGCCGTTTGAAAACCATCATTGACACTCTATTTAGGCTGAGTAGTAGGTAGAGCAGATTTAGGACAATCAAGCAGCGTATGACCAAAAACCTTACACGTGTTACACTGAGGCGGTTTCCACTTGTATTCAACCTGAATCTTTTCAATATTCGAACCCGTCCCATTAAGTAAAGGAATCTCAACAGTAAGGTTGTCCCTAAGCACCTGATCAGCCTTAACTTCAATCAAGCACCTGGCAAAGCTACCACGCCCCATGATTCCAAGCACATTTGACTAGTGTATGTATCTAACATTTTTGGCATTCCAATCAATGTTGCTAGAAGACTGAGACCATCGTCAGAGAACATAGCAAGTGGAACATCATGAAACTTAATCCACACCAGAATATTAGTCAAGTCCTCTTTAAGTAGGTTGGTGTTCAAATTCCAATGTTTAAGAATAATAGGAACATTCCTAATCATCCATGGACCATTTTCAATAACATCATCAACAGATTTCTTCGTAGCAAACTTAAAGAATAAAAAACCCTTGGCATTCATCATGACCTTCTGAATACCATACTTAGCCCATACATTACGTACATAATAGTTAAAAACCGAAAACGCAATCCGTTTACCAAGAAAGTAGCCATAAAGAGTATTATTAAATCTAGCATTAACATCTTCAATTACCTTCATAGGCACAGTAAGATCCACTCCATTAGTATTCTGGCTACACTCTAACCTACGAAAGTTAGATTTATTCTTTTTTGTTTCATTAGACGTAGCACTAGCATATGTATTATGCTTCACGTGTGATACGTCAGCAAGATGTGGCTGCTTCAAACCATTAGAAGTGTTGAAATCATTATCCACCAAGTTCACATTAGGTTCGACATCAGTAACATGGGTAACAGGAACCAGAGGTGTAGGGACAAAAGTACCACACGGTTCAACCAATGACACATGAGCCACACCTGGAATAGGAGTTGAAGACGAAACAATTGGGTTAGTAGCATTCTTCGTACAATCATATGGTCCAAAACCTGATCTATTACCCATGTTCCCATCGACAAACATAGGGGTTTTATTACCCTCATTCGAACCAACAGTAGCAGCACTAGATGTAGGACTGCCACCCTTCATACCATCATCATGTTCCAATGTTCCCCCACTTTTATCCCTCTCTCTCGTAACCCCCATCAAGAAAAAATCACATCAAGTCGACCTTCAAACCACCACCAGGTACGAAACACAACCACAAAGCAAGATCAACGCCGACAAGGAACCAAGGTTAAAAAGAGTAGTGTTTAAGTATGATTGCAGCAGTAAATCAAAAACCTAATCTGTGATAGATAAAAAACCCGAATCAGAATAAATCACTAAACCCTAGATCGATGTTTGATGAAACAGTCAATATGTAATCAACCCAAAGATCAGTTACAAATTAACAGATTCAAGAAAACCAATATTGGAATTCAGTGATAATTGGAAGTCGATTAGAATGTTAGGTTTTTTTTTGGTACCACCAAAAGTCGCCAAAGGAAAAAAGGGGTTTTTTTGGGACGTTATAATTGCTGCTCATGTGTTACTCATTTTCAAGTGTTTGGGATTTATTTGGTGCTTAATATAAGTGTTTATTTAAAGTTTAAGTTATATGGGTATTTTGGTAATTTTACATGCTTCAAAATTTTGGGTTTTACATAAGTTAGTAATTCTAGCGTGGCAAAAATGGATAGCATAAAATGCAACCATGTTTTGTAGCCAATACGATATTTGAGCCAAAACACAAATATTTTTAATCCGAATATATGCAAATTGTGATATTTTCTTACCTGTGTGTCCATAAGTGGTATGAACTGTGATCATGGGTGCTATAAGATGTAGCTATTTGCTAGTATAAGTTATGCATAATTTATAGTCGACAACAATAATAACAATATCTAGTTCTGCCAACATGAGATATAAAAAGATAAGATGTAAACAATCACATATTTATTCAAAAATAAAAGCACTGCAACCTGAAAAACCTCAGTTTATTTAAACCAAAGTCAAATGCTTAATTTGCCTTAAGTTCATTTAAAGAGAAACGTTTATGAAGTTTTGTTATAATCTGCAGCACATGTGTATCAATCTGTGGTGGACCATAGAAGATGCCAAATCCTCATTCCACTCGTGTGTTAAATTATCATTCCATGTTTCCATCTATGCATGGGCGAATTTACGCCTATAATACCGCGAGATTTTGAATGAAATTACTTGTTCAAAAGAACCACGTACATGTTTGGACAAAAATCACAAAATAACGAATATTAGATTTTTATGACGGTCCATAGCTCTAAATAGGTCAAACGTATGTTATTGTTAATAACAGTTTATGACCGTTTCTTTACCATCTCCAAATATAATAGGTTAATGATTTTGTTAGGTAGTAATATATTCGTTTGAATTATGTATTTCTGGATCCGACGACACTTATCCAACTTTTTACTCTAATATGCCACCACTATATAACATGCCAGGCAGCTTCAAAGATTAAAGTATCTTTAATCATACAAATGGTGAAACTACTTTCACCACCACAACTGAAAGATGGTGGAAGCAAGTAATCATTCATTGTTAATACTATAAAGATAAAGAATCCCACATACATGCAGTAATAATCAGAATGATTCCACTTTTTCAGGATAAAGAGAATTCACCCAAAATTTGCGCTTTAAGCTAGATCCCTCAAAGTGCAAAAATGTGTAGTCATAAACTCATAATTCATGGTATATCTTACAAACTTTCTGTAATAATTTGAGAATAGTGAGCTTAAACTACAATGCATGACAGCGTATACCTTTTAATTGAGAGCAGGACCTACCCCAAAAGAAACCAACTTTAATGTCTCTTCTACTTTGCATGTTTGGATTTTCCATGAATACGTTCCCTTAAATTTTAGATAAGGGTATAGTAGCAATGCTCGTGACTCGAGTATATTTTTAATTTTTTTTAAAGGCATATAGATTTAAAGGGCTAGTAAGTTGCAAGGAATATGTAACAAGATTCTGACTCTAACAACACTACAATAAACATAAGATTATAACCGTCAAGGAAGACCCTATATCACAAAAACCATGACCATATCCAACATTATCGAACACACGCTGAAGCACGAGTCGAAGACCCTCCATCTCTATCCTTCTTAGATTTTTGTAATTTGCTTAGGAATGCAATATATCCAAGACCATCGAGATTTTATTACTATGCGATAGTATATAGCACGTCCATTTGTAGATTTCATCTAAAACTAGGAAAATAGCTTTTAAAATGAGAGTGAGGAAGATATGTGAATTTTAGTAATACTTGAATCAAGCATATATCACTTCTCCACGCACATAATTATGTAAACTTTCTTGTATTTTATTTTTTCTTAATCTAACTATTCCTCAATATGGCTACACCGAAGAATATATATATATATATATATATATATATATATATATATATATATATATATATATATATATAGGGAAGGGATCCGGTACATTTTTGGATTTTAGTGCGGATGTACGGACGAATCTCAGCCCTCCATCTAGTCAACCATCTGAAAAAAGCGGAGTGGCATTATTGTAAATATCCCGTCTTTTTTTAAGATCGTTACTATCGTATTAGCTTTTTTTCTGAAAAAAATTCAAAAAAATCTGAAAAAATTAAAAAAATAAATAGGACAACAAATAATTAAGAATCGCTGAAAAAAATTTCAAAAAAAAAATCGTTTTCATCATTAAAGGTATTGTGATATCAGAATCTGATTTTGACTTTTTTTACATAAGTCAAGATCTGATCTTGACAAAGTCAAGATCAGATCTTGACTTTTGTAAAATAGTCAAAATCAGATTCTGAAAACTTTTTTTTAATAAAAAATTTAATATCACAATAACTTTTTTAATATCGTAAAAACTTTTTCTTAATAAAAATTGTTAATATCGCCGTAACTATCATGCTTTCTTAATATCAAAGTTAATTTTTTTTTAATATCACTTTAACTTTTTCTTAATATTGTAATATCACGGTTCATTTTTACATGTAAAAAAGCTTAATATCACGGTACCACTCATAATATCGTTAATATCACATTAGCACTCATAATCAAAAAAGAAAAAAGTGCTCAGAAAAATCTGAAAAAATAAAAATATAAAAGAACACAACTAGAGTAACGATCGCTGAGAAGAAAAAAAATCAAAAAAATCGTGTTCATGATCAATTGGTACCGTGATATTAGCGTCAGATCTTGACTTTTTTACAAAAAGTCAAGATCAGATTCTGGAATAGGAGATCAGATTCTGGAATGGGCGGTCCAGATCCATCCGCACATCCGCACTAAAAAGAACCATCCGCACGTGATCCTTTGCCTATATATATATATATATATATATATATATATATATATATATATATATATATATATATATACACACACACACACACAAAATATTAACAAAGAATCTTTCAAAAATGACTTGTTATCAATAAAAATAATTTTAATCAATTCTCTCTCTTCCTATTAAAATTTCATCTTCCTATCAATCCATATCACATCCTTTTAGCATTCCCTAAAAAAAATAAAAAGAAAAAGAAAAAAAAAAAACTATATATACAAATACTAATTTACACCTAACAGACGGTTTGCATGGCCTATATATTTACTACGTAAAAGATATAGCTTTGCAATTGTAGGTGTACGTGTTGAAACTAAATGGAGTGCTTTTAGATTAAGGATTAAAGCATTGACGAGACATAACACGGCCACTTAAGGGGTAGGAGGTGAAAGTGGAGAAAGGAATAATTAACATACATTGGAATGAATTAGTAGATATAAAGTAGAACTAATAATCATGACGGAAACATATTCACTTTCCTCTTTGTCATCACTTTGTAAGGCATGATTACAAAAAAAAAGTTGATCAATCTTGAAATGGATGTCCACGGTCCCTAACCAAAATCGAATAAGCACACTTCAGCGTAAAAATAAGATAAGTAGCAGAGCTACGTGTGGCTCAGTGGTTCGCTTAAACCCACTGAAGACTTACTTTTCTTTCAGTCATCGGATTTTTTCTTTTGCTTCATGCTAGCTAGCTGTTATAGTGTCGGGTTCGGTTTAATTTAAGCCTCAGGTTCAAAAGAGAAGTATTTGCCTCCATAGTTAATAGTTTCAACTTTCAAATGGTAAGCATTTGGGCTCATAAGGTTAAGCTGGGCCTGATTTCAGTATATGAGTTTGTTAATAGAGCCCATCTACAAGAATTTCTTGGGAAAATCGCCACACACAAGTAGGCTCATGCCCAAAAAGCAAGAAAACCATATTGGGTGATCGTCGTTGTATGCTCAAATTAAGGGAACAAGGATGGCTACGAACGCCGTGTTGCTGGCGTGCCTGTTTACCCGGATAAATGTTTTTTCAGTGATTGCACGGCTGCTAAAACTAATCGTTAAGATCTTTGCAATGTCCCAACGCAAACTTAAATAAGCCCATAATCTCAAACTTATAAGTTTATCCAACCTAAACAATAGCCTAAAAGCTTAAATAGATAAGACTGACCTTTGAGCGCACTTTTTCCGGCACACTTAATAACTGCATTCCCACTCTTTGTTCACTTTTCAACATAGCTCCAAACCCGCTCAACATCTTAACCGCCTCATTAGCATGACTCCGCTGCTTCTTTAAAAAAATACTCCTGAAATCAGAATAATATCACATTAATAGCAGCATTTGCAAAGCAAGCATCATCAAACGCATAGAAGCATTCAAATTCTGACGCTACTTTTCTAGCGCTACCAAAAGAAGCATTCAAATTCTGACGCTACTTTTATTGTATCAGTTATAACTCATGATATAGTTTTGGATTGCAACCCAGTAAACTTTCACCAAATTAACCTTTTGACCCATTTGGCTTTTCTCCCTAGGAAATGAGAAACAACTGATACAATAAGACTGAAAATACCATGTTACCTGTTGTTGCAACTCGAAAATGTCGGATGGCGTTAATCACAGATATTTGAAGTTCCTGCTGAAGCAGCTATTCCTATTCATCTGCAACATGGCTTACCATGTACACAAACGGCAGTAGTTTCGTCTTGATCGCTGCCTATTTTTCTTTCGGTAAGGTCACGTTTAAAGTTCCTGCTGAATCAGCTATTCCTAGTAAGCATACGATTTCATCAAGAAAAGCCATTCCTTTACGTTTACACCAATAAATGTACCCACACGCACACCAATAAATCTGAATCACGTTTAAATGCGTAAACGCAAGGGCTCAGATTCAGCAGTACCTTCACGTTTAAAGGTACTGCTGAATCACGTTTAAATGTACTGCTGAATCACGTTTAAAGTTCACGTGATTCAGCTATTCCTAAACGTGATTCAGCTATTCCTGAATCACGTTTAAAGTTTACGTGAATCAGCTATTCTTCAGCAGTACCTGAATCAGCTATTCCTAGTAAGCCCACAGTTAAAGGTACTGCTAAATCACGTTTAATGTTCCTGCTGAATCAGCTATTCCTGGTCCACAGAGTGCAGCAACACATCACATTTGAACAATCATCACAGCCGAGTAAAACGCAACTATACCATAAATTCTTCATTGGTTACAACTTTGCAAGGAATGCCAAGCTCGGTCATCAACGCTTTCTGTAGATCAAATTCCAATCATGAATATAAGTAAATGAGCACGAAACTTGTTATTGAATGTGCATAAGTATATAGTTAATAATCATACATGCACGTGTGAACCTTCAAGCCGAAACCGGTAGCAAAATAGAGTAGTTTCCATCGAAAGAAACCATTTCCTCAATTCCTCCCTACAATGTCAACGTGTCAACGTTACAGATAATACAATAAATAGAATGAAATACCATACGCTTGTTTGGAAATATACATAAGAACTTACTGATTATGTACCCACACGCACACCAATAAATCTGAATCACGTTTAAATGCGTAAACGCAAGGGCTCAGATTCAGCAGTACCTTCACGTTTAAAGGTACTGCTGAATCACGTTTAAATGTACTGCTGAATCACGTTTAAAGTTCACGTGATTCAGCTATTCCTGAATCACGTTTAAAGTTCACGTGAATCAGCTATTCTTCAGCAGTACCTGAATCAGCTATTCCTAGTAAGCTCACGGTTAAAGGTTTGCAGGCCAACATTTCATTTTTCTCCTCAACTTTAACTCCGCCATTCACACTTGCAAAATTGGGTATAATCTGAGACACAAAAATAATAGGTAGTAAATATACACATTGACAATCATTGTAAAAACACAAATTCCCTTAATTTGGACTCGCTAGCAGTTTATTAGCCTAAATGGTGGTTTGAGAATATAGAAAAAAGGCCACATTCCTCAATATACAGAAAAGGCCGTGTGAAGCTCACCTTATTAGGCGTTAACCCAAGCCGATGCAGCTCCACAAACAAATGAACCTATGTGCCTGCAAACATCCACAAACCAATGTCATAGCCCATTCCCTCCCATTCTTTTTTTAAAAATAGCAAAAAATTGAAGAATATTTAAGCTTGTAAACCTTTTTGGATTTCTTTCTCAGATGTTAGATGATATATAGAATCGTAAGGTACCAGATCATGCAATGCTACGAACTCGGCAAGCAATGCTTCACATTCATCATGGTCAGCTTTATTGTGGAGCCAATGTTACATCTTAAGTCCCCTGAAAACATTTAAAGGAACATTGAGCTATAAGTCTTGGAAATGCACATCATGATTATGATTAAATAAACTACAAACGCAAATAGAAGCCAAACATTTTTGTTAATCTGGTTCCTTTAGTTAAATAACTTATGGCATCGTCGTTCCCAGCTGAAGTAACTTTAGTTAAATAACTTTTACGCATTCACAGCTGAAGTAATCAGAAGGTGATGGAAAATATCCACGCCTACTTACCTTGCAGCAGTTGTTGCAGACGCCTACAGCTGGTGGCCATTCTGGCATTGCCCTTAACATTCTGTCCGAGAGCATAGCTTCTCATTTGCCGGACACGTCGCCTAACTTGCCCAACATGCTGAGCAGGTACATCAATAGGTTCCTATCGAATTATCATAACTTGCCCAACATGCTGAGCAGGTACATCAATAGCCGACACAATGGGTTTAGTCCAACTCCAAGGACTGATGGAAAACAGCACTTAATTTCGCTTTTCACATTGACGTAAAGTCAAGTTTACCCCGTAAAACCTCTTCAAATATCTCATTCTCATATTATGTGATGAAAAGGGATTAAAATATTAATGAGGAGAAAAGAGAGAGTAAAATATTATGTTGTATCAATCATGAGAGTAAAAAAGATTATACCTTGTAAATGGCATATACGATATATACTGACCAAGTATGCACGACCTGAGTTTGCAAGCATAAGGCACATCACAAAGTATCACCACCACTGCTACCTTTGCTAAAAAATGGCATAAAATTCAGTGAGCCAAGCATATCCTAATCATGATCAGTGAATACATGTATAAGCAATTTTATACCCTGTGCTATAATGCAATAACCACACTGCCACCTGTGTTCATGTTTCATTGCTTTCATTTGTTCCAAATGTATAGAAGTATATATATTCTCCATTTATGTAGTTAATAGATTGTATCTAACTTGTGTTTTCACCCAGACATTTCATCAAACACTTGGAGTGCAACCGATACAACACCAAATTAGAATAAACCATTAAACTATCAACTAACATCGTGAAACATATACCCACAAAAACCTATCAACTAACATACGGTTTTAGACAAATCTTAAAAAAAAAAAAAAAGAAAAAGAAAAACTAACCAAATTAGAAGAACACACCTTCTGAAGTGGCCCCAAATCGGAACAGCCCTCGTATTATCCTCAGCGACGGTACCACCACATAACCAACCGGCCATGGTTTTTGATGATATGATTTGAGTGTGCGTATGTGTGTGTAGGATTTACGGGAATAAGCGGCGTTGTGTAGATTTGTGTAGAACAAACCCTTATCAGTGGCATAATGGATCTCTTCACCTTGGGTTATAGAAGTAGAAACAAATCATAGAAGCAGGCTATGGTTAGCCCAACATTTTTGGCGGGAAAAGCCTGGTGCAAAACGGCACCGTTTGTCTTTGGGTTTAATATATACTATAATGAGTATCTATTTGTGGTATGCTCAAATTAAGGCTTATAAATCTTCTATTAAGTCGATATCATTACTATTGAATCTTTTTAAGTGAACAAGAAAACCAACACAGACTATTAAACAAACTGATGAAGAAGACCTTAATGAGAATATAAGAAACACCCATCTTGGATAACTCGATAAATGATTAATCAGTTTAAGTAATATGGAGTATATCCGCAAGCATATGCTCACGAGATCACCATATTGGGTGATCGTCGTTGCCTTTCCATGTGTGGCTGTTCTTGTTAGCTTCAACTAGATATACAATTTAAATTAAACACTCGTTATTGATAAACATGTTGCAGTTTGTCTCAACCTCGCAAGCCAAACCAACTTCTCTACAAAGCGTTCTCTCCTCTTTGATGCCCGAGTTCAATCCACTTTATGAATCCTTTGGTGTTTTCAAAACGAAACTACATTTAACTTAAGACGCCTGAAGAAAGATCTTATACAGTTATCCTTAACGACATCAAACTCCTCACGTTCACATGGATTCAAATAGATGCAAAAAAAAAGTGTCGTTTAATTGGATAGATTGGTATAGAAATCCTTGTAATGCTCTATCGCAATTTTGCCTAGCTTCTCGCTAGCTTTTTTTAGTGCCGTTCAGAACAAAACATATTGTAGTTTCTTGTCTATACTCTATAGTGCTCACGGATTGAATGTCTAAGAGTTAGGACTAAATATCTCTAAAATATTTATTTGCAATTTTTAATATGAAAAATCACCACTAGACAAAACATGTTCATTTTTGAACAAGTTGGAACTCAAAAGCTCATGAAATCAATTAAGAGAGATATTATTAGGGCTCCATGGATTAAAAATCAAACAGAGGACACTTTTCATAAGTTTTTGGACCCTGATAAGTTACTATAATAAGGCTGGACCAATTGGATTGACAATGAGGCCTGCATGATGCACGTTTAAAACAAGAAACTACACAAACCAAAATTAGCCTCTTGAAAAGCCTGTTGGGGTGAGATCCTTTTTACACTCTTTGCCTTACACAGAAAAAGAAACAAAGAACAAGTCTTAAAACATATTGGGACCACGCTTTTAAGGTCGACTTGTTGTTTACTGAAAATGATGACCACATAGATACTACCACCTTTCCACAAAAGAATGGTACACTATTTTTATGTACTAGAGTTTTGATACAAATTTATGTATGTGTGAGTTCTAGCTTTTGGCTAGCTATTTAATGAATTCTAATTGTAATTAGGGTGGGAGGTGTGGTGAACCTGTGGCAGGTTTGAGATGAGTCTAACTCAACATCACTTCAGTTAACTTTCTCATGTCTTGCCTCAAAAGTTTCTTAGTTTGTTTTTTATTTATTTATTTATTTATTTTTTACTCCGTATTTAATAACGCAATACACACACACAACACATATACCAAAAAAAATCTCTATCACTTCTCATCCGGCAAAACCTTGCCGCTGAAAAGGTTTTTTAGGTGTCTTTGCTGCAGGCAAAACCGGGAGGCTAGGATGGTTTCTATGCCGCTAAGTTGGCACCTGCCTTGCTGCTAAAATGTATTTCACCGTAGGCCTTTAAGTTCCATGAGTTTCACATATGACATATCATTTTTAGTATGCTCTTTTAATATTTACCTGTTAAAACAAGTATACCTAATTAAAAATTGCACAAACCATCTTAATCTACGTATTATCAAAACCTAGTTATTGTTATATATTTTGGTACCATCGTTTACAAATTTTTGGCGTCTAATCCACGATGTTTGAAGTTACCGCCACATAAAACTAAGCCAGGTAAAACCCTCTCTTTTTTCAGAATTATTTGCACCTAACAAGTATCGAACTTGAGATTCCTCAAATTTTATTGACGATAGTCATACGCAGATACGTTTTTTCTTAATAGGCCACCCTTGAGTGGCTAAAGTTTGTTGATTTTAATACACTTATCATATTAAAACAAGAAACCGGATTTTTTGCCGATAAAGGAAAGTTCAGACACTAAGAAAGACGATAAAAGAGCCAAAGAAAGCCGAGTAATGCCATTTGCTCAAGTTGGTATTTTGCAAATTCGAAGTGTGTGCAGATATAACCTCATTCAGAGCAGAGGGGACCATATCTATTTTATTCATATTTCATAGTGAATCATGGTTTCCTCTCTGGCCTTCAATTTCTGCTGTTCCCGATAAATAACGGACGGTGAGCAGACTTGGAACGGGACTGAGAGTTTTCTAGAATCAATCACAGAGCATTAATTCATAGCCCGTTCCCTGTAAATATTTTTATATATGCAATAAAATAAGTTTTCTTTTTTTCCCGTATTTGCATCTATTTGACAATTTGGTTATCTTTACCCTGCTTGGTGAATTCTTGTACATTTAGGTCTTTCTTTTTTAGCCATGCTAAAAAATCTGGGGTCTTTCAAGAAAAGATGGTTACACTCATAGTCACATGAAATGCCGTTCGTTTCGGAACTGGATCGCGAAATAGGATAGCGGTTCAGTAAGTCCTTAAAATTTGGTACGAAGGGGTGGCTCATTTCGGTTTGTTTTTGGTTCACTTCGGTTCTATGTATCATATAATTTGGTACGATGTACCCTATTTGGTATGAAGTATATTGGTACGACGTACCAATTGATATTGGTACGCCAAATGGCTTTTGGTACGCCGAACCAATTGATCTCACTACGTTGAACGTCATTGTTTGGGAACATGAAAATTAGCAATCCGGATCGCGATCCGGAACATGATCACACCACGTTCGGGTACGAGTAATCCGAAATAAAAAACGCAGCCGAGTCAGCGTTTTCTGTGACTATGGTTACATGTATCTTATATATGTGCTTACCCAAAGGCATCCAATAAGCTAGGTTATGTTCCATACAATGATCAACTATGCTTATGGAAGTCCTGGAGACATGCATATATGTACATACTTTTTTTTTTTTTTTTTTTTTTTTGGTTAAAGGGTTTCACGGTAAATTTGTTACTCCAAAAAAGCATTCAAATACATAGGATGTAGATTAAATCTCACATCTCAACTCGTTACATAAGCAAAAACAAACACATCGTTTGTGATTCAAACTAAACCTATCATAAGAATAACAAATCAAGCTTATGAACTATTATAAGGCAAACAACCACTAACTAAAAGAGCTAGCAAGCAAGAATATCTTTCACCTCCAAATCAGCCCCCTATTTTTTATATTGCCACCACAAGAGTATTTTTTAACTCCAAATTAGCCCTTAAGATACATACACATCTTTGAACCACATAGATTCTACTAAAAGAGCTAGCAAGCAAGAAGCTAGCAATAAATCCATGTGCATATTACATTACACGAATACAAGCTATTCTAGTGTTACAACAACAATCAAGTCAAAAACGGAGACATGGTTGAATCTATTTTGATCAAGAAGCAAGATGTAGCCAAATACCATCCAAAAAAAAGTTTGACACGTTATTATTTTTCGCGTCTATTAATGACACGGGTGTTTGGCGAGGCCAACCAAATCGAACAAACTTAATGTAACATCACTATATTATACAAAACGCTCAAGTTGCTTCGTCAAATGGTGGTGTAATATGTCTGTGTTTTAAGTTTCTAAGGTATTCTTTGGTTTGTCGAATATTATTTTTTAAGGTCTCCTAGTCTATTGTTAGGTTTTGCATCTTTATTTTCGCCATTTGATGTGGTTAAATTATTTTCGGCTTTTTTCAAGTTATCGTACAGGATTTTTTTTCCCTTTTTTAATTAGAATTTAAATCATCTAACTTCTTGCTAGTTTATTTTCTATATAAGTTTTGCGTTAAAAATCACTAGATTATACGCATCACATGCACAAAATATCATACATACATATACACATGTATTCATTCCCATATATATTACGTACTACATCCGTCCCATATTAAGTGTCCACTATGATTTTTTTTTTCAACTTTGACTTTAAAAATTTTGATCGTGTTATATAATATTTTATTCAAGATATATGAATTGATTAAGTTTGTAAATGTGTTTTTCTTTTTATAATTTTCATTAAGTATTATTTTTTTTAGGTAAAGGACATTTCACCCGGTAAAATATATTACTTCAAAAAATCGTTTAAGTACAATGAAATGTGGCTGAAGTACCACATTAACCTCAAGCAATCGCTTGACACAACCACTAAATCATTTATGACATGCCATAAATGACAACTAGCTACAGCCAGTAAGACTACTAAACCAAAACTAGCATAAAATAATATACATCAGAAAATTTTATGCAAAATTATAAAACAACCTAGTTAAGACAAAAGTTTTGAATTCCACCAGACTTTAATTGTGCAGGAGAGAGGCCAAAATTATCATCATCATAATTATTACTGTCACCCGTATCCGCTTTCTATTGCTTATAAAGACTCTGCTCCTTACTTCCACTACCAGAATACAACGTCCCAATGTGATCATCAAACACTTCATCGTCATCGCTGTCAGAAACTACCATATTGCCCACCTTAGAGAATGGATTACCTACCATAGTTGAAGAAGCAACCTTTTTAAGAGGTTTACCATCATCATCTATAAGAGTAACTTTTCCTTCAATAATTAGCTTTTCAATCTGTTCAATTTTCTCAACAATAGGAGTAGTACTTCCATTTCCATCCATAGAAACCTCCAAATCAGCCCCATCCTTAGGAAAAACACTTGTTTCACAAGGAATGCTATAGTCATCAGTATCGGCCATATCAAGAGCATCAAATGGGTTCGATGTAGCAATAACCTTCCCACTCGTACTTGCCTCATTAGTGATTTTCTCCTTAGTAGCGACCGGCTTTTTTTGAGACAGGCCTCCAAAATTTTGGTTTAGGCTTATTAAGTTGAACACCCCCAATAGGCCGAGAAGGAGCAACCACATTCTTCCCCTTACTCTTACGATTGTTTACCCCAATGAAACCATCATCCGTCTTATCCAAAGTCGTAGAAGCTTCCGAAGCCTTAGCTCCCATATTAGTATTACTATGAATAGCCTCCTTAACACGATTTGGGCATTCAATCAAAGCATGTCCAAAAGTTTTACATTCACCACAATGAGGAGGTTTTCATTCATATTCAACATTAATAATTTCAGTAGTAAAAGCATTACCTTCTTCCTTTGGAATTGTCATTGTAACCTGGCGCGCTTAATTCAACTAAAGCACGAGCAAAACTAATACGGCCCCAAGACTCGACACACATAGCTAGAGCTTGTAAAAGCATCTAACATAATAGGTTTCCCTACTTGCGTAGCAATCAAACTCAAACCATCATCAGAATAAGCAACCAAAGGAACCTTATGCATTTTGATCCAAACAGGTACCTCGTTTACCTCGTTCCTATTAAGGGATAAAGTGGGAGTCCATTTGTTAAGAATCATGGGCGAGTTACGTATAATCCAAGGACCTCGTTCCAGAACACGATCCGCCCCCTCCTTAGTAGAAAACTTAAAAAGGAACACACCATCACCATTCTTCATCAGCTTTTGCAAGCCAAAATTTTGCCATGTATTAGTAACATAACTCTGAACTAAAGGAAAAGCAATGGTCTTACCTAGAAAGTACCCAACAAGTGTGTTATCATACCGACTTAAAACCTTTTTCATAGCAGCCATAGGTAACATTGTGTCATGATTATCCACACGATCCTCATTGACCAATGCTCTAAAATTCACTTTCGGAACCATACGAGTAGCATTAATAACATTGGCAAAAGAATTAGGAGAACCTACCTTTGGAACCGATCCCGAACCCACATGCTCATAAAATTTAACACTACCATCATTAGTAGACTTATCAGTCGTCGAAGTAGAAGCAGCCTTTGGATCCGTATTACCCGTCCCAACACACGTCGCATCAATATATTGAGACACAACACTCTCGACAGCAACCTTATGTACGGGTTTAACATGCATATTCCCGTCCACACGTGTAGAAAATTAACATCACCATCGTCAACTGTCCAATCAGTTATAATAGGCCCCATATTCAATTTATTAACCACCTCCATTAGTTCTCTATCTAGTGCATCCGTATTCGTTCCCGAATATGTAGCACTAGACGAAACACCAGCAGATGCCATATCAAGAATAGTATCTATCGAGACATTCTGAGCATTACCAGTATCACCATTATCATTTTTAACAACATCATCACTATTATATGAATGCTCAACAGTACCCACCTTATTAGTACCCTCCTTCTGTTTGACGCCTCTCCCTCCCGAATTCAGAAAACCATGCTTCATCGTTGCAACAAACAAAACCAACTACAACAACAACAACCAGAAGCACCATAAACAGCCCTAGCTTCTATCAGCAAAAAACCCAAGATGGATTTAATATTACGAACAAAAATTAATTTGAAGAACAAAAAACGATTCTGAAAGAAACCTTAAAAAACATGAACCCTAATTGCTCGACAGATCCAATCATGAAGAAACGAACACAGATGATAATCTATAATCGATTCATTAATAATAGAATTGAGGGTCGAATTAGATGAAAACGAGTTAGGGTTGTTTAGGGTTTACAGATCGCTTTGGTCGCCAGAGGGAGAGTTGGGCCTGTTGGGTCTTTTTTTTCTTCATTAAGTATTGTATAACACATACAAATATATTTAAGATCAAAGTTAAAGAAAAAAACTTAAAAAGTAATAGTAGACACTTAATGTGAAACGAAAGAAGTATTAATTAGTGGTTTCATACTCTACAATATGAGTTGTCGACACATAGTGTTACATATTTGCCGTAGCATTTATATTTTCTTTTAATATATACAATGTATATAGAACTATCACCATGTTTCTTTTAATTATCACATGAATCAGGCCTTTAATAAAAACAAAGACCAAGAGATGATCATATCATAGTTTATATTTATGAAAATTGGTACTGCTTTTATATTTATCTTGCAATAAAAATCATAAAATGTGTAAGTAGGTTAATGGGATGTGGGGGATAGAAGATAAGGTGGTGCAGCTGTGATAATGCGATGTTATATGTATTTTATTGTTGTGAGTATTAAAGGAACGAAAAAAAGAGTAAAAAAAGTAAAAGAAGCCACCCAACAAGGCAACAACAATATATCTCCGATACGGATTCTTTTTATCCGATCGAACCTCTTCTTGCAGAGAACATGTCCCTTTATTCATGTCTTGTTTCATTAATAATATACTAAAATGACCAACATTATTCTTTTGTATACACCCTTAAGTAATTCATCTAATATCATATATATAATTAAACGCATACCAATATACATATGATCACTAGAGATTAATAATCTCTTGACCCTTGCGTAGTCTCGAGTTAAGGCATTTGAAAACTTTGTCTCTCGAAAACGTTAATCTCAGTTGTGTTTGTTTCGATCCCTATCAGTTTGCCCTATTGAAGTCGTTAGTTATCTTCTTACGTACCACCATGCGTAGGTCTTTCCAAACTTAAACAAGCTGCAAATAACAACTGTCATGTACTGTTTGCACACAAGCTACAGTTTCTCTTATGTGGTTTTGTTGACAATTGGACAATCAAAAGCTTTAGACGACGTCTGATCAGTGTTGGCATTCTTAGTGCAACGGGTACTAATTAAATCAATAAAATGGGATAAAAAAGTTGGCCCATTAGAAATATCAAAGTCTATGTTTGTTTGTTAGATTAGACTAACTCTGTTGAAATCGGTGGTGGCTACTTATCAATGGCTTCAGTCACGTCACCGATAATTCACCTTAATTATGGTCGACTTGCTTGAATCAAAGAAGAGCTCACTTTCATATTGAATTGAGGTTTTCATTAGCTCTTTCAGGATGATATTGACTCTTTCATCTCGCTGGCACCTATAATCTTTAAAATGATATTTCATCTGTTAACTCCCTTTCTGAAACCTGCCTATTGCTTCCCAAAGATGGATTTGAATTAGTTGGTTTCTGGATGCTTTGGGTAATCCCCTTTGATCCAATTACTTGTAATTTGTAAAGTGCTATAGATAGTGTTTGCGATTAATGTATTTTAACCTTTTCACCTAAATATATGTATTCCATATACACCACATCCTTGCATTGTTGCATGCAGTTGGAGACTTTTGTATATCTCAAACAAACAATCCATATAGTTGGGAAGTGATCATTGCACGCCAGTTTTATCAAGTTATGTTGATCATGATCAACGTGCATGCATCGACATCTTGTATTCTTGTATCTAAATACCTTATTTGAAGATATAATCAAAAGATTAGTCACAGTATATACCTACATCTAGATTTGCAGGTAATGCACTTTTCATCAAGTACACGAGGATCTTATTGTTTTACATTCAAAGGGAAACTTTATATCATCGTTGACCATGAGCGACCCAATTTGGATACACAGTGCACCACCATATCTTTGCACGCATTATACGATACATTTTGCATGAATGTTAATATTACAAAAGTATCATGTCCGTGTAGTAGACGATGGTAAGAAGCATTCATTACGATGTTGTTTTTTACCCTAATCACTATTGTCCATGGATGTCACCATCGATATGTCGATGTCTAAATATGCCAAGGACCACATGCACCCTTATGAAGATTGGTGAATTCATTTAAGTCTTGAATGAATCGTGTAATAATTCATGCATCATATACTTGTTCACAAATAAAAAACACACCATGTTGTCTTTATACATATATATACACAAACACCGAAAGACCAAAACGGTAAAGCCATCGAAGTTTCCTTACTCCGTAATTAATTAGGGGCGAAAAAATGAAATGAAGCTTTGATCTTTCAGATTTTTTATAGGTTTTTTAGGTTGTATTTTAATAGTTCAAACAAGTGGATTGAATTATGGTGGGTATTATACGCTACTTGTTTCGTTGATTAATATCACAGAATGTTTTGAGGGCTTAAGATATGCTAGAAGAAAGCTTTAAATGTTCACTACAATCATACAGATTCTATTCGTTTAGCAAAGTAATAGAACTTTGAAAAAGTAAGAACACTTAAAATCAAAGCAATATGACAGGAAAATAACAAAGTATGAAGTTATAGATTCCATGTATTTTGGGAACTTATATTAGTAATTTTTTTTTTTTTTTTTTTTTTTTTCTTTTTTTTTCTTTTGAACACCGGATTTTTTTTGTAAAAATGATTCTAACATAATACTATAACCATGAAAATAATATACACAATTTTGAACGCCAAACATGATGTAACTTGCAATTACTGTGTATAATCGAGAAACTATGCATATCGAAGGAATCACTGAACCACGGATTTGACGATGAATTGTTCAAATAAACCAACAAACCTAAACATAACAAAACTTGAAACGATCCTATACATTGAGGGAGGTGCTCGACAACCAAAGCTTTGCCTTGCAAGGCAAGAAAATACTTTCCTAATCATAATCAGCAAATATCAAGCTAAGTTACATTTAAACCTACACTAGATTAACGACTACCCCTCTCTCATGAATTAAATGCCTAACTTTCTATTCTGGTTTGCTGTTAAAAAAAGTCATAATATTTCAACCAATCAAAATAGTCTCAAAATGTTAAAAATTAAAATGACATTTTATTAGTGCCATGTATAATGATTTCACCCTTCTAAAACTGTGTATATATAAACATTTAATTTGTTAAGTGGGGATTTAACTCGGGTGTCGTTATTGATTTAGAATTTTGATGTTTCAGCAGTTGTTTAGTTTCTTTTTATGTTGGTGTTGTGGCCGGTGTTCTATATCTTTTTGTATGGTTGTTTTTGGAGACGTTGTTTTGTAAATGTTGTGGCGTTCGTATCTTGTAACTACTTGCTACTACTTTTTAATATATCATGTCATTAATTTTTTTTTTTTTTTTTTTTTTTTTTGTGTTATATGCTGTTGATATGATATTGCACCTGTAAATTTGGCACCGTTGAAATTTCCCATAAGAACACACAAAGTACAAGTGGTGTGGGGTTCATTGGTGAGTAGTAGCTAGCAGTGATTGTAGGCATCACATGAAGCAGTGGTTCTTTGCCAATGTTAATGCTTGCTTGCCTATGGCTCTGGCAGCATCAAACCTGATCAATCTGCCTTGAAGAGCGTTCCAATCATGATTATAATAAGACCCTTTCAGGATAATTTTAGTATTATATTCAAGACCCCACTTTTTGATCAAGTGGCTTATCTCCACGTGTTAAATCCGTCAATGAAAGTATTCCGGTACCATATTCCCTCACCGTCGATCAAACACCATTCCCTTAATTAATCATTTTAATTTACACCTTTGACTGCTTTCATGTGAGTGGGCTATTTTGGCGGAACCAAAGTGACCGTCAGACGACACCCATGAATTTTTGTTACATAGTGTTAATTTTGTTTCTTGTTTTGTTTAGTTTATTTTAAACATCGTCACCTTATATCATGATTTCGTCCTGACATCTCTCCTTACAATATATATCATTAACTTTTTTAACTTTATACGTTAACAATGTCTAGACTAGTATACAAGTGAGTTTGAAGGCGAGCCTATGTATCTTGTAGTTACTTGAGCTTTTAATAATAATAATAATAATAATAATAAAACTCTTAAAAGTTTTGTTTATTATATAATTTGTAAAAGTTATTATAAGTAATATGATTTATTTTAATTTAAGTTAATAGAAATAAGTGTTTAAGAGGCTGTAGATTTAAATACTTTACAAAATAATCTATCAATTAAACATGTATGAATTTAATTGAAGTATTTTCTATATTAGTTAAAAAGAAGTAAGTTTTAGTTTTATTACTTTATTAACTATATCTATGAGAATAAAATTCCTAGATTCTAACTCATAATATAATTCTAAGCTCATATTCCACTGGTTGGGCTAGAGTTTTTGCTGATTTCGTGAAACAAACATCATGTATTTTATGCGAGTGTTTTAAGTAACTAATTACGTAGTAAAGGATATGGTTGGAATTATATACTACGTAATTTGTTCCTGCACCATCAAAGCAAGATCTGGACCATTCAAATTGTGGGGCAGCCTCCATCTGATCATCTGACATCTGCTTTTGTTTACTCTATCTGCACTGTTAGTTGGAGTTTAATATATGCATGGAATTTGTTGCTTTCCGAAACTATGCAATCCTTTGTAAAATCTTATTCCAAGAATAATCTATTTCTTAAGAAAATGCATAAACAATTATGTATATCCAAAATCTCCTAGAACTAATTACTCAGTACGAATTACATAACGATAGAGTCATAGAACTTTACAAGCTGTTTAAGTACTTTAAAATCAAACAACAATTACTACTAATTTAAATATATACATAGGTTTGAAATATTAAGGGTGCGTTTGGTTTGTAAGTGAGTTTGGAATTGGATTCAGATTTGGGAAAGGTTTGAAAGAAAATGAAAAGAGAGAAAATTAAATGTAGAAAAGAGAAAATATATTATAAAATAAATAATTTATTATTTTAAAAAGTTATAATTATATATTAAAAAGGGAACATGAGATAAGTAGTGAAAGTGGGTCCCTTTATTTTGAATAAAGATAGAAAAAAATTATCAAAACCATGGATACCTGGCTTGTTGACCATCAATGAGAAGAATCAAACGAATCCCATAGTGTGGGGCCATTTAACAAACCAAACATACATTTTTTCACTTTCTTTCAATGAACCCATACCAAATCCTCTAACCACACTGCACCTAAAATTCTAGAAATCTTAAATAGATTGGATCATTGCCACAAAGAGGTAGAAAAAATGTCGGGATTAGATCTTTTAATTTGGTCCCATATATGTTTACAAATTACAACAACATTATGTGAGTTTTGTTTTTTTCTAGTTTAAATAAAGCCGTCTTTCAAACACTATAATTTCCGTATACACGAGAACTGAAGTAGAATTGAATAATATATAAATTAGAATGAGTAAAATTTATAGCAGAGTTCATATTTCCAAAGTACCGTGTAAGACCTGCAGTGGCCAACACTCCCGCTGACCCAACCTCGGGTTTTGACAGGTGAGCAAGCTCGTGATGACTTTTTGCTAGTGGAATATATATGACATGTTTAGCATTATTTTAAAAAATATCTTCATGTAGAATACACACTTTCAGTTTATTATGTATTTGTAAGTTTTGTCCTTAATTCACTACACCGAAGCATGTAACTTATTCCACAAGACTTAACAGATGTAAATTTTCTTTCGGAGGTGTTCACATCATAAATGTGGAAAAGATTTTCATATCTATACGTGAACATATAAATATAATGTCAAGGCAGTTGTGCACATATACATATAGAAATAAATTAAAGTGCAAGAAAAAAAAATTGGCAATTAAGCTAAGTTTAAGGTATCATGACTCGAAATGAATTGAATTAATTTCTAGGTTCAACTATTTTCGAAACATGTCAACTAATCCAAATAAGTTTTATATTTCGCAAATCTATAGTCGAGATTTCACCTACAGGTGTAAGACTGTTGCCAGCAATAAGCGGCAAGCAATCGTGATGGACGAGTCACGGTTGCAAACTTGCTGGGAGCGAGTGAGGTGTCGCGTGAGGGCAAAAACCAAGGCAACGAACGTTGAGACATTCACCTTTTATGAAAACGTGCAATTGTGAGCCCCTAATGTTTTTATTATTTGTTATTTAGTTTGTGCTCGTGTGTGGGGTATTTAGTAAAGTATACTTGTATAAAAGTGGATATTTTAATAAATAAATAAAGGGATAATTCCAAAAATACACCGGTTGGTGGGCTTTTCTAGACAGGATCTTTTGTGTTTGCTTTTCTAGATCAGGGCAACTAGTACTTTTTGGGCAATTAAAATATGAAAGTGACAAGCGTGACTTTACTGATTAAAAGGTATGACAACTTGTGTACTTTTAGGCAACTGGTGTACTTTTTGGATAACTTGCGGCCTTCATGTTCGACAAGTGGCTGCACATGGTTGGTTAAATTGAAGTTGCCAAGGCAATTGCTCTAGAAAAGCAAAACCAAAAGATTTCATTCAGAAATGCCCAAGCCTTGATAAATTGGGTCATTTTCAGAATTATCTTATAAATAAATAGGTTAAAAGGTGAGGTGGTGTCAACTATTGGGAGTGAAAAGTGAGAGGAAGTAAGAGGGGACAGAAAACTGATATGACGTTGAGTTAGAAAGCGAAGTTGTGAGTACCGGAAGTAGTCTAAGGAGTGTTCATAATTATATAGATGAATGATTTAACAATAATTTACATATACATCTAAGCCGTACAGACTAATGTATGTCCAAACTATATAGTTGTCCTAATGATTAGAAATGACTTATGAGGAAATACGATGCATGTACCCATTATTAATTTGTTAGTTGAAATGTTTAATGCAAAGGTTTTAAGATGTATTCTTGTGCTTGTATTATCACTTAGGGTATAAACATTCATCAATAATTCCAATATAAAATATAGAAAAATACAATTATGGAAAGGGGTCGAGAAAACAAAGAAAAAAAGGATAAGCTCACCAACTTTGTGTCATTGGAATAGCATTCTAGTTATTCTTATTTTTATAATAGTCCAAATATCCTTAAAATTCAAAAACCAAAATAAATACAAAACACACATAAAATAATGAACAACTTGTTATATATATAGATAGACTATTCCTGTTGAGCTAATACACTGTTCTCACCACAAAACTAAACTCATTTCTCCTAACCTAATTCACACACACACACACACTAAAAACATACACACTCATTCTCTCTCTTTCTGCAACATTCTGATACAACTTACAGTCTATCTCCCTCTTTTCAACACTTTACCCATCCCTCTGCCCATATACTAGCTACCTTTCATTTTTTTAGGGTTACTATAAAAGGAAAGATTATACTATACTTCAATGGACATTGACTTCCTCAAATCTATTGCCGATGACCAAACTGAGATGATGATGATGATGCAACTCGAAAAACTACCCGATTTCTGTGGTATATACGGCGAAGATCATAACCCTTCAACCGAGTTCAGAGATCAAGGAAGTAGCTCATCCACAAACCCTAATAACAACCCTAACATGTCTCATTTCCTCGAAGACTCGCCTTTCGCGAACCCTTCCACCACCATTTGCTTTGGTTCTCCAACACAAACAACCCCAACTGGTGAGATGCAGTTTTTGTCGAGTTCGCGTTGGGGGAGTGATGGTGAATGTGAAGGAAGGTTAAATGTTGAGCAAAAGAGGAACTCGATGGCTGCCATGAGGGAAATGATATTTCGCATTGCAGCGATGCAACCTATTCACATTGACCCCGAGTCGGTTAAGCCACCAAAACGTAGGAATGTGAAGATATCGAAAGATCCACAAAGTGTCGCGGCTAGGCATCGAAGAGAGAGGATTAGTGAGAGGATAAGGATACTTCAAAGACTTGTTCCGGGTGGTACGAAGATGGATACGGCTTCTATGCTAGATGAAGCCATTCATTATGTGAAGTTTTTGAAGAATCAAGTGCAGACACTCGAGAAGGCTGGCGAATCTGCATCGGCTGGGATTGGCTTTCCCGTGCCGATGGCGAGTGGTAATCACATTCACATGGGAACATCATCAAAAGGTTATCATCAGTAGTCGGGGCAACATCACTATCTAGGTGCTTAATTAGTTCAAATGAGAGGATTATCAATTATGCGCATAAGAATGGTTATTATGCTTACTTGAGAAATTATATTATTGGAAATAGAGGATTGTAATTTCTTTTTTAGCAAGAAAGTTCAATTCATAGACATAAAATCATAGGATTTGGAGTTCATGCAAGTTGTACTATCCTTATTAAATACTCCAATGATTCCCTTCTCTAGAAAAGATGACGCTTTTAATCTACCTTCGTCTTCATTTTTCAAAGAAAATAACTAGCTGTGTATAATTTTAATACTCAAGCCAAAGTTTCTTAGTTTCATATTGTATATTTTGGACGCAAGTTTTGTTGTATGATGTAGTGTCACACATGCTTAATTAACTCAAATATTGTCCTTTTCTTATAATGAAAATGATAGGAACTCAACAATTCAAATTGGAAGGAAAAGAAAAGAGCACTCAAATAATGGAATAATATTATTTGTTTGTATTGCTGTTCAAATTTTCAATGTTTTTTTCTCATTTATTATAAAACTATCTTGTCTTTTCCAATCCCCACCATAGCTCTCTTGTCTATCAAAGAAAGATCTATGTGTTTTTGTGAGAGAGAAACACATAGAAGGCTAATAAAGTGCATTATACTTACCAAAATAAATTTTCATCACATTGATATTTTATTTAATCTACAGTTACATTTTGAATTGAACTAATGATGAAAAGTAACAAAATATATTTTACCTTAGTAGTTGGATGAAAAACAACAAAGATATAGACATTTAGAATTGGGACCATTTGGATAGAGGTATGGGGTTGGCATGATCTCAAGGTCAAATTGAAGGTTGAAAAAAACATAACTAATTTTCTACAACAAGTTTGAAACTTGATACATGATTGTCTATTAGGCTACAACAAAATCATTTTAAAGAAAAATTAGAAGAAATAAAGCTGTACATATCTTATTACTCTTCATAATAATTATCTATTCTCGAAAGCACTGCTTAACATATGTTAGTGATTCCGTGGCGGAAGATTTGTGTTATTAAGTTTTAATCATTCAGAGGTTCTTGGCAAAGATTCATTTCCTTACACTACTACAAATTATAGAATAGAGCCCCCCTAATAAAGCCATGTTTATACAAAAAACAGGGCTCTATAAAGAGTTCCGTCAAATTCAAGAGCATAAATCCCGGTTGTAAAATAGAGAAACCGGGCTCTATTAAAAAAAAAGACATAGAGCCATGTTTTCATTAAGAAACCGGGCTTTAATAGTTTGATTTTTCATTTGAGCATTGAGCGGGATTTCTCCCTCTTATTTTTTTCACTTTGCCTTCCATTTCACCTACCAAACCCAAATCTGAATAAAACCTAAATCACTTTTTACTTTGTTCTCAATACCACACAACCACAACCTAATGTCCAACTAACACTTCAAGCTAGATATCATCTCCACAACCACACACCACTGCCTCCGCCGTCGCGCACCACCACCACATCGCCACCGCCGTGTTGCCGCCCTAATTGCTAATTAGGAGGTATAGCATCCATTTTATTTACTATGCAGCTAAATGTTTTTTACTATTCAATTTTCTAGCGATTACATACCAGTATATGTTATTCAATATGTTGAGTTTGATTTAGGCATTTAATTGTTGAGTTTCAATATCCAGTATGTAATGCTTAAGTGATATATTTTTTAGTTGAATACAAGGTGCTTGATGAAATGCTTAAGTGATATATGACAATCATATCCATGGATCTTACCTGTTCGTATCTCTTAGTGCACGGTTTTGATTAGTGATATTGCAACACTTTAGATTCTATGAGGAACCGTGAAACACCTTCTATTTCGTTCATAACTTTTTTGGTACAAATGTATAAATTTGGATGCTTAATATGTCCCATTCAGTTGACAGTTAACAGTGGTCGTAAGAAAAGAAAAAAAAAAAAAGAATAGTCTTCTAGTTGCGATAGAAATGCGTCATGAATTGTTCTCTATCTGATGCATATTTCTTCCTAGAATACTAAAGGTATAATCTTTGATTGATTTATGTCACAACGACAAGTGGAATAAGAAGTCCTTTAGTGGAGAGGTGTATGACTTGATTTAGGAGAGTCCTTGCTATGGTATTACCTTTTTAGCATCAAGATTTTGTTGCTTATGCATGATTTGTGTATAACAAGGCTAACTGATTTGAGCATCTTCAATGCTTTGCTCAATGGAGCTTCCAAGTTGGGTGTGCCTACATTATACACCTGACATTTGGTCAGAGAGGGTTAATTAACTATATGTATTGTTCTAGCACCTGTAGGGTCTTTAACTCTGTTTTACATTAACTGTGTTCTCTCTTCATGTGTTGCCTTCGAATGATATATCAAATCACTCGTCTTTTAGAAAGTATAATTTGGTAACAACTATTTTGGCCCATTGAAATACTTATTGCTCATACACAGAAGTTTTTCCTTAATCTTAAGGGTCCCATAAAGAAGGTTGTCCTCTATATACCAGTTAACAAGATATTTGATGTTAAGGATGTTAGTCATTGGATTATGTTTTTGTCAAGAGGAGGAATTAAGGAGTTCACTCTTATAAACATGATGAATCCAACACCAGTTAAGTTGCCCACCCATCTTTTTTCATGTGTAGACTTGAAAAGTTTGAAGCTTCGTAACTGTGTTTTCCATCATGTACCAAGTTTTCTTGGTTTTACACATCCATGGAGCTTAGAATTGGATTGTGTAATATTTGAAGGTTACACTTTAGGGGAACTTGTCACTTATTGCCCCTTACTTAGGATTCTGCGTTACTATCATCCTGGCATAGGGGAACTTATCATTCTCTGTCCCTTACTTGAGAATCTATGTACCGGTCTTTCTAGCAAAGTAAAATCAGCTGAGATCGCGAAACTTAAAAATCTAAGAGTTTTGTCTTTCCCATTAAGCAAGCTTGACACTGGGTCAATCACAACTTTGATTTCCATGTTCCAATTCTTAGCTTGGAGCTAGTTTTTCTTGGCAAAATCCGCCCTATGATTGGGTTGTGGCGTCGCTTATCAAGCTATAGATATCTTTTAATAATATCATTCAGCTTTTGCAGGCGTGCTTAAAAAATGTATGTGAATTATAGTTTATCTGATACTTTCTTATTTAAGTACGTATTTGGTTTACTTGTTTTTTCATACTTGGGGTTGTTATTCGTATAAACTCTATTTGATTTGACTGTTAATATTTTTCAGGTTGGTTTTCAGGATGTGCGGGCTCTGTTGTAAGAACTTTCACGTTCTATCCTAAACGAGGTTTCGTGAAGTGAAACTCTAACAGCAGAGTAGAACTACTGTAGTGCAAACTTCGTTGCAGTCTTATTTGAAATGGTTCGATTCAAGTAAGATTTCGTTCGTTATATTATTACTCCTTCCTTAACAAATGAGTTATGCATAAGAATCTTAGACACATACTGTAAGAAGGATGCATCCTTGCTGTATTCGTAATTGTAGCAACCCTTAACGTGAATATGTAGGTTATTTAATATTTATTGATTGCTACTGCCTCCATTTATGTCAACCAGGTCGGTCTTGCAGCAACTCACCAGACATAGTACTATGCTGGGATGATTAAGCTGCTTTCTTTCTCAAACGTGTGGCTATCGCTTCCATCCTTTTGGTTTAATTTGTCAGATTAGCGGTTTCATAAGGTGGCGAATTCTGCGAATTCTAAGAGCAGACTCAAGATTGTAGCTTATATTAAAGCTCAAAAGCTTTTGTATGGATAATTATGCTTAGGATTTTGTATAATGGATGACATGAAAATTTCAAGCCATGACCATTTTTTCTTCAAGTTTTAATTTATTGGATGAATTGCTTTATTATTATTATTATTTTTTTATTATTATTAATATTTTTTTAATAATTTGTTCGATAATAGAGCCATGTTTATGATTAGAAAACATGGCTTTATGTTTTTTTTTTTAAACAAATGATTTCACATAGAGCCAAGTTCCTTAGTTAAAAACAGGGCTTTAAAGTGAGGTATAGAGCCCGTTCTTCAAACAGGGCTGTTAATACAAATATCGCCTAAAAACGTTATTTATATTTTACGATCTTCGCTAAGTTTTGTTAATGACAAATGTAAACTTTTGTTTCTAAGTAAAACATAATCTTAGTTTTAAATACTTGCATAAACTAGACTTTTGCTACATTTTACATTTCATAAAACACAACTCTTCTTATCTTCTAAAAATAGAATTGTCACATCACATTTATGGCAAGTTTTGTCATTATACATTTATGGAAAGAAATGTGTTTGACTTACTTAGATGTTGCTTGCAAGTTTGGTGTTTGACTTGACATTATTTGATGTGACATTGTTTGGTTTGCAAGAGTTATGTGATGTGACATTGTTTGGTTTGCAAGATTTATTGCAAAACCAACTGCAAGCCCGGCGGTACCCTGGAGGTACACGGGCGGAACTCTTCTCAGGGGTCCGCCTGATCCGCCAGACCTGCAGAAGGTTTTGGCTATAAATATTGAGCCACAAGTTGAATTTTGGCTCATCACTTGACATTATATTTTCACACACACATTCATTCTTTCATCTAACCTCTTAACATTTCATATGTGAAGTTTCTTTTTGTAGCAAAGAGATTCACGAGCTTACTAAAATTAACAAGTATTCAACACAACGTTGCAAGACTTGTTAGCTTAGCATTGTGTAGACTTGTGTAGTTTACACTTCATTTGATTGTGTATTTTCAGTAGTGATCGGTTAGTATTTTAGTCCTCAAAATACGAAGTGTATAGGGAGTAGTTGTACCCTTGTAAAGAACTAACGGGAGTGGTTGTACCCTTGGTAAAGAACTCGACATCTAGCTTTGTGTCGGTAAAAGTATAAGCGACGTGTAAGGTTTTCTCCGCCGGTGAAAGGAGTTTGTTGACTAGTGAAAGAAACTCTCGAGTTGGATGCTCGGGGCGTGGACGTAGGGCAAGGAAAAAGAGTCCTTGTAGCCGAACCACGATAAATACTCGTGTTGTGGTTTGATCGTTTCTTTCATTTACTTGCATGTTATATATATTGTGTTTGTGTATATATCTTTGATCAAACGGAAAGTTTCAAAGCTAACTTAACAAGTTAAAAAGATTTTAATCGGTAAACTATTCAACCCCCCTTCTAGTTTTCCACAATTGGCATCAAGAGCTACGTTACTTAAGCTTTTAAAATATATTGTGTTTTAAAACTTGAAACGATCCATGGATTTTGAAAATTACAAAGAAGGGCAATCTATGCAAAGACCACCACTCTTTGAAGCAAACGGTTTTATATATTGGAAAAACCGTTTTGAAACTTACGTGAAATCTAAAGATATAGATTTGTGGTATATAATTATTGATGGTGATAACATAGTTACTAACATCAAAGATGATGATCAAAAGAAATTAATAGGTAAAAAATAATGAAGCTAAAATGATGCTTTACAATGCTTTGCCTAAGAAAGAATACGAAAGAGTCTTTTTGTGTAAAACCGCCAAAGATATTTGGCAATCTTTAATTGTCACTCATCAAGGAAACTCACAAGTTAAAGATAACAAAATTGATCTTCTTGTTCAACGATATGAACAATTTGTTATTTCCAAAGATGAAATTATTGATAATGCTTTTACTTCATTTAAAGCACTTGACGAATCTTTTTGTAGTAAGAACTTTGTCAGGAAATTTCTTAGAGCACTCCATCCGAAGTGGAGAGCAAAAGTGACGGCAATTGAAGAATCCAAAGATCTTTCAAGCATGTTACTTGATAAGCTAATTGGAAACCTCAAAGTTCATGAAATGGTAATGGAAAAAGATTCGGAACTAGTTAGAGGCAAGAAAGAAAAAGTTAAGTCCATTGCCTTGAAAGCTAGAGTCCAATCAAGTGATGATGAAGAATCTACTTCGGATAGTGACGATGAGGAATATGTTATGGCCGTTAGAGACTTCAAGAAGTTCTTTCGTAGAAGAGGAAAGTTTGTAAGGCAACCTAAAGATGAAAAGAAAACTTTCCGAAAAGATCGTGATGATAGGAAAGGAAAGGTTGAAAGAAAGTGTTATAGGTGTGGAGACATAAATCATCTTGTAGGAGAATGTCCAAAACCACCCAAGAGCAAACCTCAACAAGCTTTTGTGGGTGGTGCTTGGAGTGACTATGAAGGAGATGATGATGAGCCAAAGAATGACGATGTTGCTCTCATGGCTCACAACTCAAATGAGGTATTATCCGACTCATCTTACTCCTCTATTGATGATGACACTTTACAAAAAGAATATAACAAACTTTGTGAATTGAGCTTAAAAATCATAAACAAAAATAATTTTTTGAAAACTAAAAAGGAGTTTTTAGAAAATGAAGTTTATGAGTTAAAGGAAAAAGCTAAGAGATTAGAAAGGAGCAAAGGTATTGACACACCTTGCAAATCATGTGAAGAACTTAAACTAGAAGTTGAGAAACTCAAAATTACTCAAAATGATCTAATAAAACAAACCACAAAGTTTAAGAAGTTCGATAAGAGCATTTCTTATGCGGATGAAATTATGAAACTTCAAAAGTCACCCTTTGATAAAACAGGACTAGGATTTACGAAAATAGAAACTTCAATGGGTCAAATGAAACAAGAAAAGATTGCACAAGAAACAAATAAAATTGCTACAGCAGCCAAGACCTAAGACTCCAATTCCCAAACGCCCCTTACTAAAGAGCAACTTCAACGCTCGACCAAACTACCAACATGTTTGGAACCAAAACACTCCTAGACATTACCAAACTTCAAACCACATGCCATGGAACCCTTATGCTCTATTTTTATACTTGGAACAAATTAATGGCATGCTTAACCAAAATGGACCCATGAGAAATTGGGGACCAAATGTTTGAGTGTTTTTCATAAAATAGGTGTGCCTCAAAGTTTGTTTGGAACCGGATGAATGGATTAAAGATAGCGGTTGTTCAAGGCACATGACGGGTAACAAAAGCCTCTTCACTTCTTATCACAAATGTGACGGAGGTAATGTTATGTTTGGTAGTAATGCTAAGAGCAAAATCATCGGAAGAGGTACAATCTCTCATGACTCCCTCTTTATAGATGATGTAGCTCATGTTGATAACTTAGGTTTTAATCTCCTTAGTATTAGTCAACTTTTTCGTAATAAGTATAATGTTCTTTTTAGTGAAAACGGAAGTAAAATACTTAAAGATGGTATAACCATAGCCAAAGGTGTCCTTAAGAATAACGTATATGTCATGAAGATGGATCCAACATCTAGAGACAAACTTTGTCTTACCTCATTAGATGAATCTTCAACTTTATGGCATAGACGTTTAGAACATGCTAACATGAAACTAATCCAAAACCTCTCCTCCAAAGACTTAGTTCGAAACCTTCCTAAGTTGAAATATGACCAACACTTTTGTGATGCTTGCAAAGTCGGCAAACAAGTCCATAATAGCCATAATGCTAAAAACTTGGTTTCTACATCTAGGTGTCTAGAACTTTTGCATATGGATTTATTTGGTCCATCCGCTATACAAAGTTATGGAGGCAACTTCTACACTTTGGTCATAGTTGATGATTACTCAAGATATACTTGGACAAAATTTTTGAAAAGTAAAAATGAAGCTTTTGATAAATTTGAGATTCTAAGTAAGAAAATTCAAAATCAAGTAGGGTCTAATATTGTGTCTATTAGAACGGATCATGGTCGTGAATTTGATAATGAATTTCAATTTGGTAAATTTTGTGATAATAATGGAATACCTCATTTTCGGCTCCACGTACTCCTCAATCTAATGGTGTAGTAGAACGTAAAAACCGGACATTGCAAGAGATGAGTAGAACAATGCTTAATGAACAAAACATTCCACAAAAGTTTTGGTGTAATGCCGTCGACACTTCAACGTACATTTTAAATCAAGTCCTAATTAGACCATTTTTGAATAAAACTCCTTATGAACTATATAAAGGTAAAAAGCCTACATAAGGATACTTTAGAGTGTTTGGGAGTAAATGTTTCATTCTTAACACCAAGGATTATCTCACCAAATTTGACCCAAAGTCTTATGAAGGTGTATTTCTTGGATATTCACAAAATAGTAAAGCATACAATGTTTTGAACAAAGAAACCTTAAGAGTCGAGGAATCGTTGAACGTAACATTTGACGAGAGTCCACCTCCCTCTAAGACATCACCTTTGGTAGATGATGACTTAGTTGAAAGCCAAGCAATAGAAAATCAAGAAATTTTAAGTGATGACAAAGAAGATGAACTATTTAACAAAGAACTTGTCAATGTCAAAGAATCTAAAAGCCATCCATTAGATAGTGTCATTGGCAACATTAACGAAAGAACACTAAGGTCAAAAGTTCAAAATGAAAGCAACTATTTTTGTTTCGTGTCAACCATTGAACCTAAAAATATTAATGAAGCCATTAAAGATGAGTCTTGGGTAATTGCAATGCAAGAAGAGTTAAATCAATTTGTTAGGAATGATGTATGGACATTAGTTCCTCAACCAAAGAGTCAAACTATAATTGGAACAAAATGGGTATTTTGAAATAAAATGGATGAAAATGGAATTGTGTCTAGAAACAAAGCTAGGCTAGTTGCACAAGGATATAACCAACAAGAAGGCATTGACTACGATGAAACTTTTGCTCCGGTTGCTAGGCTCGAGTCAATTAGAATCTTACTTGCATATGCATGTGCACACAATTTAAAACTCTTTCAAATGGATGTCAAAAGTGCATTTCTAAACGGAGTCATCAATGAAGAAGTGTATGTTGCTCAACCACCGGGCTTCATCGATTTTGAAAAATCAAATCATGTTTACAAACTTAAAAAGGCTCTTTACGGACTTAAGCAAGCTCCAAAAGCATGGTATGATCAACTTAAAACATTCCTAGTTGACCATAAGTATACCATGGGCTTAGTTGATAATACTCTCTTCACTAAGAAGAAAGATTCACATATTATCATAGTCCAAATCTATGTTGATGACATTATATTCGGATCAACTTGTCAAGAATTATGTGTGGATTTCTCAAAAATCATGCATGACGAGTTTGAAATGAGTATGATGGGAGAACTCAATGTAACAATTCGCAATTTCAGGTTAACTTTTATTCCCGAAAATTTTACTATTCACTTTTCACTATTCATCTCAGAAATTTTTATTTCATATTCTCGTAAGTTAAACTATTTTAATAATAATCCGAGAATTTCACACTCGTCGGATCATTTCTGCAAAAATCACAAAGCCGTGTCCGAGATTTACTTTTAGGTTTAAACGTCCTTCTAGCATCCCGATATGTCCATAAAACATTATAAACAATAGAAATATGATTTTCTCTCATTTTAGGACAATTCCAAAAGTTTCGGAATTTTACGTTTTTCAGTTCAGCGTTTTACGCGAATTGCGCGTTTTAGACCCGTGTTTCCAGTTTTTAGCAGGGTTTTCGCACCCGATAGAACCTACCACTCATTTTATATTTTATTATGGAGTATATTGATAAGTTCTAGCATATTTATAAGTTTCATATTTTTAGGATACCCGGTTTTACGTTTCGTGACTTAAAAACTTACGGTTAGCATTTCCCGGAGTCAAAACTAGCTACATACTTAGGATAATACCATCAAAAACCTAGTCACTCCCCCCTTATCCCATATGAACGTGTATCACAAGCCTTGTTGGCTTGTGATAAGTCTTGAGGACTTTAGGTAGCAAACATGTGTAAAACTTCCTAAGTAAGCTTCCTAAATATCCTAAAAACTAACCTCCTTAATGAACCTTCCTAGGCACCTTCCTTGCACCTCCTCTTCATGCTATAAATACAAGCTCATCTCCTTCCTTTCTTCACCACAAAAATGCCACAACATAAATACCTAGCACCATGATCCTTTGATCTTCAATATACAAGTTACACTACAAAGTTCAAGGTCTTAGTATTCTCTACCTAGTTCTTAAGTTTGTTTGGTGATTCCATGGTTGAATTAGGAGCTACACAAGGTTACTAGGGCTGAAGTTAAATGGTTTTCACAAGGGTTAGATCAAGGCTAGCAAGGGTTACAAGAGTTATGGTGAAGGGTTTACAAGATTAGGTTTAGTGTCCTAGTTCTATACTTGACTTCCTTTCTTTAGAAAGCCAAAAGTTGTAAGCAAACCCTTATACACTTTCTTGCTCAATATCATTTCATGCTTATTATGTTTCTTTCATGCTATATATGGTCTTTGTATTGTGTTCATGATGTTTAAAAATGGATAAAACAAGTATTGGTATACATATGTTAACTTATGACAAGTAAACAAGCAAACTAGTGATTTTTATGGAAAACCACGACCACAATAGTATAACTTTGATATTTGACACTTACTTACTGTTAAAGAGGACTTAACAAGGAAAACATAGCAATTTGAATCACCCAAAACGAGTACACGAGTCAAAAGTTATGACCATTTGAAGTTAGCGAAACCAAAACGGCAAATCTGCCTAAATAGCATTCTGATCAAATTATGATTTTGAAAGTCCCACTTCTGGTCCGATTCATCAAAAAGTTAAAACACGAAAGTTGTCCGGAACGACGTTTTCGTTCAAGAGCAAAGAAGCTCGAGCCCTGAAAACGCTTTTCGAGTGATAATTTCTTCAAATTCTTAACAGCCCATTTTTAGACCAAAGTCACTATATAATAGTTATGTTTTACTAAGACCAAGAGGTCTAATGACCTAAAGCCAAGACCACAACCATGGCTAAAGCCAAGGTTGAGTCTTAAGACCATGGTAACAATGACCAAGGTCACGGCAAAGCCACGGCTAAAGACCATATAACTATTAAAGATCAAAAAGCTTATATATATATATATATATATATATATATATATATATATATATATATATATATATATATATATATATATATGTTATCAAATACTACAATAGTAGGGAGCCTCATGTGAGGAGTTCATTGAGTAAGCCGTCGAGACGAGTTGTGGATTTACGAGTTAAAGTGTCCTGGCTCCTCGAACGTTTACTCCATGACTTCTGAATTATGTCGGCCCGAACGGTAGTAAGAGATATACAACTTATACATGTTTCATAGACCACTTATATTCAACGACTTACATTATATACTAAGTACTACATCATGAACATTATGCTAGACATATATAGGCAATTCGTCGTATTCTTAGACGTTACTCCAAACCTAAGTCGCAACGTTCTATTATAGGCTGCTCTTAGAGACTTTCGCAATTCGACTACCACTTTCATTTCTCATTACATAGACTTAAGGTGAGTCATAGCCCCTACTCTTTTCATACTTGTTTTAACTCTTAGGGGGGATACATGCTCAACTACTTGCTTACTTGTACAAATACTCTTAAACATTTATACTTGATTGTGTTATACTTGATTAGCATTATACTTGATTGCGTTATACGTACTTGTTACACTATACTTGCTTAATTTAAATACAAGATTCGTATTTACATACATACATAATACTCTATTCTGTCGGAGAGGTATTGGTAGTACTCATGGGAAGATGCCCCCTACCCTTGTGTCTATACTTGACCTTGGATGTCGTAGTACTATTTGGGGAGAGGCCCCCGCCCTTGTGTCTATTCTTGACCTTGGGTGAATATAATCCGGTGCATTGTATAAACTATCTTTTAGCAGTGGGTTGTGGACATACAGGTTGCAAGTCTCTTATGGCGGGACTTGCAACTGAGTGGATTCTCAATGCCTTTGCTGTGTGAATATTCTTTAAAGACTTTTCAACTATTTTAAGACAAACTCTATGAACTCACCAACCATTGTGTTGACACTTTAGCATGTTTATCTCAGGTTAGTAAGGCGATAGCTAGTGCATGGAACTTAGAGTCAAGCTGCATATTCTGAAGACTTACGCTTTTATCATTTACCATTCAAAACACTTTGTATACATTTTTGTATCATACTTTGGAATCTCATGTTTGTAACTTTGAATTCATTAATCGAATGGTAACTTTTCAAAACGTCTCATTTAGAGTTCGTTTTCTATAACTTGTACTTTGTATTATGAAGTAGCACCCCTGTGACACAGTCTTCCGCTGCGGTAATTTGGGGGTGTTACAGATTGGTACCAGAGCCTTGGTTATAGAGAACTAGGTTGCATTTAGTGCCTAGACTATAACTGCTATATACGTTGGGACCTTCCTCTTTATTTGCCTTACACACAATACATACACATATGCTTTTTGGTTAGAGGTTTGCTTAGTTCCACGCTATTAGATGATGTGACTTTAGTATTATAAGGAGCCTCAGAGATTTGTCGAGTCATAAAAAAAACATGGAGCTCAGTAATAACTAATTAGTTAACTTGATCTTGTGACAGTTCTTGTTTGATGAGACACAAGATTTGAGTTAAATAATATTATTGCTTAGCTTTAGGGATTTGATGGCTTGATTATCTTACCATCGGCCTCAGAAGGCGGATTTTGTGTCGGAAATTCTTAAGTAGGATGTTTTAGAATCTCCTTATTTAAATGGATTGGGACGCCTCTTCAGTTAAATAAAGAAATTGTAAATCACCGAACCATAAGTTTATGAGACCTTACTTACATAAATTTGGACGCTTCTTTATGTAAGTAATGTGTTATAAATAAATGGGCTTAATTGCAGCCGATACAACTCCTTAACCAGAACCTTAGACGAATCAGAGTGAACACCACTATATTGGAAATTCCGAATTCTTTTAGACACACCGTAAGTAGTTAACATCAACTGAACTTCGGGACGAAGTTCTCCTTAAGGGGTAGAGACTGTAACAATTCGCAATTTCAGGTTAACTTTTATTCCCGAAAATTTTACTATTCACTTTTCACTATTCATCTCAGAAATTTTTATTTCATATTCTCGTAAGTTAAACTATTTTAATGATAATCCGAGAATTTCACACTCGTCGGATCATTTATGCAAAAATCACAAAGCCGTGTCCGAGATTTACTTTTAGGTTTAAACGTCCTTCTAGCATCCCGATATGTCCATAAAACATTATAAACAATAGAAATATGATTTTCTCTCATTTTAGGACAATTCCAAAAGTTTCGGAATTTTACGTTTTTCAGTTCAGCGTTTTACGCGAATTGCGCGTTTTAGACCCGTGTTTGCAGTTTTTAGCAGGGTTTTCGCACCCGATAGAACCTACCACTCATTTTATATTTTATTATGGAGTATATTGATAAGTTCTAGCATATTTATAAGTTTCATATTTTTAGGATACCCGGTTTTACGTTTCGTGACTTAAAAACTTACGGTTAGCATTTCCCGGAGTCAAAACTAGCTACATACTTAGGATAATACCATCAAAAACCTAGTCACTCCCCCCTTATCCCATATGAACGTGTATCACAAGCCTTGTTGGCTTGTGATAAGTCTTGAGGACTTTAGGTAGCAAACATGTGTAAAACTTCCTAAGTAAGCTTCCTAAATATCCTAAAAACTAACCTCCTTAATGAACCTTCCTAGGCACCTTCCTTGCACCTCCTCTTCATGCTATGAATACAAGCTCATCTCCTTCCTTTCTTCACCACAAAAATGCCACAACATAAATACCTAGCACCATGATCCTTTGATCTTCAATATACAAGTTACACTACAAAGTTCAAGGTCTTAGTATTCTCTACCTAGTTCTTAAGTTTGTTTAGTGATTCCATGGTTGAATTAGGAGCTACACAAGGTTACTAGGGCTGAAGTTAAATGGTTTTCACAAGGGTTAGATCAAGGCTAGCAAGGGTTACAAGAGTTATGGTGAAGGGTTTACAAGATTAGGTTTAGTGTCCTAGTTCTATACTTGACTTCCTTTCTTTAGAAAGCCAAAAGTTGTAAGCAAACCCTTATACACTTTCTTGCTCAATATCATTTCATGCTTATTATGTTTCTTTCATGCTATATATGGTCTTTGTATTGTGTTCATGATGTTTAAAAATGGATAAAACAAGTATTGGTATACATATGTTAACTTATGACAAGTAAACAAGCAAACTAGTGATTTTTATGGAAAACCACGACCACAATAGTATAACTTTGATATTTGACACTTACTTACTGTTAAAGAGGACTTAACAAGGAAAACATAGCAATTTGAATCACCCAAAACGAGTACACGAGTCAAAAGTTATGACCATTTGAAGTTAGCGAAACCAAAACGGCAAATCTGCCTAAATAGCATTCTGATCAAATTATGATTTTGAAAGTCCCACTTCTGGTCCGATTCATCAAAAAGTTAAAACACGAAAGTTGTCCGGAACGACGTTTTCGTTCAAGAGCAAAGAAGCTCGAGCCCTGAAAACGCTTTCCGAGTGATAATTTCTTCAAATTCTTAACAGCCCATTTTTAGACCAAAGTCACTATATAATAGTTATGTTTTACTAAGACCAAGAGGTCTAATGACCTAAAGCCAAGACCACAACCATGGCTAAAGCCAAGGTTGAGTCTTAAGACCATGGTAACAATGACCAAGGTCACGGCAAAGCCACGGCTAAAGACCATATAACTATTAAAGATCAAAAAGCTTATATATATATATATATATATATATATATATATATATATATATATATATATATATATATATATATATATATGTTATCAAATACTACAATAGTAGGGAGCCTCATGTGAGGAGTTCATTGAGTAAGCCGTCGAGACGAGTTGTGGATTTACGAGTTAAAGTGTCCTGGCTCCTCGAACGTTTACTCTATGACTTCTGAATTATGTCGGCCCGAACGGTAGTAAGAGATATACAACTTATACATGTTTCATAGACCACTTATATTCAACGACTTACATTATATACTAAGTACTACATCATGAACATTATGCAAGACATATATAGGCAATTCGTCGTATTCTTAGACGTTACTCCAAACCTAAGTCGCAACGTTCTATTATAGGCTGCTCTTAGAGACTTTCGCAATTCGACTACCACTTTCATTTCTCATTACATAGACTTAAGGTGAGTCATAGCCCCTACTCTTTTCATACTTGTTTTAACTCTTAGGGGGGATACATGCTCAACTACTTGCTTACTTGTACAAATACTCTTAAACATTTATACTTGATTGTGTTATACTTGATTAGCATTATACTTGATTGCGTTATACATACTTGTTACACTATACTTGCTTAATTTAAATACAAGATTCGTATTTACATACATACATAATACTCTATTCTGTCGGAGAGGTATTGGTAGTACTCATGGGAAGATGCCCCCTACCCTTGTGTCTATACTTGACCTTGGATGTCGTAGTACTATTTGGGGAGAGGCCCCCGCCCTTGTGTCTATTCTTGACCTTGGGTGAATATAATCCGGTGCATTGTATAAACTATCTTTTAGCAGTGGGTTGTGGACACACAGGTTGCAAGTCTCTTATGGCGGGACCTGCAACTGAGTGGATTCTCAATGCCTTTGCTGTGTGAATATTCTTTAAAGACTTTTCAACTATTTTAAGACAAACTCTATGAACTCACCAACCATTGTGTTGACACTTTAGCATGTTTATCTCAGGTTAGTAAGGCGATAGCTAGTGCATGGAACTTAGAGTCAAGCTGCATATTCTGAAGACTTACGCTTTTATCATTTACCATTCAAAACACTTTGTATACATTTTTGTATCATACTTTGGAATCTCATGTTTGTAACTTTGAATTCATTAATCGAATGGTAACTTTTCAAAACGTCTCATTTAGAGTTCGTTTTCTATAACTTGTACTTTGTATTATGAAGTAGCACCCCTGTGACACAGTCTTCCGCTGCGGTAATTTGGGGGTGTTACACTCAACTTTTTCCTAGGACTCCAAATCAAACAACTAGAAGATGGTATCTTCTTTAACCAATCTAAATACATTAAGGACATGCTTAAGAAATTTGGACTAGAAGATTCGAAACCTATCAAAACTCCCATGTCCACGGAAACTAAACTCACCAAGGATGAGGAAAGTGAATCCGTAGATAGTACTAAATATAGAGATATGATTGGTAGTCTACTTTACCTAATGGCTAGTAGACCCGACATTATGTTTAGTGTTTGTCTATGTGCTCGTTTTCAAGAAGATCCTAAAACTACCCATCTCGAAGCCGTTAAAAGGATTTTTAGGTACATTAAAGGCACTACACATTTAGGTTTATGGTATCCCAAAGGAACGGGAATAGACACCATAGTGTATGCCGACTAGGATCATGCCGGTGACTATGTCGATAGAAAAAGTACAAGTGGTATTTGTACTTTTGTTGGACATTGTCTCACCTCATGGTTCTCTAAGAAGCAAACGGCTCTTGCTATCTCAACAACGGAAGCCGAGTATGTTTCGGCCGGAAAGGCATGTCAACAAGCTCTTTGGATGAAGCAAGCTCTTGTCGACTACGGAATTCAACTCAACGACATCACAATTCTTTGTGACAACAAAGGTGCCATTGATCTTAGCAAAAACCCGGTTTAACACGCTCGTACCAAACATATTGAAATCCGTCATCATTTCCTTCGTGACAATGTTCAAAAAAGGAAATATCTCAATTGAGAAAGTTTCTTCCGAAGACAACATAGCCGACATTCTCACAAAACCCCTTAAACGTGAACCTTTTAACCTTCTTAGACTAGGCTTAGGACTCATGGAACCTACATTATAGTTCTGGACATTAGACAAAAATCACAAAAATCAAAACAAATCCATAACTATTTTTCTCAGCAGGGTCGGCGGAACCCTCACACATAAAGGGCGGAACCCATTTCAGGGGTCCGCCGTATCCGCCGACCTGCAGAACCAAAATCTTTTTTTATATTAAACCAAACACCCATTATCCCATACCACCACTTCCAAACTGCTACTATTCACTTTACCATCAAACCATACCTACGAATTCTTGGTCTTCCATCCATTTACATTGCAACTAAATCATCATTGTAAGTATTCTAAACATGATTACAATCCTGATCTGAGTCTAGGAATTCTATTTCTTGCACAAAAACAAAAACTTGGGGTTATGCATTAACTTGAAAAACTCATGCATTAGATTAAGTGTTTAATAAAACTAATCATGTTTCCCATAGTTAGGAATTGCATCTTTAATTAGTATAAACATGTTTGCTAAAACACCCCATGTCAAATCCTTCCAAAAATCTCTCACAAATAGGACAAATATTTTTTCGTCTCACATTGAGAATACAAAATCAAAACGTTATGTTTAAAACATCACTTGCATAATGTCTCTTGAATGCTAAAGGGAATACATAACCAATATGTATTTTCGGGTACATTCAAACGAAGCTACATTGAACTAGGAGCATTTGGGTTATCTTTTGTTTTATAACAAAACTTGCATAAAACGATTTTGAAGCATCAAAATGAGTCAAGATAACTGCACCTCCACATAGTTTTCATATAGGCACACACTAGAACATCCACATTATAATAAGTAGTTTACTTAAACTAAAATGTGAAATTTTGTTGTTCTAGGAATCATCATGCCTCCTCTAACCCACTACGATCACAAGGACACCATTAAGTACTTACCGAAACACCACAAAACCAAAGGCCTTACCCCTAACCAAGTCAACGTTTTCAAAGCCTTAGAAAAACACTATGTCCATGAGGGTAGAACCATTGACCCGTCTTTCCTAGAAGGCACAAATCTTTATGCCGAATTCGCCACAATCAACTTTGAGTGTCTTTTGAATATCGACGAGCCTGTTTGTCCTAGGTTCATTCTAGAATTCTATGCATCCTCCGTCCTCTCCACGGATGATTATGGTCATATGTCTATCAACTTTAGGGTTAGCGGTCATCAATACTCCTTCACTCTTGAGGAGTTTGCTCAAATCCTAGGTGTTCCAAACTGTGGTACTTGCCTCTATTCCGACTTGCACTCCCTCTCAACTCTTGACAACCTCCAAGACCGTAACCACCCTTATGACACACCCCTTGTCTCAAAAGACGTTCTCCGTGACCACCTCTTTGTTAGGACCACCACCACTAGGAGAACCCGTTCGGGGAATGAGGTTGAAAAGGACCCATATGGAATGGAAATGAACGAACTTAAGCCCTAATTCAAGAAATGGGGGGAAGTCCTTAGAGCCAATGTCATTAGCACAATAGGGAACCGTGACCATATCAACCTTTGTCTTTGCTACATGCTCTACTCCTTGTCCGTTAGGCAACCCTTCAACCTTGCCTACTACATGGCCAAGAGGATGACCGACATTCCCGTGCATGGCACAATGGCTATGCCGTATGGAATGCTCTTGACCCGTCTCTTTAGGTTCATCTCACCCATTCCACCAACTCCAAACGGTCTTCACCTCAACTACTCTCTCATTCTACACACCTTTGTCCCATTAAGTGATAAGAGAGTGTACAAAGCCCAAGAAAAACGTCCACATCCTCCTACCTCATCTTCGTCTTCCTCAATGAGTGAAGATGACAATTTGCCAAACTCTAGGCTCCCTCCTCTCGAATACCTTTCTCAACTTCCGGATATTCCTAATGAGTCGGAGGAGTTCAAGCAAACAAAGGGGATGTTTAAGTATCTTGGAAGATTCCTTGGAAAGCTCAAGAACAAGATCGACCGTCAATGAGTGCGGGTGTGTAGGAGCGTTTGGCACTAGGTGCTATTTGAACAAATTTGGTCGTTTAAACAATATTTGTGATGAATTTATGTGTTAGTACAATGTTTGATAAAATTTGGAACATGTAGTATCTAACTTTGATGCAGGTAGACAACTCTTGGCAAGTTGTCAAATTTTCAAGTTTATGATATTTTCACTAAGTATAGTGAAATTCTCGACCTCAAGGTCAAAGTCCTATGAAATGCGTGTTTACGTGTCTATTTTTTGCATTGCCTAACCAGAAATGTCTTATCTTTTTGATTTTAGGAGCTTTCGAAAATTTTGAAAATCGTCTCGCGGGTCAAAAACGCGGACTGCCTACTTTTTAGGGTCTGGTGGATCTGGGGGAACCCAAAATTGGGGTCCGCCAGTGCAAATTCTGGGAATTCCAGAATTGGCCCAACGGACCAGGCGGCACCCTCAAATGGGTTCCGCCTGTGTATTCTGAGGGTACCGCTAGAATCCTGCAGAATTTTTGTTTTCATTTTCACCAATTCAACATCCAAACACCAAAATCCAATCCTTTTAGGTAGAAACCCATTACTTGCAATGTGTTTAGCAAAATAGGATACTCCTTCTCCCATAAACTTAACCAAAACTAATTCCCGCCAAAATTCAAATTTAGCCATAACAACCTCAAGGACCACTCAAACACAAAGGAAGGAACCCTTTTAAGGGATCCTTGAAATCCCTGAGATTTTTACTACCACAAATCCACTAAAACCACTAAGCATTTAGTGCAAAACTTGTCTTCTCACTTCACCATTTTCATTGGATTGACTTCCATGACATGACAACCCACAATTAGTTTTCCAAATCATTAGAAACCTCCATTTTTGTATGGACTAACATCAAATCCAAACACTCCTTTCCATAATCCATCAACACTATAAATTAAGCCTTCCTCAACACCATCAAATCACACCTTCCTCAACACAATTTCTGAAACTTATAAACCATTTTTCACCATGACTAAGTCAACAATCACCTCTCAACCTTCAAGACCCATCCGGAAAACCGCCCGGATTAGTGTTAAACCAATATGGTCTAATCAACCCATCAACCTAAGCTCCTCATCCTCGGATGAATTCACATCACCCATAAAAAATGAACACTTTTTGAACCTTGCATCTTCATCACCATCAACCAATCAATCAAATGAGCTCACTCCATCACCAACTAAATCACCTATTGACCCAACTCCACCAAGTGCTCCAACTCAACCATCCAAAACTTCATCACCATCACCATTACCCAAAATTGAGCCAATGGAACTATTTGGGTCTCCTCCCACATCACCACACCCATTTGTCCAAGATCTTAATGATCTTCCACCAAGACCTACACAACCACCACCTTTTGCAAATCAATCACCAAGGTCAATCCTAGACCTTGATGAGGATCTTAACCTTAACCAACCACCACAACAAGTGTACCATCCACCCACACCATTGTTATTTCACCCAATCTACCATGACATCCATGGTCCTCTATATGGAGAACCAAACTTTGAAAACAATGATCACCCAAATCCACCACACTCTCAACCTCAAACCTTTGAGTCTTTATTTCCTTCATATGAGGATATCCAAAACATGGTTGAAAACCACCTCCATCAAGCAATGGAATTTCAAACCACCTTGCTTGACTCAATACCAAACCCATCATCCACCCAAGAACCACAAACCAACCAACCCTCAAACCAAGAAACCAATACCAACCCATTTCCACCCACTCATCCCCATGTTTGCTCAAATTGAGCAAATGGGTGCAAGCATCAAAACGTTGCTTCACTAACTCCAAGATGAAACCCGGTTTGCATTCCAACACGTCATCGAACGTTTGGATGCCCTTTCCCACCTAAACAAACCCTAGAGAACCATTTGGAGGCCGTTTGCCCCAATTTAGGAAACTAGGCTTTTATTTTTCTTTCTTGGTTATTTTTTAAGTTTTTAGAAGTAGAAGAATTTTACCCATTTCTTGTCTTTTGACTTTTATAAGTCAAAATTTTACTTGGAATGCTATTTCTTTCTACTTACTTTCGTGCATTGTTAGTTGATCATGTTTATGTTGTCATTGTGGTTGCAATGTGTGTGGTAACTACATCCTTGACTATCTATATCACCAACTAACATTTTTTTGTAGGGTCCAAAATCCATGTTTCCCATCTTGGCACTCCATTTAGGGGGAGTATCGACCAAGGGGGAGCATGGACATTATTCCGCTACGCCACTCTACTTTTTGTTTCGACAAAAAGGGGGAGAAATATATTGAACTTTCAAAACTTAATATGATTTTCATAAATTAAGTAAAACAAGTTTAATATAAGTTTTTTTTAAGTCTTAAAAACCAAGCTTTTGTGAGTTACTTAAAAACAAAGTGTATGTTTTGTCATCAACAAAAAGGGGGAGATTGTTAATGCAAATATCGCCTAAAAACGTTATTTATATTTTACGATCTTCGCTAAGTTTTGTTAATGACAAATGTAAACTTTTGTTTCTAAATAAAACATAATCTTAGTTTTAAAGACTTGCATAAACTAGACTTTTGCTACATTTTACATTTCATAAAACACAACCCTTCTTATTTTCTGAAAATAGAATTGTCACATCACATTTATGGCAAGTTTTGTCATTATACATTTATGGAAAAAAATGTGTTTGACTTACTTAGATGTTGCTTGCAAGTTTGGTGTTTGACTTGACATTATTTGATGTGACATTGTTTGGTTTGCAAGAGTTATGTGATGTGACATTGTTTGGTTTGCAAGATTTATTGCAAAACCAACTGCAAGCCCGGCGGTACCCTGGAGGTACACGGGCGGAACCCTTCTCAGGGGTCCGCCTGATCCGCCAGACCTGCAGAAGGTTTTGGCTATAAATATTGAGCCACAAGTTGAATTTTGGCTCATCACTTGACATTATATTTTCACACACACATTCATTCTTTCATCTAACCTCTTAACATTTCATATGTGAAGTTTCTTTTTGTAGCAAAGAGATTCACGAGCTTACTAAAAGTAACAAGTATTCAACACAACGTTGCAAGACTTGTTAGCTTAGCATTGTGTAGACTTGTGTAGTTTACACTTCATTTGATTGTGTATTTTCAGTAGTGATCGGTTAGTATTTTAGTCCTCAAAATACGAAGTGTATAGGGAGTAGTTGTACCCTTGTAAAGAACTAACGGGAGTGGTTGTACCCTTGGTAAAGAACTCGACATCTAGCTTTGTGTCGGTAAAAGTATAAGCGACGTGTAAGGTTTTCTCCGCCGGTGAAAGGAGCTTGTTGACTAGTGAAAGTAACTCTCGAGTTGGATACTCGGGGCGTGGACGTAGGGCAAGGAAAAAGAGTCCTTGTAGCTGAACCACGATAAATACTCGTGTTGTGGTTTGATCGTTTCTTTCATTTACTTGCATGTTATATATATTGTGTTTGTGTATATATCTTTGATCAAATCAAAGCTAACTTAACAAGTTAAAAAGATTTTAATCGGTAAACTATTCAACCCCCATTCTAGTTTTTCACAAGGGCTTTATTGCTATTTGGCATAGAGTCCCCCCCCCCCCCCCCCCTTTTGAGCCCTTACCCAAAACCGGGATCTATGTGGTGTTTCAACCGGGCTCTATTACCTTTTTTGTAGTAGTGTTAGTATAGACCTTATGTTTTTGTTTGCTTTCATCATATCTTTAGTATTTTCTTTTCATTTCTAGTGTAGGTTTTTTACTTAATTTTTTTAGATCTTCATTAATCATACTATAGTATACTTTTCGGTTTAATGCAATTTCTGAGCTTTTAGACAAAACAAAAACGATGAAAGCTGAAAACGCAACATACTTATTCAAAATACACGATATACGCAAGGAACTTTCAAAATTATCATTGTACGCAAGTTATTTTCAAATTTCGTACAATGTATGCAATATGACTGGGACTCAACAAGTTACCCGGTAACTTGGTCCACGCTGGCTTTTTTTTGTTTTTTGTTTTTTTTTTGTTTTTGTTTTTTTTTAATTAAATCTCTGGCATTTATGAGTGTGATACGCTGGATATTGACTTTGACCCATATTAAAACACATAATATCATTCCCCCAAATTTATTTCCCCACATCAAAACACACACAAAAAAATCTAGGAACACATGAGCCCATGAACCCTAATTACACACATTTTCTACCCTAAATAGAAATCCTAAATGATCACAACTAGAACCTTAATTGACCCTCAAATAACCCTAACAACTAATCACATTGCAATGGCTTCATCATCTTCCAACAACAACGCATCCGCCAACAATCGCTCTCGATATCTTATGCGTACTCTTCCAACTCATTGCAGTTATAATCTTCATTTGGCAAGACGTATTTCTTGGACTGAAAGAAATCCAGGTCGTCGTTTTTTGGTTTGTCCAAGACCATCAATATGTTTTCCCAAAATATTTGTTTTGTTGTTTTCCCAAAATTTTTAATTAGTTATTTTGCTTCAACATTAGTTGTTCACTGTGCATATTATTCTTTTGTTGTAGTCTCATCCTCAAAGGTGTAATGACTTTTTTTGGATTGATGGAGAGTTATACAGTGATTGGTACAAACACACTATGCATAGGATGTATGTTTCTATGAGTTCACAAGAAAGAGAAGTGTTTGAAGATGATGCCCACAGTCATCAGATGGAGATTGCACTTGCAGTGATGGAAGAAAGGGTGGCATGGATGGTTGATGAAATTCAAACAGCAAAGTCAAATGTGGCTACTTGGAGGAAGATGTGTGGGTTCATGATGTGTCTACTGTGTGTCATGTTGGTGTTGTTGTTAGCTATTCTAGTAGTGTAGGTAGTGGTAGTGTTGTAGGCAGCTTTTGGTAGTTTGACAATGTTGGATGCTACTTTTGGGCAGTCTCCTAGTCTTAGTATGGATGTATGGAAATGTAGTATTCCAGCTTTTGGGTGTATGAAAGTTATGAAGTAAAGTGTAATGAACTATGGTTTCTTTATATTTGTGTTTGCAACACACATGAAAACTGCACAAAGTAAAATACAAACTACATATGTAACAGGATAATGTTTAACAAAAGACTAAAACTGCAACACACATTAAACCAATACATATGAAAACTACAACACACATTAAACCAATACATTAAAAACTGCACAAAAGACTAAAACCTGCATGATCTTAAACTAACTGTTTAAATAGATATGCGTTTATAGGTACAAAGTGGTTACAAAAGATGTGCCATGTTTTGCACACATATCTAACAGGTTTCACCCTACATCCATAAGTTTCGTGACAACAAAGTTACATAACAGTTTTGACCCAAAAGCAATTACACAAATCAACATAAAAGTTCAGACATTGAATGGTCTTTCAGGTGTCTTTCTAGTGCCATTAGGAGGATAGTTGAACTTCCTTCTTTTGGCAATTCTTTGTGATGGTGGTCTTGGCCTTATCACAGGTCTAGGTCTTGGGTTTGGAGCCCTTGGAGCTTGGCTTTCTTCAGTTGCAGCTTGCACAAGATGGGGAGGAGTTGGTTCAGGCTGTGATGGTTGGCCTTCATCAATTAAGGGGAGAGTAGCATTATATTCATCAATAGCTTCATCAAGTGCTTCAAGTTCACTCAATGTAGCTGGTCTGTCTAACACATTTTTTGAGAATTGATCCGACCGCATATCCTCCCAATCTAGATAGATTCTTCCATTTTGTTCCTATTCAACCCTTTTCCTTGCTTCTTCTTCCAAAACTTCTTTTTCAGCTTCTATATCTTTCTGGTATTGAAGTTCCTATAAAACACAAGTTTGTATTAAAATTTCTTAAACTTAACTGCTGCAAACAAAAAACATATGCAAAGTAAAGTGTAATACCTCTATGTTGATGGTATCTTCCTTTCCATCTTCCTTTGACCCAATCTTGTTATTCTTTGATCCCCACCTCTATTCTTAGAACCCTTACCCTTGCTAATTGACCCACCACCCCTTGTTTGAGAAGCACCACCTCTGTTCTGTGACCCACCATCCCTGCTAAGTGACCCACCACCTCTGTTCTGTGACCCATCACCCATGCTAACTGACCCACCACCTCTATTCTGTGACCCACCATCCCTGCTAACTAACCCACCACCTCTTACAGCAGACCCCCACCCCTTTTGCTTGTTTCCCCTAATTGTTTTTTTTTTGTAGGGATAACATCATTGATACTTATACCACCTCTTTTGTTCTTACCTGTTGTGTAAACAAACTTGTTCTGTGGCATTGGTGGTTTGTGAACTTTTGTGAAAGGTTTTTCTCTGGGAGTATTAGTATAACTCACCCTGTTATGACCTGTTTGCCAACACTTTGTACATGTAATGACCCTTCCAACTCTGCTAACTTTGTTTTCATTTTGTGTCTCTGTAGGGTGTTTAATTCTAACCTTCCTAGGCCTCCCAGGCATTCACTTGACTATTGGTGGGAATGGTAGTGTGTTATTTGTGGGCTTCCAAAACTTAGACCCATACACTAGTTTTATTGAGAATTGATATGTATCAAACCACTTAGACTGACTATACCAACTACTAACCCCTACATCAGGTTCCATTTTTTAGTCAAGTATGCTGCAACAGCATGAACACAAGGAACACCAGTCAATTGCCATAACCTACAGTCACAACTCCTTTCCATCAAGTTTACCCCAAAAGCCCAATCCTTCTTCCTAACTTCTACAACCATATAAGTACGAGGAATCACTTGCCATTTCATTTGTTTTAATTGTAACTGATCAAGTTGCTTCCTAATTGAGGGTGTTATAGAATCACTCAATTTAGCTGCTTGCTTACTCATATTCCACATTCTTTGCATTATATAAACTCTAATATCCTCAAGCATTGCTATTATTGGCTTACCTCTGGCAGGAAGGATTTGACCATTAAAAGACTCTGATATCCCATTCTCAAATGATGCACAATGACTGTCAGGTCGAAAGAATGCTTTGCACCAAGTAGCAGGATCCCTTTCCATCAAGTAATCATAAGCTACCTCATCCATTTCCTTGATCTCTTTCATCTTGGCTGTGTGCTTGCAAGAATGTGTTAAACATTTGATAAAATACTCCCTCCGTCCCAAATTTATTGTCCACTTTGAATTTTCAAAGTCAAACTACTTCAACTTTGACCATAAATATATATTTTTTGTTATATAATGCTTGATGAAAAATTACACCATTGAAAAGTACACTTAAAACTCAATCCATTTATATATTTTGCATCAAATATTATATAACACACACAAAAATATTTAAGGTCAAAGTTGAAGAAGAAAGACTAAAAAAGTCAATAATGGACAATAAATTTGGGACGGAGGGAGTATTAAACAATGTCAGCAACTACACAAACCAAATTAAACAAGACTTGCATGTGAAGACTTGTTCAAGGGTAGTAGAAGCTTCACTCCAGAACAGTCTTCTATACTCCAGACCTATGTATTTTCTTTTAAAATTAGCATATATGTGTCTGCAGCAGTGCCTATGTTCAGCATTTGGAAGGCAAGTCTTCACAGACTCAATAAGACCCTGTAACAAGTGAATACTGTAAACATAACACCATAAACAATTAAATCTAAAATACTTAATTTAAATATAAGAAAGCATAATGTAATACCTTGTGTGAATCTGAGATTACTGTCAATCTTTCTCCATTATCCAAGTTAAGGTCATCAGCTAACAAAGATAGAAACCAATTGGCATCTTCAAATCATACATCATTTATAGTCTGACACTCGCCTTGCATGTACTTCAGAGGATTTAGAACAAAAACCCATCATGGTAGAGATTAACAGTGATGCCACCCATTAAATTGTGTTAATTGACCTAAAAATTAAAATTAGGGTTTTAAATTAAGAAATTAAAAATTAGGGTTTTAACCCGTAAAGTAATTGGGGAATTCAAACCATTGAATTGTTACTGATTTAGATTGTGTTTTACATACCTTTACAACATTTGTAGCAGGTTTATTCTTCAATCAGTCTTCATATCATGGATTTTGAATAAGTATGTTGCGTGTTTTCATCTTTTACCCAAACAAAAAATCAGGATTACCCCTTCACATAAATGTATCAATGAGAGAAGCGAGGAACCACGGAAATGTTAGCGTGACGCAGAGTTGCACGAGAACTGCTGAAGAGTGTTAATTTCCAAGTATCTTCAACACTACTGCAAGCAAAGCAAACTGCTTCTTACACGAGGAAATCACGTGAACTGCTGACATCTATATAATACTCCTATGAACTTTAATATCGAAAATATGCACCATCATTACTATAATAATCTTTTAATTATATATACTGCGCACAATGATGAGGTGTCCCTACGTCATTTGCTGGCACGTGAATTAAATCTACCTGTGCGTTCATCTTGTCCTACGTGGTTGTCCACCTCGGTTTCAGTTGTTAAATATACTTCTGTATCACGTTTTAGCCTAGTTGTATTGTTAATGACTTGATGATCACGTTTTATGCAAATAATGCATGCTTGATCTGAATGCCGAATAACAACGTTCACTAATTATGTATAGTTTACTTGACTAATAAGTGGATTAAATGACTTAGAGATATAACTTAGTTAATTAAAACAACTTCTTTAAGCACTCGAAAATATATGATGTATGATGTATATTTCGAGAAACGGTGTACAACTAACTTGAATATTATGCATCCATTTTCCATGTGTAAAAAGGATTAGAATCTGCAATGTCATCTTAAAATTTTTCAAATAAATGAAACAAAAATATAAAAATACTTGTTAATACACTTTTTGATTCTTAGAGTTTTGATATCACATGTTTGAACACGCTCAACAGGAATCCATTTATATGCCTTAATAAACAGACGAAAAATTTAGAAGCCATGCCATCGACTTATTATTGTCGAAATTAAGAGGGTCCCGATTCATTAACAAATAAAATTAGAAGAAATGTTTGTGAATACTGGGCCTTCTAAATTTGAATCCACATAAAACTTTGAACAAATGAGCTTCAACGGATTTCAGTGTATTGGACCTCCAAATGCCCTTTTTATTTGCTTCTGTGGTGACCTCTACTATTGAATTGGTCACCGTGGCAAGTTTTCATTGTAGGCGTCTTTGCTACAATAACCACCAAATATTTCCAGGTCATAAAAAATGAAACTCAGTCTTTCTGAAAACATATCCACCCGCACACCTGCACTTGCCGGAGGTCTCTTTGAAAGCAGTCTCTCTACTCTAGGGTTTCCTGGGGTAGGGGTATGATCTGTCTACGTTCTACCTCCCCCATACCCTGCCCTGGCGGGATTGGGTTTGTTGTTGTTGTTGTGATAAAACTTTGAACAAATAAAGACAGCTCATTATCATGGCCCGTGGTCTTCTAGACAGTCTCTTTCAGAAATTCTTACTTTCATGAAAAAACTACATGTTTCATCCTGGTGGTTTTCTTCAAATAACACGTTTAGTCCTTATTTCATTAACTACATCACACTTATCTATTTTTAAAACTTGTTACCCAGACAGTCCCTATTTTGGATGGGACGTTAGTTTCTCCGTTGAGTGTAAAATTAATATTTGCACCGCTAGTTCCTCATTAATATTTTTGCACCGTTAGTCCCCAGTTTTTTTTTTTAATAAAATAAAAGGGGGCATGGATCGAACTTGAGTCTTTTGCTTCACAAAGTAACGCCCTAACCACTAAACTAAGCGTCCAGTGGTGTAAACATACCATTTCACATTTGTTTTTAACCTTTTTACATTAGATTAAATATTTGTTTTTATACGTTTTGTCCATTGTTATACGTTTTCATTTGTTTTTATACGTTTTCAAACGTTTTGGTCTCTTCTTATACGTTTTCATACATTTTTGTCCGTTTTTATACATTTTCGTCCGCTTTTATACGTTTTGGTCCACTTTTATATGCTTTTATCCGTTTTTACACGGTTTCATACATTTTTGTCAATTTTAATATGTTTTCGTCCGTTTCATACGTTTTAGTCCGTTTCTATACGTTTACATCCGTTTTTATATGTTTTCGTCCGTTTTTATACGTTTTCGTCCGTATCATATGTTTTGTCAATTTTTATATGTTTTCATACGTTTTTATCCTTTTTTTTTACGTTTTCGTCCGTTTTTATACGTTTTTTACCGTATTTATATGTTTTCGCCTGTTTTTATATGTTTTCGTCCGTTTTTATATGTTTGATACGTTTTCATCCGTTTTTATACCTATTCATTCGTTATTGTCCATTTTTATTTGTTCTCGTCCGTATAAAAGCAGATATTAAATCCAACGAAAAAAGTTTAAAACAAATGTGAAATGGTATGTTTACACCACTGGACGCTTAGTCCAGTGTTTGGGGCGTTACTTTGTGAAGCAAAAGACCCAAGTTCGATCCCTGCCCTTTTTAAATTTATTTAAAAAAAAATAAAATAAAGACTAATGTTGCAAAGATATTAACGGGGGGACTAACAATACAAATATTATTTTAACTCTTAACGAAGAAATTAACGTCCCATCCAAAATAGGGATTGTTTGGGTAACAAGTTTCAAAAATATATATGTGTGGTGTAATTAAAATGAAATAAGGACTAAACGTGTTATTTGGAATAAATCACAAGGACGAAACATGTAATTTTCTACTTTCATAGTACTCTCTCCGTCCCAAAAAGACAGTCCGCAAATAAAAATGGAAAAACTACGATATGTATAATTAATGGTAGTTTTGTTGATAAAACATTATTTTTACCATCATAGTTAATATATAAATAAAAAGTGAATAATTAATTCAAGTTTTAATTAGAATGGTAAATTAAGAAAACTAGTCATAATTAATATTTATATATAAAAACTGCATATTTATTTTGGGACAAACATAAGGTGAACAGTTTTTATAAGACGGAAGAAGTAATAGGTTCACAAAGAGTTTCCTTTTTATTACAAAGATGATCTAAGGAATATTTATCTAAAAAAAATAGGTTAACAATAAAATACTTCGTACAAAGATATTATCAAAATATTTATAGGTTAGAATAAAATATACAAATTCGATACTTTTGGTCATTGGATGACCAAAATTGAAAAAATAAATAGGATAATTGTTTATAAATATATGAAAGTTGCCACTTTTTACTACATTGTGTATGCATTTTTTTTCCCTCCTATGTCGTGTATCCAACTTACTAATCCGTTCTACCTAGTGACTTTACATGGTAATTAAGGATTAACCCGTTTTTGCTTACACACATGGCTTACACGTGACCCTTTTTTTGTCTTCTTTTCTAATGTTAATAAACGGCTATTTGCAACCATAAAACCCCCAAAATTCATCCCTCCCAAAATTCATTAACCTTAAATCATACAACACATAAAACATACAAAATTCATCCATAAAAAAATTAAACCTAAAATCATGGCACATTATGCTCCTGACACACCAAGGGGATGTACGTTAAACCTTACTGTAGTTGTGGACTTGCTATGACAGTGAAAATGGCATGTACTAAGGAGAATCAAAGGAAACGATTCATTGCTTGTCCCAAATATGTAAGCCCTACTTTAATTTTTTTTTTTTTTTTTTTTTTTTTTTTTTTTTTTTTTTTTGAAGATGTTGAATTTGATGGGGATTTTGACAGTCAAATACAATGGTTCCTAAGGTTTGTATTTGACCGTCAATTGTTGGTATCTGACTTTATATTTGACACTCAAATACAATGAATTTGATTGGGAATTTGTTTGATAATTAAAGTTAACTGATTTATAATGTACATTTGTCTGTAATTACAGGACAAGGATATTTAGTTTGGGTATTACGAGTTTTTTGATGATGATTTACCTAGTGACTATTATAGGGAATTGCTATATGAAGAGCACCAGAAGGTGAAAATAGGGAATCAAAGGAATGAGATGCAAGAACACATTCATGTCCTAACTATGAAAAAGAAGTTGTTGGTTGATGATTTGACTTGCATAAAGTCAAAGTTACAACTGTATGACAAACTTTTTCTTATTTTGATTGGGATCTTGATAGTCTTTCGTGTTGTATTTGGAACGAAAGTAGGAAACTGATTTAGGTAGATGATTAGCAGTTTTAGTACTAAATAGTTGTTTGTGTAATTTAGCTTATTGTAATGGATTTTGACTCCAAAAAGTCAAGCTTATCTATGGCAATGAAAATCTTTGCAGTTTTCACTAGTATATCCACTTGCAGTCAAGCTTTAATATATTTGCAGTTTCCATTTATCATGTATATGCACTTGCAGGCACTTTAGTAACATGTTACTTCATTAAAGTTGAAAATTGACTTTAGAAATTCAAGTAACATAGTTCCTAGGGATTATACAATTTTATTATGGGGCATTTAAGCCATACAACTAAATCAAACTCTTTTTTCCCTTCCTTTTTAAACCATCCATTGCATTTTTGGGAATTTTGGCAGCAAAGGGCTTCATACCAATCAGTTCACAAGTTGCCTTATTGGGAAGGGCTAGAACCTTAACCCTATCATCAAAAGCCTGCTTTGCAATCTGTTTGGGTGTTGGATTCTTGCTAGCATCACCCTTTTTTGAGCTTGAAACAATTTTGGGTTGATAAAATTGCATTTCATAATAGCCAGAATCTGAACCAGAATCTGAACTAGAAATGTTAATGAACCAGAATCTTCAACCTTTGGAAAGTAGTCTGCCCATGGCATAGGATATTCTGCACCATCAGAACTTTCACTACTTGAAATGTTAATGATTTCTGCACATACACACATACACAAAAAGAGAGAGAGAGAGAGAGAGAGAGAGAGAGAGAGAGAGAGAGAGAGAATATGAATGGCGTGTTAAAGATTGCAGAAATGACTTGAAAAATACAATGTTGAATACCTTGTTTGTTGTTGGAACTCATTGTTTCAATTGTTTTTTATTGTTAGTGTTTTCTTGGATAAAAAACCGACTCTCCCTCTGGCGATTTTCCCAAACCCTCCTATCCTAATCGTTTTTTTCAGAAATCTGCCTAGCCACTTGCGTTTTCTTGCATGATTTTGATTTAGTTACTGATTGACAATCATTATTAATTGTTTCTCTATTGGATTCGTCTTGTGATTCACAAGTTCTAGCAAATTTCTGTAAATCGTTTTTTTAGGGTTTGGTTAATCGTCTTTGAGTTCTAACCGACTAAGGGATAATCATTGATTTTCTTTATTTCAAGTCGGTTATCTACTCCTATATAGTCCTGATCTAATTGATGTATCAGTCTTTTGGTACGATTATTATGGGGGCTGGTTGATTCATTGGCGTTCAACTCTCAAAACCCTAAGCGATTAGGGTTTATCTTTTTCATTCTGTTTGCATGCATGCTGGTTGGTATTTAATTCCTGGTTGATCAATTCTGCTGGTTTGGTGTGTGAGGGTTTACGGGAGAGATGAATAAAGGTTTTCTTAGCAACAAGTATGTATCTACTGTACCAACTGTTACGTTGGGTACTCCTCAAGTTTGACAAGAGGCTAGGGTTGTGGAGAACCCAAGTCTTGACTCTGGTATGATTGATAATAACTTGGTTGGGAGCAAACAAGACCTGGTGGAGCCGGTTTCACTTGGTAATATTCAAAAGGCCACTACTAGCTTTGGTGAGTTGAGTACACCATCAATGATGAACCCTAGTAGTGTTAGTTTGAATGTGGATGATGCACCTGATTGTTCTACGAATGGTTCTAAGACAGTGGAGCCGATTCCACTTACGAAAGATACATCACATGGTGACGACTTGGAGCGGATTACAAGTGCTGATAATGTGAAGCACTTAATTGATAATGCGCATCAGAATTTTGATGATGCCATGAATAAAATTCAAATTGAGATTGGAGCTAATGAAGTTAATCCTCCTTCGCTTGGATTTAATGTGAATATGAATAAGAGTGTAACTTCTGGCCCTAATGCTCAAAAGGTTGATACTACTAATGGTACGGGAGTGAAGTTGGTTTCTTATGCGGGTGCTACTTCTAATGAACCTCTGAAACATGTTTCAAACTTTCGTAGGTTGGAATGTAGCAAGAAGAAGGCTGATGTTGACCTTTCTGTTCCAATGAAAGTAGTGGAAGAGGTGAACACGTGGTTTGAGAATACTCTCTACGGCTACTTTCTTGGCCAATGCCTTGCTTTTCCGGTTGTTGATTACTATGTCCGCAATGCATGGGCTAAGTTTGGTGTTCAAAAGGTAATGATGAATGCTAAGGGGTTCTTCTTCTTTAAATTTAACTCGAAGAAAGGTGTTGATGATGTGCTTGAAAACAGTCCTTGGTTGATCAGAAATGTTCCTATTATTCTTAAACCATGGACTTTGAACACAAACCTACTTAAAGAGGATTTGACTAACATCCCGGTGTGGGTTAAATTCCATGATGTTCCCCTTGCTATGTTTTCTGATGATGGCCTCAGTCTTCTTGCCACATTGATTGGCACGCCCAAAAGGTTAGATGCTTTTACAAGCCAAATGTGCAAGGAATCGTGGGGCCGTAGTAGTTTTGCTAGATGCATGATAGAAATGAGATCGGATGAGGTGCTTCGGGACAACCTCACTGTTGAGATACCATTACTTGATGGTTCGGGTTCCACTATTGAGAAGATACGGGTTGAATACGAGTGGCAACCACCTCGCTGTGACAAGTGTAAGATATTTGGTCATACTCTGACTGATTGTCCTACGGTTGTTATACCTCCTGTTCAGCCTACTAAGCCTGTTAATGATAGTTTCAAGACTGTCAATTACAGGAAGAAAGGAAAGCATGGTGGTCCTACAATTCCGGGTCAAGGGGGTTTACTAAACCTGTTGTGGGTAAGCAGTTTCAGTATCAACCCAAAAAGACTCATCCTGAGCCTAAGAAAGCTAGTGGCACTAAGAAGAAGACTTATGATGTGGCTAGTTCTAGTGGTACTAAGATTTCTACATCTAACCAATTTGATGCTCTTAATATGGATGATACAGATGCGTTTGGTATTCCTACTCATGACACCAACATGGATGTGGATGCTGGCCGTACAATGGAAGTTAATGAGGATGAGTCGGTTAAGACTGGTACTACATCACAAGAACCACTTGTGAGTGATTCAATGGGAGCTAAGGAAGATGGTTCTACTCCTATAGTTGAGAAAATTAGTAAGCTTGAAAAGCTACTTATCGATGAGAAAGCTACTCTTGTGGATGATGAAGGTCATCGTATTCCGTCTGCCTCTGTCACTAAGAGGGCTAACCCATTTTCCAAGGTGGGTGAGGTGGTGGTTTCTGATAGTAATGAGGATGAGGTTCTTAACACGTTCGACGAATCAGCAAATCTTTTTGGTGGAGGTCATGAGCGTGAAGATGAGTTTGATGACTATGATGATTACTCGAAGCAAATTTATGATCTTCCAGGGGAATTGGATGCTCTTAATTCCATTTATGGCTTTAATCTCCAAGGTCGTAGGAAGTAGTTTATATTATTGTCCGAGTCTTTCAATATTATGTGGCAGTGGTTCTGTTTTCTTGCCTAGAAAATAGGAAGTATCTTGTTATGTAAGCTTTTTGCCTATGTAACGGGCTGAGATATGGGATTCACTCATATCCATTGTACTTAAATGTCTTTTGGAGTAATATATTTACCGGGTCGTTGACCTTTTACCCAAAAAAAAATAGTGTTTTCTTGGATATTCAATTTTCATGTATGTGGTTATGCCTTTATATAGGGCGGGCATTTGGTTGAAAAAAAAACAGTGTTTAGCATGAAAGATGCTCAATTGCAGCCATTTGTTTGAAAAAAACAGTGTAAGCTATGAAAGATTCTCAATTGCAGGCAATTTGTTGAAAAAAACAGTGGTTGAAAAAGTAGTCAATGTGCACTCATGCATGTGACTATTACTCTATTGTTTTACTGCATTAAACTGCAATCATGATTGTATTGCAAGATGGAATAGAAAATGAAAAAACATAAAAGAGAAAAATTCATATACTTAATATGACTATTAGCAAGTCATTTTACTGCATTAAACTTGGAAATTAACATTAGAAAGTTAAATAACATAGATCACAGTTCCTTCACTTCCATACATTCATGCTGTTGCAAGTGTTTGAATGCCCAAAGTAATACACAAAAGAGGGCATATAAAAAGACAGTTACTACACAAAAGAGTGCACCTAAATAGACATAGTCACCATGAACTGATTTTGACCTAATCTATGTTCATTGCATTGTTTGGTGAGCTTCCTTCTCCATGAACAGATTTTGACAAGTTTTTTTTGTAAGACTCTTTGACTAGGTAACCTTCTTGGCATCTGAAATCGAACATTTCTTGGTTGAAAATTTCTTGCTTGAACTACTTGTGGTATCTGCACATGCTCATTTGTAGCTTGACTTGGGATTTCATCTTGAGTTGGTATCTGCATTTCTATTTGACATGTAGCAACATCTTCATTGGCATTGGCTTGACTAGCAGCAACATCTTCACTGACATTGGCTTGACTTCCATCATCAGCATCAACACCAAACCAATTAGCAAACCCCCTTTTGACCTTTTGATCAACCCTTCTTACTGTTGTTGGACCAGTTGCAAATCTAACACCTCCATATCTTTTGAATGCCCTTTTATTTGGGGGTGAAAAGCTTAAACCTGGAATATGATTCCCCATTATTGGACCAGACCCACCCTCACTAGTTGCAGAGCCCCTAAACCCTGAACTAGACCAACCCACACCACTTCCAGATCCCCTAAAACCTGAACCAGACCCACCCATACCACAACCAGATCCCCTAAAACCTGAACCAGACCCACCCACACCACTAGTAGATCCCCTAAACCTTGAACCAGACCCACCCACACCACTAGCAGATCCACCCAAACCACCCTCACCACTTGTTGTAGACATACCATCAGACCCACCCATACCACCATCACCACTTGCAGGGTCTGCATCACCTTTGCTAGGCCTACCAATTCTTCTTTTTGCTTCATAAGCTTTGGAACAGATAGGTTTTTTCACCCTTTTTTTGTTATATCCAATTTGGTAATAATTTTGACAAGTGATACTTCCCCTACCTTAGACATCTTGATTTAACTTCCACCTTCACCTTTAACTCTGATTCTTTTCTTTCTTGGCCTTCCTGGCATCTTCTGAGGCTTTTGACGTAAAACACTGGAGTACTGGATTTGATCAGGCCAAAAATTAATACAACCAACTGGGCTAAGATAATTGTGGTATGTAGCATAATACATCTCGTTTCTAAACTAATCTAGAACAAACTCTTCAGGAACCATATTGATCTTGAATATAGCAGCTAGCATGAACACATGGCATCCCAGATAGCTACCATAGCCTGTAATTACATGTCCTCTCAGATAAGTCAACTTTGAAAGCTTGAATTCCTGATCTCACGTCAAATGCATTACCACCAGCTGGAATTACATGCCAAAACCTACAATTTTAAAAGAATTAGTATTTGACTGATGAGGCGAAAAATGAACCATTTTTAGGGGGTCATTTAAGCCCGGATTTGAATTTATTTGATCAAATATTGCCCTAAATCGTTCCTTTTATCATTTTAGGTACTTTTGGAGTGAATTCTGGAAAAAGAAGCATTTTGGACGTTTTTGGAGCATAAAGTGAAGAAAATGGCAAAGTCTTAATTTTCCTTGCTGGGAACAGTACCTGACGGCGTCACAAGTCTCTTAATGACGACGTCAAGAGTTAAACAAGAGGTAGAAGTGGTGACGGTCCAGAGAAAATGTGACGGCGTCACGTATGGCCGTGATGGTTCAAGATATGGTGACGGCCCAGAGTAATATTACACATGACGGTGTCAAATCTGGATCTAGGCAATCCGATCTCATTATGGGCGGCGAGTTGACGGCGTCAGAAATTCCTTCTTGACGCCGTCACCCTGTAAAATCTATATATAGTTTTGCAATTTTCATTCATTAAAGAGGAACAAGTAGGGTGTAACTTTGGAGAAACCCTAGCACGAATTTTACTGCTTTTTCAAGGGTTTTTACCCTTTGAAACCTTTCATGTCAATTTGAGATAAGTACTCTTTCAATTCAATCAATATGTCTATGTGTTGCTTGAATATATCTTACACTTGTCTTGAATTCAACATGCTAGGCTAGATCTCTTGTGTGTTTGCTTAGATGTAGTGAAACCTAGATGTTAATTATGGGTTGATTGTGTGTTTATAGTTGTTACGGATGATTGTATTCGATGTTAGGCTTAAGAAAACTGCCAGACTTCCAATGGTGACATGCTTGAACGTCTTAAGAAACATGAACCAATGCGTACTAGGTTATTATGGTTGTATTTAATGCATGAGCAAATTCTAATGATCCCATGTTAGGAGCTTCTTAGCCGGCTCGACATAGGAGTGAAGTAGGAGCTTATAGAGTTGGGGAAGTACGTACGCCACCCCACGAATGGTATTAAGGAATATAACCCGTCATCCATGCAATTGTAACAAACTATCAACCTGTAAAAGATATCTAGGGAGTAATGAAATCTAAGTAAACACAACTTTCCCTATTATTGTTCACACCACATTAGTAATTAGCTTTATTTTCATTTCTGTTATTTTATTTTGATTGCATCTTAGTTATTGGGTTAGTTGACTAGCAACTAATTCCGCCCACTCTTCCAAAAATCGAGATTTTTAATTGCTTTTATAAAAATATAAAATACAAAAAGAATCATCCCTCACCTCTAGACCTAGTTTTTAGGCTTTCTAATCCTAGCGACACTATTCCTGAGTTGAACGATCAATCCCCCAGTACTTGTCACTATACTATACTACAACGATCAGGTACACTACCTGGTGGGGGTTGTAAGCTTCTCGAGATCCCTCGAGAGGTAAAGCCTGGTGCGATTCCCACGTATCATTGACACAATATATACAAGTAATTAAATTCATACCTTGTATCATTCTTTAGTAAGCCAATTCTTTTCTTTATTGATGGACATATGTCATCAGTCCATTTAGCAGAAATCTTCCTCATTGTGTTCATTCTTTCAAGCACTATCACCCTCATAGCTTCCAACATTGTTAGTAGTGGTTTGTCTCTCACACTAACCAAGACAGAGTTAAAACACTCACAAAAACCATTTTCAATAGCTTCATACCTTCTGTCAAGCTCAAAAAATGCCCTAGACAAGTTTTGGGGTTTTTATCCATGAAGTACTTGTATGCATGAGGGTTTGTAGATTTGATTGTGTCCATGATTTTATTGAACTGTTGTGGATAAGATGCTTTAGAGGATGCCCAAAACAAATTCCTAAATTCAAGACTACTAAATTGCTACTTAAAGTTGTCATATATATGCCTAGCACACTCCCTGAGCTCAGCATCTGGCATAACTTGTTTGACAACCTCAATTAGTCCTTTATGCTGGTCAGACATCAGTGTAAGACCTTGATCAGTTGGCATTTCTAAGTCATCTCCTAACAACTCTAAAAACCAAGACCAGTTTTCTTTGTTTTCTACATAGATCACAGCCCAAGCAACAGGGTAAATGTGATTGTTCCCATCTCTTCCTATGGCAGTCAATATCTCACCATGATTAGGTTTCTTAAGGAAACATCCATCCAATGTAATTACCCTTCTACAAACATTCTTAAACTCTTCTTTTAACCCACCAAAGCATACATAAAACCTATCAAAAAAGGTCTTGTCATCAGTATTTGTCACACCTAGTTTAACTGTAGACCCTGGATTACTATCCCACAACTCTTTGCCATATGATCTAATTAAGGCATAGTGTTCATCAACAGTTTTCTCATACTATGTTAAGGCCTAAGTCTTTGCAGCTCTACACTGATTAGAAGTAACAGTACAATTATCCTTCTTCTTGACTAAATCACCTGTATCTTTTAGCTTAATTTCTGGATTCTTCCTAATTTTATCACCAAAATGTTTAGCAATACACTTATAATCCACTAATGACCCAAACTTAAAATTTCTAACACAAGTGTGTTCAGGTTTTAAAGAGATAATTTGGAAGGTTTTTTCATCATTCATCCATCTAGCATATAACCTGTAACTACACTTAGGGATTTCTTGACTGTTGAGGCAATATTGTCAAGATCTCCTAATGTTTTAATGATGACAAATAAACCTTCAAAACACATCAAATAACAAACGGTAGCCAAAATTCCCCGAACTCCATACCTGCTCCTGACGCGTCACCCACGCATTGACGCATGGCTGACGCGCCAGGCAACTGTATGGTTCGGGATGAATTTTGAAATTCGGCTTTCCCCTTACCCGACAAATGTGGATCTTTCAATACAGGTATGAATATGATATGTGCTTAATTGAGAACACCCGAAACGAGTTTTGGGATTAGAGAGATCCAACTTTTGAAACACCCATTTACGGGAAAACACCAACTCATGTTTTCTAACTCTTGCCTCTATCCAAGGCTTTTCTAAACTTAGGGAGCTTATATACTTCACGTAAAATCACGTGAAAGCATCCATATGCTCATATCCCGTGCTTACGTCTTCTCTAATCACGTAACGGGTTTACTCCCTTATTGGTCAAACTAAGTCAAATGTCACTTTGCGTAAATGCATCCTTTCCCGCTTGGGTTATGCTCTACATCATGGCTAAGCACTTGGCTTGTTTGTACCAAGGTGTTAGTTGAGTACGTGGACTTATCAGTAACCTATGATTTTCTCAACTCATAATCTTAATTGTCTAAACTTTCTCTTCTTAATGACAATTAGATTATTTCTTAATCCTTTCTTAATCTTATTTTTTACAAAATACAAAATTACCAAATCTCCCAAAATCCTTCCCAAAAATCATTTCCCAACAACCTCTTACATATTCCCTTACACCTCCTTACAAAGTGTACCTTTGTCTCCTCCCACACAATATTCCCTCTTATAATATTCCCTTCACTTTATACATTTCCCATACACCTTTTTTTATATACACATACATACACTTCCCTATACACACATATACACTCTTTTCTACACTCTCACATACACACACCTTTACATTCAAAATACATACACTTCACTCACATACCTCTCTTCACACACACAAGGCTCCCCATCACTTCAATATTACACATTCCTTACATATACAACTCACTCCCTATACACATCCCATCTCTACAACATATTCATTACACTCCCAACACCTTTATTTTCAAAATACACACACTACTCACAACCATCCCACTCTCTACACACACAAGGCTCCCCATCACATCCATAGTTACATATTCCCTTACACACATCATATCCCTTCACTCTTACACTATCCAACCTTTATTCCCTTACACACTTACACAATCAAACTCATACCTTATATTCCTTACACACTTTTTGTCTCAACCATTCATTTCTCTACAACACATCTCAACCATCCATTTCTCCTTCCTCTTCAAGAAATGGAATACCCTTTGGAATATCCTTTCTTAACCCAACCATGGTTCACTTCTAACCCAACTATGGTTAGTTCTCTACACATCCATTCTCACCCAACCATGGTTAATTCTTAACCACACCAAGGATGGAATATTCCCTTGGATATAACATTTAACCTGACCATGGTTTAATCTCTATACACTTCTTTCTAAACCTAACCATGGTTACTTCTTAACCTAACCTCACTCACTCTTCCCTATACAGGAATATCCCATGGCATATTCTCTTCTTTTTTATGCCATGTGAGGAATACCCTTTCTACCCCTACCAAATTACCCTTTCTACTCTTCTACCCTTAGTAATTTGTTTTTATCATAAACACTTCACAAAACATCTATCAAATTGGCTATTTGAGTTGGTAAACCTTGGATTGATTAATGTTAAGGTTTAGTGTGAAGTACAATTGGGGGTTTAGCAAGGTTTGGTATTTATAAGACCACCCAAAACTTGGGATTTCTACAACAGAGTTCCTGGCGCGCTGCCTGCGCATTGACGCGCGGGTGACACGCCAATCTCGGTAAATTAATCCCAAGTTTGGGTCTTGGCCTATAAATACCCCCTTACCTCTTGTATTCCTCACCCATTGCCATTATTCTTTCTCTCTACATTCTTTCTCTTGAATCCTCTAATTCTATCTCTTGTGTTCTTAGTTAAACACACTGATTGGCCCCAAACGGTCAACCTAAATTGACCAGGTGAATGGTCAACCGATGAGGCAAAAAATGAACCGTTTTTAGGGGGTCATTTAAGCCCGGAATTGAATTTATTTGATCAAATATTTCCCTAAATCGTTTCTTTTGTGATTTTAGGTACTTTGGGAGTGAATTCTGGAAAAGGAAGCATTTTGGACATTTTTGGAGCATAAAAGTGAAGAAAACGGCAAAGACTTAATTTTCCATGCTGAGAACAGTACCTGACGGCGTCAAGAAGGAAATCGTAACGGCGTCAGGAGTAAAATCCATGACGACCCAGAGAAAACCTGAAGGCGTCAAGAGAAGGGCGTCAAGAGTAATTTTTGTGACGGCCTGCAAAAGGAATACACGTGACGGCGTCAAACCCAGATCTAGGCAGTCCGAGAATTTATTTGGCGGCGCGATGACAGCGTCAGACATTTACTCTTGACGCCGTCACCTCACAAAAACTATATATACTTTTCTATTTTTCATTCATTAAGGGAGGAACTTGTGTAGAGAATACTGGGGTCGAACCTAATAAACCCTATGTCATTTGTAACAGTATTTTCAAGGGTTTTCACCTCTTGAAACTTTCATGTTCAATTAAGATAAGTCCTTTTTCAATTCATTCAATATGTCTATGTGTTGTTTGAATATATCTTATGCTTGTCTTGATTTTAAAATGCTAGGCTAGATCTTTCATGTGTTTGCTTAGATGTAATGAAACCTAGATGTTGATTATAGGTTGATTGCTTGTTTATAGTTGTATTGGATGAATGATTTCAATGTTAGGCTTAAGAAAACTGGCAGATCTCCATTTTGTAACATGCTTGAACGTCTTAAGAAACATGAACCGATGTGTACTAGGTTTTTATGATTGTATTTAATGCATGAGCGAATTCTAGTGATCCCATGTTAGGAGCTTCTTAGCCGGCTCGACATAGGAGTGAAGTAGGAGCTTATAGGATTGGGGAAGTAAGTACGCCACCCCATGAATGGTATTAAGGAATACAATCCGTCAACCACGCAACTGTAACAAGTAATTAACCTGTAAAAGATATCTAGGGAGTAGTGAAACCTAAGTAAACACAATTCTCCCATATATTGCTCACACCTCTAGTTAATTTAGTTTATTTTCATTTCTAGTATTTTATTTTGATTGCATCTTAGTAATTGGGTTAGTTGACTAGCAACTAATTCCGCCCAACTCCTTCAAAACCGAGATTTTTATTTGCTTTTCATAAAACCTAAAAATACAAAAAGAATCATCCCTCATCTCTAGACTTAGTCTTTAGGTTTTCTAATCCTAGCGACACTATTCCTAGCTGAACGATCAATCCCCCGGTACTTATCACTATACTATACTACAACGATCAGGTACACTGCCTGGTGGGGGTTGTAAGCTTCTCGAGATCCCTCGAGAGGTAAAGCCTGGTGCAATCCCTACGCATCAAGTTTTTGGCGCCGCTGCCGGGGAATAGTTATTGTCTAGGTTAGGATTTCTTTTTATTAGGTCTACTTGCTAGATTCCTTTCTGGTAAGATTTTATTTTTATTTTTAGGTTCTCTTTAGTCTATCTTATTTCTTCGTGTTTTTGTTCGTAACTCTTCGCCATCTGACATCATGGACGATGGTAACATCTTTGAACCCATCATCCCACCACAACAAGACCACCCACAAAACCCACCACTAGTTAACCAACCTCTTAGACCCCAAACCCTAGAAGAGTAATCCCGACCTAGCCACCAAGGCTATCGAAACCCTAGAAGAGTAATCCCGACACCATCCGGTTGGTGCAAAGCGGATGTGCATTCCATGGACTTCGTTCCGAAGATCCTAATCAGCATCTCAAGGACTTCCTTAAAATCGTAGATTCTATAGACCTTGATGCTACAACTAGAGAGTCAACCCGATTACGCCTATTCCAATTCTCTCTACGTGATCAAGCTAGTCAATGGCTTGAGCGTTTACCCGCAGGATCCATCACCTCATGGGATGATCTCACCACTTGTTTCCTTGCTCAATTTTTCCCACCGGGGAGAACTACCAAGCTTAGAAATGATATCTTGATGTTCCAACAACGTCAAGGTGAAACTCTATATGAAGCATGGACTCGATTCAAGGACTTACTCCAAAAAGTCCCTCATCATGGCATAGATCTTTGGCTCCAAGTCCAAATCTTCTATGACCATATCGATGTCTCCACAAGGCGAGCCATTGACCAATCGGCCGGTGGTAAGCTATGTGATCTAAGTGCGAAACAATCATGGGAACTCATAGAAGATCTTGCTCTCTATGACAACGAAAGTTGGAATGATCCCCGTGATTTGAACGAAACAGTCAAGGCAATATCTTTACCTTCGAACAATTCTAGCACTTCCGACCGTAGGATCATGGAACTTGAGGACCAAGTCAAGTTTCTCATGAAATCTTACGAAGCTCCTAAGCCTTCAAGCCAAGTGAACAAAATCACTTCTTCATGTGAATTATGTAGTGGTCCCCATGACACTCGTGATTGTGTGGAACTCCCCGGAACAGCTTTTGCGAACTACGCATCCTTGCGTACCGACGAAGCGGGAGATAAGTGGTACACTTTCAAACCCGAGCCAAACCCGTATGGTGATTCCTACAACCCTTCTTGGAAAAATCACCCGAACCTTAGGTGGAAACAAAACCAAGCCAATTCTTCCAATCCGCCTAATCGTTACCAACCAAACGGTCCACCCTCCAACCGTACTTTCAACAACAATCCTTCTAACAACTATGGTAGTACCAACAATCTTGAAGGATTGATGTCCAAGTTTATGGCATCTCAAGAAGCTCGCATATCTAAGTTTGAAGCCGATTTCAAACAAAAGCAAAGCGAGATGACCACCAAAATTGACACATTGTTGAAAGTTCTCAATGACCGAGAAATGGGAGCACTCCCAAGCGACACGGTCAAGAACCCGAAACTAAACGTTAATTCTGTATCATCAGTTTCGTCACCCACTTCTTTCCCGCAATACTACTCGGTTAAATCAACGAGCACGTGTTTCAAGCAAAACCAAATTCTTCAAAAGGACCTATCAAATAAAACACCTGATATAAAACAAAAGCATAGTTGAAACACCTCCTACGCAAGACCTTGACGATGAATTCAAGGAACTTCACCTTGAATGCCCCGTCATTGATGTCTTAGCCCGTGCTCCCTACTATAGTGCCCTCCTAGAAAAGTATGAGAAGTTTAAATTGGGTAAAAATGGGACCGCCTTCGTTCAAAACAAGTTGCCTAAAAAGCTTGATGATCCGGGTATATTTGTTTTGCCTTGTAAGATAGGAAGATCCGAAGCTTTCGACACACTAGCCGATTTAGGGTCAAGCCTCAACTTGATTCCCTTATCCCTTTTCACCACTCTTAAGCTAGGAAAGTTAGAGGAGACGGAGGTATTGATTGGTCTAGCGGATGGGAGTATTGCCCACCTGATTGGAATGATTAAGGATGTAGTTGTTCACGTAGTGAAGTTAACTATCTTAGCGGATTTTCATGTCCTAGACATGGTTAGTGACACTACATGCCCAGTAGGAAGAGGATTTTTAGCTACCGCTAGCGCCATGATAGATTGTAAAGAGTCTAAGATAGCGGTAGGTGAGGGCGATACTTGGTCGGTATATGATGTTAAGAAACATAGCTACGATTGTGAGGATGAACCGACACCGCATTGGGTAGAGATGAATAGGAGACCATCTAGATATGGACCTTGGATAGAAAGGAACTTTATAGGACCTCAACGCCCATTCTATCTAGGAAAAGATTTCATCGATAAGACACATTCGGTGGAACAACTCATAGCTAGAGATGAAGAGCTAGACCCTTTTGAGGATCCCTTAGTCTTTAGGAAGATGATTGAGTTCTTAAGCGTAATGCCTATTAATATAGAGACGAACAAGTGGAAAAGAGAGGGAGATAAGTGTAAATGGAGGTGGGACAAGCCAACTAAGGAAGGTGACGGATCATGGCATATGAAGATGATTTTGTATGATCCGGATGGAGAAAAGTTTGAAAGGTCATACCGTAATAAGAAAACCGATAGGAAGTTAAAACCTAAGTTCGATCCCAAAGATGTCCTCAATGAGGAACTCACTCGTATCACGTAGTAACCCATGACCTTGAGTCTAGCTACAAGACTCGTAAATAAAGAAAAGCGCTTCTTGGGAGGTAACCCATGTTTTGTATGATTTTTATTTTGTTTATTTGTTATTTGCTTCCGTATGCATGCTTTATTTTTATTGTTGGTAGATCATGTTTCAAAACTAAAATAATGAAAATACTTTACTTTGTTGTTTGGCTTAGTCTTAACTTCATCCAAAGGTATTTCGCAAAAGATAAGTGTAAGGGGAAACCCCAAATGTGTTTTTAAGAAACAAAAACCGATCATGATTCTCCACAATATTAAGTGAACATGTATATTCGTATTTGTTAGAGTCAAATGCTTGTATCGAGTCATAATGATGTTTTGCAGGATTTTCCAGGAAGTAGGACGAAGTTTTTCTAGAAATTTTCCGGAAACTTAACATAAGAATTTATGCAGGTCACTTCTGACGGTGTCACGAGTTTACTCTTGACGGCGTCACGTGTAAAATTCTGGAAATTTTACCAGTTTTGTTTTTCTAACGGAGTCTTAAAGTTTTTGTTGAATCTTTAGTTTTATAATCTCCAGGAAATCTGCAAACATCATTCCACAAACATTATATCTTATTTTGTTTTCTAGGATTTGTTAGCATATATAGATTGTTGCCGATTTTACGCGAGGTTGCCTTGTCTGTTTTCTCAGGTTTACAGGTTATGTATGACAAGAAGATGATTTATAATCTGGAAGGGAAGCTTTGATTGTTCATTTTCTTGGAGGAAGATCTAACCTGGCCACCTTATTATCCATACCGAGCGAATCAGGGGAGTATTTGATTTTATTCATTTTACTTATTTCACTTTTACATTATTTACTTGAACATTGGGGACAATGTTCATCCTAAGTGTAAGGGGAGGGTAAAATGATGATACCTTACAGATACACTTTCGCTTGAGTTTGTTTGTTTGATGGTAGATGTGTAATAAAACTATGAGAAATACTTGTTAGTGCAATTTTAGCGCCAAATTTAAAATTTTTTACAACATTTAGGAGTGAAACTTTAGCCATAGCAAGCGTCTCATGGATAGGAGATTGTATGACTAGCACAAAACCGTACCATTCAGAAAAATTTTCCACCCAAATATGTGAGGTTCGCCTTTAGATTTGATAAGAAAAGCAATTACTATTAGTGCTTATGAGTGTACCGGTAGCATTTAGATTCTAGAACTTGCGTTAGTGATGCATCCCGAGACCGCTAGTTAGACTACATTCGTGTAGTAGGATTTACTACATGATAAGAGGCATTAGGATCACCTTTGTGTTAAACCCGTATCATAATTACTTGACCATTTAAGTCATATTACTTGGCTAGTTAAGTCAATTAATTTTTCCCACACCTTAGCGTTGTACTCATTTTTAGTACACGAAACCCCTAGTACACCCCTCCGAACCTATCTTTTCGTTTCTAACTTTAAGCATCTTACTTAAAGGAATAATTTGTTACACCCCACTTAAATGTACACCCAAATCGCCTTAGCCTTCCGTGTATGCACTCATCTTTAGTGCATTATTGTTATTTGTTTAAATACTTAGTTAATTATCTAATTGATTACATGGTTGCTAAGTCGAGTCATATCCTTGTACATATTGTTTTGGGACAATTGGGACTAATGGGTAAAGTACTTGTTTTATGGAGTAATGGGGAAGAACATCATATATTACCCCCGTATGTGCGTTAATCTTAAAAGTACTCCAAGTGTTTTGATTTTCTTAATTCGAGTCATTAGATTAGTTTATTGTAAAGTATGTAAAAATTCAAGTGTAAGGGGAATTTTCATTCCCTATGATGTATTATTTTGGATGTTAGGGTAAGAGTGTATGCAAAAAAAAAAAAGAAAAAAAAAAAAAAAAAAAAAAAAAAAACGGGCTACTATCCCTTTTCATTCTATGTTTATTTTATGTTTTTGTTATTTTTGATTTATTAGCTTAAGTCGAGTCTAGTCTTGGCTTAGCAACGCCATATTGTACATGTAATTAACCAAGATTGTTAACTCGCCACCAGTAAAGACTGCCTATATCCAACAAAACTGTGTATTCCATATCCTTACACCTAACGTTACAACCCTTTAAAAGACCTCTTTGATAGTTTATCCTAGGTGCATACGCCATGTGGTGGAGGTTTGATTCTTTCCCAAGCCTATGGTAATCTATTTTGCTATGACAGGTAGTGAGAGATGTTTTCCATTTCCATATTGTGATATATACTTTATTACACCCGAGAGATGTGAGTATCTAAACACTATTTGTGAGGTGCTAGTGTATGACCTCCGTGCTTGTCTTTGGTCTTTAGTGGAACGATTATTTGTTGTAATTACTTTTATATTAGTGTTAAATGACCCATAACTTGTATTTTGACTAGAATAAAAGCGCGTTTGCTTGAGGACAAGCAAATCTCAAGTGTAAGGGTATATGATGAGGCGAAAAATGAACCGTTTTTAGGGGGTCATTTAAGCCCGGAATTGAATTTATTTGATCAAATATTGCCCTAAATTGTTCCTTTTGTGATTTTAGGTACTTTGGGAGTGAATTCTGGAAAACGAAGCATTTTGGACGTTTTTGGAGCATAAAAGTGAAGAAAATGGCAAAGACTTAATTTTCCATGCTGAGAACAGTACCTGACGGCGTCAAAAAGGAAATTGTGACGGCGTCAGGAGTAAAATCCATGACAACCCAGAGAAAACCTGAAGGCATCAAGAGAAGGGCGTCAAGAGTAATTTTTGTGACGGCCTGCAAAAGGAATACACGTACGGCGTCAAACCCAGATCTAGGCAGTCCGAGAATTTATTTAGCGGCGAGATGACGGCGTCAGACATTTACTCTTGACGCCGTCACCTCACAAAATCTATATATACTTTTCTATTTTTCATTCATTAAGGGAGGAACTTGTGTGGAGAATACTAGGGTCGAACCTAATAAACCCTAGGTCGTTTGTAACAGTATTTTCAAGGGTTTTCACCCCTTGAAACCTTTCATGTTCAATTAAGATAAGTCCTCTTTCAATTCATTCAATATGTCTATGTGTTGTTTGAATATATCTTATGCTTGTCATGATTTTAACATGCTAGGCTAGATCTTTCATGTGTTTGCTTAGATGTAATGAAACCTAGATGTTGTGTTAGCATTAAAAGTGACGATCATTATTGAGTCGATAAGTATTGTAATAGGTTAACGTTTAATAGTTAGTCATAGTGCTAGTCCAAGTAGTTAATGTAAAGCCTTAAAGGCTCAACCCATTAAGGGCCCATAGTAAGCCCATCCATCTCATGTGATGGAAGTATAAAAGGCACACCAAGGCTCATTTGTAAGGTGTGCTTATGTGTGTAAGTGTGTGTGTTTATTAATAAAAGCTCTCTTATTTCATCTCTTATTCTCTCATATACACAACATATACATAACATCAAGTCACCATCTTTCATCTCTTCTTCATCATCTTCTAGTGCTTATATTTGTATTAAAGTTGATATATCTAAGGTCCTACAAGTGGTATCAATCGCCTAACAATGATTTAGGAGTGTGTGGAAATCGTTTTCATCAAACTTTCTCTTTAAAAAGTTTCATTTTTTATGTAAAAAACGTGTACTTTTCATTAAAAAGTTTTGATTTTTACGTGTTTTAGTGTTAAAGTTGTTGTTTTTATTGAAGTTTTAGTGATTCTAAGTGTTTTGGGAAAGATTTGATCATTAGAAACAAGTGAAAAAGGAGTTTTTGGGTGAAAAAATCGTATTTTTGAAGTTTTCTGGTCATCCTACGCGTAACTTGGGTGAATAGTACAAGAAACAGCTGTCTACAGTACTTCCTACGCATAACTTGTGGTCAAAACCCTTTTTCCTACGCGTAACTCTGGTCAAAACCCTCTTCTTACGCATAACTTTGGTTTTCTATGCGTTAGATTGAGATCCTATGCTTAACATTGATTTTCTACGCGTAAGTTGAAGTCTACACATAAATTCTTACGCGTAAGTTTCAGAAATCTACGCATAAGTTTCTTCTAAGGTCTTCTCTTCGTGCTACGGTGACTCAGTACTTCCCTGACTTGGATAAGTTTGTGGAATACTTCGACACGGGATATCTTTCAAGCTTGGATAAGTTTGAGAGATCAATTTGGTTGAAAAAACCTTACGCGTAACATTCTTACGCATAAACTCTAAGTTTACGCGTAACATCAAAGTCTACGCATAAACAATATTGTTTACGCATAACTTAGATCTTACGCATAACTTAAAGGTTACGCATAACATCTTACGCGTAAGATTATTCAAAGTTTACGCGTAAGATTCAAGGTTTACGCGTAAGTTTTTGACTTTTGACTACAAAACTTCAAACGGCCATAACTTTTGAACCGTAACTCCGTTTTCGACGAATCAGCTGTCAAAACGACCGCGAGACCGAGAAGAAGGACACGTTGAATCATCTAAAGATCATTCAAGCCCAGCTTCGAGGCCCAAATCCACTCCGAACAGAAGTTATTGAGGTTTTAAGGTTTTAGATCAAATTTTTCACCATAAAAACTTGCATCAACTTACACTAAACACAACTCCTACTTCATTGGAACGATCCAAGATCAACTTTATCACACATCAGAACCTAATGGAAATGAAAATGCAAATCAAAGAGAGAGATTCAAAGAAAGTGTTTACAGTGTTCAAGTCATATGTAGAGAAGATCATCAATATTTATGGCTTAGAAGTAAGTTTCGATGAGGCATTTGAATACTACATCAGAGACCGATTTCATTATTTCAAAGAAGAACTCATCCAAAACCTGAATCAACTTGAAAAGCTTCTTAATGAAGAAGAACTTCATACGCATAACTGCAAAGAATCTCTTAAAGTCATCCAAACTCAGTTTCAGAGAATATTTAACCCTTGGATAATGAACCAGACAGTGTTTATCGATGCGTTTTATAGAAAATTTTGGGTAAGCTATTCTACCTTCAGAACTCAATGCATAAATCAAATGGATGAACTCGAAAAGATACTTGATGCTGAGGAAGCTGAGTTAAATGAAATTGAGAAGCTGAAACGGGAAAGAGAGCAGATTGAAAAGGATATGCAGTTAAAAGAAAGAGAGCTAATTGAAAGAGAGATGCAGTTAAAGGAAACAGAGGTGATTGAGAAAGAGACAAAGAAAGATTTTCAAACAGAAGAGGAAACGGTCAATGAGGGTGATGCATCAGATGATAGTTTGGTTTTCACGGGAAGTGATTCATCTTCAGAACAGCAGGTTGAAAGCAGCAGTCCTAGCTATGATTCAGATACTGATGGTACACAAAGGAATGAAGCTGTTTGGGACACCGAAGATGATCATATCAGACCTTCATCAGACACAGAGATATTGGCTACGGTACAACATTCACATGCTCATGATAATGTTGATATATTTGAGAATATGTTTGTTCATGATCAGACACATCCTGCGCATACTGAGTCTATTAGTGACACTTATGTGGTGCAACAAAATGATAGTAATATCACTTTTGATACTCCAGATATGGATCCTAATAGAGGTGAGCCTGCCCAGGATGGATCTTCTTATGAACAAGATCGTGCCTTATTTGCTTCATTAATCAATAATTTCAAACAAGAACTTGAGAAGTGCAAAAACGACAATCGTGAAGCTAAGCAAGCGAATGTCTTTTTAAACAAAGAGCTTGAGAGATTTAAAGAAATGGAAAAACGTTTTGAAAATGCAACAACAAGAAATGCTGAACTTGAAATTGAAATCTCAAACCTTAAATCTCACGCTCAAAAGTTTGAAATGTATGGAGAGTCTGTTAAACCACTTTTAAAAAGAAATGAAGAACTTGAAGTTGGTTATAGAGAAGCTGTTCTTCGTGAAAAAACGTTCCATTCAAAATCTGGATGCTCAAATGGTTGTTAACAACAGAAAGGTTCAAGCGCTTTTAAAAGAGAACAATGATTTAAAAAGTGAAAATTCAAAGCTTCAGAAAACCACATCAAATTTTGAGATTGTAAACACAAAACTTGAGAATGAAAACAAAGAGTTTTTGAAACGAACAAACGATCTTGAAAACAAACTTCGAAAATTGGGACAGACTTCTCAGACTATCAACATGCTGCCTACTAAAGATGAGGAGGTTGAGAAACAAACATATGGGATTGGTTTTGTGAATAATGCTAATGTGGAAAATGGAAAACCGTGTTTTTTAAACAAAGTGAAAAAGCTGACACCTATTTTGTACAACGCTGAAGATATGAGAAAAGAATTTTCAGATGATCTTTTGTTTGAGTCTCAAGATATTTTAAAATCTGAAGAGGAAAAACGTTTGAAAGGAAAACAAACAAAAAACCCACTCTCATACCACGGCTTTGTGTATGGTTGTCTACAATTGACAGATATACCAAAAGAACCTTTCAAAAGAAAAGACACAAATGTGAAGAGATTTTTCAAAGAAGCTCAACTTGCTACCTATGATGCTGAGTTATGGCAAAACAGAGCAAGGAAACAATTTTGTAATCTTAAACATCACATTGAGCAAACGTTAAAAGTCATTTGGTTTAAGCAAGAAAACATCACAAACAACGTTTTCTCTAATCCTCTTTCATCAGATGTACGCCTTAACTTAGAAGTCAAAAAGATTTTGAAAGATGAGATTGAACCTCGTGTGAAAGATATCAATTTATGTTTTGAGTACTTTGAAAAATATCTTGTAACTGAAATGAGAGAAGATCTAAAGTACGTTCACTCTCTGGAAGACGAATTTGATGAAAAATGCTTAATTCTAGACATTCAAAAAGAATTTTTCACAAATCAAATAGAGTCGTTCAAGTCAGTATCTGTCAGCCATGAGTATGAGAATGTGCATTTTGAACAAACATCTTCTTTGAAATCTGAAAATCTTTGTCTCAAAAAGAAAATCACCGAGCTTTCAAAAGAAGCAGCTGATGTCAAAGCAGAATTGTCAAAAAGAACTGCTCACTTTGAGAAACATCTTGCAATACTCGAAGCACAAAGTATCTCTTTCCAACTTAAATTGCAAGAGCAGAATGAGAAAATGTCTTCTGAAAACTCTTTGACATCAGTGCTTAAAGAAAAAGAAATGATTTTTGATGAAAATTGTGATGATACCAATATCAAGTTTGATTTTGACGAACTTGATACAAAAAATCTTGAATTAGAACATGCTGTGGCATCATTACAAAAAGAAAATGAGCATTTGAAACTGACTTACAAAAACTTGTTTGATTCAATTAAGAGGTCAAGAGTTCAGAATCAAACTTCAAACAAATCTGACTCTCAGATCACACCAAATCATCTTTTTGAAAAAGAAAAGTTTGTGCTTCAAAAGAAAATTGTTGAATTGGAAAAAACGATTGCACAACAAACCAAGAATTTTGGAAAAAACGATTGCACAACAAACGATTGCACCATCTTTCATCTCTTCTTCATCATCTTCTAGTGCTTATATTTGTGTTAAAGTTGATATATCTAAGGTCCTACATGTTGATTATAGGTTGATTGCTTGTTTATAGTTGTATTGGATGATTGATTTCAATGTTAAGCTTAAGAAAACTGGCAGATCTCCATTGTGTAACATGCTTGAATGTCTTAAGAAACATGAACCGATGTGTACTAGGTTTTTATGATTGTATTTAATGCATGAGCGAATTCTAGTGATCCCATGTTAGGAGCTTCTTAGCCGGCTCGACATAGGAGTGAAGTAGGAGCTTATAGGATTGGGGAAGTAAGTACGCCATCCCATGAATGGTATTAAGGAATACAATCCGTCATCCACGCAACTGTAACAAGTAATTAACTTGTAAAAGATATCTAGGGAGTAGTGAAACCCAAGTAAACACAATTCTCCCATATATTGCTCACACCTCTAGTTAATTTAGTTTATTTTTATTTCTAGTATTTTATTTTGATTGCATCTTAGTAATTGGGTTAGTTGACTAGCAACTAATTCCGCCCAACTCCTTCAAAACCGAGATTTTTATTTGCTTTTCATAAAACCTAAAAATACAAAAAGAATCATCCCTCATCTCTAGACTTAGTCTTTAGGTTTTCTAATCCTAGCGACACTATTCTTAGCTGAACGATCAATCCCCCGGTACTTGTCACTATACTATACTACAACGATCAGGTACACTGCCTGGTGGGGGTTGTAAGCTTCTCGAGATCCCTCGAGAGGTAAAGCCTGGTGCAATCCCTACGCATCATCAACCAAGTCAAACAGCCTAGAGTCAATCTCCGTGGAAGTACAGTGTTTCCCCGGGTCGTTATGTCCCGACGAGGTGTGGATTGTATTCAAACGGGTTTGTGATCGGGTGAATCTGGACAGAAAAGGGGTTGTGAATGCTTACACTACTGATTTATACAAAGAAATAGCTTAAATAAGCTATAATAACATATACGTGAAATTAGAAAAATCAGAAACGTTTAAAACCTAAAAACGTGTACGTTCAGATTAAATTTACGCGAACGTACAAAATAAAAAGTGAAAACTGAAATATGAAAACCCTCAGGGGGTAAAAATTACTTTCTTACAAACCTAAGGATCAAAGAAAATTTTTAGAAAAAAAAATGAATTTGTACACTAATTAATTATTTAATATTAATTAAATACTATTTAATACAAATTATTAATATTTAAATAACTTAAATACAATTTAATACTATTTTAATACTAGAAAAGTAAAAATTAAATTTCTAAAATTGTAAAATAACTAAAAACAAATTTTAAAATTAAAAATATGTTTTTTTGTCTTTTGTGATTTTTATATTAATTAATTACTAATTAAATATTTATTAAACTATTTAAAATTATTAAAAATGCTAAAAAGACTTAGATAATTATGAAAAATTTTATAAATCTAATTAACCATTACAGGAATCCTAAAAAATTATAAAAAATTTGTTTTATATGTTTTTAGACTATTTTACTAATTATTAGACTAAATATTAATTAATTTCTATTTAAACTATTTAAATTATAAAAACTAGAAGATGAACAGTAACAATTTTAAGAAAATTCCTAAAATTCTTTTATAACATCTAAAATCTAGGAAAAATATAAAAACTTGGGTTTGCTTTATAAAAACTAATTTTGCTATTTAATACTTGATTATTAATTTATTATTAATAAAACTAATATTAAATCTAATTAATAATAAATGACAATATAAAATTCTGAAAAAATTTCTAAAATTACTTTAACATAAAAAAAAATAAAAAAAATATAAAAATGCAAAGTGCTTAAAAAAATCTAAAAATGAAAATTAAAAAGTTAAATTACATTAAATAGAAACTATCACTTATTTTAAATTTGGTTTTTCTGGATTTTTCTTTTACAAAACTATTTTATACCTAAAAACATTAAACTTTAACAAAAACAACTTTTATAGAACTTAAAAATAAGCCAGAATAAGCTTAAAAGCTTGCACAGTTGACTTTGGTTGACCTAACAAGAAAATAAGCTCAAATTAGCTTATGTGGGGTCCACAAGGGTGGATTCTGGTTCAAATGAGTTTGTTGGACAAGTTTAAGCTGGAAAATAGCAAATAATCCTCTTGGATAAGCCAATAAGTAAGATTTAAGCACAAGGTTTTCTTACTTGAACACTGTAAACGGGACAGAGTTAAGGGGATAATTCAAGTGGGTCCCAGGGAGCTTAAGCTCAAAGGATTGCTCAAAATTGGGAGATGGCCAGGAGGGGGGATGAAAGAACCAAAAATCACTAGGTGGGACCCAGTGAGGTGGCCAGAGTGAACCACCAAAGGTGGTGGTGTAGCAGCTGTGGTGGTGCAGAAGGGGAGATACCTTCCCCTGCAGGTGTGTTTGAGCCAAAGTGGGGCCCACAGTAAAAATTGCAAAAATAAAATAAAGATAGGATCACAAAGTTGAGGTGGGATGCTACAATTTTTGAAAATCTCAGGTCCTAAAGGCAAACACAAAATTCACAAATAATCTTGCGGGAAATGGTTTTCTACCAAATGAACTCTTTTTGACTTTTTCAGTTTCTATGCAACTTTGACTTTGGTGATGTTTGATCCTGTCTAATGAACTTAAAACATGATGTTAAGCTAAAACAAAGTTAATCTAACCTAAATCTACAAGTTATGAGCTAATGTGAGGGTTTATGGAGCTCAATTCCCTCACAGTTAACTGTGAGGGTGCTTAACTTAGTGATTTGACTTTTGGACTCTTGAGAGCTGAGTTTAATGGTAAATTCCACTCACTAGGACCTAGAGTAACATGCTTTCACAATAATCAACAACAATAATAACTATGAACCCATTAGATCAGGTTCTCCCAAACACCCCCTTAACAGATTGTCTTGGTGATTTTCAAAGCTTGGGACTGATTAAGACCATGGATTTCATGCATAAACACTTAGGAACATAAAATGAACTGAGATTGGCACAAAAGTACTAATAATAACAATAAATCCCTGAAAATTAAAACTAGGCTAATTAGGCAGTGAATAAAGAAAAACTGAGCATTTGTGAATTCTCATGAACAACAGGTATAATTAAACAAGAATATCACATAAGTAGACTAAATAAGCAATAAAACACAGAAATAAGCAATGAGTAGACAGTGGTACAGTAACATGCTAAAATTTAGAAAATGCTCACAAGTTGCATCCTGGCTTGGAACTGAAGTATACAAGGACCATTTAACCAACCTAACACCTCTCCTGAGGTACTAAAATCACTACAACCCAAATTCCATCAGACTCCTTGCTTCATTCTCTTCTGCTTCTGATTTTTGAATTTCTAATAATTTATAGGTATTTTATGAATTTTTAGTAAACTGACCTAGACTTAGTTTAAATGTTTGAAAACTAAAAAGAACTTTTAGATGGGCTTAAGTGAGCATAAACAAACACTGAACATCAACTCTTAACACCTTTAAGTGAAAATGGAATTTTAACTTGAAAAATACTAAAAAGTGAATTATATAAAAAGAACTTAAAATTGAAATAACATAAAGTTTACAATACACTAGAATGGCAGATTACAAGCTTTTTTAACTGAAAATAACATTGGAAATAAAAAATGACACTACATTTAGCTACTAAAACTACACTACTCTAATTAATAATCTTTCTTTATCTTTTCTTGACTTTTATAGACCCTGGAGATATCATCTCTCTTTCCCACCATCTTTTTGGGCCATTGGATTGCAGAATTTGATCCTGGCCGTTCATCTTGTTTTGGCGGGAAAAATGGATACAAGTAGTTTTGGGTGGGGGTAGGTGTTACAGGTGAGAATTTATGAGGGGGAAGGTTGTAGGGGACAAGGGTGGAGGAAGGTGAGTATTTTGTGGAAAATGTGAGGAGGGGGGATGGAGACAGGTTGCAGAAAAAACGGAGGAAAGGGGAAGTGAACAGTGGTGAGGGTGTTGGTTTGACCTGGGTTGACTAGGGGAAATATTAGATAGGTGTGGGATTTGGGCCGGATGTTGTTGGGCCAGGGGATTTGGTGGATTAGGCCTTGGGGTTTAATAAACAAAGGGGGTGTTTGATGTTGGGTTATAAATGAAACAAGGGCCCGTTTGGTTAAGTTATATCACAAGGACCATTTGTGTAAAATTCCAAAAGTTGAGAGGCTGAAACTGTAATTCCTCCAAAGTATTCACAAGGACCATAGATACCAAACTTCATTAACCCAAGGACCATTTATGAATTTTTCCACTTTAAAACACCCAAGGACCATAAATGCCAAATTTACAAAGTTGAGGGTTAAAAGTGTAATTTCTCCAAACTTTGCATCCAAGGACCATTTCTGTCAACTTTTGATTTTCCAAAGACTCTTGTTGACTTTTCCATCCAAAAATATTTCCCAGGGACCAAATCTGACAAAATTGAAACTCCAGGGACTAAACTGTAAATTCTCAAAACTTTTGAAACTTTTCACCAAAGGACTAAATATGACAATTTATGATTTCAAAAGGACCTTTGGTGACTTTTCTTTTAAAATAAGTACTCAGGGACTATTTTTGCCAATTTTTGAAAGTTGGGGGACTAAAACTGCCAATTATGCAAACTTTGTACGTTTTTCATCTGTTTTTACTCATTTTGCATCTAAAACATATAAAACACAATTTTGAAATATTTTTAGTATTTTGATGCATTCCTGAGTGTTTTTTTAATGTTTTTGCAGTTCAGATTGACCAAAAATGATGAGTGTTTAAGCACTCATCACACATTAACATCTTTTGAAAGAACACATCTCCTTGCAAGGGAAGAATCACAAGAACTTAATCCACTCTTATGATTGTGTCGAGGGTCTTGTTATCTTTACCCTTTCTACTACAATCGATTCTCTAGGTTAGGTTAGGGCTTGGTAGAAAAAGCATCTATTCATTCATTCAATTGTTTGTAAGGGAAGTCTTGTGTCTTGGTGACCAAGCCTAGATCGTTGGGGATCTAGTTAGGGTTTGATACTTCTGGTGGGAAGTCTTGGTAGTGGTCTTGGTGACCCTTAGGTGAAGTCGAATCGCGAGATTCTATTGGGTGGTTTCCGAGGGTGGAATACCGTTGGGGAGTAACTCCTTCTTTGTGAGCATCGATATTGGTGAATATCGGTGGAGTAAATTGTAACGGTTTGTAGTCCACCGAAAGGATTATACTAGTGGAATAGTATCGTGTCGTGGATTTGCAACTGGACGTACGGATGGCATAAAACCCCCATCCCGAACCAGTATATATCGTGGTGTCTTTTTACTCGCTTTATATACTTGTGTTTATATTAGTGGTTGCTTTTGCTTAAACCACTTGGTGTTCTTCTTGGCTTAAAGTTTTTAAACATCTAAAAAGCTGAAAAAAACTGTATTCACCCCCCATCTACGGTTCTACAATTGGTATCAGAGCGGAATACTCAAGTTTTTGAGCGTTAAAACCTTCCCGAGAAGTCGTTTTAAGTTAAAAAAATTCTTTCCTAAAATCTAAAATCCTAACAAAGATTGTTAGGAAAGTAGATTATAGATCCATGGCTCAAGAGAACTACGTTGAGGGGTGTTCTATGCAAAGACCACCTTTGCTAGAGACCGATGGTTTTTGTTTTTGGAAAACCTGGTTTGAGGCATATGTTTGTCCAAAGATCTTGATGAGGTCATTCAAAATGGAGATTTTGTCTTCATGATACTTGATCCGGAAATCAAGTTCATGGTTGAGAAGCCATACTCGGAGCTTAAAGAAGATGAGAAGAAAAAGCTTGTCAAAAATCAAGAAGCAAAAATGATGATATATAATGCTCTACCTCGAAGGGAGTTCGAGAGAGTACATGTTTGCAAGACCGCCAAGGAGATTTGGCATTCACTCATCATTACTCATCAAGGCAATTCACAAGTTAAGGATTGCAAGATCAACCTACTCATTCAACAATATGAGAAGTTTTCGATCTCCGATGATGAAACCGTCGACAATGGTTACACACTATTCAACGCTATTATCACAAGCCTCACGGCTTTAGATCCTAGCTTCTAAAATAAAAACCATGTGAGAAAGTTTCTTTGAGCTCTTCCGGTAAAGTGGCGGCCGAAAATGACGACCATTGAAGAAGCCAAAAATTTGGTGGAACTTCCTCTTGACGGCCTCATCGGCAACCTCAAAGTCTATGAAATGATTCTCAAGAATGATAAGGTTGTTACTGAAGACAAGAAGGAGAAAGTAAAGTGTTTGGCCTTTAAAGCTAAAGTCACTAAGAATCAAGCTAGTGACGATAGTGATAGTCAAGAAGGAAGTGATGAAGAAGATAATGAAGACGACAAAGAATACAACCTTATGGAAAAGAACTTTAGAAGGTTCTTTAGGAGAGGTGGAAACTTTAGGCGTGGTATTTAGTTTGGTAACCAAGGTAACAATGGTGTAAGAAACAACTTTGGTGGAAGTAGGGGAGTTGACAACAAGGTTGGTGAAAGTTCAAGGCGCACTCAAGCATGCTACAATTGCGGTGAGAAAGGCCACTTAATGAATGAGTGTCCTAAACCTAAGGTGAACAAGGCATTCGTCGGCGGAGCATGGAGTGATAGTAAGGATGAATATCAACTGACAAATCAAGCTACTTGCCTCATGGCTCAAGAAAAACTTAAGGTTTGTCTCAAAAGTGATCTACAACCAGATGAGTGGGTAGTGGATAGCGGATGTACTAAACACATGACCGGGAATAGAAGGTTGTTTACTTCATACACGGAGTATAATGGCAATCATGTCATTTTTTGTTGGGATTCTTGATTTGATGTGACAAAATAAATAAAAGAATGAAACAAGAAGGGCTAAAGATGACAAAGGATGAAACTTCAAATGCAAGAAAAAGATTACTACGGATCTTTTTATTATTTAGAATATTCTTTGTAAACCTAATCCTCTATTATATAAAGAGGATACAGGTCGTATGTTTTAATATGTCTTTCACAATGTAGTCGACTAGAAAAGTGTGTGTGTGTGTTCTAGGGTGTAGTTCATTATAAACACCTAGAACTAATTAGTGTTGTTCGTATCCTTCAAGGTCTGAGGTGTCTTAGATCCTCGTTACAGTTAGGTAACAAGTTATATTCTGATCAAATATAATTGGAGGTGATTGGGAAAAACCTTGTTGTCAATAACATATGATTTACTCTTAATTCCGCTGCATATTGTCTATGTTATTGTTAACCCTAGTGCTCAAAACGGTCCAAGGAGTCTAACAAACTCCACATTTTTGGAAGCAAACTTAATGGCAAGATTGTCGGTAAAGGTAATGTCCTTTATGACTCCATAGAAATTACCAATGTTGAGCATGTTAGAGGTCTAAACTTTAATTTGATTAGTGTGAGTCAATTAAGTGATGATGATTGTAAAGTAAAATTCACTAAAGTAGATTGTACTATTAGTAAAAATGGTGTTGTGTTATCTAAAGGTCATAGAAGGAATAACTTGTATACATGCAAGTTGGGAGAAAGCTCCAAACAACACATATGTCTTACATCCATGGTGGATAACTCAACGCTTTGGCATAGGAGGTTAGGTTATGCCAATATGAGGTTAGTCCAAAACCTAGCTTCCAACGAGCTAGTAAGGAATTTACAAAAGTTGAGTTTTGAGATACATTATTGTGATACGTGTCTAGGGAGTCAAGGACAAGCAAGCAATAGGAATAGTAATGAAGTGGCAACTAATAGGGTTTTAGAGTTGTTGCACTTAGACTTGTATGGTCCATCTCTAATCCAAAGTTATAGAGGAAACTTCTACACTTTGATGATTGTAGATGATTATTCAAATTATACATGGGTATTGTTTTTAGAATCTAAGGATGGAGTCTTAAATAAATTTGATATTTTGATAAGGAAACTTGAAAACCTACTTGATTGTTCTATTGTCTCAATAGAAACAATTCATAGTAATGATTTTGATCAATTGCAATTTGGAAGCTTTTGTGAACAACATGGAATATCTTATAACTTATCGGGCCCATTCACTTCTCAATCGCTTGAGATTGTTGAAAGAATACATCGTAAGTTACGAAAGATGAGTCGTGCAATGCTTGACAAGCAATGCATCCCACAAAAGGTTTGGTGTCATGCCTTAGATACCGCTTGCTATATCTTTAATAGAGTCCTCATTAGAAAAGTCATAAATAGAACACCATATGAGATACATAGAAATAGGAAGCCCTCCCTAGAGTACTTTAAAGTGTTCGGTGGTAAAGTATTCATACTTAACACCAAAGAATATCTCACCAAATTCGACCCAAAGTCGTACGAAGGTGTCTTCCTAGGATACTCTCAAAATAGCAAAGCATACATAGTGCTTAACAAAGAGACAATGAGGATTGATGAATCTCTCAATGTTACCTTCGATGAGAGCATGCCCGAGCCTAAATCATCTCCTACGAGAGAAGACGATGTGATCAACGAACAAATAGTTCATGATCAAGAAAGGTCGCCATTATTACAAGCTAATGTTTCGGATGAAGGCAATCCTAAGGAATCGAGAGAAGCGAGGGGTCATCCCATAGAACAAGTCATTGGTGACTTGAATAAAAGGACTCTTAGGTCACAAAATAAACAAGTTTAAGTTTTGGCATGACAGTTTTCAAAGATCCAAATTGCTTTGGGATAGGTCTAGATGTTATGATTGACATGCATCTTAGGAGAACAATCCTTAAGATAAAATGAGTTTACTAGAAGTCGTTTGCACGTCCTTTAGGTGTTCCTAGAGCTTATATGTTTATATGTCTAGGACTTATGTGGAGGCATGGAAGGAAATACAATTAAGTGTTTTCCGAGAGGAAAGATATATATCAATTCATTATTCAAACGATGATTGATAATATTCAAGACTCTACATGTCTATATTATGTGCAATGAACAAGAAAATTTAACACAAAAATATCTTATTAACACTTAATAAGATTGAAAATCACTTGTGTCAAATTACCAAGATTAGATAAAACTCCGGATTACAACTCACAATCGTATTGAAGAATGTACATCTATATCTTCTTGTTCAATTTATGTGAATATGGCATGCTTTGTGTTTAGGGAAGAAGAGAAATGAAAAGATTTTGTGCAAACATACAAACTACTTACGTAATTGAAGAGAATTCATGTGGTTCGAATTCGGTATGGTATTGCATAACAAACTAAAATACCCAATGAATAGACTAAATAAGCTAATTCCTCATCCGAGATCTTAGGAACTTATGTTGTTAATGCAAGTAACACATAAGGATTATTAATGTCGACACACTACACAATGAACTATGAATCGGAGATATCATGTATTGTGTATTGACTTTCTATATAATGTGTGATGGTTCATAGGATCTAGTTTGTGTACTCAAATTGAAAATACACTAAATAATCATACACATACAACTACACTTATTGAATATCCTACATGAAATACTTGCACTTGGTTCATGTTAGGTGAGTTGTAGGGTCTATATTGTGATGAATTGAATCATTTCATCCTAAAATGGTGATCTAGTCATACTTCTCATCCAACCATATTTAAGAGCTTCATGCATGGCTTAACTAATTATGGTGCATGCATGACAAATTATGGGAACTAGCATGAGAAACTAGATCATCCAATCTCAATAAAATTCAAACTAAAACACTCATAACTCCTTGAATAAATCTTTCCAATAACATGTGATCAATGCATATTAGTACATGATTTTGATGGGTTGAACATCCTATCAAGCATCTAAGTACCTTGATTTTGATTGATTGACCAACTTTTTAGAAGAAAGAATCCTAACTACCACCTTAATCCATCTATAAAATGAGTAATCTTGCATGCTTTCTTGACATCAAATCTAGCAAAATAACAATAGCTCACTTTTGAACACACTTAAGAAAAATGGATTTTGATGAAGAGTTTATTGGTTCATCCTACCATTTCAACAATGGTAGAAGAATGATGACAAGAGAGGAGGAAGAGAGTGTTGATTGGGATAACATCAATGTTGTGGAGATTCCAATCGTCAAGGATTTCGTCAAACTTTGTTTGGTGGAAGACGACGTTTGGTACAAGATTGAAGAAGATCTTGGTAAACCCCTTGAGGACAAACATATCCATGGGTGTGGATGTTGCTCCACCATTGATGTGATAGAGCGTAACGTCCTCTCCATTTGTGAGGACATAAGAGAACTTCAAAAGTCCATCAACAATGATGTGTTGGTAAAGACAACGGTTCTTAAGGACATCTCTAGGATGTTTCTCCAAGACAAAGATGAAGGGTGAATTAGAGAGACCTTGTAGTCCTAGTGATGACCTCTTAGGAGTTATCATAAGCTTGTTAAAATAATTTGTGTTAGGATCATATTAGCCTTCTTGTACGTCCTACATGTTGTGTGGTTTAATAAAATGCTTATGATTTTATTGTGATATTGTGGTATGATATCTTTTAATGATATTTGTAGAGCAAAATACATGGATTCCTATTAAAATACATATATTTGTGTACCATGCTCAACAAATGGTTATTGGAGTCATATTGGACAAATAACATTATTATTATGGACTAACCCTTGTTGCAAGTTTCCATATGGTAACCTAACCCATTTTGGACTTCCACATGTGAGGACTTCTTGGTTGTTGCATGTTGTTGTGTTTTATGTAGCTAGGCCACCGCAAAGGTGAGGCTCTTGACCGATGGATCCCCGCCTTGAAACAAGGGGGAGCAACGATCTATGGGGAGCTATGAACAAGGGGGAGCACGCTCGGGTGCAAAGGAACAAGCTACTTTCCCATTCAATTGGAAGTCCCGCCTTTTTGATTCGAAAAAAGGGGGAGAAAAAAAGCAAGAGCATGAAGACCTACTCAAGTTAAAGAAACAAAGGCTTTACAAAATTACAAAGCAAGGTCAAGACGCAAGCTACACCAAAGGCGCGCTTTATCTTCGCTATGTTTCGTAAATTTCTTTGCTTTCGGTTTTTATTTTTCATCATCAAAAAGGGGGAGATTGTTGAGGCAACATTGTCAAGATCTCCTAATGTTTTAATGATGACAAATAAACCTTCGAAACACATAAAATAACAAATGGTAGCCAAAATTCCCCGAACTCCATACCTGCTTCTGACGCGTCACCCACGCGTTGACACGTGGCTGACGTGCCAGGCTACTGTATGGTTTGGGACGAATTTTGAAAGTCGGCTTTCCCCTTACCCGAAAAATGTGGATCTTTCAATACAGGTATGAATATGCTATGTGCTTAATTGAGAACACTCGAAACAAGTTTTGGGATTAAAGAGATCAAACTTTTTAAAAATACCCGTTTAAGCGAAAATACCAACTCATGTTTTCTAACTCTTGCCTCTAGCCAAGGGTTTTCTAAACTTAGGGAGCTTATATACTTCACGTAACATCACGTGAAAGCATCCATATGCTCATATCCCGTGCTTACGTCTTCTCTAATCATGTAACGGGTTTACTCCCTTATTGGTCAAACTAAGTCAAATGTCACTTTGCGTAAACGCATCCTTTCCCGCTTGGGTTATGCTTTACATCATGGCAAAGCACTTGGCTTGTTTGTACCAAGGTGTTAGTTGAGTACGTGGAGTCGTGGAAAGTCACGAGTTATGAAACTATGGATTCACGATGTTGTGTTACTTGCGCTTATAAGTAACCTATGATTTTCTCAACTCATAATCTTAATTGTCTAAACCTTATCTTCTTAATGACAATTAGATTATTTCTTAATCTTATTTTTCACAAAAGACAAAATTACCAAATCTCCCACAATCCTTCCCAAAAATCCTTTCCCAACAATCTCTTACATATTCCCTTACATCTCTTTGCAAAGTGTACCTTTTGTCTCCTCACAAACTCCCACACAATATTCCCTCCTACAATATGCCCTTCACTTTATACATTTCCCATACACCTTTCTCATACACACATACATACACTTCCCTATACACACATATACACTCTTTTCTACACACACACACTTACACTCTGACATACATACTCACATACACACACCTTTACATTCAAAATACATACACTTCACACCTCTCTTCACACACACAAGGCTCCCCATCACTTCAATCTTACACATTCCTTACATATACAACTCCCTCCCTATACACATCCCATCTCTACAACATATTCCTTACACTCCCAACACCTTTATTTTCAAAATACACACACTACTCCAACCATCTCACTATCTACACACACAAGGCTCCCCATCACATCCATAGTTACATATTCCCTTACACACATCACATCCCTTCACTCTTACACTATGCAACCTTTATTCCCTTACACACTTATACAATCCAACTCATACCTTAAATTCCTTACACACTTTTCATCTCAACCATTCATTTCTCTACAACACATCTCAACTATCCATTTCTTCTTCCTCCCCAAGAAATGGAATATCCTTTGGAATATCCTCTCTTAACCCAACCATGGTTCACTTCTAACCCAACTATGGTTAGTTCTTGATAGCGTAGGGATTGCACCAGGCTTTACCTCTCGAGGGATCTCGAGCAGCTTACAACCCCCACCAGGCAGTGTACCTGATCGTTGTAGTATAGTATAGTGACAAGTACCGGGGGATTGATCGTTCAGCTAGGAATAGTGTCGCTAGGATTAGAAAAACCTAATTACTAGTTCTAGGGATGAGAGATGATTCTTTTTGCATTTTTATATTTTTTTAGAAAGCAAATTAAAATCTCGGGTTTGAAGGATTAAGGCGGAATTAGTTGCTAGTCAACTAACCCAATACTAAGATGCAATCAAAATAAAATACTAAAAATGAAAATAAAACTAAATTAAACTAAGGTTGTGAGCAATAAGTGGAGAAATGTGTTTACTTAAATTTCACTACTCCCTAGATATCTTTTACACGTTAATTACTTGTTATAGTTGCGTGGATGACGGATTGTATTCCTTAATACCATTCATGGGGTGGCGTACTTAACTCCCCAATCCTATGAGTGCCTACTTCACTCCTATGTTGAGCCGGCTAAGAAGCTCCTAACATGGGATCATTAGAATTTACTCATGCATTAAATACAACCAATAAAACCTAGTACACATTGGTTCATGTTTCCTAAGACGTTCAAGCATGTTACCATTTGGAGATCTGCCAGTTTTCTTAAGCCTAACATTGAAATCATTCATCCAATACAACCATAAACAAGTAATCAACATATAATCAACATCTAGGTTTCATTACATCTAAGCAAACACATGAAAGATCTAGCCTAGCATTTTAAAATCAAGACAAGCATAAGATATATTCAAACAACACATAGACATATTGAATGAATTGAAAAAGGACTTATCTTAATTGAACATGAAAGTTTCAAGAGGTGAAAACCCTTGAAAATACTGTTACAAATGACATAGGGTTTATTAGGTTCGACCCCAGTATTCTCTACACAAGTTCCTCCCTTAATGAATGAAAAATAGAAAAGTATATATAGTTTTTGTGAGGTGACGGCGTCAAGAGTAAATGTCTGACGCTGTCATCGCGCCGCCAAATAAATTCTCGGACTGCCTAGATCTGGGTTTGACGCCGTCACGTGTATGCTCCAAAAACGTCCGAATTGCTTCCTTTTCCAGATTTCACTCCCAAAGTACCTAAAATCACAAAAGGAACGATTTAGGGCAATATTTGATCAAATAAATTCAATTCCGGGCTTAAATGACCCCCTAAAAGTTGTTCATTTTTCGCCTCATCATATACCCTTACACTTGAGATTTGCTTGTCCTCAAGCAAATGCGCTTTTATTCTAGTCAAAATACAAGTTAGGGGTCATTTAACACTAATATAAAAGTAATTACAATAAATAAACGTTCCACTAAAGACCAAAGACAAGCATGGAGGTCATATACTAGCACCTCACAAATAGTGTTTAGATACTCACATCTCTCGGGTGTAATAAAGTATAAATTACAATATGGAAACGGAAGATATCTCTCACTACCTGTCATAGCAAAATAGATTACCATAGGCTTGGGAAAGGATCAAACCTCCACCACATGGCGTAAGCACCTAGAATAAACTATCAAAGAGGTCTTTTAAAGGGTTGTAACGTTAGGTGTAGGGATATGAAATACACGGTTTTGTTGGATATAGGCAGTCTTTACTGGTGGCGAGTTAACAATCTTGGTTAATTACATGTACAATATGGCGTTGCTAAGCCAAGACTAGACTCGACTTAAGCTAATAAATGAAAAATAACAAAAACATAAAATAAACATAGAATGAAAAGGGATGGTAGTCCGTATGTTTTTCTCTTTTCTTTTTTTTTCTATTTTTTTTTTTTCTTTTTCTTGATTTTTTCGATTTTATTTTTATTTTTATTTTTATTTTTTTTTATTTTTTTTGCATACACTCTTACCCCATAATCCAAAATAATACATCATAGGGAATGTAAATTCCCCTTACACTTGAATTTTTACATACTTTACAATAAACTAATCTAATGACTCAAATTAAGAAAATCAAAACACTTGGAGTACTTTTAAGATTAACGCACATACGGGGGTAATAAATGATGTTCTTCCCTATTACTCCATAAAATAAGTACTTTACCCATGAGTCCCAATCGTCCCAAAACAATATGTACAAGGATATGACACGACTTAGCAACCATGTAATCAATTAGATAGTTAACTTAGGGTTTAACAAATAACAATAATGCACTAAAAATGAGTGCATACACGGAAGGCTAAGGCGATTTGGGTGTACATTTAAGTGGGGTGTAACAAATTCTTCCTTTAAGTAAAATGCTTAAAGTTAGAAACGAAAAGATAGGCTCGGAGGGGTGTACTAGGGGTTTCGTGTACTAAAAATGAGTACAACGCTAAGGGTGTGGGAAAAATTAGTTGACTTAACTAGCCAAGTAATATGACTTAAATGGTCAAGTAATTAAACTAAGGGTTTAACACAAGGGTGATCCTAATGCCTCTTATCATGTAGTAAATCCTACCACATGAATGTAGTCTCACTAGCGGTCTCGGGATGCATCACTAACGCAAGTTCTAGAATCTAAATGCTACCGGTACACTCATAAGCACTAATAGTAAATGCTTTTCCTATCAAATCTAAAGGCGAACCTCACATATTTGGGTGGAAAATTTTTCTGAAAGTACGGTTATGTGCTAGTCATACAATCTCCTATCCATGAGACGCTTGCTGTGGCTAAAGTTTCACTCCTAAATGTTGTAAAAAAATTTAAATTTGGCGCTAAAATTGCACTAACAAGTATTTCTCATAGTTTTATTACACATCTACCATCAAACAAACAAACTCAAGCGAAAGTGTATCTGTAAGGTATCATCATTTTACCCTCCCCTTACACTTAGGATGAACATTGTCCCCAATGTTCAAGTAAAGAATGTAAAAGTGAAAAAAGTAAAACGAATGAAATCAAATACTCCCCTGATTCGCTCGGTATGGATAATAAGGTGGCCAGGTTAAATCTTCCTCCAAGAAAATGAACAATCAAAGCTTTCCTTCTAGAAAAATAATCATCTTCTTGTCATACATAACCTGTAAATCCTGAGAAAACAAACAAGACAACCTCGCATAAAATTGGCGGTAATCTATATAAGTTACTAAATCCTAGAAAACAAAGTAAGATATAATGCTTGTGGAATGAAGTTTGCAAATTTCCTGGAGATTATAAAACTTAATAATTTAACAAAAACTTTAAAACTCCGTTAGAAAAACAAAACTGGTAAAATTTCCAGATTTTTACACGTGACGCCGTCAAGAGTAAACTCGTGACGCCGTCAGAAGTGACCTGCAGAAATTCTTATGTTAAGTTTCCGGAAAATTTCTGGAAAAACTTGGTCCTACTTCCTGGAAAATCCTGCAAAACTTCATTATGACTCAATACAAGCATTTGACTCTAACAAATACGAATATACATGTTCATTTAATATTGTGGAGAATCATGATCGGTTGGTTTCTTAAAAACATATTTGGGGTTTCCCTTTACACTTATCTTTTGCAAAAATACCTTTGGGTGAAGTTAAGACTAGGCCAAAACAACAAAATAAAGTATTTCCACTTTTTAGTTTTGAAGCATGATCTACCAACAATAAAAAAAATAAAGCATGCATACGGAAGCAAATAACAAACAAACAAAATAAAATCACACAAAATCATGGGTTGCCTCCCAAGAAGCGCTTGTTTTTGTTCAAGTCACGAGCCTGACTCTACCCTTATTTAACGGAAATAGGGGAGGTTTTCCCTACACTTTGAATTAAGTGCGGGTGGAAGTAGCGATACACACCCTTAGGGTAGAAATATGCCACGTAAGGAAAGTGTGGTGGATGAATTATATGCTCAAAGGGGTGTGCTCCTATCATCATAACCTTACCAAATTCAATCGGGTTAATGGGTGGATTAAGATTTTCTCCTAGAAAGGGATCATTTTCTATCAACTTCAAGAGACTACTAGTTGGGGATCCATCTTGACCTAATAAACCCGGTTTAAACCCATAATGATTCTTGTGATCAATCATAAATGGGTGATGTAAGCATGTAAGGTCATTTTCCACTCCTATATTGGCTTCCTTTCTAAAAGGCTTAGGCTCCACTACCTTTATCCTAAGACTACCCGGATAATATGGTTTGATGGGTGGATCGGAACCTATTTCAATTCCTAAATTTTCATCCAAGGATGGAAGATTAGGTAACGGTTTTGGTTGAGGCTCCGGTTCATCAAAACTAGGAACTTCCCTAGAACTAAGAGTAAGGTTATCATTATAAGTATTCAAACCTATATCCTCTAGTTGTGTTTGGTCCAAGGGTTCTACCTCTATTGGGATTCCTATAGTCTCTTCTACTTCTTCCGGGTAAGTCACGGGCGATGTGTGTGCCTCAAATGATGGTAGGACTTGTGGGGTACTTAGTGGGCTTGGGTTTTCTACTATCTCTCCCATCACATCAATATCACCTATGTGTTCATCTTGTATTGTGGTAGTGCCTAACCATGACATGCAACTAGGTGGCTCGACACTAATCTTTTTATCCCCAAGCAAACTTTTTGATTGAGCCTTCCATATTGAAAATAGGTCTACACTTACATTTTTTGGGTCCCATGTTCCACTTCTGTATTGGGCGTGAATCTCAAGGTTTTCCCACGCATCTTTGACACCATACTCCCAAAACTCCCCATCTGTTACATAGTCAAGCCTCATTTGGGTTTCGTAGTCGATACGAGTGTGAAATAATTGAAGTAGAGGCAATAAATCAAGACCATAGTGAAGGACTTTTTGTAGTAAGTATTTGAAACGAGTCCATGCATCGGGAAAAGATTCACCATGATGTTGTCGAAACATCAAGATGTCATTTTGAAGTGAAAAGGGTAGATTTTGTAGTGGGTTTGGTCGATTGGATGAAAAATTTGGCGGATTCGCGTTCTCCATAATGGTGAACAGAAAAGTCAATGGAAAGGATTTTACGAACAAAGACACAAAGAAAAGATAGACTAGAGGAAACCTAAAAATAAAAATAAAATCTTACTAGAAAGGAATCTAGCAAGTAAACCTAATAAAAAGAGATTCTAGCCTAGACAATAACTATTTCCCCGGCAGCGACGCCAAAAACTTGATAGCGTAGGGATTGCACCAGGCTTTACCTCTCGAGGGATCTCGAGAAGCTTACAACCCCCACCAGGCAGTGTACCTGATCGTTGTAGTATAGTATAGTGACAAGTACCGGGGGATTGATCGTTCAGCTAGGAATAGTGTCGCTAGGATTAGAAAAACCTAATTACTAGTTCTAGGGATAAGAGATGATTCTTTTTGTATTTTTATATTTTTTTAGAAAGCAAATTAAAATCTCGGGTTTGAAGGATTAGGGCGGAATTAGTTGCTAGTCAACTAACCCAATACTAAGATGCAATCAAAATAAATTACTAAAAATGAAAATAAAACTAAATTAAACTAAGGTTGTGAGCAATAAGTGGAGAAATGTGTTTACTTAGATTTCACTACTCCATAGATATCTTTTACACGTTAATTACTTGTTATAGTTGCGTGGATGACGGATTGTAGTCCTTAATACCATTCATGGGGTGGCGTACTTAACTCCCCAATCCTATGAGTGCCTACTTCACTCCTATGTCGAGCCGGCTAAGAAGCTCCTAACATGGGATCTTTAGAATTTACTCATGCATTAAATACAACCAATAAAACCTAGTACACATCGGTTCATGTTTCCTAAGACGTTCAAGCATGTTACCATTTGGAGATCTGCCAGTTTTCTTAAGCCTAACATTGAAATCATTCATCCAATACAACCATAAACAAGTAATCAACATATAATCAACATCTAGGTTTCATTAGATCTAAGCAAACACAAGATAAATCTAGCCTAGCATGGTGGAATCAAGACAAGCACAAGATATAGACAACCAACACATAGACATATTGATTGAATTAAAAGAACACTTATCTCAATTACACATGTAAGGGTTCAAGGGCTGAAAACCCTTGAAAAACCTGTAAAATTCGTGTATGGTTCGGCCTTAGGGTTTCTCCAAATCTTGTTCCCCTCAATGAATGAAAATTAGAAAACTATATATAGATAATTGAGGCTGACGGCGCCAAGAACAACCTTGTGACGCCGTCATCTCACCGCCAAAAGAATCCTCGGACTGCCTTGATCTACATCTGACGCCGTCATGTATTAAGTTTTTCTAGGCCGTCACGTATTTAACTCTTGACGCTCTTCCTTGTGACACCTTCATTTCTGTACTGGGCCGTCATGAAATTTACTCTTGACGCCGTCAACTTGTTACTCTTGACACCGTCACACACTGTTCCCAACTTGGAAAATTAAGTCTTTGGCGTTTTCTTCACTTTTATGCTCCAAAAACGTCCGAATTGCTTCCTTTTCCAGATTTCACTCCCAAAGTATCTAAAATCACAAAAGGAACGATTTAGGGCAATATTTGATCAAATAAATTCAATTCCGGGCTTAAATGACCCCCTAAAAGTGGTTCATTTTTCGCCTCATCATTTCTCTACACATTTATTCTCACCTAACCATGGTTAATTATTAACCACACTAAGGATGGAATATTTCTTTGGATATACCCTTTAACCTAACCATGGTTTAATCTCTATACACTTCTTTCTAAACCTAACCATGGTTACTTCTTAACCTAACCTCACTCACTCTTCCCTATAGAGGAATATCCCATGGCATATTCTCTTCTCTTTTATGTCATGTGAGGATTACCCTTTCTACCCTTACCAAATTACCCTTTCTATTCTTCTACCCTTGGTAATTTGTTTTCTCATAAACACTTCACAAAACATTTTTCAAATTGGCTATTTGAGTTGGTAAACCTTGGATTGATTAATGTTAAGGTTTAGTGTGAAGTACAATTAGGGGTTTAGCAAGGTTTGGTATTTATAAGGACCAACACCCAAAACTTTGGATTTCTACAACAGAGGTCCTGGTGTGCTGCCCACGCGTTGACGCGCGGGTGACGCGCCAGTCTCAGTAAATTAATCCTAAGTTTGGGTCTTGGACTATAAATACACCCCTTGCCTCTTGTATTCCTCAACCCTTGCCATTATTCTTTCTCTTTACATTCTTTCTCTCTAATCCTCTAATTCTATCTCTTGTGTTCTTAGTTAAACACACTAACATCTTTTGAAAGAACATATCTCCTTGCAAGGGAAGAATCACAAGAACTTAATCCACTCTTGTGATTGTGTCGAGGGTCTTCTTATCTTTACCCTTTCTACTACAATCGATTCTCTAGGTTAGGTTAGGGCTTGGTTGATAAAGCATTTATTCATTCATTCGATTATTTGTAAGGGAAGGCTTGTGTCTTGGTGACCAAGCCTAGATCATTGGGGATCTAGTTGGGGTTTGATACTTCCGGTGGGAAGTCTTGGTAGTGGTCTTAGTGACCCTTAGGTAAAGTCGAATCGCGAGATTCTTTTGGGTAGTTTCCGAGGGCGAAATACCGTTGGAGAGTAACTCCTTCTTTGTGAGCATCTATATTGGTGAATATCGGTGGAGTGAATTGTAACGGTTTGTACCACCGAAAGGATTATACTAGTGGAATAGTATCGTGTCATGGATTCGCAACTGGACGTACGGATGGTATAAACCACCCATCCCGAACCAGTATATATCGTGGTGTCTTTTTACTCGCTTTATATACTTGTGTTTGTATTAGTGGTTGCGTTTGCTTAAACCACTTGGTGCGCTTCTTGGCTTAAAGTTTTTAAACATCTAAAAAGCCGAAGAAACCGTTTTCACCCCTCCCCCCCCCCCCTCTACGGTTCTACATTCAATACACACACTATGGTACCTGACTTGTTTCCTTTGTTTGCCTAACTCAGGTTCTTTGACATTTGGTTTTCTTTGTCCACAAACTTCAATGATCACGTCTTTTGCACTCTTGTAATACCATATTGAATAGCCAGTGGCTAATGCATAGTATGTGATGCATTCTTTCAACTGTGTAGCACTCTCATACTTTTCTTTCAGCTGTGACATTAACAATGCATAAAACATCAGTCCTAACATACACATTGCATACATAACTTCTCTTAGTTTAGTACATAGTATAAAGAAGTACCTTTGGCTCCTGATGAGGCAAAAAATGATTCATTTTTAGGGGGTCATTTAAGCCCGGAATTGAATTTATTTGATCAAATATTGCCCTAAATCGTTCCTTTTGTGATTTTAGGTACTTTTGGAGTGAATTCTGGAAAATGAAGCATTTTGGACGTTTTTGGAGCATAAAAGTGAAGAAAACGGCAAAGTCTTAATTTTCCTTGCTGGGAACAGTACCTGACGGCGTCACAAGGTTCTACATGACGGCGTCAAGAGTAAAAAAAGAGGTGAAGTGGATAGAGTCCGTGACGATCCAGAGAGTTTTTACACTAAGGGCATGACGGCGTCACCATAGGCCGTCATGGTCCCATTGCATGTGACGACCCAGAAAAACTTTGCACTTGACGACGTCAGATCTGGATCTAGGCAATCCGATATTACTATGGGTGGCGAGTTGACGGCATCAGACATTTCTTCTTGACACCGTCACGATGGAAAATCTATATATAGTTTTGCAATTTTCATTCATTAGAAGAGTAAAATTAGAGGGATAAATTGGAGAAACCCTAGCACGATTTTTACTGTTCTTTCAAGGGTTTTTACCCTTTGAAACCTTTCATGTTTAATTAAGATAAGTATCCTTTCAATTCATTCAATATGTCTATGTGTTGTTTGAATATATCTTACGCTTGTCTTGATTTTAACATGCTAGGCTAGATCTCTTGTGTGTTTGCTTAGATGTTGTGAAACCTAGATGTTGATTATGGGTTGATTGCTTGTTTATAGTTGTTACGGATGAATGATTTCGATGTTAGGCTTAAGAAAACTGGCAGACTTCCATAGGGTAACATGCTTGAACGTCTTAAGAAACATGAACCAATGCGTACTAGGTTTTTATGGTTGTATTTAATGCATGAGCGAATTCTAATGATCCCATGTTAGGAGCTTCTTGCAGGCTCGACATAGGAGTGAAGTAGGAGCTTATAGAGTTGGGGAAGTATGTACGCCACCCCATGAATGGTATTAAGGAATATAACCCGTCATCCACGCAATTGTAACAAACTATCAACCTGTAAAAGATATCAGGGGAGTAATGAAATCTAAGTAAACACAATTTTCCCCATTATTGTTCACACCACTAGTTTAATTAGTTTTATTTTTATTTTTGTTATTTTATTTTGATTGCATCTTAGTTATTGGGTTAGTTGATTAGCAACTAATTCCGCCCACTCTTCCAAAAACTCGAGATTTTAATTGCTTTTATAAAAATATAAAAATACAAAAAGAATCATCCCTCACCTCTAGACCTAGTTTTTAGGCTTTCTAATCCTAGCGACACTATTCCTGAGTTGAACGATCAATCCCCCGGTACTTGTCATTATACTATACTACAACGATCAGGTACACTTCCTGGTGGGGGTTGTAAGCTTCTCGAGAGGTAAAGCCTGGTGCAATTCCCACGCATCAAGTTTTTGGTGCCGCAGCCCGGGGAATAGTTATTGTCTAGGTTAGGATTTCTTTTTATTAGGTCTACTTGCTAGATTCCTTTCTAGTAAGATTTTATTTTTATATTTAGGTTTTCTTTAGTCTATCTATTTCTTCGTGTCTTTGTTCATAATATTTACCATCCGACTTCATAGAAGGTGGTAACATCTTTGAACCCATCAACCCACCACAACAAAACCACCCACAAAACCCACCACTAGTAAACCAACCTCTTAGGCCCCGAACCCTAGGAGAGTATTCCCGTCCTAGCCACCAAGGCTATCGAAACACTATTGAGCTCACCCAAGGAGCCAATGTGTCCCCCTTGCGATCCAACACCATCCGGTTAGTGCAAAGCGGATGTGCATTCCATGGACTTCGTTCCAAAGATCCTAACCAACATCTCAAGGACTTCCTTAAAATCGTAGATTCCATAGACCTTGATATTACAACTAGAGAGTCGACCCGATTACACCTATTCCAATTATCTCTACGTGATCAAGCTAGTCAATGGCTTGAACGTTTACCCGCGGGATCCATCACCTCATGGGATGATCTCACCACTCGCTTCCTTGCTCAATTTTTCCCACCGGGGAGAACTACCAAGCTTAGAAATGATATCTTGATGTTCCAACAACGTCAAGGTGAAACTCTATATGAAGCATGGACTCGTTTCAAGGACTTACTCCAAAAAGTTCCTCATCATGGCATAGCTCTTTGGCTCCAAGTCCAAATCTTCTATGACTATATCGATCTCTCCACAAGGCGAACCATTGACCAATCGGCCGGTGGTAAGCTACGTGATCTAAGTGCGGAAGAATCATGGGAACTCATAGAAGATCTTGCTCTCTATGACAACGAAAGTTGGAATGATCCCCGTGATTTTAACAAAACGGTCAAGGAAATATCTTTGCCTTCGAACAATTCTAGCACTCCCGACCGTAGGATCATGGAACTTGAGGACCAAGTCAAGTTTCTCATGAAATCTTACGAAGCTCCTAAGCCTTCAAGTCAAGTGAATAAAATCACTTCTTCATGCAAATTATGTAGTGGTCCCCATGACACTCGTGATTGCGTGGAACTCCCCGGAACAGCTTTTGCGGATTACGCATCCTCGCGTACCGACGAAGCGGGAGATAAGTGGTACACTTTCAAACCCGAGCCAAACCCTTATGGTGATTCCTACAATCCTTCTTGGAAAAATCACCCGAACCTTAGGTGGAAACAAAACCAAAACAATTCTTCCAATCCACCTAATCGTTACCAACCTAACGGTCCACCCTCCAACCGCACTTTCAACACCAATCCTTCTAATAACTATGGTAGTACCAATAATCTTGAAGGATTGATGTCCAAGTTTATGGCATCTCAAGAAGCTCGCATAGCTAAGTTTGTAACCGAATTCAATCAACAACAAACGGAGATGACCAATAAGATTGACAACTTGTTGAAAGCCCTCAACAACCAAGCGCTAACTACACCTAGAAAGGACACTAGGGATGCCAGTAGCGGAATCCAAATTAAGGACCCCTCGTCATCCAAACACGTCCACTTTGTCAATGTTGTCACTATTAAACCAAAAGATAAAGATATAGAAGAAAGTGACAAGGATGAAGTTGGAGTAGAAACCGAGACTAGGGATGAAATTAAGGAAGTTGAGGTTAATAAGGGAGAAAAGTTAGAGGAAGTAGAAAAAGTAGAAGAGTACTTTGATAAGTTGCCCACCAAGGAAGAACGGGAATAATACAAAGATTTATTCAATGATCCCGAGACACCATATATCCTTGGTTCACCCCTTATTAAAGTAGGTGATCCCTCTAACATCAACATACCATGCAACATTGGGCATATGCATGTATGGAAAGCTTATATCGATCCTAGGTCTCCTATAAACATCATGACTAGGACTTATTATAATTGGGTAATGAAGAAGCAACTTGGTTATAGGATGATGCCCCGTAAGAATTTGATAAGTAATTTTGTTGGACGAGTGAAAGGATTACATGTAATTGTAGGAAACTTCACTTATGTGACCGACTTTGTGATAGTGGAGGATACTCGTCCGGTGATAGATGATTGCTTAAGTCAAGTAGTGTTCGGAAAACTGTTTGTTGAGGCCTCTAAGATGAGTTATGATCCAACCCTGGGGATAGTTAGATTCAAGGAAGAGAATGATGAGATTGCTTACCAAATGCCCTATAAGATTGAACAATACCGCCTCTTATCAAACATAGAAAAGGAACACAAACAAGCGGTTTACTATAGGAATGATGAGGATAGACGTAGAGGAGTAGAATATGTTATGAATAGAATACTTGGCTTCTACAAAGAATGCTTACAACTAGGTCCGGAATACAAAACTAATACAGGAGATGACCTAGAGAGTGAGACCAATGATGAGGTCACATAATTGCCCATGACCTTGAGTCTAGCTACAAGACTCGTAAATAAAGAAAAGCACTTCTTGGGAGGCAACCCATGCTTTGTGTGATTTTTATTTGTTTGATTGTTATTTGCTTCCGTATGCATGCTTTATTTTTATTGTTGGTAGATCATGTTTTAAACTAAAATGGTGAAAATATTTTATTTTGTCGTTTGACTTTGTCTTAACTTCATCCAAAGGTATTTTGTAAAAGATAAGTGTAAGGGGAAACCCCAAATATTTTTTTTAAGAAAAGGAATTGATCATGAATTTCCACAATATTAAATGTACATGTATATTCGTATTTGTTAGAGTCAAATGCTTGTATCGAGTCATAATTATGTTTTGCAGGATTTTCCAGGAAGTAGGACATAAGTTTTTCCAAAAATTTTCCGGAAACTTAACGTAAAGATTTCTGCAGGTCACTTCTGACGGCGTCATGAGTTTACTCTTGACGGTGTCATGTGTAAAATTCTGGAAATTTTGCTAGTTTTATTTTTCTAACGGAGTCTTAAAGTTTTTGTTAATTCTTTAGTTTTATAAACTCCAGGAAATCTGCAAACATTCATTCCACAAACATTATATCTTACATTGTTTTCTAGGATTTATTAGTATATATAGATTGTCGCCGATTTTACACGAAGTTGCCTTGTTGTTTTTTCAGGTTTAACAGGTTATGTATGACAAGAAGATGATTTATATTTCTTGAAGGTAAGCTTTGATTGTTCATTTTCTTGGAGGAAGATCTAACCTTGTTACCACACTATCCACATCGAACGAATAAGGGGAGTATTTGACTTCATTCTTTTACCTGTTTCACTTTTACATTCTTTAATTGAACATTGGGGACAATGTTCATCCTAAGTGTAAGGGGAGGATAAATGATGATACCTTATAGGATACAATTGCACGTGAGTTTGTTTGTTTGATAGTAGGTGTGTAATAAAACTAAGAGAAATACTTGTTAGTGTAATTTTAGCGCCAAATTTAAAATTTTTTTACAACATTTAGGAGTGAAACTTTAGCCTTAGCAAGTGTCTCATGGATATGAGTTGTATGACTAGCACAAAACCGTACTATTCAGAAAAATTTTCCACCCAAATATGTGAGGTTCGCCTTTAGATTTGATAGGAAAAACATTTACTATTAGTGCTTATGAGTGTACCGGTAGCATTTAGATTCTAGAACTTGCGTTAGTGATGCATCCCGAGACCGCTAGTGAGACAACATTCGTGTAGTAGGATTTACTACATGATAAGAGGCATTAGGATCACCCTTGTGTTAAACCCTTAGTTTAATTACTTGACCATTTAAGTCATATTACTTGGCTAGTTAAGTCAATTAATTTTTCCTACACCTTAGCGTTGTACTCATTTTTAGTACACGAAACCCCTACTACACCCCTCCGAGCCTATCTTTTCATTTCTAACTTTAAGCATCTTACTTAAAGGAAGAATTTGTTACAACCCACTTAAATGTACACCCAAATCACCTTAGCCTTCCATGTATGCACTCATCTTTAATGCATTATTGTTATTTGTTTAAACCCTTAGTTAATTATCTAATTGATTACATGGTTGCCAAGTCGAGTCATATCCTTGTACATATTGTTTTGGGACGATTGGGACTCATGGGTAAAGTACTTATGTTATGGAGTAATGGGGAATAACATCATATTATTACCCCCATATGTACGTTAATCTTAAAAGTACTCCAAGTGTTTTGATTATCTTAATTCGAGTCATCAGATTAGTTTATTGTAAAGTATGTAAAAATTCAAGTGTAAGGGGAATGTTCATTCCCTATGATGTCTTATTTTGGATGGTAGGGTAAGAGTGTATGCAAAAAAAATCAAAAAAAGAAAAATCAAAAAAAAAAAAAAATCAAAAAAATCAAAAAAAAAAAAAATCAAGAAAAAGAAAAAAAAATAGAAAAAGAAAAGAGAAAAAACATACGGACTACCATCCCGTTTTATTCTATGTTTGTTTTATGTTTTTGTTATTTTTTATTTATTAGCTTAAGTCGAGTCTAGTATTGGCTTAGCAACGCCATATTGTACATGTAATTAACCAAGATTATTAACTCGCCACTAGTAAAGATTGCCTTTATCCAACAAAACCGTGTATTCTATATCCCTACACCTAACGTTATAACCCTTTAAAAGACCTCTTTGATAGTTTATCCTAGGTGCTTACGCCATGTGGTGGAGGTTTGATCCTTTCCCAAGCCTATGGTAATCTATTTTGCTATGACAGATAGTGAGAGATGTTTTCCATTTCCATATTGTGATATATACTTTATTACACCCGAGAGATGTGAGTATCTAAACACTATTTGTGAGGTGCTACTGTATAACCTCCGTGCTTGTCTTTGGTCTTTAGTGGAACGATTATTTGTTGTAATTACTTTTATATTAGTGTTAAAAGACCCCTAACTTGTATTTGATTAGAATAAAAGCGCATTTGCTTGAGGACAAGCAAATCTCAAGTGTAAGGGTATATGATGAGGCCAAAAATGATCCGTTTTTAGGGGGTCATTTAAGCCCGGAATTGAATTTATTTGATCAAATATTGCCCTAAATCGTTCCTTTTGTGATGTTAGGTACTTTTGGAGTGAATTCTGGAAAAGGAAGCATTTTGGATGTTTTGGAGCATAAAAGTGAAGAAAATGGCAAAGTCTTAATTTTCCTTGCTGAGAACAGTACCTGACGGCGTCACAAGGTTCTACATGATAGCGTCAAGAGTAAAACAAGAGGTGAAGTGGATAGAGTCCATGACGATCCAGAGAGTTTTTACAATAAGGGCATGACGGCGTCACCATAGGCCGTCATGGTCCCATTGCATGTGACGGCCCAGAGAAACTTTGCACTTGACGACGTCAGATCTGGATGGCAATCCGATATTACTATGGGCGGCGAGTTGACGGCATCAGACATTTCTTCTTGACGCCGTCACGATGGAAAATCTATATATAGTTTTGCAATTTTCATTCATTAGAAGAGGAAAATTAGAGGGATAACTTGGAGAAACCCTAGCACGATTTTTACTGTTCTTTCAAGGGTTTTTACCCTTTGAAACCTTTCATGTTTAATTAAGATAAGTATCCTTTCAATTCATTCAATATGTCTATGTGTTGTTTGAATATATCTTATGCTTGTCTTGATCTTAACATGCTAGGCTAGATCTCTTGTGTGTTTGCTTAGATGTAGTGAAACCTAGATGTTGATTATGGGTTGATTGCTTGTTTATAGTTGTTACGGATGAATGATTTCGATGTTAGGCTTAAGAAAACTGGCAGACTTCCATAGGGTAACATGCTTGAACGTCTTAAGAAACATGAACCAATGCGTACTTGGTTTTTATGGTTGTATTTAATGCATGAGCGAATTCTAATGATCCCATGTTAGGAGCTTCTTGCAGGCTCGACATAGAAGTGAAGTAGGAGCTTATAGAGTTGGGGAAGTACGTACGCCACCCCACGAATGGTATTAAGGAATATAACCCGTCATCTACGCAATTGTAACAAACTATCAACCTGTAAAAGATATCTAGGGAGTAATGAAATCTAAGTAAACACAATTTTCCCCATTATTGTTCACACCACTAGTTTAATTAGTTTTATTTTCATTTTTGTTATTTTATTTTGATTTCATCTTAGTTATTGGGTTAGTTGATTAGCAACTAATTCCGCCCACTCTTCCAAAAACCCGAGATTTTAATTGCTTTTATAAAAATATAAAAATACAAAAAGAATCATCCCTCACCTCTAGACCTAGTTTTTAGGCTTTCTAATCCTAGCGACACTACTCCTGAGTTGAACGATCAATCCCCCGGTACTTGTCACTATACTATACTACAACGATCAGGTACACTGCCTGGTGGGGGTTGTAAGCTTCTCGAGATCCCTCGAGAGGTAAAGCCTGGTGCAATTCCCACGCATCAGCTCCTTCATCCTCCAATGTGTTGTTTGATCATGAGTAAGATACTTGTCTTGACTTGATTCAACACCAACAAAAGGGTCTTGCAAGTTTCCATCAGAATTTTTACCCTTCAATTTTCTTACCAATTCAGTCAAGAAATCTTCATGCTTAACCAAAACTTTACTTTTGCTTGCCACATTAGGTCTAGTCCTACTAGGATTAGCAATCATGTCTGGAATTGGTATTGACCTTTTTTACTTATATTTGCTTTCCTACTTCTAATTTGAATAAGCTCTTCTTCACCAGCACTTAGATAATCAAATGACTTGTTAGAATAGTCACTATCATCAGAATCACTAGAAAGCATCCCATCACGCTCAGTTTCACTCTCTTCTCTTCCCTTTTATCCTTATCCTTATCATTCTCATTTTGACCATCAGCAATACCCTTACCATTATCAACCATGCTCTTCTTGAGCCTCCAATTCAGCCCAACTTAGCATTTCTTCCTTTTTAAAAGAATTGCAATACCTCTTCCTAGGGGTTGGTCTTTTAGCAGAGTTTCCATCACTTAATGTACCAAGGTCAAGCTATGCTAAATATTTGGATAGGTCAATGTCACAATGGTCAATGTCTAATTCTATTCCACTATGCAATTTGGACAGGTCATACATGTGAATCAAATCAGTGTCATTTTCTACTTTGACTAAACCATGTTCTAAATCACTCTATGGAAGTCTATAATACATACCAAACATATGCATAGCCATGATTGATTTCTTGATCAACTTTGTTAATGCAAATAATGTCAAAAACGTTATTCGTATTATTCAGTCTTCATACATTTTGATAATCAAAAAATATAAAAACAAGTTACATAAAGTTACAGTTAATAATTTTTTAATAAAGGAAACTCGTTTCTTCCACGTATCTACTACAATGTCACTTCAGGTATGAACAAACTTCATACCGACATTAGTAAAGTGATCAAAGATTTAATTTTCTTCAAACTTTACATTTTTATGTATGACAAAACATTTTTCACAAAATGTATTTTTGTATTTTTAAAGAAATATTTTATTAAGAAAATAAATTCAAATTCAAATGTTATAACAGCTATATTTCCCCCCAAAACAGATAAGTCTTCACCAGATAAACTTTCACCACGTCAGGACGGTCCCTTAAACGGACTGACGGCCCTTAGTGATAAAGGAGCATCACATGTTTAAGGGACCGTCACCTCCTCTCCTGGCGTGTATAAATACTGAACTGTTCCTTATCAGAAAAAGAATCCCTCTTAGCACAAAACATTCGGTTCTTTCTTTCTCCCTTCTTCGATCACTATAACATGTCAGTATATGTATATAAATGATTTCCTCTTCCTCTATATCAAAGTGCAAGAGAAGAACTCTCGAAGTAGTGAATAATCGATATGTTATAAAAGTCCACATACAAACGTAACAAGTGTTACGATTCTAATCTTCCTGCTATTTTCTCTTGGTAAATAGTTTCGACTTGTGTGTGAGTTCAGGATGGATGTGTAAGAGTGAACTTGGACAAAGGTGAAGGTCCAATAAGTGTTGTAACTAGAATAGTTCTTGTATTTAATGTATGGTGTGTGGTGAAGACTAGAACATAGTGGAGTTCTAGTGTGCAATTTAGGACTTAGTGAAGTCGGTGTGTGAAGACTTGAATAAGGAAAGATTCAAGTGGTCATGTGTGTGAAGACTTGTATCAGTAAGGATTCAAGTGTTCGTTTATGTGAAGGCTTTGATTGTGTGTAGATCCAAGTAGGACAAGTGCGCTTATTCGTGTGGCCACGTGGGCCTTGGAGTAGATTGGTTCTTGCTACGATTAGAACTCGACATTCCGCTTAGTGTCGGTAAACTTAGTGTAAGCTTGTGTATGGATTGCTCCGCTTGAAGGAGTGTATTGATATAGTGATTGATAACTCTCAAGTGTGGTACTCGGGAAGTGGAGTAGGATGAAGAGTGAGCTTCGTGCCAAACCACTATAAATCTCGGCGTCTCTTTGGTTGTGCTCTTTCTTTACTCTTTACTTTACTTGTATATTACTTTCATTACTAGTTTAGAAGATATCACATAACTAGTAAAATTCAACAAGTTTGTAAAAGAAACTTAACCGGACCTAAAAGCGGCAAAATACTTTTACAAGTAATTACAAACGGTGAAACTATTCAACCCCCCCCCCCCTTCTAGTTTCTACAATTGGTATGAGAGCCAGGTTATCAAGATCTTTAGAGTATACTGTACTTTAAAACTTGAATCGATCTATGGAGTCTGAAAGATATCTAGAAGGGCGTTCTTTGAATGAAACACAATTTTTCGAAAATGAAAATTTTGTCGAATGGAAAACTGAATTTGAAAGTTATGTGAAATCAATAGATCATGATCTTTGGCATGTCATTTCGATTGGTGATTTCAACCAATGATAAAAAATTTTGATAATCAAAATTTCATAAGAAAGTTTTGCAAAAATATTGATTTATAAAGCTTTGCCGAAAATTAAATATGATAAAATAATTTTATGTCAAACGGCAAATGACATGTGAAAAAAATATTGATATGTGTCTAATTACACATATATTTGTATTGTATAAACCCACAAAAACAACCAAAAACACACAAATAACTCACAAAATGTTACAAATTCATCACAATGTGTTTTATATGTGATTCAGGTACAAAAAGATTGGAAAACAAGTGAAAACTGATCAAGTTCACACAAATGTCATTTTCAGTCCCTGGAGTTACACAATTTGTCAAAACTAGTCCCTAAATGTTCAAAATGAATGAAAAGTCAACTTAAGTCCTTGGGAAACCAAAAATGTTCACAAAACATCCCTGGATAAAAGTTTACACAAAATGGAAATTTTTACCCCTCAAGTTACAAAATTGGCAAAATAGGTCCCTGGGTATTCAAACTTGGAATTTTACAAATAATACCCTTGTACTATGCATGATTGACAATTTGGAACAATTTTATAAACTTTTGGGAATTTACAAGTTTAGTCCCTCAAAATCCAAAAATAACATTTTAGGTCCTTTAAAGTTTTTAAATACAAAATTATATACTTTGGTCCTTGTGTTATGTTTACTTGGCAGGTTTGGTCCCTCAAAGAAAGTTTGGAAAAGTTGGCAAGATTGGTCCTCAAAATTTCAGAATATACACAATTGGTCCTTGGGGCTTATTATACTAAAACCAATCCGGACCCTTAATATATACTAATCCAAACACAACACCAAACCCAGTCCACCATCAAGCCCAAATAACAAACCCGGCCCACTCCCTTTTTAATACAACCCCAGTCAAACCCATTGACCGCGCCAAAACCACCAGTTACTGTTCACCTCCTCTCCCAAACCACTTAGTCACCAAACCAGGTGGTTTTGCCACCTCTTCCCCCCTCCACTTGCTTACCCAGCTCATATACTACCCCCCTTCCACCTCTCAACCCTATCCCACAAGCATTTAATGCTTCTACACCATCATACAAGCAACCCCTACACCCTTTTGCCCTGTTTTTCTTCTACTTGACTCAAAAGCTTCACAAAGCTGTCTCACCTTGTCCCTTACACCTCTACATATGTACAAAATGCATTGAATGCATCCAAACCACTTGAAACTGTCAAATGGGACTTTGGCGCCAAAGTCCATTTGAACGATTGAGATGAATTCTGCACATCCAAGGGTCCAAAATTAAAGTGAAGATTTATAAGTGGCCTCCAAGGGATACTAAGGCTATAAAAGAGAAGAAAGACAGAGAAAGAACTACCTTGGCCTTAAGTCATTGTCACCTAGAAATAGATTAGTCATAGTGTAATCTTTACATGCTTTCTTTAATTTAATTGTCATTTAATGTTTTATTAGTGTAATGAACTTCAATTTAGTGTAATGAGACTCTGTTCTCAGTTTAAATACAAGTTGTCTTTTATAATTCAAGTTTTCAAAGTACCTTTAATTTTCTTGTCATTTACTTTTCATGTTTGATTATAGTTGATTATATGGACTCTTTAGGTCACATAAGCTCCTGACAAGGCTTGTTGAAGCTTTTAGATACCTAATTCAGTTGTAGTCTTTAAAAACCAAAAATAACTAAAAAATAGAGAAAAATAGAAAATAAATTAAAAATCATGTGTTCTTAGTAATCTTGGCTTGGAGCATGGCTATTCTGGATTGCCATGGGTTTAGTTGCTTCATGGGAAGCTTTAGGATAGATAATGTTCATTGGTTTCATGGATTTCAGATTATGCCATCTTGTAAGCCATTTTCTCATATTTTGTAATTTACTTTTTATGTTTGTTCTATGCTTAGATTTTTATATTTCTATGTTTAATTGTTGTTATGTGATGTTTAAATAGCTTAATATTAGTTTGTTATGTTTTAGAATTTGATTTGGTTCAAAATTGCATTTCAACTGTCTTGTAATTGATTTTTGATAATCATGTTTAAACTTTGTGTGACTACTTGTTTAAGCTTAAAAAGGTCATAATTTAACCAATGAAAACCTTTGGATTTGATAAAATTGGTATATACAGTTTTATGTAATGAAAAGCTAAAATCAATTATAATTAAGGTGTGTTTGGCACTAATGATCCCAGGGTGAATAGATGAGTTTGAGTTGTTGTTTTTGGTAGATAGATGTTGTACTGAGTTCTTTGAGGTTTGACAGCCTTCAATCCTATAGCATATTCATATTAAAGTCAAGAATTAACAAATTGGACCACCATTTGTTCACTGTGATGATTTGAATGGCTAAACTCAACAAATGTGTTTTAATGTTATTGCTTTTTGTTAGTTTCATGTTCCTATATCATATTACAAATATATGTGTAATTAGACACATATCAAATCCCCCACACTAAACTATTGCTAGTCCCTAGCAATCTTTTATTTAAAACTTAATGGATTTGAAAACTTCTTTACCAAAAGCCATCACTTCTGGAATAGCCAGGTGTAAGAACTGTGGCACACCTGATAACCGTGTGATTTTGAGCAAATCACCAGCTGTCAACGGATTTGATTTGTCTTTACCAAAATCCGTTTGCTTCTGGACTAGCCAACTCTTAGATAAATTATTAATATTATCTTTAGTGAGTTAATTACCAATTATGGTTTTTCCACTGCCTTTACCACAAGCCATAATCTTGCGGGCTAGCCAACTCATTAGCTTTTGAGGATAATGGGGAGTTGAGGAACCATACAATTTTTGGCAAATTGCAAGCCATAAACGGGTTTGAGTTATCTTTACCAAGAACCGTTTGCTCCTGGATTAGCCAATCCTTATGTGTGTTAGACATGGTGGATTGATTACCATTTGTTGTATTTAGTGCAAAACACTAATACCAAATGAAAAAATTTTAAATTTTGGTCATTTTTGGGGAAAAGGGCATACAAAGGTATAAAAGTGATCAAATTCGCCAGAATTCCCCCCCCCCCCCCCCCCCACACACTTATTATGAATATTGTCCTCAATATTCAAAGCTAAGTGGGGTACAACAATTATTTTATTTTTCTGTATTTACAATTTTTTAGTACATTTTGAAGATATATACAACAGGTGGGGCATCACCCCCACACTTAGGTGGTACATACGGGTGAAAACCCATGTTCATGCTACTGTTTTTGATTATCGAGTTGCTAGCTTGACTCGATCCCCGAATTAAATGGTTCATGGGGAAGTGGAGTGGGATTGCCACTCAAAGATTTGGTGAGAAATTGGAGTGGGGTTCACTCACAGAATTATGAATGTATAAGGTAAAGGAGATTATTTTTGGTCTTTTGTATTTTATAATGTTTTTGTATTTTTAGATTTATATATATATGTACAAAATAATGGCTAAAAAGAAAACCTAAATGAGATTATCAATACATGAAACTGATTTAAACCTAATCTATCACATTCCAGGAATTATACTAAGCACAGTAAATCCTTTTTTAGTGTAAACATGGTGTTTAGCCAAAATTTAGACCTAGGAATATCAAGATTAGGAAAATTGACAGTCAAATGTAAATCAAAGCACAAAATAGATTTCAACCATAAAATATTTTTGTATTTTATATTGTTTATTGAAAAGAAATATGATACAATATATAATCACTACCTCCCAGGCTTGTGTCAAGTTTACCACGCAAGCTAATTACTTGTAAATAATTAACTGTAATAAATGTGTCCTGACAGCCCGGAAGTTGAATGATATAGTATAATATACAAACAAGGATATATATTTCAACAAAATACAAAATACAAGTCATAATACGTAGCACAGCCTCCCCGGCAACGGCGCCAAAATTTGATTCCTCCCGGACCATACCTACTTTTTATAAGCCAACCACTTAGGATAAAATGGTCAACCTAATAAAAGTAAAAAGGGCGACAGCCCGGGAGAGGAATGCAAGTTTACCAAGGAGTAAAATATCCTTGGATTGTTTATGTCCTGATGAGGCGTGATATTCTAATTACAATGACTTGTGAATTGTTGAAAATAATATTAGTATAAGAAAATAGGAATCTGATTGACTAATCACTGAATGTGAATAGTAATAGCTCTGTCACAGCTAGTTCATTTAAGAAACGTACAATCAGAAACCTTAAAATGATAAAGTATTTACAAACGCACGTTTAGGTTTAAAGAAACGTAAACGTAACGTATAAAACAAAACTTTTCCAAAGAGGGAATTTGCAAGCCTTAACGGCTTAAATGCAAATTAAAAAGAAATAAAATAAATAACTATATTTACAAGTGTTATATTAATTATTATTAATTAAAACTATTTATTTACTATTTATATTAATTAACTAAATATAAAGAAAATGTAAAATAAACCTAAATAAATAAAACTAAAACTTAGAAAAGTTAAAAGTGATATAAAAGAAATTTAGAAACTAAAAATATACTTATTATACGAATATTCTATTTATTATTAATTATTTACTATTATCTAATTACTAATACTATTATTTAATTATTATATATACTAAACTAACAAACAAAAATCTAAAACTTTTTACATAATTCTAATATACTTATAAGAACCTAAGAAAAATATAAAAACTATATTTATTATACAAAAATAAGAAAACTTAATTAAATATTATTATTATTAAATTAAACTATTTAAACTAAATTAATTATTATACATACTAAACTAATTTATAAAATTATGAAACTTTTTATACAACTTCCTAATCATCTCAGGAAATCATAAAAAATATAAAAAGTTTGTAAAAATTATAAATAAACAGCTTTATAAATTAAATACTAATTATTATCTAAAAGAAATGTAAACTATATTAATTATTAAAAATACTATATGTACAGTAAAAAATATGAAAAAATTACAGAAAGTATAAAAAGTTATAAAGGTCCTAGGAAAAATAAGGTTGGGCACCCAGCTTATCCCAATAAGCTGTAATAAGCTCATCAGTCCACAAAAGCCAAAAGGGAAAAACAAGGTTAAGTATATTGTTTGTGTAGAGATAATCGGAACTGGTGCCCCAGAGCTATTGGAAGGGGTGTGGGTACTAAGCATGCATACTAGCGAGAGGTCTCAGGTTCGAATCCAACCCACACCCATTTTTTTGAAACTTTTTATTTTTTTATTTTTCTTTTTGCAAACCTGTACACTAAACAAAAATAAGCAACTTTAACAAAGCCATCTTTTCCAAAACTTAGAAATAAGCTGTATGACAGCTTATTTCCAACTCAGTAGGCTTATAAAGCTCAAGCTTCTAAATAGAAGCTATCACTTGTCATTAAAGCTTGTTTTTTGTTTTTCTTTTTATAAAACTAAATAAATATATATAATATACATATATTATGAAAACTAAACTTATAAAACCTAGGAATAAGCCAAACGTGGGCTTATTTCCCACACAGTTGAGCTTTTGGGCTCAAAGTGGGGAAATAAGCTTGGTATAAGCTTCAAAAAGCTATACAGAAGTAAAACTAAGTTATGTGTGTGTATGTACATGAATAATAAGTATGTATTAACAAAAATAAGCACTGAGGAGTGCTTATAAGCATGAGCTTATGATTTAGTCAGTTTAGCTTTTTGGCTAAACTTGGATTGAATTGAGGCTTCTAAGAACCTATAATAAGCTCCCTACTTAAAAGTAAAAGTTAAAATATATCTATACTGGTATTATATACATATATGTACAAGCTTGTGATCAGGGAATAGCTTATAAGCTCAGAATAAGCAAATAAGCTTTTCCCTGATACTCTCAGTTCCAAACACCCCTGCAACCTTATGTTTGGCCAAATTCAGCTGACGGGATAAGCTCAAAAAGGCAAAATAAAAGTTGGAGTTGCAAGATGAGGTGTTTAGCTTTCCAAAAAGCCAAAGCTCATCAAGTGGGGTCCACTGATGAGCTTTTTAGAAGCTTATGAAAAACCTTCATTTCCTGAGTGATATGGTTAAAAGTTTAAGTGCTCAGGAATTGGGACACACAAAAAGCTGCTTGCCGCCCTAGTTAATGAGCTACAAGCTAGAAACTAAGCACTGGATCCTAAAGCCTAAATGATAAGCTCCACATGGAACTTGAATTCATCAGCTAGATCCAAGGATTAAGCTTTTTGTGAGCTTATGAAAATGTCTAGGTTTGGTTAAGAAGTACTGAGGACTCAGTACCTTTTTCAAATGGTGATAAGTTAAAGCCACTTGCAGCCCTAGTTAATAAGCTGCAAGGTAAAAATAAAGAACAAGATCTTAAAGCTGGGTATCTAAGCTTCTCATGAAGCTAATTTACTTAGGCTTTAGATCACTAATGAGCTTGTTAGAACTTATGGAAATTGTGTAATACCACTGAATTGCTCAGTGGTATGTTGTGAGTGGGCAAACTATAAGCTCTAATCTAACTTATCTAATGGGCTCATAAGAGCTCAACAAACTGAGACATTGAGATGGGTAGTAAGGCTTCACATGAGGCTAAACCACACAAGCTCAAGCTCAATAAGGAACTTTCTATGGGCATGTGAAAACAGCATCACTCAACTGTTTGCTTCAGTTGAGTGAGCTAAGTGAACAAAAAGGTTGGGTTGTAAAAGCTATCTAAATAAGCTGTAAATAAACAAATAAGCACATAAATAACAACTATGGTACTAAGACAACACAAATAAGCCAAAAACACAGGCACAAGTCCAATATTCAACAAGCTACAAGCTTGTGAAAATGGACTTGTGAACCTGGTGCAGGGCAAAAACATGTAAATATAAGCATTTCTAAAAGCTATTAAATAAGCTAAACAAAAATTGATAAAAATCACATAACAAGATAAGCAGCTAAACTAAAACATATCCTAAGTACAAGTTCTAAAACTAAGTATTAAAGCCTACACAAAATTATCTATTTAATCAAAAACCTGAAAAACTAACTTTTGACTTTTAAGGTTTATGATCAAAGTTGACTTTCATCAACTTTGATCTGAATTTAACAAATATTTTAAACTTTCAACAAGGAAATGTTCAAGCCAAAGATAATGAAAATGAGTTATTGGAAAACATTTAGTTGAAGTAGATGCATGTACTACTAGTTCAAATATTTTTTATGTGGATAATGTCGCCGATAAGGATCATATAAGCAACTTAGAAAGTGTACTAATCTACGAGTCAAGGAGTGATACCGATGGAGAAGACAACATGTGCCTTGAATGTAAAACTAATCAAACGGTTGATTATTCAAGTGAGGTACATCCTAAAGTTGAACATTTTTCTTATGATCCATTCATTCTAGAGTTTTCAAAAATAGAAAATGAACTTAATAATCTATGCAACATATGTAGAAAATCGTTTTTGGAGAATGAAACTTTTAGATCCTACGAAAGCAATCTTGAAAAAGAAGTCATCTTAGAAGATAAAATGTCTAGACTTGAAAGTGGTACAGAAATTAATCTAGAATATAAGGTGTGTCATGATTATAAAAATGAGATTAGGAAAGCTAGTGAAATGGCTAATACACTTGCTAAATTCAAAATGAGTTCTAAGTCTCTTGAAAATTTACTAAGTAGCCAAAAGACATTTGGAGATAGAACAAGATTAGGCTATGATTCATATGAGTGCTCAAATAGCTAGTCAAAACAAATAAAATTTGTAAAACCGCTTAGACAAATATAAAATTGATTGTTTTGAAAATTAAAAGATGTTAAAAACAATGATCATCACTAGTGATAATTGTCTAAGTAATAGGAATAAAATGTAAAGAAACATTCTTATCCACTGGTGACATCCTCACAAATTGCATATAAATGCAATGGATGTCTCGAACTAACCATCTCAGACCCATGGGAAATTGGGTACCAAGTTTGTTTGTTAGTTATGTCTTTACATATATAAAGGAAGCCTCTTGAAGACATATATTTACATCCATGATCTCGCAATGAACGTAAAGACCCCTTAGTCATTATTGAGTCTTGCATCACGTACAACATATTCTATGGTAATGTGTAATTAAGGATAACTAGCGGCCAAGGTACGTTTCTTACAACCTTTACTATCATGCTTGCTATATAACAATTTGATATATGCTTACGTGACTATGTGATTGCTTGTTACATGCTTGCATGCTCGATAATATATGTGTGCTAATATTTGTTATATTGATAACGATTTATTTGATACGCTTCTAGGGGGTCATTTAAGCCCTAAATCGTGTTTTATGGTCAAATATTGCCTCAAATCGTTTCTTTTGTCATTTCAGGTACTTGGGACATGAATTATGAAAAATGGAGTATTTTGGAGCTTTTCGGACATTTTTATGCTCAAGAATGAATTAGCAAAGATCGTAAAATATAAATAACGTTTTTAGGCGATATTTGTATTAACAATCTCCCCCTTTTTGTTGATGACAAAACATAAACTTTATTTTTAAGTAAATCACTAATTATAGTGTTAAGTCTTTAAAAGTTTTGTATTTAAACTTGTTTTACTTATTTGATGAAAATCATTTAAGAATATAAGTTTAAATATATTTTCTCTCCCTTTTTGTCAAAACAAAAAGAAGAGTTGCGAAGCGGAAAAATGCAAGTGCTCCCCCTTGGACAATACTCCCCCTAAATGGAGTGCCAAGTTAGGAAACATGGATTTTGAACCTACAACAAAAAGAGTTAGTTGGTGATAATAACACACGACAAATCGTGTAGTCACAACATAATATGTGAATAGAAACAATCACAATCACAACTCATATAAGGTCAACCAATAATGCAAACAAGATAGTAGAAAAGATGTCATTCCAAGTAAATTTTGACTTTTTAAAAGTCAAAGACAAGAAATGAAAAATATCTTCCTACTTTTAGAAATAAAATTAACAAAGAAATAAAATCCTACTTCTATAAGTGGATGTCTCCCAACATTTTCCTAAACGGGGCAAAGCCTCCATAGTACGCTCTAAGAGTCGTTTGGGTGTGAGAGAGCATCCAAACATTCAAGAATGTGTTGTAGAGCAACCATGGCGGGGATTGGGTAGGATTTGATCATGGGATGATGGTTGAGGTGGTGGAATGGTTGCGGTTTCTTTGGAGGAGGAAGGGTTTACAACGGATGCTGTTAGGATTAAAAGAGACGATCATTATTGAGTCAAATAGTTAGTTAAATATATTAATGTAATAGTTAGTAGATGCTAGTCCATTATGTTAATGTAAAAGCCTAAATGGCTTGGCCCAAAAGATGGCCCAAGAGAAAGCCCATGGTGGCATATATAAAAATTATAAATATCCTCCTAAGCTTGTTAGGAATGGTGGGAGTTCATGCTAATCAAAGGTTTTATTTCATATAGTGCTCTCAACCTCTCTCTATCTACTTTCTCTCTCTAGCTCTTCCATATCTCTCTAACATCATATTCTTAGGTGATAAAGATAGATCTAAGGCCCTACAAGTGGTATCAAGAGCCTAGGGATAATTTTAGGTTGTTCTATATTGATTTTGGGTGAAAAAAGTGGATTTAGGGCTTATTTTTCGGATCAAGTTACTGTTCATCGGCGTTTTTCTGAGTTAGAAAAAAAATTTTGAGTTAAAAAATTTTTTATCGAGTTAGAAAATTTTTTATCGAGTTAGAAAATTTTTTTAGCGAGTTAGAAAATTTTTTAGCGAGTTAGAAAATTTTTTTAGGGAGTTAGAAAATTTTTTAGCGAGTTAGATAATTTTTTAGCGAGTTAGAAACATTTTTTAGCGAGTTAGAAAAATTTTTTAGCGAGTTAGAAAATTTTTTAGCAAGCTAGAAACATTTTTTAGCGAGTTAGAAATTTTTTTTATCGAGTTAGAAAATTTTTTAGCGAGTTAGGGAAAGTTTGCGAGTTAGGGATTATTGGTTATCAAGTTATTGGTTTGGCGAGTTAGCCATTTTAGCGAGTTAGCTAAAACACCTTATTGTTTATCGAGTAAGGATTTCATTTGGGTTATAATAAACGAAACTCTGCCAAAATTTCTCTAGCTTTACCGTGTTACCAACCTTACCAACCTTTTTGGCGGGAAAATTTGAGTAAAATTTATTTTTGAGAGGAGACTAAACGTTCAGTTTTTACGCGAAATTCAAATTTTGGTATAACGTTGAAAATTTTGACCCAAAATTCAAATTTTTTCGGTAAAATTTGGCGTCAAAATCTTTAAAACTCAATTTTTTCTGGTAACCTTAGAAGTGCCTTTCATAGTGATTTTCAAATTTTGGGAGAGAAAATTTTCAAAATATTTTTGGAGGGAAAATTCGAAATCACTGGGATCTACCATATACGATTTTCACACTTCGTCAAAAACATCTAATCTTCAAACAACAACCTTTGTTATCTTCAACGATCAAAGATCAACTTTATCAAACATCGTTTAAACAATGGAAATGAAAATGCAAATCCAAGAGAGAGATTCAAAGAAAGTGTTTACAGTGTTCAAGTCATATGTAGAGAAGGTTATCAATATATATGGTTATGACTCAAGGTTCGATCAGGCATTTGAATACTTCATCCGAGTCCGATATCACAATTTCAAAGACAAACTCAACCAAAGCCTGAATCAACTTGAGATGCTACTTAATGAAGAAGAACTTGATACGAGTAACTGCAAGGAAGCTTTTAAAGTGATCCAAACTCAATTTCAGAGTATCTTTAACCCTTGGATAATGAACCAGTCAGAGTTTATCGATGCATTTTACCAACAATTTTGGGTAAGCTATTCGACCTTCAGAACTAAATGCATAAATGACATGGGGGGACTCGAAAAGATACTTGATGCTGAGGAAGCTGAGTTAAATAAAATTGAGAAGCTGAAACGGGAAAGAGAGCAGATTGACAAAGATATGCAGTTAAAGGAAAGAGAGCAGATTGAAAAAGATATGCAGTTAAAAGAAAGAGAGACAAACAAAGATTTTAAAACAGAAGAGGACACGGTCAATGAGGGTGATGCATCAGATGATAGTTTGGTTTTCACGGGAAGTGATTCATCTTTAGAACAACAGGTTGAAAGCAACAGTCCTTGCTATGATTCAGATACTGATGGTACACAAAGGAATGAAGTTGTTTGGGACACCGAAGATGATCATATCAGACCTTCATCAGACACAGAGATATTGGCTACGGTACAACATTCACATGCTCATGATAATGTTGATATATTTGAGAATATGTTTGTTCATGATCAGACACATCCTGAGCATCCTGAGTCTATTAGTGACACTTATGTGGTGGAACAAAATGATAGTAATATCACTTTTGATACTCCAGATATGGATCCTAATAGAGGTGAGCCTGCCCATGATGGATCTTCTTATGAATAAGATCGTGCCTTATTTGCTTCATTAATCAATAATTTCGAACATGAACTTGACAAGTGCAAAAACGACAATCATGAAGCTAAGCAAGCGAATGTCTTTTTAAACAAAGAGCTTGAGAGATTTAAAGAAATGGAAAAACATTTTGAAAATGCAACAACAAGAAATGCTGAACTTGAAATTGAAATCTCAAACCTTAAATCTTAAGCTCGGAAGTTTGAAATGAATGGAGAGTCTGTCAAACCTCTTTTAAAAAGAAATGAAGAACTTGAAGTTGGTTATAGAGAAGCTGTTCTTCATGAAAAATGTTCCATTCAAAATCTAGATGCTCAAATGGTTCTTAACAATAGAAAGGTTCAAGCGCTTGTAAAAGAGAACAGTGATTTAAAAAGTGAAAATTCAAGGCTTAAGAAAACCAAATCAAAATTTGAGATTGTAAATACAAAACTTGAGAATGAAAACCAAGAGTTTTTTAAACGTGCAAACGATCTTGAAAACAAACTTCAAAAATTGGGACAGACTTCTCAGACTGTCAACATGTTACCTACAAAAGATGATGAAATTTCTAAACAAACATCTGGAATTGGTTTTGAGAATAGTGCTCATGTGGAAAATGAAAAACCTTGTTTTTTAAACAAAGTGCAAAAGTTTACACCTATTTTGTATAACGCTGATGATATGGGAAAAGAATTATCAGATGATCTTTTGTTTGAGTCTCAAGATATTTTAAAATCTGAAGAGGAAAAATGTTTGAAAGTAAAACAAACAAAAAACCCACTCTCGTACCACGGCTTTGTGTATGGTTGTACACAATTGACAGATATACCAAAAGAATCTTTCAAAAGAAAAGACACAAATGTAAAAAGATTTTTAAAAGAAGCTCAACTTGCTACTTATGATGCTAAGTTATGGCAAAATAGAGCAAGGAAACAATTTTGTAGTCTTAAACACTACATTGAGCAAACGTTAAAGGTCATTTGATTTAAGCAAGAAAACATCACAAACAACGTTTTCTCTAATCCTCTTTCATCAGATTTACGCCTTAAGATAGAAGTCAAAAAGATTTTAAAAGATGAGATTGAACCTCATGTGAAAGATATCAACTTATGTTTTGAGTACTTTGAAAAACATCTTGTAACTGAAATGAGAGAAGATTTAAAGTACGTTCACTCTCTTGAAGACGAATTTGATGAAAAATGCTTAATTTTGGACATTCAAAAAGAATTTTTCACAAATCAAATAGAGTCGTTCAAGTCAGTATCTGTCAGCCATGAGTATGAGAATGTGCATTTTGAACAAACATCTTCTTTGAAATCTGAAAATCTTTGTCTCAAAAACAAAATCACCGAGCTTTCAAAAGAAGCAGCTGATGTCAAAGATGAATTGTCAAAAATAACTGCTCAGTTTGAGAAACATCTTGCAAAACTCGAAGCACAAAGTATCTCTTTCCAACTAAAACTGCAAGAGAAGAATGAGAAAGTGTCTTCTGAAAACTCTTTGACATCAGTGCTTAAAGAAAAAGAAAAGATTTTTGAAGAAAATTGTGATGATACCAATATCAAGTTTGATTTCGACGAACTTGATACAAAAAATCTTGAATTGGAACATGATGTGGCATCATTACAAAAGGAAAATGAGCATTTGAAACAGACTTACAAAAACTTGTTTGATTCAATCAAGCGGTCAAGAGTTCAGAATCAAACTTCAAACAAATCTGACACTCAGATCACACCAAATAATCCTTTTGAAAAAGAAAATTTTGTGCTTCAAAAGAAAATTGTTGAATTGGAAAAGAAGATTGCACAACAAACCAAGGATTTTGGTGATGCCAAAAATGATTTTTCAATCGAAACAGACAAATATGAAAAATATTTTGCACATCTTGAAAATCAAAATGCTTCTTTGCAAGAAAAACTGGCATCATCAGATCATCTTTCTCTTAAAAAAGAATACAATGATTTGAGAAGATCATACAATGCCTTAAAAGCAAAGTTTGATGTTCTTAACCGGTCAAAAGGAAAATCTCATGTTTCAAACGAGTCTAAACTACAAGAAAGTGTTTTGGAGAAGGTTTACACGGGTGAATCTTCCAAACTGTTTTCGAAAAAGGTTTCTCATTTCACAACCTATTCTTTGCAAAAAGGAAGGAAATTTTTAAAGAGACCTAATTTTTCTGAAACATTTACTCCTCAAAAGGTTTCAAATGCAAGTGCTCATAAAGAAAAGAATCAAGGTTTTCAAACTCCATACTCTCGTTTTACATCGGTAAAGCCAGTGTGGAAACCAAAGCAAAGCTGTTCAAAACATTTGAAATATTCATACTCTGAAATGCTTCCGCTACAACAAAGGAATGGCTATACTTTGAAAAATCCTAATTCTAGAAGGTTTCCATTCATCTCAAAAATGAATTTTCGAAATGAAACGCCGAGTTTCAACAATGGATGGAAAACTTCTTCTTCAAGTTTTAAAACTCCAAGACAAACACCGAGTTTCTCAAACAAGTTTCAAAAGCAAAAGAGTTTTAAATCACCGTTGATTCCACGAGCTTTACTTCAAAATGAAACACCGGTTTTCAGTCCTCGTTGGAATTCAACTTCTTTGTCTCGGATTGACATAACTTTCAAATGGATTTGAAAATATGGTAAACCCGTTGGCGCCGTGCTTAAATGGGTTCCAAAAATTGTTGTCTAATACAAAAACATAATGACTTCTTAGTACTTCTGCTAAGAACTCGGACTTCAACATTATGACTTCTTATTACTTCTGCTAAGAACTCGGACTTCAACATTATGACTTCTTAGTATTTCTGCTAAGGACTCGAACTTCAACATTATGACTTCTTAGTATTTCAGCTAAGGACTCGTTATTCAAAGAAATGAAAGTGCTTAAATCAAAACAAAGGTTTTACATATTCTTTGAGCACTTATCCTAAAAACATTATGGTTTATGCACACATAACAGTGTATAACCCGCAACTTTCAAAGAAAGGACCCTGTTGTACATTTATGTGCGACAATCCTAAAAGATAAGAAGACTTCTCACCATAAAGCTTATCAAAGTCTTCTTTATTTTTTGAGCAAAATTTTGAAAAATGTTTCAAAAGGTTTTCAAAACTTTTCATGATGTAGCTCAAGATATTACTCCCTCAAATCCTTAAAAGCTTAAATTTACTCAAAATGTTCTATTTTTGAGGGGGAGTAATAAAATGATGTTCCAAAATGATCATGCTTAAAGGAAACTTATACGGAATTAACAAACATCCGTTTCTCCCATAAGCTATCCAAAAACAAAGGTTTTAATCTATCGGTATCAAAAATACCATGGATATGCTATTTTTGAGGGGGGAAAATGTGATCGCCTTGAATCTCAAAAGATCTCGACTCAGAAAGTACCAATGAATTGATGAAGCTTTAAGTGTCAGTAATCGAAAAGACTTGTCCTGGACGGGTAATAACTTCAAGCTAGTCTAACTAGTGATGTAAGCGTGTCTCGAATAGGACTTGTCTGAGTAGAATGTACCATATCGAGAGACTTTCTTTGGACTTGATCAGGACGGGTAATAAATTCAAGCTAGTCTAACTAGTGATGTAAGCGTGTCTCGAATCGGTCATGTTTGTTAAAAGTGGATCTATTCAAAAGTGCAAACTCCTCACGCATGTGCAAATTTCTTAAAATTCCATGAGCACATGTGAAGGGAGAGTCCTTCAAATGAAATGCAAAACTCTTGAAGTGTTAATAAAGTATGTTTTATTATCATAAACACTTTGAGAGATTTTCACAAATGGTTTGATGGCAACAATAGGATATTCATGAAGTTATAAGGTGACTAAGGTTAGGAAAAACCATCCTATGATCCGCCAGAGCCGGAGGGATCTACCCAAGGACAATTCCAATAGACTAGAATTAGAAGTCCTTAGGTATGATTTGAAAAAAGGAGAAAAGAATGAAAGGAGAAAGAAGGGGTTGAAGAATTAAAAAGAAAAGCAAATGAAAGGGTGAAAAGAAATAGCCCTCCATATGTTCAACCTTAGGGCAAACACCGGGTTCAACTCATATGCTACTGGTTGTTACTAAGGTGACACCGGTATTGAAGACAAGACGTCATGGACCCAGTGACGCACTGCACTTAACCTTCTAGCCACTCAAGTTCTCTCAAAAGAGCTTGTTTCATTCTCACGGGGACTAGTGTAATCTATCAACTTATCTCTTAGAGATGGTTGATATTGAAGTAGGAGACCTCTCCCTAGTCTCCACATAAGAAAACCAAATGTGCACTTATCGAGTCTAGAGCCATGAGATTCATCAAAAGATCTCTTAGGATACACTTCCTATGAATACACTTGTGTTCGCCAAAAAGGACACAAGTTGTAAGAGTCTTTATGAGATCTACGGATCTTGCCTTATCTATCATGATGGTTACTATGTCTCAAACAGTCTTCAGTCATGGGGTGATCTCCAGCGACTCACCCATTCGTTGATCTACTTAGTAGGTCTCGTAAGCTCTCTCAGGAGTATCCGAAATGGGAACGGACTTGGTAAGGGTTAGAAGGAGTCTTTACACTATGCTGTTGACGATCTCTAATTCCAAACCTGTAAGTACCGGATACTTTATTGCTAACTGTTTTATGCAGGTACTCATGAATGTTCCTTGGAGAAAGACCGTTACCATCACTCAAAAATCCACATGCTCATACCCTGCAAAGCTCTCTTCAAAGATCAAAGCAAAGCAAAGTTCTGAACGTTTCTAAGTCAAAGTCAAAGAATCTACAAACTAAAGAAACAAAGATTAAAGTCAAAGAAAAGAGAACTTCTCAAAGATTCAAAGTCAAACAAAGTATGAGCATGTTGGAAAAGACGTAAAGACAACAGAGTAAAGATGTTGATCAAAGGCAAGAAAGCTCACAAAGCATGATTGGAACAAAGGAACTAGCAAAACTATTACACAAAAAGACTCAAAGTTCAAAGAGAACAAGCTTCAAAGATCAAAGATCAAGGTCATAAAAGAGAGATCTCAATGATCACCCTTAGGGGGAGATTGTTAGCATTATAAGTGTTGATCATTTATGTAATCAAAGAGAGATCTCAATGATCGTCCCTTAGGGGGAGATTGTTAGGATTAAAAGTGACGATCATTATTGAGTCAAATAGTTAGTTAAATATATTAGTGTAATAGTTAGTAAATGCTAGTCCATTATGTTAATGTAAAAGCTTAAATGGCTTGGCCCAAAAGAAGGTCCAAGAGAAAGCCCATGGTGGCATATGTAAAAACTATAAATATCCTTCTAAGCTTGTTAGGAAGGGTGGGAGTTCATGCTAATCAAAGGTTTTATTTCACATAGTGCTCTCCACCTTTCTCTCTACTTTCTCTCTCTAGCTCTTCCATCTCTTTCTAACATCATATTCTTAGGTGATAAAGATTGATCTAAGGCCCTACAGATGCAAGCAAGGTGGTTTGAAACTCCATGGCTTGATGGGGATGGTTATCCACCAGGATGTTGAAAGCATAGAGGTTATCAAGTCGGTCATTGATTTCCTCGTGGGAGTTTGGAGGGTTGTTCCATAACGACGCCTCAATTTACTCATATGAGGGAAAGAGGGACTCAAAGTGGTGGGAATGGGATTGTGGTTGTGATACTTGAGGTTGTGGTGGTTGGTGTTGTTCTAAGTGAGGTTCTTCATAGAGAGGTCCATGGATGTCTTTGTAGATGGGGTGAAACAACAAGGGTTTAGGTTGTGAACGTTGTTCTTGTGGTGGTAGTTCTTGTTCAAACGGGACATTGGGCTCAAAGAATGCCCGTGTGTGTTCATGTGCCATTCGTTCGATAGAAGCAAACGAAGGCAAGTGTGGTGGATTTTGTGATCTAGGTGGAATATCCTCAAGATTGTCTAGAAAAGGATGTGGTGATGTTGGTGGAGTTCCAAAGAGTTCCATTGGTTCAAGTTTTGGTGATTTAGGTGGTGATGGAGACTTGGATGGTTGAGTTGGAGCCGATGGTAGACTTGGATCAATGGGTGTCTTTGTTGGTGGTGGAGTGGTGATAACTTGATTGAATTTTGGTGATGGTATGGGAGTTGCAAGATTAAGAAATTTTTCGTCTTTGATAGGTTAGTAAATGATTAGTGGTGATTCATCCGAAGATGAGGAGCTAAGGTTGATGGTGGTGTTGCAACAAAATGGTTTTACACTTATGCGTGCGGTTCACCTAATGGGTCGAGATGGTGGAGAGGTGATTGTTGACTTTGTCATTGTCAAAATGGTGATGTAGAAGATTAGATTAAGAGATTGAGATGTTGATGGTGTGATTTGAAAGTGTTCTAAGATGGTCAAATTTATAGAGTTGAAGAATTGTGGAAAGGAGCGTTTGGATTCGATGTTCTACCATACAAAAGTTGAGCTTTCTAATGATTTGGAAGAGTTATGAAGGTTGTCAAATCATTGGAAGTCAATCCAATGAAAATGGTGGAGTAAGAAGACAAAGATTTGCACTAAATGCTTAGTGGTCTTGTCATAGTGTTTTGGATCAGATGTCCCACGGATACCAAGGAACCTTTAAGAGGGCTCCTTGCCTTATGGGCAAGGGTTCCTTGGGTTGGTTATGATTAAATTTGATTTTTGGCGGGAAAGGGGTTTCTAGTGGTTCTAGAGGCTGAGATTGATCCTAATGTACTTATCAAGTAATGAGAAAAGATTTTCTAACTAAAAACTCTAATTAGGAGTTGTGGGAAATGTGGAATTTCGAAAAGTTAAAAAAAAATCTGCAGGTGTCTGGCGGAACCCTACGACATCAAAGGCGGAACCTTGTTTTGGGTTCCGTCAGATCTGTTGGGCCAAAACTGGGTAACCCAGAAATTTACACTGGCGGAACCCTGTTTTTGGTTCCGCCAGTTTTGCCAGGCCCCAAAAACTGGACAGACCAGGTTTTTCGTCGTCGAGATGATTTCCAATTTTTCTAAACATTCCTAAAACATAAACTTAAATATAGATCTGATTAGGAAATGCAAAAATTAGATATAGAAACACTCTTACTGTTGGACTTTGACCGGGGGCTAGCGAATTTCACTATACTTAGTGAAATTTTTCATAGATATGAAAATTTGACAACATGCCAAATGTTGTCATCCTGCATAATTGTTAGTACAAACATGTTCTAGACATAACCAAATATCCATACAAATACATCAATCCATGAAACAAAGTATTAAACATCCAAATTGTTCAAAGGGCATGTAGTGCTAAACACTATTTCACACACGCTCTCATTGGCGATCGACCTTCTTCTTGAGCTTTCCAAGGAACCTCCCGAGACATTTGAACATCCCCTTAGTTTGCTTGAATTCCTCTGACTCATTCGGAATGTTTGTAAGTTGTGAAAGGTATTCAGGAGGTGGGAGCCAAGAGTTGGGTAACGTATCATCTTCACTCATTAAAGATGACGACGAGGACGTTTCCCTTGGGTTTTGTAGACTCTCTTATCACTTAGTGGGAAAAATGTGTGTGGGATGAGAGAGTAGTCTAGTCAAAGATCTCTAGGAATTGGAGGAATAGGAGCAAGGTGCCTGTAGAGACGAGTCAAGAGCATTCCATATGGCATAGCCGTTGTGCCTTGCACGAGAATGTCGGCCATTCTTTTGGCCATGTAGTAGGCCAAGTTGAAGGGTTGCCTAACGGACAAAGAGTAGAGCATATAGCAAAGGCAAACATTGATATGATCTCGGTTTCCTATAGTGCTAATGACATTGGCTCTAAGGAGTTTTTCCCATTTCTTAAATTGAGGCTTGAGCTCATTGAGTTCCATACCATAAGGATCCTTGTTGACCTCATTTCCGGAACGGGTTCTCCTAGTGTCGGAGGTCCTAATGAACAGGTGATCACGAAGTACATCCTTGGATACAAGAGGAGTATTATATGGATGAATTCGGTCAATGAGGGTGTCAAGAGTTGAGAGGGTATGTTTGTCGGTGTAGATGCAAGTACCACGGTTTGGAACACCTAGGATTTGGTGACTACTAATCATGAAGTTTATTGACATGCAACCATACTCATCGGTGGAAAGAGTGATGGATGCATAGAATTCTAGAATGAACCTAGGACAAATAGGCTCGTCAATTTCTAAGAGACAATCAGAGTTGATGGCGGCAAGTTCCGTATGGAGGTTTGTGCCGGCTAGGAAGGATGGGTCAATGGTTCTACCCTCGTGAACATAACGTTTTTCTAAGGCTTTGATAATGTTGATTTGAGTTTCGGTAAGATCTTTGGTTTTGTGGTGTTTGGATAGGTACTTAATGGTGTCCTTGTGGTCGTAATGAGTCACGGGAGGCATGATGATTCCTAGAAAAATAAAATTTTACATTTTAGTCTAAGTTAAAAACTATTGTAATGTGGATGTTTTAGTGTGTGCCTATATGAAAACAATGTGGAGGTGCGGTTATCTTGACTCATTTTGACGCTTAAAACGTTATAATGCAAGTTTTGTTATAAAACAAAAGATAACCCAAATGCTCCTACTTCAATGTAGCTTCGTTTGAATGTACCCGAAAATACATATTGGTTATGTATTCCCTTTAGCATTCAAGAGACATTATGCAAGTGATGTTTAAAACATAACGTTTTTATTTTGTATTCTCAATGTGAGACGAAAAAATATTTATCCTATTTGTGAGAAATTTTTCCAAGCATTTGACATGGGGTATTTTAGCAAACGTGTTAATGACTTATAAAGATGCATGACTTATAAAGATTCAATTCCTAACTATGGGAAACATGATTAGTTTTGTTTAACATCTAATTTTCTACATGAATTTCTCAAGTTAATGCATAACCCCAAGTTTTTTTTTGTGCAAAAATAGAATTCCTAGACACAGATCAGAAGTATGATTATGTTTGGAATACTTACAATTATGATTAGATAGCAATGTGTATGAAGGAAGACTCAAAATTTTGTTGGTGTGGCTAAGTGATGAAGTGAATAGTAGCAGCTTGGGAGTTGTGGTATGAGATAATGGGTGTTTGGTTTAATATAAAGTAAAAAAAAATTATGTGGGTCGGCGGATACGGCGGAACCAAATATTGGGTTCCGCCCTTTATGTCGCAAGGTTCCACCGCATCAGCAGAGAAGAAAAATTATTTTGATTTGTTTTGATTTTTGTGATTTTATTCTGACATACAGATCTACAATGTAGGTTCCATGAGTCCTAAGCCAAGTCTAAGAAGGTTAAATGGTTCTCGTTTAAGAGGTTTTGTGAGAATGTCGGCAATGTTGTCTTTGGGAGAAACTTTCTCAATTGAGATGTTCCCTTTTTTAACATTATCACGAAGGAAATGATGACGAATTTCAATATGTTTGGTACGAGCATGTTGAACTGTATTTTTGCTAAGATCTATGGCTCCTTTGTTGTCACAAAGAATGTAGATGTCGTTGAGTTGAATTCCATAGTTGACAAGAGCTTGCTTCATCCAAAGAGCTTGTTGACATGCTTTTCCGGCCAATACGTATTCGGCTTCCATTGTTGAAATAGCGAGAGCCGTTTGCTTCTTATACAACCATGAGGTGAGACAATGTCCAACAAAAGTATAAATACCACTTGTACTTTTTCTATCAACATAATCTCTGGCATGGTCCGAGTCGGCATACACTATGGTGTCTACTCCCGTTCCTTTGGGATACCATAAGCCTAAACGTGTAGTACCCTTAATATATCTAAAAATCCTTTTTACGGATTCAAGATAAATTGTTTTAGGATCTTCTTAAAAACGAGCACATAGACAAACACTAAACATAATGTCGGGTCTACTAGCCGTTAAGTAAAGTAGACTTCCAATCATACCTCTATATTTAGTGCTATCTACGGATTCACTTTCCTCATCCTTGGTTAGTTTGGTTTCCGTGGACATAGGCGTTTTGATTGGTTTTGAGTCTTCTAAGCCAAATTTCATAAGAATGTCCTTAATATATTTGGATTGGTTAAAGAAGATACCATCTTCTAGTTGTTTGATTTGGAGTCCTAGGAAAAAGTTGAGTTCTCCCATTATACTCATTTCAAACTCGTCATGCATGATTTTTGAGAAATCATCACATAATTCTTGACAAGTTGATCCGAATATAATGTCATCAACATAGATTTGGACTATGATAATATGTGAACCTTTCTTCTAAGTGAAGAGAGTATTATCAACTAAGCCCTTGGTATACCTATGTTCAACTAGGAAGGTTTTAAGTCGATCATACCACGCATTTGGAGCTTGCTTAAGTCCGTATAAAGCCTTTTTAAGTTTGTAAACGTGATTAGGTTTTTCAAAATCGGTGAAGCCCGGTGGTTGAGCAACATACACTTCTTCATTTATAAACCCATTTAGGAATGCACTTTTGACGTCCATTTGAAAGAGTTTAAAATTGTGTGCGCATGCATATGCAAGTAAGATCCTAATTGACTCGAGCCTAGCAACCAAAGCAAAGGTTTCATCGTAGTCAATGCCTTCTTGTTGATTATATCCTTGTGCTACTAGCCTAGCTTTGTTTCTAGACCCTACACTGTTTTCATCCATTTTATTACGAAAAACCCATTTTGTTCCAATTATTGTTTGACTTTTTGGTTGAGGAACTAATGTCCAAACATCATTTCTAACAAATTGGTTTAATTCTTCTTGCATAGCTATTACCCATGATTCATCTTTTATAGCTTCGTTTATATTTTTCGGTTCAAGAGTTGACACGAAACAAAAGAAGTTACTTTCATTTTGGACTTTTGATCTTAGTGTTCTTTCATTAATATTTCCTATGACACTATCTAATGGATGACTTTTGGATTCTTTGACATTGACAATTTCTTTGTTTAATAGTTCATTTTCCTTGTTATCATTTTCAATTTCTTGATTTTCTATTGCTTGGTTTTCAACTAAGTCATCATCTACCAAAGGTGATGTCTTAGAGGGAGGTGGACTTTCGTCAAATGTTACGTTTAACGATTCCTCGACTCTTAAGGTTTCTTTATTTAGAACAATGTAAGCTTTACTACTTTGTGAATATCCAAGAAACACACCTTCATAAGACTTTGGGTCGAATTTGGTGAGATAATCCTTGGTGTTAAGAATAAAGCATTTACTCCCAAACACTTTAAAATATCCTAATGTAGGCTTTTTACATTTATATAGTTCATATGGAGTTTTGTTCAAAAATGGTCTAATTAAGACACGATTTAAAATGTAGGTTAACGTGTCAACAGCGTTACACCAAAACGTACTTTTGAGGAATGTTTTGTTCATTAAGCATTGTTCTACTTATCTCTTGCAAAGTCCAGTTTTTACGTTCTACTACACCGTTAGATTGAGGAGTGCGTGGTGCCGAGAAGTTATGTGTTATACCATTTTTATTACAAAAGTTTCCAAATTGTATTTCATTGTCAAACTCACGACCGTGGTCCGTTCTAATAGACATAATGTATGTTCCTAGTTGATTTTGAATTTTCTTAATAAGAATTTCAAATTGGTCAAAAGCTTCATTTTTACTTTTCAAAAATTTTGTCCAAGTATATCTTGAGTAATCATCTACTCTAACCGCGTAGAAGTTGCCTCCATAACTTTATATAGCGGATGGACCAAACAAATCCATATGTAAAAGTTCTATTCACCTAGATGTAGACACTACATTTGTAGCCTTATGATTATTATGAACTTGTTTACCAGCTTTGCAAGCATCACAAAAGTGTTGGTTGTATTTCAACTGGGGTAGGTTTCGAACTAGGTCTTTAGAGGAGAGATTTTGAATAAGTCTCATATTAGCGTGTACTAAGCGTCTATGCCATAAAGTTGAAGATTCATCTAATGAGGTGAGACAAAGTTTGTCTCTAGATGTTTGATCCATCTTCATGACATACACGTTGTTCTTAAGAACACCTCTAGCTATAGTTATGCCATCTTTAAGTATTTTACTTCTATTTTCACTAAAAAGAACGTTATACTTATTCCGGCAAAGTTGACTAATACTAAGGAGATTAAAGCCTAAGTTATCAACATGAGCTACATCATCTATAGAGAGAGAGTCATGAGAGATTGTACCTTTCCCGATGATTATGCTTTTAGCCTTGCTACCAAACGTGACATTACCTCCATCACATTTTTGATAAGATGAGAAGAGGCTTTTGTTCCCCGTCATGTGCCTTGAGCAACCACTATCTTTGATCCATTCATCCGGTTCCAAATTTACTTTGAAACACACCTATTTTATACAAAACACTCAAACATTTGGTCCCCAATATCTCATGGGTCCATTTTGGTTAAACATACCATTAACTTGATTCATGTATGGAAATGGAAGATATGGGTTCCATGACATGTAATTCGGAGTTTGGTAATGTCTAGATGTGTTTTGGTTCCAACCATGTTGGTAGTTTGGTTGCATGTTATAGTTGCTCTTTGGAAAGGGGCATTTGGGAATAGGAGTTTTAGGTCTCGGTTGAGTGGTTTTAGTTCTAAATTCATTTCTACCAAGTCCTACTCCAACCTTAATAGCTGGTTTCAGTTTTGTTTCATTTTTACTAGTTTTGGATTTATTTGTGACTTTAACAAACTTTGTACGATCCGACGTAGAAACTATCTTTTCTGCTGCAGACCCCGCGGAACCTTTGGGTTCAACAGGTGGAACCTGTTTTGGGTTCCGTCTGGTCCGTGAGAGCCTGTAGCAATTTTGTTAGTTTCTTGTGCTTTCTCGTCTTGTTTCGTTTAATCTTTGAAGTTTCTAATTTCATGAAACCTAGTACTGTTTTATCAAATGGTGACTTTTGAAGTTTCATTATTTCATCTGCACAAGAAATACTTTTATCGAACCTTTTAAACTTTGTGGTTTGTTTTATTAGATCATTTTGAGTAATTTTAAGTTTCTCAATTTCAAGTTTAAACTCTTCACATGATGTACATAATGTGTTGGAGCCTTTACTCTTTTCTAGTCTCTTAGCTTTTTCATTTAATTCATAAACTTCATTTTCTAAAAATTTCTTTTTAGTTTTCAAAAATTTGTTTTTGTTTATGATTTTTAAGCTTAGTTCACAAAGTTTATTGTATTCCTTTTGTAAGGTGTCATCATCAATAGAAGAGCAAGATGAGTCGGAGTGTATCTCATTTGAGTCATGAGCCATGAGAGCAATTTCGTCATTCTTTGGCTCCTCGTCATTATCTTCACTATCGCTCCAAGCACCACTTACAAAAGCTTTTTGAGATTTACTTTTGGGTGGTTTTGGACATTCTCCTATGAGATGAATTGTGTCTCCACACCTAAAGCATTTCCTTTCAACCTTTCCTTTCTTGTCATCACGATCTTTTCGGAAGGCTTTCTTGTCATCTTTAGGTTGCCTTATAAACTTCCCTCGTCTTCGAAAGAACTTCTTAAAGTCTCTAACGGCCATGGCATATTCTTCATCGTCACTATCCGAACTAGATTCATCATCACTTGATTGAACTCTAGCCTTCAAAGCGATGGACTTGTCCTTCTCTTTCTTTCCATCAACAATTTCCGAATCTTTTTCCATAACCATTTCATGAACTTTGAGGTTTCCAATTAGCTCATCAAGTGACATGCTTGAAAGATCTTTGGATTCTTCAATCGTCGTCACTTTGGCTCTCCACTTCGGATGGAGTACTCTAAGGAATTTCCTGGCAAAATTCTTGCTACAAAAAGATTCATCAAGTGCTTTAAGTGAAGTAATAATAGTGTTAAACCTAGCAAATGCACAATCAATAATCTCATCTTCGGGAATAGAAAATTGTTCATATTGTTGAATAAGAAGATCAATTTTGTTATCCTTTACTTGTGAGTTTCCTTGATAAGTGACTATTAAAGATTGCCAAATTTCTTTAGCGGTTTTGTACATAAAACTCTTTCATATTCTTTCTTTGGTAAAGCATTGTAAAGCATCATTTTAGCTTCATTGTTTTTGGCAATTAGTTTCTTTTGATCTTCATTATGTTTAGTAATTGAGCTATCCTCATCTTTACTACTTGAAGTATCCTTAAAAGTGGCTATATTATTACCATCAATTATTATATACCATAGATCTATATCTTTAGATTTCACGTAAGTTTCAAATCGGTTTTTCAATATATAAAACCATTTGCTTCAAAAAGTGGTGGTCTTTGCATAGATTGCCCTTCTTTGTAATTTTCAAAATCCATGGATTGTTTCAAGTTTTAAAACACAATATATTTTAAAAGCTTGAGCAACGTGGATCTTGATGCCAATTGTGGAAAACTAGAAGGGGGTTGAATAGTTTACCGGTTTTTAAGTTAATTATCTTGTGAAACTTTATGTTTAATCAAAGATCTAAACTACAAGACAATATATAATATGCAAGAGTAACGAAAGAAACAATCAAACCACAACACGATAGTTTATCGTGGTTCGACTACAAGGACTCTTTTTCCTTGCCCTACTCCATGCCTCAAATATCCAACTCGAGAGTTTCTTTTACTAGTCAACAAGCTCCTTTCACCGGCGGAGAAAACCTTACACGTCGCTTACACAAGATTACCGACACAAAGCTAGATGTCGAGTACTTTTACAAGGGTACAACCACTCCCGTCACACTGTGTATTTTAAGGCCTAAAATACTAACCAATCACTACTGAATATACACAATCAAATGAAGTATAGACTACACGAAGTCTATACAATGCTAAGCTAACAAGTCTTGCAACGTTGTGTTGAATACTTGTAACTTTGATATGAACTTGTGAACTTCTTTGCTACAAGAGAACTTCACACAAATGAAATGTTAATGAGTTAGATGAATGATATGAGTATGTATGTGCAAAGTATATATGAGAAGTGATGATAGATTTCTTGCAAGTTGCATGGTATTTATAGCTAGACAAACCAGACCACTGGCGGATCCGGCGGAACCCAAACAAGGGTTCCGCCCTTGTAACCCCAGGGTTCCGCCAGTGTCTGACAGTCAAAGCCTTCAAGAAATCTTTCCATATCTAGCAATGTCAAATCAAGCTTCTTCAAGTCAACACACAATAGATAGAGTAAGAGATCATTTATAATGTGTAAGAAACAATGTGTAAGAAGTCTTATGGAAAGTCAAACACTCAATCTTTCCATAAATGAACATGTTACATTTTCTATATTTAGAAATATGAAAATGTTATGTTAAATGTGAAATGTAAATGTAGTAAATAAAGTCTAGTTATGCAAGACTAAAACTAAAATCATGTTTTACTAAAAACTAAAGTTTACACTTTGTCGTTAACAAAACTTAGCAAAGGTCGTAAAATATAAATAACGTTTTTAGGCGATATTTGTATTAACAAAATCCTAACGAAAGAAATTGTTGATCACATGAAACCCATGACTGAACTCATTCGCGAGAATGTTTTCTATCTTGGACGAAACCGTGATCACGTCCCTGCATGTCTCGGTCACATACTCTTCTATGTTGCCAATACCATTCCCTACAATCTTGCATATTACATGGCTAAAAAAATGGAGTTTGTCCGTAGTAAACCCAACATGATCTTGCCATACGGCATGCTTTTAACCCGTCTTTATCGTCATGTCATGCACCATTACACTCACATTAGGTATGTTAAGTATGCAGTTGTCAATCCAGTCATGCTTCCACTAACCCATAATCTAGAGTGTATGACTAGTTCTGATTACGGGTCAAGAAGTTTTATGGGTCCAGGGTCCTCCTCTCATGGACCATTATCTAATCCCATCGATGACGATGATGAGTACCCTAATGAAGGAACTTCTCGTGTTAGTACCCATCTCCGATCACTTATACCAACTCTTTACCATCTGTGTACCCTCAAATCTTTCATGATCTTCCTCCTGAGGAATGAGACTTTGACAATTTCGTCTCACGCCAAACCCAAATTATGAATATGCAACATCAGTTAAGAGATGAAAGTCGAGGGGCGTGGAAGTCAATCGGGAAAGGGGTACGCAAGATATTGGGAAAGAAGAAGTAGACGTCAAACATCTCAGGATGTATCACTTGTTTGTTGAACATGTTTTGATCTTTCTAGACATTATGCTTGGTGTGTATTTGGATAATTACTACGGTTATCATTAACTCTGTGATGATGGAATTAGGTGATCTTTTCAAATTTTATCACCTAACAAGATCCATCATTGTTTGCTAGACTATATACTTATAACCACTCCCTATCGAATGAATGTTTGTTGTTATGATTATTTGATTGCCCTGGTTGCATGCTTATTTGTTAACTAGCACTTAAGATAGGATTACAAAGGTTTCTGTTGCTATGAATTTCGCTATAATAACCTGCAGGTGCAGATTTGCAGAAATGAAAAACTGGGCTGAAACCTGAGAGTCTACTGCCGGCGGTCCCTTATCAAAGTGGCGGTCCCTTATCGCTAACAGACCGTCCTATATTTAAGGGACTGTCAGCCCCAGGTCACGGGTTTCTACACTGTTTTTTATTTCTTACAAACCTGGTGCCTATTGCATGATTATCACCACCATTTCCTGTATTAGCAATATATATATATATATATATATATATATATATATATATATATATATATATATATATATATATATATATATATATGCTTACAGTTTTCTAATGCATGCTTTGCCTAATTCATAATCATTTTGATTATTTAAGCCCATCTCTTTCATCTTCACCTTTCTCTTTATTCTCTTCTTCCACAATGGGTTCTCCATTAACCTCACTATCTCTATCAAACAAAAGACCTAACCACACTCTCATTCTACCTCAATCAAGCACAAACAAAAGGCTCAAGATCACCATCATTCCACCTCAAACAAACTTCATTGATCTCACTCAAGAAGACTCTACTCCATCTCTAAAGTCTCCACTTTTCTCTCCTCAAGCACCAAGTGCTCCTCTCAAAACTCCATCAATAAATGGAATATCATTCTCATCCTCTAAACCTTCATCCTCCACAAGGCCAACTTCATCACCATTCTCATCTTTCATCAAAAACCTATCACCCTTGCTCACTCAATCTAGCTCAGGTGCTTATACTCCTTTTGTGAGTAACTTGTCTCCATCTCTCACACCTCCATCCTCTCCAAATCATGCCTCACCAAATGTGCCATTGGACTATGTTCCTCCTTCTTCACTACCTTCTCCTATCATGGGGTTTCCCATTACCCAAAACCTTGTGAACAACCATCCCATGAGTTGTGCATGTTGTTTTCACAACTTTCATCTCATCTCATCTCTAAGAGATGAACTTCATACCATGTTTGGTCACCTTGGATTTCTCCTCTCTCAACCTATCATACAACCAACTCCTCTTGCTTCCATGCCACCCTCAGCACCACCATCCTCTCCACCTTCTTATCCTCCATCTTCAAACTAAACATCTCTACATGTTTAGTTAGAATAATCAAGAGGACTATCTTTTGGGCTAAGCATCTTCTAGGAAGTTAGGATCTTCTCGAAATAATTTGTTGTTGTATGTGTTGTATGGGATCCTTGTTGATCAGGAAATGTGTGAACTTTCTCATGTATGGTGTTATGTTTTATGAATGAATGATGTTGGGTTTTTAATTATGATAATATGTTGTGACATTTATAATGGTTGACTTAAAAATGGACTAAATTAATCAACCTTAAGAATGGGAAAATACTAAAATCACAACACAACTGTCAACCAGGACGCCTACTGGCGGCGGTCCTCTATTGGATTGGCGGTCCCTTATCACTAAAGGACCGTCCAAGCATTTAACGGATCGTCCGCAGTTAGAGCTAAAATTCAGATTTCTCTTCTATTCTTTATCTGACTCATGCTCTATCTATTTGATTTCACCCTTTCATTATCTCCTTCTATCTATCTTATTTCTCTTCATAACCATCTATATTATCTATATATGTGTATGTGCTTTGTCTCTAACTTGTTTTTGTAGCACATCACCATAACTTGATTCCCCATTGCCCTCATCTAGAGGGAGCACTAAGTTAGGGGAGCATGTATTCCATCGATTTCTTTCCTCTTTTCACATCGAGGAAGCCTTTTTGATTCTACATAAAGGGGAGAAGTAAACGAAAACTCATTAAAAATTTATCAACACATAATTTTACCTAAAATGAGTTTATATTTTGTAATCATCAAAAAATGGGAGATTGTTAGTACAAATAATGTCAAAAACATTATTTGCATTATTCGGTCTTCATACGTTTTGATAATCACAAAATATAAAAACATGTTACGTAAAATTACGGTTAATAAGTTTTTAATGAAGGAAACTCGTTTCTTCCACGTATCTACTACAACGTCACTTCAGGTATGAACAAACTTCATACCGACATTAGTAAAGTGATCAAAGGTTTTATTTTCTTCAAAACTTACATTTTTATGTATGACAAAACACTTTTCACAAAATGTATTTTTGTGTTTTTAAAGAAATGTTTTATTTAGAAAATAAATTCAAATTCAAATGTTATAACAGCTATATTTCCACCCAAAACAGATAAGTCTTCACCAGATAAACTTTCACCACGTCAGGACAAAAAGAGGAGCGTCTGTCGGGACGGTCCCTTAAATGGACTGACGGTTCCTTAGTGATAAAGGACCATCACATGTTTAAAGGACCATCACCTCCTCTCCTGGCGTATATAAATACTGAACTGTTCCTTCTCAGAAAAAGAATCCCTCTTAGCACAAAACATTTTGTTCTTTCTTTCTCCCTTCTTTGATCACTATAACATGTCGGTATATGTTTATAAGTGATTTCCTCTTCCTCTATATTAAAGTGCAACAGAAGAACTCTCAAAGTAGTGAAGAATCGAGATGTTATAAGAGTCCACACACAAACGTAACAAGTATTACGATTCTAATCTTCCTCCTATTTTCTCTTTGTAAATATTGTAAATATTTCCGACTTGTGTGTGAGTTAAGGATGGATGTGTAAGAGTGAACTTGGACAAAGGTGAAGGTCCAAGAAGTGTTGTAACTCGAATAGGTTTTGTATTTGATGTATGGTGTGTGGTGAAGACTAGAACATAGTGGAGTTCTAGTGTGCAATTTAGGACTTAGTGAAGTCGGTGTGGGAAGACTTGAATAGTGAAAGATTCAAGTGGTCGTGTGTGGGAAGGCTTGAATCGGGAAGGATTCAAGTGTTCATTTGTGTGAAGGCTTGGATTGTGTGTAGATCCAAGTAGGACAAGTGCGCTTGTTCGTGTGGCCACGTGGGCCTTGGAGTAGATTGGTTCTAGCTATGATTAGAACTCGACATTCCGCTTAGTGTCGGTAAACTTGGTGTACGCCTCTGTACGGATTGCTCCACCTGAAGGAGTGTGTTGATATAGTGATTGATAACTCTCGAGTGTGGTACTCGGGGAGTGGAGTAGGACGAAGAGTGAGCTTCGTGTCGAACCACTATAAATCTTGGCGTCTCTTTGGTTGTGCTCTTTCTTTACTCTTTACTTTACTTGCATATTACTTTCACTACTACTTTAGAAGATATCACATAACTTGTAAAATTCAACAAGTTTGTAAAAGAAACTTAACCGGACCTAAAAGCGGCAAAATATTTTTACAAGTAATTACAAATGGTGAAACTATTCAACCCCCTCCCCCTTCTAGTTTCTACAAACTTTCTAATATCCTCAAATGAAAGCCTGGCCACATACATCTTTAAAATCACACCATCGCTGTATCTTAATGGTTTGTGCATAAAAATCCCATCATTCCACACGTCCAAATCAATACCATCAGGTCCAGGTATAGTCATTCTACAGAATAAGAAATTGAATATTATACTAATTCTGAAATCTAATTGAAGAACAATTAAGAGATATAAGAGCTAAACATACCTTGAATCGCATTCAAAACAATAAAAATATGGTGTTCAGAGGGTTTGATTGAAACTGAAAAGCAGAAATTAGGGTTTGAGATAGAGAGAATAAATTGGGGAAAATTAAAGTCGTGCTTTTTTTTTTTTTTTTTTTTTTGGAAAATAAAGTAGGATTTAGGGTTTCATAGAGAGAGAACGGGTTATTTTAATGGATAACGGTGTTATTATAACGGTGAAAACGAAGTCAAAAGTTCCACGTCAGCAAAACGGGGACAATGTTAATTACTCACTAGATAGAACGGATTAGTAAGTTGGATACAGAACGTAGAATATATATATATATGCATACACAACATAGTAAAAAGTGGCAACTTCCATACACTTAAAAGCAATTATCCCAAAATAAATTTAAGCTAAAAAGTGGTTTTAATACGACCAAGAAAAACGTTATGGCCAACTTTTTGAATGGGAGAGAGAACTACATAACCTGTAAATCTATATATAGAGCATTAGATATCATCACTAGTCAAAGATATGATACATCAGCGTCACCTCATCCCTTCCCAACAACACACCAATGACTAAAACACCCCTATTCTATAACACACCGCTTACTCATAATACACACAATAATAATAATAATAATAATAATAATAATAATAATAATAATAATAATAAATCACAAATGTCGTGAGCCATTCAAATGGCTGAGGGATGTTTGGTTTGCTAATGGCGAAAGAGACGGTAAGGCAATGGCGTGTTATTAGCTTTGAAATGGACGAATAGCGCTTGCCACATAAGCCCATGTTGTGTGCTCTAAGAGCGCTATGCATCATCACTAGCCAAAAGTGTGTCACATCAGTGTCACATCATCCCTCCTAATAACACACCAGTAACTAGAACACCTATCCTCTATAACACACCAATAACATTGCCTATAGGTCCCACAAAATACCCCACCAAATATACCCACTCACTCACAATACCCAAAAAAAATGGCGTGAGCCATTCAAATGGCTGAGGGACGTTTGGCTTGCGAATGGCGAAAGGGTCAAAGGGACGATAAGGCAATGGCATGTTATTGGTTTTGAAATGGACGAATGGTGTTTGCCACGTAATCCATACCGTGTGCCCTAAGAAGAAAACCATACCATAAATTTTCTCAAATATATATATAGAGAGAATCTGGCAATGGTATTTATTTACAGTTTATCAGAAAAATCATTCTTGAATTTTGATCATATCGACATGTTTGAACTCTGCATGGCTAAGATCCCATGCATGTTTTTTCATACACCAATTAAGGCTGAGCAAACGACCCGAACGGACTGGACCGACCGAGACTGGACCGGACCGGATCGACCACATTCGGTCCAGTCCTCGGTCTTGGCTTTTTGGCTAATTCGGTCCTCGGTCCGGTCCAGTCCTGTCCGGACCACAAACCGGTTTATTTGGCCTTGTTGGACCGGACCGACCACATTTGGTCCGGTCCTCAGTCTTGGTTTTTTGACTAATTCGATCCTCGGTTTTGTCGATCCGGTCCGGTCCTGGACCGATGCTCAGCCTTAACACCAATACATATGGATAAGATAATGGTCCAAAAAAGCCTTTAAACTTTAAGAGCTCAGAATCTCAAATGGTCATGTTTAATTTCGGATGTAACTTTTTTTTTTTTTTTTTTTTTTTTTTGAGTAACTTAATGAATTGATCAATATCAGAATTATATTAAACTCGGCCTTTGCGGCAGTAATGGAGCGCCACTGGTAGTTCAACTGACGTGTTTTTAGCATTTTTGAGAGGTATATATTGAGTGTGTGTGATAGTGTATTTAGTCTTGGAAGGAGTGGTGTGGCAAAAGGCGTGGCGGGAGTGTGCTATGAGGCAAGCTCTGGAACACCACTCCCTCTCCTTACAGCAAAAAACCAATGCTCTTTCGGCATCTTCTTCCCGCTGGATCTACGACGAGAGGAAATAAAGAGAAGATGAGAATAGGCTTATGTAGAATAGAATGGAGATTGGAGTGTTAAAAATGAAGTGTGACAATTTTGAAAAGGAGAACTTGCAATTAATTTGATACCATTATCTAAAATACTGAATATACACAACATATGTAATCAGTTTACTAGATAGAAAACACATGATCGAAATCAAAAGCAAATCTCCTATAGTTAAAGAACACAATTTACATATGAACGTTAGAACTTGTTAACTAGTTTTCATGTTACATATGCGAATTATATATTAAATAGTTATAGCTAATAAAGCTTAGAAAGGTAAATTTTAGGCTTTTGTACCAATTTTGAAACTTAACTTTCTAGGCAAAAGCTCTAAACAATAGTTGTATCAAAATTCCAAAAACAAAGTATATGGTAGGAAAAAAGTTTATTTGGTTGGTTGTCTTACATTCTAATAGGGATAATATCGTACGTACTTCACTAGAGGCCATCAATTATTAATCCCCTTTAAATCCAAAGCCAATCAAACAACAAAAATCTAGGAGAAACATTGAACAAATTTTGTTAACAATTTAAATATACATAAATGATAGGGACAATGGTTTAGAAGGGGCACATACATGTGATAGGTCTCAATATGCCATAACAATTTTTAATATTTGACTAGGGTTCCTCACTTCTTTGCCAACAAATAGGCCACCTCGAATGTTCTTTTTATTCCCAAGTTCATTGTATCTTTTATCTATATATACAACGCTAAGTCTTATTCATCCTCTTTCAAATATATATATATATATAGGATTCTCTTTCTTTTGTCTGTTAATGTTCAATGCTAAAAAGAAGATCTAAAGTATTGATGGATGAATGGACAAACTTGTCTACATCATGCGATATAAACAACTATGATTTTTCTAAGTTTCTTTCAAAACATATAAATCAATAATTTTACTTTTATGATTATAAGTATCTATAGTGTTCGAGATAACTTGAGCCCTACGATAGTAAATAGTTTTTAAAAAAAAATGATAGAAATGAAAATCATTACCGTTGTATAGCATGTATTCACAACGTATGAACTTTCCAAAGGTTTATAAGTAACTTTCTCACATTTGATTATGAATTGTTTATTTAATTTGTTTTCTTTCGAATAATTAAAAATAATAATAATAACAAAAAAATTGATGTTTGAACTCATAAAATCATAATATATACAAGATCGATATTCGTGGAATTCACAAAGTTGGTGGGTCATATAGCAATTAGGATTATGACACGACCTAATAATAAGTTGGGTCTAGATCCTTTAAAGAGATTTAAGTGTTCGTCTTTTTGAATAGGTGGGATGTATTCAAAGTTTCTCTTGTTTATGGCTTGTTTCGGGGAACTTGGTATGGTCGATTTTTATATTGTATGGTCAATTCATATGTATTGTATTGAAGCTGATATAGAAAATCTACGAAATTCGTGTGTTGGATCTTACATTTTGGTTTTCTTTTATGTTTTGTCACATATAGAGTCACAAGCATGGGAATCTAAATCATACATCGGTAGAACTCGGGATCTCATTGGTAAAATCTCAAATGCTTGCTAAGTTATTAGTAGGCACCATTTTCAACAAGCTAGTGTTGCCAGCAAGAAGAATATTAATACAAAAAATCGCATACAAACGTTGTTTCTAGTTAACGATTTATCTACGTTTTGTTAATGAACAATATAAAGCGTATTACGTAAAAATTTACATAAACATGTTTTAGACTTAGTTATCCTTTGTCGCAAATCACTTGAAGTATGAATTGGAATCTTGAAAGCTAGCTTGATGATCGAAGATGTTTTTGTCATACATAATGCATAAAAACACTTGCATCATTTCATAAACTCTTGCATAATTGTATAACATTCATATCAAACTTATTTAACTTCATTCTAAATAAAATGTTTTAAAAAATTCATTTTACAACTAGCCAAATTATTCTCTTTAGAGAAGTTATTCAAACCCCGTTCTTCATTGAAATATGGATTTACCACTCTTGTGATAATCCAAAACAAATGATGAAAGCATAATATGTGTTTTTACATAAAAAACGCTCATTAAACTTTTTTTAGCCTTTTGAGTGTTAACAATTTAGAAAAGTATCAAACATGCTTTGCTTTAACTCTCCCTTAAGCAATATAGAATGGAAACAATCCAAACAAAAGTTGAAAGACATTTCAAAACGGATCTTTTGTTTGAACTACAGACTCATGGATCCTATAAGGATCAGTGAAAGCTTGATAAAAATTTCTCTTTGCCAATTTAAATGAGTAATTTTGCTACATTCCAACTCACACCTTGCAAACACATCTCAAGCACCACTAAAAACTTTCATTCATAATAATCTTTAATCATTATTTGTTTTAATTCATTCAAAGTGATCAACTTTTAGCAAGTAAGAACACAAGAAAAGCTAAAGTATTTTGTGTTGTTGTAATTTGTATTTTGCAACCTTGTTGTTTATCATATTCCACTATTATACTCCAAAGTCATATTCATCATTATACATCATACTATAGTGAGTTAGATTAGTGTTTTAGGCCTCAAAACACAACAATACACTTTTACCTAGTTAGGACTTGATATCTAGCTTAGTATCGGTAAAATTATAAGCGGCGTTGATGTGCTTTCGTTGTAGGTATAAATTATGTATATCAAGTTTAAAATTTATATTTACCCGACTTAACCTATAACAAACACTAACGAGCAGTGTACCCAATCAATGTAGCATAGTTGGTAATTAGAGTGTTGATCACTAAGAGGGGAACGTTAGCACTTAAGTATCTATCTGTATTTTAATTCTAAAGTTAGTCTAAATAAACCTAATCTAATGCAAAAGGGGTTTTCCGCCAGAGAGACTGGTACGATGTTTAGATTAAGTAAAATAGTAATTATAGGCATATAAGCAAATAACACACGCAAGTAGAAACTTAGATAACAAATACAAGATCAAGCCGATAGTAAGGAAAATGTATTTGCCTAATGTTCGGTCATATATGATGAGTACTAAAATCTATTCTCTCTCTTTGGAGCATCACTTCATGTTAATATCTCATTCCAATGTTTAGACTCCCTAAACGTCTAGATTTCGGCTTTTAAGTTTTCTCAACCGAAAATTCCTGTTACGACTAATCAAAAATTCGCATAAAGCCTACCTTAATGATTATCAATTATTAATTAACCACTTTGAGCTTACGTTAACATGTAAATATTAATGAAGTAATAAAGTAATCAAAACACACGCATGAGCATCCAATAAAACATCATATAATCAATAAGCACGGCTAATACCTATAGGTTATTAGCCCATAATCTCTGTAATAGCACAAGATAACATGTTTGGAAATATTCAAGTATGAATCAAAAGAGAACAATACGCTAACCAAACGATTAAAGAGTACTAAAACAAATTAAGCGAATCTTCCTATGAAATTATGCACTAGCAAGACTTTCTTACTGAACCTGGTCTTCTACTTGGTGGTTATCAGCCTTTCGGTTGTTCTGGTGCCTCTTGTATGTCTTTGAAATCCGGCTGCAAATGATCTATTTATACTTTCTGGCAGCAGGGTCGATACGGCGTATCTAATTATCCTGATACGCCGTATCTAGGGAACTTCGCGTGGGGTCTAAGATTATTGTAGTATGGAATATTCGTACACCACCTTAGTGATACAATGCATCACCATTCTTTATACGTCGCATCTTGTCTTCTTATCTTGGAAATCTAGTGAAGTCTTGAGAATAGATATGGCGTATGTTATTATTGTCATACATCGTATGTTATTATTGTCATACGGCGTATCTGGAGTAGAACAAGTTAGATCTTCTTCGTTGACCAAAGTTTCATATACGGCGTACTCTTCAAAGTCAGGCAATGGTCTTTACGGCGTATCTATCTTTACTTTAGTAGACTTTTCCAACTTGATCCATTTGCTCCAATTTACGTCCAAAATAGCTAACTTTCACAAATTGCTTGTTTATAATTGAGATTTACAAAAGTAAGCGATTATGTATCAATTCTCATATAAAATAATATAAAACAAACAATATACATATGATTAATAATGCTAATAATATGTTATTATTTGATGTTATCAAATATCCCCCTACTTAAACTTTACTTGTCCTCAAGTAAGCCTTAGATTACACTTATGAAAATGTATCCTAAACATCATCTAGGAGTTTTATTATTAAGCATTCATTCATTTAGTCTCAATTGCACAACCAAAGACCTCACGAAATAGGAAAATAAAATCACTCAACTAATCTATGTGATAACATTTAAGTAATTCGCTCAATTGCCCAGTCGTGACGAGTATTCTATCATAATCTTGGCAAGGATACACATCTCCACCACTAAAGCTAAGGAGTAACAAGTCTAAAGCGGTAAATTGGGTTAAACATGATAAGGCTTAATGGTTGAACCTAGCTTTATTCAAACATCTTCTACACAAACACAATAGATCGCTGGCGCGAATCCTTAATTTGCAAAAACAACAGATGGTCACTAGGGTGTATCCTGGATCGCTGGCGCACTATTTACATAATGGATGGTCACCAAAATACACACCAGATCACTGGCGCGTCATTCGATTCGTCAAAAACTCCGATGCTCACTACAATAATTATGCACTTGACATTCTCACAAAGTCATTACAATATCCGGATGCTCGAAAGCTGGCAACGAATAAAGTAATTCGGTAAGGGTAAGGATAACATTTTGGAAATAATTGTTGTAAAAATAAAATAAACAAACAAATATATTAAGTCCTAACAAGTGGGGTTAATTACTTCCCGACCTTCCCTTGAAAAAGCCACAAATCATAGACTAACTCACGCTTTAATAGGTAGACACAAATTAGACTCGATAATGTCTTAATCAAAGAATAAATCTTAGTTGGTGTTCCTATAATGGCCAACTCTCTTGCAATCCATAAATATATTATAACAAATAGTGGCGATATCAACCACTCATACATAACTTATATCATTGGTTTATAACAGATACCAACGAATAATCGATTAGCCATAAAATAAAATTGGTTAAGTATACACAAACCGATTATCTTACATTCTCACTCTTTTTCTTTCTTTATTTTTATTTTTATTTTTTATTTTTTATTTTTTCAGTTTTTTTTTTTTTTTTTTTTTTTTTTTTTTTTTTTTTGGTTTTTTGGTTTTTTAATCAATCAACATAAATAACTAATGGTGTAAAATTTCACCACTTCACAATAACAGTAAATCTGGATAATATTTTCATACTTTTCAAACTTTAGATATAAAAGTAAAAATGAAAGTAGTAAAAACACGAAAAATAAAAATACAATATCTACTTTCACTTCCATTGTATTGTGCAATTCCCAACCTAACCATAGATAATAATTACACACAGGAACACAGGAAACGCAGGGAATACACTCTTTACCAAAAGCAACTAACCACAGACTTAAATCTATAGGGTAGGCTAGGGTGTAAAGGTGCAACGAAACAAATTAGCATTGGTGTAAGAAACGAAAGGAATGGCTTTGAGGGTTTTTGTAGGGGCATCTTACTCTAAAAATGAGAGTAACAAATAGGTTTAACATGGGGATTAACTAACCAGTGTAGTTAGTTAATATAACACAACATATATAGGCTATTTTTGTGTAATTCTAGAAATTAACCTAGTTTGACAAGTCACTCCAATTATATTAATAATACTCATTTTAATGGTCTTGAATAGTATACAAGCCAAGTTCTAAAGTTTACTACAAGTCACCGGCACAATCATATTTTTGTGGAATTTGGTTAAAAAATAATGGAAATGGATAAGGCTTAATTCTCACAATATGAAAATAAGGATTATGTGTGCGGTTATACAACTTTGATTTCACAAAAACATGCTAAAAAAATTTAAATTTAAGCATATATTACGCATATTTTTGAAAAATAAGGACAAATAATGTTCTAATTCTACACCAACCCCCCCCCCCCCCCCACTTAAGATAAACAACGTCTTTGTTGTGTAAAATAAAATTAAATGCATGAAATAAAATGAATTAAAACAGAAAACTCCACTGAGATTTGCTTGATATGATCCTCCAGTATGCGTATGTGAGCAACTTCTTTTTTTGTCGTCTGAAGAATGGAGTTTGTGTCGTCATGACTAGAATCATCACACAGAAAGTATAGGGTATATGTGAACCACCATTTCTTTGTAATCTAAGTTCTCCACCTGTGTTAATAAGCATGAAAATCATAGCTAGTGCGTCTACCATAATCGATGGTTTATGTAAATAAAAATAAAATTAAAAATTAAAATTGAAAAATAAAAATGAATATCATTAGGTCAGTCGATACGCCGCATCCATGGAATGAGATGCGCCTTATCGAGCCTAGAATAGAATACGAGTCAGAAATTTCATGCGCCGTATCCTTAAACCTGGATACGCCGTATCAAAACAACTGACAGAAAGTTTCAAAGTGCAGAAATAAAACTAAAATACAGAAAAATAAAAGGATAGATATGAACAGTACAGTCGATACGCCATATCCTTTTTATGGGATATGCCGTATCAATGTCCAGGTCTGACAGACTCGATAACAGAAACAATAAAAATCCGGGTTGTCTCCCGGTAAGCACTTCTCTTTATTCCAGAGTCTTTAAGTTAGACTCATCTTGAGCTTCTAATTTGTCCTGGCTAAAACCTTCCTTCGTCTTTCATATAAAAAATGTCGTGATAAACTTGTGATACATTATGTTCAGTTCGAGTCTGGGCGTCATAATCATTCATATTTATAGTTGTATACAAACGAATATTTAATAACTTCAAACTTTTCAGATGTAAATGTCGGTGGCTTTTGGTAGGGGATTCCAAGCAATAGACATTACCTCTCTTTGAATGCTTATTCTTTTTCATTAACAATAAGATTCATCATATGAGATTAAGTAATCTTCTAATCCATTCGTATAATCCTCATCTTCTCCTTCTGATGACTCAATAGGAGTTTTAGAGGTATCTTGATAAGGATCGTTTTGATAATTGTTATAAATGTGATCTTCGGGTGTGTTTATCAATATTCTTCCCATCATCACTCCAATCTTCATTACTTGATTCATAATTATCCTAAGTCTCTCCCAATCTTTCTTCAGCTTCCATTGCAATCTTTGATCATGTTTGGTGTAATCATCAAAATTCCTGTGCACCCATTCCCAGAATGTTAAAATTCTTCACGTCGAAGTCTTCCTCCTGAGATTCAAGTCTTACTTTCTCACATAAAGCCTTGTTTTTTCTATCGCGGTCTTTAAGTAAATCATACCAATCATAATTCTGGAAATAGATGTTATTTCCAACTCGTTTCATTCCTGGAAAACCTCTACCAATACAAAACCCAACTTTTTTCCAGTTACAAGTTGGCCATGTCTCGTGTCCATCTTTGAAACAAATTGGTTCGCATTTATGTTCTAGCACATCTTCTTCCCATGGTTCCTCTGGGACCCATGGTGTTTCATGATCCCTTTCGTATAACCAGGTGTTCTTGTAATCATCATAAGTTTTGAACCCTGGTATTCAAATAGGTTTTTCTCGATTCTAAACAATTCAACCACCTCTTCAGTTAGCTCTTCTTCGTCATCCCCCATTATCCAATAAGTCCAAAGTACGCTTTTGAGGGATGCACTCATTTTCTTGGAGTTGTGAAATTTAGAACTTAACCAGCAGACAAATTCAGGATCCTTTTCATATAATTCTTCATGACCGAATCTGTCCAGGAACTTCGTTTTGAGCTTTATCCAATTAGTAAAAGGACATGAAGGTTCATTACACAACCATTCTTTCGCAACTCCAGAAAGAGTAATAGGGAAAGCACGAAGCATGAGTTGTCCCAGATCAACAGGAATAAGGGTATAGGAGTCAACAATCCGAAAGATTCTTTCAACATGTATAATCGCGTCTTCAGTGTCTAGTCCATAGAAAGTGTTTTCTCGCAATTCTTTAAGAAGTCGTCCCTTTCAGCTCGTATTTGGCTTGTCCATCAAACTTAGTCCTGGCAACACCCGAACCATAGTCATCTCGGGTCTTGGTCATGTACTCCTCCTTAGTTGGGTCCGTCATTGTTCCCGCGGTTTCTTCTTCAAATTGAGGTTCTTGATCAGAAAAGTAATCGAGCTCTAATGAACTCGAACAATCAAGGCTTGTAGTCTTGAAAGCTTTGTTAACGAGTGAAAAGCTTTTTTAGGTTCACTATATGGTTCAACGAGGTCTACAGTAGATCTCCTGGTCATGCACTACCTGAAATCAAGACAATAACATCAGTAGGATAGGTTTGAAAAAGTAGAACTATAGAAAACAAAGAACAAAAACGGAATACGAAAAATAAAAGTTGCTGATATCTACAGACGATACACCGTATACAGAAATCCGAATACGCCGTATGCTATTGACGATTAAAAAACTCAACTTTTATTCAGATAAATACATACGCCATATCGATAATAGTCAATGCGCCGTATGTTTAACTTAAAAATAATTCAAAACTGTTTTTAAGAAATAAATACGTCGTATAAGCAAAAGCTCATGCCCTGTATGTTGTTTAGGGTTTTTAAAATTCTGATTAAAAACAGAATACGCTGTATCTAAGAAAAATAGATATGTTGTATTAGAATTATTTTATACATTACGCTATATGAATAATAAAAATGCAATACACTGTATCGTTTAGTTCAGCAAAATACAACAGACAGCAATAATGCAGAAAATACAAAAATAAAAACAAACAAACAAAATTCAGAAATCAAACAAACAAAAAAAACAATAAAAATGCAGAAAAATAAAAGACAAAAATACACCGTTGGTCTCTAAACTTTCCACAAAACATCACCATGCACCTTAAGTTTTGAAAATCGTCATGGTGCAGTTTTGAGGCCGATTGCATCCTTTGACCTGGAATTCTAAGGTCAACGCCTATTTTTAGTTATATTATCAAGGGTATAATAGACCAAACACATTTTCAACCATATCTAAGTTAAATCTAGCCCAAACTCCTTTAACATCATCATTTTGTCTCTTAGTTGTTTCCCTGAAGTTACTAAGCATGGATCTTGATGGAAATGGACTATATTAGTGTGTTCTTTCCTCAAATGGTGTATTGTTAACATCTCGTTAAGTAAAAAGTTACTAAATTATATCATGACTAAAATACACTGTTGGTCCCTACGTTTTGAGGTAGCAAGCGCTTCACCTAAAGTTCTTGCATCTGCTGTCTCAACATCTACAAGGGAGAAGGTTAAGATCTAGTTAAGTAAGAAGGTAAAGATGTCGTTAAGTACGAAGGTTACTTAATTTAAATCATGACTAAAATACACCGTTGGTCCCTAAATGCTTGTAAATGTGTTCATATTTCCAACAAATAATGGGGAATTGAAGAGTCCAAAAATGCTTCTAAAATTTAATGCAGACTCTTCATTTTCCCCATTATTTGTGTATATATTGGTTACTTCCACATGTTGTTGCATACCAATCTTATATCATCAATCTCGAACACATCAATCACATTCACTTGAAATCATGTTGTCCGGAAACAAAAGACCAAGAGATGCAGATGCTATCGAAGACAAGGAATTGAGCAAAAGACCAACTATTGCAGCAAATGTGGCAGAAAACCCTGTATCTAACCAATAATAGTCGCCCAAAGTTTAAGGTGATGAAAGCTGGTACTATCAACTAGAAGCTGCGTTGGAACAGGAGGAAGATGAAAAGGAGAAGGAAGAAGGAAAGGAGCAGGAAGAAGGAAAGGAGGAGGCAGAAGGAAGCCATGCTGCAGTGATACAAGGAAGGCGTTCTACAGCGGTCGAGGAGCATTGGAAAGAGAAGGCTGCAATTAGGAAATTAGAAAAAAATGGATAAAAAAATGATGAAAGTTAAGAAGATGAATGTTTAGAAACATTCAGTTATAATGGTGTACATTTGGCATTCAATTGCATGTTTGCATCTGCATATGCAGTTTAGCGGGTGTTTGGATGTAACCAGCTTGACTTTCACAAGTCAATATACACCCAAAAATTGAATGACTATGTAACCAACGGTGTATTTTAGTGACCAACGGTGTATTTTAGTCATGATATAATTTAGTAACTTTTTACTTAACGAGATGTTAACAATACACCATTTGAGGAAAGAACACACTAATATAGTCCATTTCCATCAAGATCCATGCTTAGTAACTTCAGGAAAACAACAACTAAGGCACAAAATGATGATGTTAAGGAGTTTGAGTTAGATTTAACTTAGCTATGGTTGAAAATGTGTTTGGTCTATTACATCCTTGATGATATAACTAAAAATGGGCGTTGACCTTAGAATTCCAGGTCAAAGGACGCAATCGGCCTCAAAACCTTGAGGTTTGGACGCACCACGATGATTTTCAAAACTTAAGGTGTATGGTGATATTTTGTCAAAAGTTTAGGGCCAACGGTGAATTTTTGTCAAAATAAAATGAATGCAATTATACAAATATACAATAAAGTTAGTCAAATTAAAATATTAAATGATGCGAGGATTGCGGCCATGCAAAAGGTTATTCTTGAGAAGCTTGCAATCCTCCATGCAGTGTACCTGGTCGTTGTAGTATACGTATGTCCGGGGGATTGATCGTTCCCTAGGGGAATAGTGTCGTTAGGTTAAAGTATATGTCGAATAAGCATAAAGGTGAGGGGTGATTATTTTTATGTTTTTATATTTTTATGAAAGAAATTAAAAATCTCAGTTTTTGAAGGTAGGGGCGGAATTAGTTGCTAGTTAACTAACCCAAAAACTATTTAATAAACAGAAAATTAAAATAACATAAAATAAAAGTAGTGAACTACATATGAGGAGACAAATGTGTTTACTTTGACTTAATTACTCCCTAGTTATCCTTTATTGATTCGTTGAATGTCACATTGCAGTTGTTTTAGTTGAAGCGTTGTATTCCTTAATACCAGTCGTGGCAGTGTGCTAACTTCACCAACTCTATGAATATCAATTTCTCCTATAACCGTACGTTAAGTACACTATCATAGAATCATTAACATCAATTCATGCATTAAATACAATGAGAAAAACCGTAGTGCACATACGATTACGTTTTTTTAAGACGTTCAAGCTAGTTACACGAAGGAGATCGGCCAGTTTTCTTAACCTAAACGTGAATCAATCAACTAAACAATATAAAACTCCTCAATAATCAATAAATAGGTTTTATTAAATATAAGCAAACACTAGATAATTTAAGCTAACATGTCAAAAGAAAGAAAAGAAAAGAAATAATCAAACAACACATAGACATATTGAATGATTAAACAATTACTTATTTTTAATTGAACATGGAAGATAGGAGGTTGTAAAAGCCTTACAATGAAGTGCAAAATCGTCTTATGGTTTGTGTATCCCAAAAGTTGGATAAAAAGTTCGACATAATGAAAGAAAAATCGAATTCTATATATAGTTTTACACTTGTGACGGAGTCAGGTTATAGCCTCTGGCGCCGTCAGCCCGCCGCCATTAGGGTTTCGTTTTGTGCAAGTCATTACTCTGACGCCGTCACTCTTTGACTCTGACGCCGTCAGCTCAAGGCTGACGCCTTCACTCTATATGTCTTTAAGCCCGCCACTTGTAACTTCCAAAGCGTGACGCCCATCTTCAGTATAACCTGACGCCGTCAGGTGTTATTCCCACTTTTGTTCTGAAGCGACGCGTGTTAATTTTTCTAGCTCCAAAATAACAAGCGACGGTGTCACAAAGCATAAAGTGACGCCGTCAGGTGTATTATTCTAACAGGGTTTTCATGACTTTGCTGTTTTCTGCACTTTTTCGCCCAAATACGTCCAAAAAGCTCCAATTTCTAGAATTCGCGTCGCAAGTACCTAAATGATGCGTAGGGATTGCACCAGGCTTTACCTCTCGAGGGATCTCGAGAAGCTTACAACCCCCACCAGGCAGTGTACCTGATCGTTGTAGTATAGTATAGTGACAAGTACCGGGGGATTGATCGTTCAGCTAGGAATAGTGTCGCTAGGATTAGAAAACCTAAAGACTAGGTCTAGAGATGAGGGATGATTCTTTTTGTATTTTTTAGTTTTTATAAAAGCAAATAAAAATCTCGGTTTTGAAGGAGTTGGGCGGAATTAGTTGCTATTCAACTAACCCAATTACTAAGATGCAATCAAAATAAAATACTAGAAATGAAAATAAACTAAATTATACTAGAGGTGTGAGCAATATATGGGAGAATTGTGTTTACTTAGATTTCACTACTCCCTAGATATCTTTTACAGGTTAATTACTTGTTACAGTTGCGTGGATGACGGATTGTATTCCTTAATACCATTCATGGGGTGGTGTACTTACTTCCCCAATCCTATAAGCGCCTACTTCACTCCTATGTCGAGCCGGCTAAGAAGCTCCTAACATGGGATCACTAGAATTTGCTCATGCATTAAATACAATCATAAAAACCTAGTACACATCGGTTCATGTTTCTTAAGACGTTCAAGCATGTTACACAATGGAGATCTGCCAGTTTTCTTAAGCCTAACATTGAAATCATTCATTCATTACAACTATAAACAAGCAATCAACCTATAATCAACATCTAGGTTTCATTACATCTAAGCAAACACATGATAGATCTAGCCTAGCATGTTAAAATCAAGACAAGCATAAGATATATTCAAACAACACATAGACATATTGAATGAATTGAAAGAGGACTTATCTCAATTGAACATGAAAGGTTTCAAGGGGTGAAAACCCTTGAAAATACTGTTACAAACGACCTAGGGTTTATTAGGTTCGACCCTAGTATTCTCCACACAAGTTCCTCTCTTAATGAATGAAAAATAGAAAAGTATATATAGATTTTGTAAGGTGACGGCGTCAAGAGCAAATGTCTGATGCCGTCATCTCGCCACCAAATAAATTCTCGGACTGCCTAGATCTGGGTTTGACGCCGTCATGTGTACTCCTTTTGCAGGCCGTCACCAAAATTACTCTTGACGTCCTTCTCTTGACGCCTTCTGGTTTTCTCTGGGTCGTCATGGATTTTACTCCTGACGCCGTCACAATTTCCTTCTTCACGCCGTTAGGTACTGTTCTCAGCATGGAAAATTAAGTCTTTGCCGTTTTCATCACTTTTATGCTCCAAAAACGTCCAAAATGCTTCCTTTTCTAGAATTCACTCCCAAAGTACCTAAAATCACAAAAGGAACGATTTAGAGCAATATTTGATCAAATAAATTCAATTTCGGGCTTAAATGACCCCCTAAAAATGGTTCATTTTTTGCCTCATCACTAAAATACAAAAAGAAATAATTTGAGACAATATTTGATCATATAATCACAAATTTAGGCTCCCCCTTAAAATCGTACCAAATAAATCTTTATCATTAAACTAAGTTAAACCTAAATCAAAATACTTACAAATATAAAGTGTTAAACAATTCACTCCCCGGCAACGGCGCCAAAAAACTTGATATGCTTTCGTTGTAGGTATAGATTATGTATATCAAGTTTTAAATTTATATTTAGCCGACCTATCCTATAACCAACACTAACGGGCAGTGTACCTGATCAATTTAGCCTAGTTGGTAAGTAGAGTGTCGAACACTAAGAGTGGAACGTTAGCACTTAAGTATCTAAAAAGTATTTTAATTCTAAAGTTAGTCAAATTAAACCTAATCTAACGCAAAAGAGGTTTTCAGCCTGAGAGACTGGCATGTTTAGATTAAGTAAAATATCAACTATAGGCAGATAAGCAAATAACACACGCAAGTAGAAACACAGATAACAAATAAGAGGTCAAGCCGATAGTAAGAAAAACGTATTAGACTAACATTCGGTCATATTTGATGAGTACTAAAATCTATTATCTCTCTTTGGAGCATCACTTCATGTGCGTATCTCATTCCAATGTTTAGACTCCCTAAATGTCTAGATTTCGGCTATTAAGTTTTCTCAACCGAAAAGTCCTGTCACGACTAATCAGAAATCCGCATAAAGTCTACCTTAATGATTATCAATTATTAATTAACCACTTTGGGCTTACATTAACATGCAAATATTAATGAAATAATAAAGTAATAAAACACACGCATGAGCAAATGTTCTATTTATACTTTTTGTAATAGCACAAGATAACATGTTTGGAAATATTCAAGTATGAATCAAAAGAGAAAAATATGTTAACCAAACGATTAAAGAGTACTAAAACGAATTAAGCGAATCTTCACATGAACTTATGCACTAGTAGGAACTTCTTACTACTCTTGGTCTTCTACTTGGTGGTTATCAGCCTTTCGGTTCTTCTGGTGCCTCTTGTGTGTCTTTGAAATCCGGCTACAAATGATCTATTTATACTTTCTGGCAACAGGTCGATACGGCGTATCTAATTATCCTGATATGCGTATCTCGGTAACTTTGCTTGGGGTCCAAGATTATTATATTCTGGAATATTCGTACACCACCTTAGTGATACGCATCACCATTCTTTATACGGCGCATCTTGTCTTCTTATCTTGAAAATTTGGTGAAGTCTTGAGAATATATATGGCATATGTTATTGTTTTCATACTGTATCTGGATTAGAACAAGTCAGATCGTCTTCGTTGACCAAAGTTTCATATACGGTGTATGGGAGAAATCCATATGACGTATTTTTCAAAGTCAGGCAATGGTCTTTACGGCGTATCTGTCTAGAATGATATGACGTATCTATCTACAGTTTAGTATACTTTTCCAACTTGATCCATTTTGCTCCAATTTATGTCCAAAATAGCTAACTTTTACCAACAGATACAGAAAATCATGCGGAACTTGGAAGGGCTCGATGACACATTCAGCCAGCTTATCAGCATGAACAACATTAAACTCACCCTTCAGAAAAGGATCCGAAACATCTGAATCATGATGCCTCCAGGGCATAGCAAAAGGGATAGCACGCCTATCTATCAAAAAGAACTCCTCCTTCCAACCTTTCAAACTAGACGGAAAATTACCAAAGCAAACCTTCCTATTGTTGCTCGTTCGTTTCTCAAACGAGAACCAGCAACCTTGCTTACTCAGCTTATAAAACACCCGGAATAAAGGAGTAGTCGGGGGAATATGCATACTCTGGCAATACACCTCAAAGAGGGTCACACGATGTAAGCCGAGATGAACCAATTGGGAGATGTGTACTTTGAAATACTGAATGACTCCCAAGAGAAAAGTAGAAAAAGGAACGTTGAGACCCCACTCAAAAAAGTACTCAACATAAAGACCGATGGCATCGGCCGGAAGCCGATCCATCGTTATACCTTCCGGCGGAACTCTCGGATGAAGATCCAATGGCACCCCAAAGGCATTGGCCAAGAACACCACGTCTGACGGACGTGTCTTCGAATATCTCCGTTGGATATCTTGCTTAACAGGTAAGTCATCCACCCCAACAACATCATCCGGATCGACCGATATAGAAGATTCCGACATAATAAAAACGAGCAGAGGAGAGGTATAGCCAAATAAAAAACACTTAGATATGAACATGTACCTCTTAAAACGCAATGCAGGACAAATCGTTCGGATAAAATCGTTCAGAAATGCAGAGCGAAAAGTGTGTCAGAAAAATTACAGTGGTAAAAATGAGGAGAAATGAACTATTTATAGGGCAAAAGGAATGGGCGCGAAACGGTACATCACACGTAGGGCTAACGTGTCGTGATTCTAGCCAAAGGATCCAGAAGCACGCACACATGTCCAGAAGTAAGGGACTCAGTAAAAACGACGGCACACCTTAAAAGACACATTAATTACTTTTGGCACCTTGTACACGACGTTACATGACAAAAACACGTCGTACCCTCCGGAAAACTACAAAAAACAAAAACTCCAAGTATCACACCATTGGCAAAACCGATACTATGATACTGGGGGGGACATGTTGCTGTATGTACCCTCCGGAATAAACCCGTACGGCTCGAACCAACAGTCAAACGGAATGGACCATTGGAACAAGGCTGACCAATGACGATGTTCCGGATGACCATATCCCTCCGGATGAACAGACACTTTGGACAGACAATAGTCAAATAAATCAAAGTATAAACAAGTACACAAGTACTTGGTAATGGAGCATAAACAAGCAACCACTAAGGGATAAGTACTAATCAACCTTGTACTTCGCCAAGATAGCCTATAAATAGAGAAGAAATTATCAAGGTTAAACAACTCTCTCACCCTTAAAACTTTATTTATATTTACACACTTTCTCTCTCTAAGAATATATACTTACTCTCACGCCAGAGGTTGGTCTTGGTACATACTCCCGGGGCGAGACTAACGGACGTATCTGTTTTGCAGATATCCGAAGGAGCCTACACTAATCAAGAAACACCTTGAACCCGAAGGACCAATCATAGTCCGGAGGGCTTATTCCGCTTGTTAAAGGTAGAAGCAAGATTTTACCTCAACAAATTGGCGCCATCCGTGGGACCCGTCATTCACTCTACCCGAACTAAGAGATGACAGGTCCTACTCCAACAACACCTGAAGGAAGTGGAAGAAACCCAGATAACAACGCCCACAATGGCAGCATAGAACAAATCCAGAATCAACTCACCACCCTAAAAGCTCTAATCCAACAATACAATGCCACAGGGGAAACACCAATTAAGCCTATCCAGCTCGACTTCGAGGACGAAGAACCCCAAGATGCCGGAGCTCAGAAAGCCGAAGAGGAAACAACGGACGATCTTTCTAAACCTTTCAAAGCAGCATCCAAGAGTCCTTTCACCCGAAGGATCATTGACTTTTCCGGACCCAAAAATGCAAAATATTTTATGCCTTCCCATATAAAGTTGTACGATGGGTCAACAGATCCGGATGACCATGTCACAAGGTTCGAAGGAGCTGCCAATCAGGGTGCGTGGCCCATGCCCATATGGTGTATGATGTTCCAGCAAACTTTGGACGGCGCAGCTAGGGGATGGTTCGATAGCCTCCCACGAGGTAGCATTGACAATTGGGATACCTTATGTGAGCAGTTCGTGCAGAGATTTGCCCTTCGAAGAAAATGTGTCAGAGATCCTATGGAAATCACAAAAATCGTCCGACAAGCTAACGAAGCCTTGTCAGGATTTAAAGAACGATGGACAGACGAAGCTAGCCGCATTTCAGGTGTTCCTGAAGTAATGCAGATATCCTCTTTCATTGACGGTTGCAAATGTCCGGAACTAGCGAAGAGATTCTCCGAAAAGATTCCCCGGACGGTAACCGAAATGATGATAAGAGTCGATGATTTCATCCGTTCTGAAAGAGCATACCGGTCAGCCGAAGTGCCAAGAGGAGAAAAGATGGATAACGGAAAAAGGGATCACCAATATAGCCCGTACAGCAAGTACGACTCAAGCACTCAACGACCCCCCTTCCGAGGAAATCGTAGACGAGATAACAACCGGGATGAATTCAGGCCTCGTCAAAACAATCACTTCATGCCCTACGGCCCAATGAGGAATGATAATAGAACAGATTATCGAGGGGATTATCGTCGTAATGACATAATCCGAAGGGACACCAGACCTATAGATTTGAACGTACTTACAAAGGCTCCTAAAGAAATCTTAGCTACCGAACATCACCTCCGACTACCGGCACCACCTCCGTTGAGAGGAAGACCATCAAGAGAAAATATGGACAAGTATTGTGACTATCATGGAGAAAAGGGCCACCTCACAAATGACTGCCATAATTTGAAAGAACAACTCAAAAAAGCTATGGAAACGGGAAAACTCGATCATCTGATCAGAGACATCCGGCAAAGAGATAGGGCACCTCAAACAGGTAATCACCAAGCCAACCAAGGTAGAATCATAAATATGGTTCAGTATCAAGAAAAGAGGCGAAAACGTAAAAGTATGGACTAAGAAGAAGAATGGATGAATGCCCCTATCAGCTTTCCCCCCATCCTACCCGGAGATGTCTCGGATGAACCATTAATAATTGAGGCTGAAGTAGAAGGATATACAGTCCGAAGAGTATACGTTGATCAGCGCTTCGGTGGAAGTAATGTACGAACACTGTTTCTTAAACTTTGACTCCGCCATCCGGTCGCGACTCACAAAAACAAATACACCCCTGGTCGGATTTTCCGGAGAAACAATTAATCCGTTAGGAAAAATTGAGTTGGAAGTATGCTTCGGAAGTGAAGGATTGTGTCGGCGAACAACCATGAAGTTTGCAGTAGTAAGGTCCCCTTCCCCTTATAACATAATACTTGGACGCTCCGGAATCAAGAAATTAAGAGCCATCCCTTCAACAATACATTCCATGATGAAGTTCCCCACCCCAAGGGGCATTGCTACTTTGGTCACTCGTTCTGTCATCATTTTGGAATGTAGGAAGTTATAAGAAAAATTCCTATTGAAGAAAGAAACTAAGGTGGAGACCCCTCCGGTAACAAAAATCACTAACGAAACCACAGAAACAAAAGAAGTCCTGGTGCATCCGGCATATCCGGATCAATTGGTGACGATTGGAAGAAATTTCTCAAAAGAAGGACGAAGACAGCTAATAACCTTGCTTAAGAATAGTCAGGAAGTTTTTGCATGGGAACCATCGGATATGAAGGGCGTACCCCGATGGAACTCAATGTAAACATTCAGGACAGACCCGTGGCTCAAAAGAAGAGATTCTTCTCAGAAGAAAAGAACCAAGCCATAAACAACGATGTGGAAGAATGGCTAAAGGCCGGAATCATCAGGCCCGTCCGATACCCGACATGGATCTCAAACCCAATGCTAGTGAAAAAACCGGACGGCAGTTGGAGAATGTGCATTGATTTCAAAAACCTCAATGCATCTTGTCGGAAGGATTATTACCCGTTGCCGGAAATCGATTGGAAAATTGAATCGGTAACGGGGTTTCATTACAAATGCGTCCTCAACGCTTACAAAGGATACCATCAAGTCCAAATGGCAAAAGAAGACGAAGAGAAAACGGCCTTTTACATTGATCACGAAACATTTTGTTACACTAGAATGTCGTTCGGATTAAAGAACGCCGGAGCAACATATCAAAAGCTAGCAGATACCGCCTTTCGGTCACAAATTGGTCGAAACTTAGAAGCATATGTAGACGACATGGTAATCAAGAGCCAAACAGAAAAGGAGCTGTTAGCCGACATAGCCGAAACGTTTGACAATCTCCGAAAGATCAATATGATGCTGAACCCCAAAAAATGTTCCTTCGGAGTGGAAGAAGGGAAGTTCCTTGGCTACCTCATATCTTCGGAAGGGATCAGGGCAAACCCTAAGAAAACCAGAGCAATTGCCGACATGCAATCACCTAAGTCACTCAAAGAAATGCAAAGCCTGAGCGGCAAGCTCGCAGCATTAAACCGTTTCCTATCCAAATCAGCTGAAAGGTCCCTGCCTTTCTTCGAGACCCTTAAAAACATCACCAAAGATAACAAAGACAAGTACCAATGGACAGAAGTGGCCGAAAGGGCTTTTCAAGAGATGAAGAAGATGATCTTAGAACTCCCTTGCTTAACAACACCGAAACCAAAGGAAGACATGTACTTATACCTATCGGCTACAAAAGAAGCAATAAGTGGAGTAATGCTTGTAGAAAGAGAAGGATGACAGATTCCGGTACATTATGTAAGCCAGACGCTGCATGAAGCCGAAAAGAAGTATGCTCCAGTAGAAAAATTAGCTCTGGCTCTCCTGCACCTAGTCATTCATCAAGAAAATTTTCAAGTCAATGATAATAAAAATTGATCTTCTTGTTTAAATAATCTTATTTTGTTGGTTACGTATTTATTTAAATGGAAAATACTTTAATAAAACGCTTCAATATTAAACCAACATTTTATTGACGATGCCACTCAGTAAAATGTATGTTGGTAGAGCTTACTCTTATAGTCTTATTTACGTCGTGGAGTAATTGAGACTTCAAGAAGCAGCCTATCTAGTTGAGTTCAATTGCAATGGAAAGAAGTACTTTAGTTTATTGTGTGTTAATCTTGTCCATGGACTATATACGGCTGAGGCTTGACTATCATAACTACTTATTGGTCTTGAATATCTTGTAGATGCTCCGTCAGGCCCAGTCTGTTTCAGGATTAGTTAACTGGGTTTGAAGCTTAATTTGTGACAAGTTTGAACCAAGACCAGAGACGGGCCCAGTAAGTATTATCAAGTTATTTTGCTATTTGTGTATTCTAAACTTCTTTTTCTGTTTTTCAATAAGATACTTTCAGCCGATCTTAAGTCAAATATGTTACAAAATGTGCTTAAAAGAAAGAAACTAGTCAAATATTTGACGGTCCGCCGTTTTTATTCAAAATGCTAATTGCTAGAGGAGCTGTGACAGTTATGTGATTATCAGCTTTCACTCATTTACCGCTGTTTTAGTTGGCAGAGATAGAAATAAATGGTCCTGGCGGTAAAGGCAAGGGAAAAACATGGTTAATGAGTGATAAGGAGATTGGCTATGACAATGAGCTTTAGGAGCATAGTTCAATGTCAACCACACTGAGATGTTTCTTGGTGACTTAATTTTTGAAGCACATATGTCTTGTAACGCAAACAAAAGCTAAATCTACTTAACATGTTGTCTCTCAGTGGTTGAATCATAAGTTCTTTGGTGATTTGAAACCAATGGCGCTGCAAAACATTTCATTGTAATTGGTAATCACTCATTCACTCGTGAGTCGTGACCCCATTAAACAAATTAAGCATGTAATCGACATGGTACATTGTGTAACATGTTAAAACCAGCCAAGTCGATCAGTGGTTTAAATGTTTATACAATAATTTTTGTAATTTCGGAACCTTTTGGTATTAGTTGGTATCTTTAACTTGATTAGGAAAACAATTTTACTACAATAATAATTTCATTTTTAAAATAGACCAATCCAAAAGATATATGATGAAATATTGTTGGCATGGCTTTCGACACGCTACAGATAAATTGTGATCCAAATCAATAGGTCAAAATTCAGCAGCAATTACCAGACAAAAAAACACACTGCAATTCAACAGTGAAATAATAAGTACCAAGGGGAGTAAAGTAGGTGGTCCTTTATTTTTGCACCAAACATATTAATTTGGGTTGTTATTTTGATTGGGGATTAGAAGCCAATACACCAATGTTATCTCTCTTGTGTTTCCCCAACACAATAAGAAACCATTATCGCGCACACAAATTATTGAAAAGTGGTGATATCTTGAGTTTCCAAACTAAATTGTCTAGGCATTGAGAGACAGTCAAATAGAAAAATAACACATTATGTGAAGTGCAATTCTCACAGTCAAATCATTTTGCATATTTTACCCCCCCCCCCCCCCCCCCCCCAGCCAAAAAAAAAACGGTTAAATGAACTATTTAACCACTAGTCAGTTTGCTTACAATGACAACATACAATTTCATAAAATGAATGAGTAAAAAACTGCTTTTACACTTGTTTGTAGAAACTAGCGATGGCGTGGCTTATATTATATGATAACATTTAATCTAGAAATGAATGATATCAGCCATCCAGAAATGATGAGAAAGATATAGCACAAGCAAATAAACATTACCTAGACTTGACACAAATAGTTTGTCAAAATGCATGGCACGTAAAACAGCCACTTAAGGAACCTATATGTGGAGTCCTGATCAGCGAGATGGCCTTCTGTGAAGAAGATCTTGAAATTTGTCCTTGGGACTGGTTAGATAAAACCGACCCTCTCATATCTTGAGCCTTCTTCTGAGCTGATCGTAGTTTGTTCATAATCTTATCCATTGAGGATGATCTCTTCTTTTCCAATTTCATCTAAAAAGCATAACACAAGAACACATGTCAAGACTCAAGAGTCGAATGGTTTATGCATGATAAGTAAAATTTCCATGTCAAGAAAAGTAAAAAATGAACCTCAAGTTTCCGTATAGAAGCTTCTGCTTTTGCTTTCTGCAGGTTCTCCCAAGCAGTGATTTTAGCTTCCTCTCGTTTTATCCTGGAACGAGAAACAAAAATTGAATAAGTAAGATTGCATAACTGTGGTTATGAGACGAAAAAATTAATTTGAAAAGTAGATTTACTTAGATAGGTTTTTGGTCATTTCTGAAACTTCCCAATCTGCAGACCGAACCTCAAGAGCTTTTCTTTTCCAATCATCCACCATTTCTGACCCGGACTTCCTACCTGGAATTCGGGTTCTAGTTTTCTTAGACCATTTTGACAGACTAACTTGGTCATCTACCTGTACATCCCTGACATCTGCTTTAGAGGTCCGGATTTGCTGCACCTCGACAACGGGTAGTATAGAATTTGACAAGGAGACAGAGTTCCTCATCCTAGGAGATGAGTAGGGACTACCCTCGGGGCTCATTTGGGTTGCCATGTCTCTCCTTGAAACATCACGAGAGATGTTGGTTGAAGCATCCAAGACACAACCAATTTTACCATCTGTATAAAGATTTAACAATTCATAATCACAAGCCAAAACTTAAGTCATATTACTAGATTCTTATCTCTTATTGTTAAACATGAATATGTTAGAATCTTATCACAAAGAATCAGGCATATTCAAAAGAAAGTAAAAAATGAACGTGGCCAATTGCCTCTTAAGTCAATATCTACATGTGTATCGTTTTTTAGTAGTGTACCATGTAGCTATCTGTAATCTGGTGGTCTCTTTCTGGCAAGTGATCTAACTTCAATGAGAGAAGTCCGTTAACCCATAATTTGATGAATATATACCAAGAAACAGTCAATAATCCAGAAAACATTGGCACTGCCACTTGGGATATCCGTTTTCCTTATGTTCGTCTTTTGGAAGGAATAATTGAATTCATAGTTAAAAGTTCAAACAACCTAATGAGAACTGAACTGTATCCTGTATCGCTGACAGATTGATATCTGAGTAAGACAAATTAGGGGTATTGTTTTATCCTTTCGTTTCTTCTTTTTTGTTAGTAATTTATATAATGCATAAAAAATGCCCGTTTTCTGTCATAGTTGTATCTGTTGGAACTCCTACCCTATTTGGCAGTCCAGTGATATAATGTTCTCTCTATTACTCTGTCCCTTGCAATTCTCATAACAATAATTATGCTGGTAATTATCTTAAATGTACATATGGCAAAAACAATATTCTAAATGTAAATACGTAATCATTTAAAAAAAGACTGAAATCCTGATTTCCCTAAACCTTATGTCAAAGCAATAACGAAATCATAAACAGAGTAATGACTCGCCGTTACTATTATTCCTACCGTTTTCAAAATCAAATTCTCATACGAAAATGCATACCACAACAGAAAACAAGTGTTATGTCACATACAAAGCATATTAAAACATGGTCCTATAACAATGCATACATCATATGTCTAAATTTGGGGAAAGTAGAATGCATAAAGCTGTATGTCTAAATTATAGGTCTCTCTAAAATATAAATTAAAACACATAAAGAGAGGCTACTACTGCACCTTGAGTTATACGCAACAATGACTGACCCAGCGATTCAGAGCAACCATGTACACTCACTGACCTTGCCATACAAGGCTCATTCAACGAAGGAAAATTTCCACTACTACCATTACGATCATCATACCTTATTGACAAACCATCACCACCACCATTTACTCTACTTAAAAATGGCGATCCATTAAGTAAACTCCCAACATGATGCCCACCATCAAACATATGCACAGCAGGGGAATACATAGAATTATACACAGAATTAGTAGGCCCAAGTGGCCCACTCTTCGACTTCTGCCGCCTTTGCGGCTGTTGTACCGCAGGCCGCAAACCACTATCTCCGCCAACCGGACTACATATCCACCTCTCCGCATCTTCCCATTTAGAAGGCAATGTCCTTCCACTAGACATCAATCCAGAACTCACATGCCTCCTATTACCATTCGTATTCAACGCCACACGTTCCGAACTCCACCCTTTCTGAATCCCATTACTCGCAGGACGATAACTAGGCGTTACTGGACTTGGAAACATATTAGCCCTCTTACTCGAAACAGAACCTTTCATAGCTAATCTCGGAGAATAACTAGTCACATTTATAGCTTGATTATTGAGATCAAACGACGTAGGTCTTTTTCGTTCCGACTTCCTTAACAATATTTCAGATCTTGATTTCCTATATTGGCAATCTAAACAATAACAACATCAACATTATCATTAATTTAGTTACATAACAACCTATAACTAACAGTAGTTGTTATTGACAGCATAAAAGTCGTGATAAAAATACTAACCACATTCGCAACATATTAAAATAATAATAATAATAATAATAATAATAATAATAATAATAATAATACCTTTTAAAGCTTGCGAGAATGAGCTTCTGGCTGAATCTAAACCTTGATTTTTGTCACAATCTAATTCTGCATTAGTGTATCCAATAATAGCTACACATACAATAAAAACAAAAAAATAAAAAACAAAATCAGCTCTAAGATTTACTTAAACTAATATTTTATAAAAAAAGTGTATATACCTTTAGCTTTTTGCACTTTTTTCTTAAACAGTGGCGAGGAATTATTATTGTTTGGATCTAGATCTGGACCCCTCGTAGATACTGACAAATGCTGTAAGCAATAGTATTCATATTTCAAAAACAATTAGTACATTATACTGTGTATCATCATAGCCAAATGAAATATGATTACAGTTACTTACAAGAGACATATCGGATGAGTCACGATCAAGAACATCCGAAGCGGAAGAGTATCGGTCAACGCTAGCTGAAGCAGAAGACGAAAAATGGCTAAAATTGGAGAAAATTACCGAGTCAGGACTAGCATCACGAGCACTAGTACCAGGAGTACCAGTGTAGCTTGATCTGGTGGTGATTTTGTGAGGTTGGTAGGTTATAAGGTCATGCATTGTTGTTGTTGTAGTTGGAAATGAAAATGTGTGTGATTTAGAGTGAATAAAAGATGATTACGGAGAAAATGGCGGGCATCTTGGAGTGGAAAAAAGATTAGAGAGACAGGTGGTATCACGAGGAATATGATGGTGTTTTTAGAATTTTGACCGCTGGAAATATATTATTGACTATGGCATGGCAAAAGATAGTGGGGACTGGGGAGATAATCTTGTGTTTTTTATCTGTATTTGTTTTATGTGATATTGTGATCCGGGATTTTTTACTGAATTTTTGTGATCAAGACAAGACAGTTGATTAGTAGAGTACTTGTTTTTGTTTTTTAATTTTTTTTTAATAAACAAAGTTTTGGCTAAAATATCTATATTAGTCGTAGGTAGCGGATTTATTAAAAAGGGAGTAAAGTTTAAAAAGTTTAAAAAGTTATATCAACCGTTGGATGAGTCAAGATCTAGACCCGGTAGGTTTCTAAAGGGCCTGTCACAAGGGTATTATCGTCATATTTTATCCTACCCATCACTCATTTCTTCTCACCCTCCTTTTTTCCACTTTCTTCCATCACTGATCACTCCATCTTATTTCTTCAATCAAAATCTTCACTTAACCCTCACAATATCCTTCAATTTTATAAACCCTAACCATAGCTTTTCGCTTCTAACCATGGAAACCGATATCGATGACCGCAAACACCGTCGATCCTCTGACAAAGAACCAGAAGAACCGTCGAAACGTCATAAGCCGTATCATCGCCGCAAGCATCACCATCGTCATCACAACCGTAAACATGATGATAACAGTGACGAATAGGTGACTGAGATGCTGCCTCCATCAACGGTGACGGGGAATATGTCGACAAATATTCGGTTAAATACACCATCGTTGATGTGCCGTTAATTACTACAAAAAGGTGTGATTGATTGATTAAATAACCTTTAAACAAAACATGTAAAATGCTAAGGCTAATGTTTATTTGATATCTGTAATGTATATCGGATATGATTTGAAGATTCGGTGGTTGTCTCGCTGACTACACATTTGTACAGATATGAATTGATAATATCCTGATTTTGTTCTAAGATTAAGTTGATGAAAAATATACACATGTGTTTTGCTTATAGATTTGCGGTTAATAATTGAAAATATAGTCTAGGCTGGTTGATTAAATAATTTGTAAGTAGAAGGTGTGAAATGATTAAGGTTATGGTACCTTAGGGTTGTTTGATAGCCTCTTAATAGGCCTCATGTTGAATCAGTTAGAGAATGATTTTTGTTTGATAATATTTTTTATGCCCCTTAGTCGTTCTATTAGGAGTTAATGGATCAGCACCTATGACATGCAAATTGATTAAGTGAGTCTTCTAAGATATTTTATTTTTATAAGGTTCATCGTTCTATTAGGATTTATATTTTATAAGGTTCATCAGTTATTTTTGATATCTTTTATAAGGTTCATCAGTTATTAACCTGTATTATAATAGGTTCATCAGTTATTGTTCCATGTTATCATAGGTTCATCAGTTAGATTATTAGGTTCATCAGTTATCATAGGTTCATCAGTTATCATAGGTTCATCAGTTAGGTTATTAGGTTCATCAGTTATCATAGGTTCATCAATTAGGTTAAATGCACTAATTTTTGTCTAACAACGCATTATTAATAATTTTATTAATGTAACATTCAAAAAGAGATGTTTTTTAATCATTATTTTTTTTTAAATATACATTTAATTCATCAGATTATTAGGTTCATCAGTTAGTTATTAAGTTCATCAGTTAGATTATGTTATGTTCATCAGTTAAGTTATAGGTTATAGGTTCATCAGTTAGACATTTTGTTCATCAGTTACTTTGGTTCATCAATTTCAGGTTCATCAATTTTTTCAGATTCATCAATTTCAGGTTCATCAAATTTGATCAAATGTTTGGGTTCATCAATTTTTTCAGGTTCATAAAATTTCAGGTTCATCAATTTTTTCAGGTTCATCAAATTTGATCAGATGTTTGGGTTTATCAAATTGATCACAGTTCTTTTCAGGTTCATCAAATTTTAGGTTCATCAATTTGATCAAATGTTTGTGTTCATCAATTCTATTTAACAAAACAAACTGATAGTTTTGTTAAACTGAAAATAACTTGACCAATTAGTGCATTTAAATGTATTTTTATATGAAAAATCTCTTTTAGTCATTTTATCAAACACTTTGTGTGCACTAAATATGACTAAGACGTCATCTTTAACGCGCGATATCTCACTCATATCATATCGGATTTGAGTGATTCAAATTTATGGGTAAAGAATGGGCAAGAAGCTATAACTTTCGTGTTTTAAGTTTTGCAAAATTCAGCCTTTAAACTAGACAAAATTAGAGCCGAAAATGCTAAAATTTTCAAGAAAATCATGACCCAATGAATATGTCAAAAAAAGTTTCGAAAAAATTAAAAAGATTTATACCAAATTAAAGAAGATTAAATTTTAAAAATTATTGTGAAATCGGTTTTTTGTAAAAGTTTGTCACTTGAAAGTTATTTGTATTTGAAATTTAAGGTGAAATTTAAAAAATTGGTCAAATGACCAAAATACCCTCTAACAAAAAATATTAAAGAAAAAAGGGAGGGAGTGAGTGGGGACACATGGCACTAGCTTAGTGTTTAGAAACCTTTTTAGGCTTTTTAATTTTGATCCCTTTTCTAAGGGATCGCACCCCATTAGTCGTATGGGTTTTGCAAGTTGTGATTAAGCTTAATTTAATTAAAAAATTAATAATTAAATAACATTAAATATTTCATATTTGACAAAATATTATATAATTATAATCATTAAATATATATAAATATAAAAATAATGAGCATATTAAATGCTATTTTTACACAAAATTTTTAAGTATTTATTTCTTACTGTATTTAGTATTTATAATCATTAAAATCCTAGTTGTACTTATTTATAGAGAAAATGTTTTTTTTTTTTTTTTTTCTGTGTGTTATTTTAGTTAAATTTTAGGTTATTTAACTTATTTTTCAGGATTTATAATCATTAAAACTCTAGTCGTATTTATTTATAGAGAAAACATTTAAAAAAAAATCAGTATGTTATGTTAGTTAAATTTTTAAGTTTTTTTTAACTTAAGAAGATAATTTGAAGGTTATGTGTTTATAGATTTCTTTTACTATTATTTCGAGAAGTGAAACATGTATATCCACTTTCTTTCATTACTTAGGATGTTGTTGTATATTTTTTCGTATTAAATTATATATTTACTTTCATATTGAAGGTGACTTTAAGAAAAGTATAATTTTAATGTTGTGTACTAATAAATATCATGTTAGAAATTCAAAAATCTTTAATCGATTGAAATGTGAAAATACATTTATTTGATAGGAAATCAAAATAAAAGGAATTGAATAAATATTCTGGGATAACCACTAAAGGGACGTTTGATTCACCAAAATGTGATGGTTTTTATGGGTTTTATATTATAAACACATGAGAAGATTGTATTTTGATAGTAAAAAATGTAATGTTTTAGGGTGCGTTTGGTTCGTAAGTGGGATTGGGATTGGAATTGGATTCGGATTTGGGAAAGGTCTGAAAAATGTGAGAAATGAAAAAAAATGAGGCCCGCAGGTTTCAAGTGAAACCACCCAACTAAGGTAGGAATGAAATCTATCATTCCCTCGTTCCCAAATTGTGAGCCCCGCCTAGAAACCAAACATAGGTTTTAATCTTTCTTTCATTCTATTCCCTCCAAAAGCATGAGCCAAACGCACCCTTAATGTAGTAGGACCTATCACCCATGAATAGTGTTAAAATGATGGGTTTGTTAACTCATTGTATAAGTGATGAATTTCAAATTCACTTATAACAATGAACCATTAGACACAAATGCCTTTTATTTCTTCTTCTTTCTCACTTAGTAATATTAACGATTAAATGGCAGTTACTACATTTATATATAATTGATTTCAAAGCCGTATCCAAAATTCGGACTATCAAACATGTCAAAGGTTTTCAAATCATGCTATTTATATTTCTTCCCCATTATAAATTATATTGAGCTTAAAATACATGTATTTATATTTTTAGTAACCAAACGCGCCCTAATTGAGTTTGTACAGTGGACTCATTTGAATATACCAAGGGTAATAGAAAAAACACTTGAACACAAGTTTCAAACTTTTATACATTGATTTACATGCACTTTGTTACAATGGACCATCTATACCACATTAAAAAGGCCTTTCCAAATAGCAAAAAGGTACCAAGGACCACATTTGGCCTAAATAACACTTATGGTGTTTTATATGCTTTAATAAACCATTTTATCTCTTACAATAGCTTTCGGTTATTTTTGTTTAAATCTTTGTAAGAGCCTTTTTTGTTGTCAGTTGTAGGATAGGAACTTCAATCCTTGGGAATATTGTCATTTTTTAAGTCAGTTCTAGTATAAAACTAGCTACTTCGTAAGAGCCTATTGTAGTTGATACAAACAAGTTCTAATTTGTTGGTATCCGAAAGCAATATTGATAATTCCATATCAAGTGCTCCTTGGCCCTTGCGCCTTTTGTAACTACTTTGTGGTCCATAATAATTTTATAAGAGATGCGATATTAATCATCATTTTGTTTGTGGTCCATAAGTTTGTTTCTTTAGTTGTTGCAAAAATAACTGTGAATCAAGCTTCTTTAAATGTATGGTAACATGTCGACTTAAAAATGCTACAAAGTTCCTTTACCTAAAAATCTAAAATATAGTTTGACAACTCAAGAAAACTATACGCACTACCTAATGACATACAAACTTACATGTTTAATACATTGTACTAAAGAAAGATGGTAGCACAAATCAGAATCAAGAAGATATATGAACCGAGAAAAAAAAAATGTAATTTGCATAATAATTTTGAAAACTTTTTACCCTTTTTTTATGCATATTTATGTGTATAATAAATGTACATTGAATCTTGCAATCATTTGGAAACTTTCGACCCTTTTTTTCAGTTCTGCTGGAATGAAAAGTTGAAAACTATTCACCCAAGTAGCGTAGGATCCACGAAACGAAAGGAAATTGTTAAAAACAAGTACGAAACAGAGAAAAACATTTACACATGCACAACTACACAAGTATCGTAAAGAAGGCAGTCAGCTATTTACTGACAACCAATGGGTTTGTGGTCCACTGGGCATGTCTTATTCAGTTAAGCGTGCCTAGTGGAGAGTAGTACCGGTTTGGGTGACCAAACCGGGAAGTCCTCCCTTGTGGACCACTGCCCTGTCGGTACGATTTCAAAGTCCTTCAATGAAGGTTCCAACCCACAAGGGTTCGAATCTGGAGAAGGCAGGGTTTACTTCAATTTAAGTGTCGTGCCTTCGGGCGACTTAAGTTGAAGGTTTTCCCCCCATCGGGTTTCAAATTGGACTTGAATTTCCCCTATGAAAGTCAATTTTCAAAAAAAAAAAAAAAAAAAACTATTTACTGACAGGCTTTTAATTGCCTTCGGACCTTTGACATCATCGACACGCCACTTGGCCTATTTACATCTATCTCCCCTAAATTTTAAATAACTTGCCAAATTACCCTATAATACTAAAACCCAAAAATAAAACGGGGCAAAAACACTGTTACAACCACTGTAGCAACCCCGTTTAGCTGCAAAACCACTGTAGCACATCCGTTATTAGATATATATACATTCTAGTTCCAAAACTTACCATCATACTTATAAAAAAAACACAGTTGTCAGGAACGAAACCATGGCCAAATATAACGGGATGCACAAAAAATTTTGAACCGTAATATTAGAAACACATTTCGGTAGACCGGGTGCATTTAAAACACAATTAGAAAATTCGATGTTTTTCAAAAATTAATACTACATCGAAAAAATCCATGCGGTTCCCGGGGACCCGCAGAAACCTCTGGTTCCGTCCCTGTAGTTGACCACATTCCACCATTCTCTAGAACCTCCCATCACCCATATCGATAAAAAAAATAAAATAAAATAAAATACCATGGTCAAAACCACTGGCTGTGTGTTCGTTGCATCCACAATGAAAACACACGCACCTTCAAAAAAATTTAGGCATAACAATGGAGAATCATATAAAAAATTAGGTAAACCACAAACTTTATTAAATCTTTTTGTTTCACGATTTTGTGTGTTGTGTGCTTCACGAGTACAAGAGGAAGGAGATAACGCCATCTAGAAAACTGGCCTAAAAGGTATTCTCCAACTTATTTATTAATTTGAAATATTCTTAATTTTGAATATTGATTAAATTGAAATTTAGGTAACGAGATAGGGTTTAATTAAGATGGAATTTCATGTGTTTGGGCTTTGTTGTGTTTAATTTTGTAGCTCAGTCACAACCCACCGGCTCAAACAAAGTTTGGATTAACGGTTCAAATTAATGGTATGTTGTTAATTTTGTGTCTAATTTATAATTTCTTTTAATTTTCAGTTTCGATAATATTTAGTATTCAGAATCATATAACCGGTTCTAGCAAAATATTTCGTAAAAAAAGTGTTAAGATGTGTTTTAAGATTCTTAGGTAAATGTGCACACTTCATTGGCAGTCTAGCATATGGTTTGACACATTCTGTACATCGAGTTAGCAACTATGCCGTTCATTGATTGGTTGTTAGGAATCTCTTCATGTCCGTTTAAAGTTCTTTTTTCCATAACCATCGTCACATGACGGTTGAAGAGTATTCTACTATAGGTTTTTGAGATTATTCTTTACCCGAATATCTTGAAGTACAACCCCAGGTCACACGTCATCACTTGTTTTTCTAATGACCACAAAATTGCGATCCAAATTTCTTATCATCTTTATGGAATTAATCTTGAATGTATGTTTTGATGTTGTTAGGTGACACAAAAACTATCGCCCCGACAAACGATCTTAGAGATCCGAATGAAGATCTTAAACGAGAAACCCAAATGAAGATTTTAAACGATATCGCTGTAAAAAAGACTGTTCTTAAACTGGATCATTCGTCTCCAATTCTCAAACAGGTAAAAAAAATCAGATTCGATAGAATTGCCCCAGTTTTAGCCGACCCATTCTGAATTTTTTATTTGCAGAGTGAGCTGAATCGAAAACTAATGTGACCGAGAGCAAAGTAAAAAAAGGTAAGGTAAGCAATGCCCACAAAATATTACCGTGAATGTTTAGTTAACATCATTTTGTATTTGAGTTTGATGCAGTACTTTATTTATAACAGATTCAAGCACCAAATTCACCATTTGACAAAGTACGAGAGTACGAAAATCTTAGGTGCTTTCCCTTGCAGCATATATATTGGTTGGTATGTCTGTTGTAGAGGTATGTATGTCACGTGATGCAGCTTGGTAAATAATAAAATATTCATTTCTTGATTTTTTTTTTTTTTTTTTTTTTTTTTTTGTAATTTAATTCGATTTGCGCAGGCTGTAGCTGAAATGGCATCAATTGGATTTGGCCTGCTAAAGGACACAATCACCATTCTCTTGAAAAATGTAAGTCTCCCACAAATGAAAAGTATTCATATGCCCTGTTATTTTGAACGACTTAAATATATGACTACTGCAGAAGAGTAAGTTTGCCAACATTCTTATTAAATAGCTGTTGGGATTCTAGATTTGATGTGACAAAATAAATATAAGAATGAAACATGAAGGGCTAAAGTGACAAAGAGAAAAAGCTTCAAAGATATCAAGATACATGAAATAATTTATTCTGTAGAAAAGATTTTATATTATTCGGTATTATCTCTTTGTGTAAACCCTAGCATTCTCTAGTATATAAAGAGATGCAGGGTACGTAGTTTAATATGTCTTTCACAATGTAGTCGACTAGAAAAGTGTGTGTGTATGTTCTAGGGCATATGTCTTGTAAATGCCTAGAACTAGTTAGAGTTGTTCGAATCCTCTAAGGTCTGAGGTGTCTTAGATTCTTGTTACATTTAGGTAACACGTTATTATTCTGATCAAATAATAATTGGAGGTGATGATGGTGAAAAACTTTGTGTCAATAACTTTGATTTGTTCTTATTCCGCTGCATGTTATTATCATTGTTATTGTTGAACCCTAGTGCTCAAAACGGTCCAAGGAGTCTAACAAACTCCACAATAGCTCAAAGCTTGACTTGATTTTTTATGATCCCCATTTACACTTTCCATAGCTTAAGGAAGTGATGCTTATTTTAGACTAGGTTTTAATATTTATAATTTCTTGTTTACCTATGGTCTACCTATGCACTAACGGGCAGAGAACCCGGTCGTGTGTAATGTAGTATTTGGTAAAGTCGAGGTCATCCCAAGAGCTAATGGGCGGTTCCTAACTTGAGTTCTAATTGTCACGCTTTTACGAGTAGTGGTTTTTTTTTTTTTTTTTAATTAACTAATTGCAAGAAATAAATAACTAAAGGAAATGGGAATGAGATTTAATCAAGGGAGAAAGATTGATGCTAATTTTACCTAGATCACATTTCAATATTTATAAGTCTCATTTACCTATAATCTACGTGAACACTAACGGGTAGTGTACCCGATCGTGAGTAGTCTAGAAATGGTAAAACCAAGGTCGTCCCAAGAGCTATGAGGTGGATTTTAATCTAAGTTCTATTATGTCACTAAAAATGGATTTTTGATTGGATTTGTATTAAACTAATGAAATAAACAAAAATAAAATGAGATTAAATTAGTGGGAGAAAGATGTGCTAGCCTAGTTACTACTATTATCATGCCATAATCTAGTTTTCCTACAAGTGTCTATTATTGCTTTACGTAGTGGTTAAATGTCACTAGGATTAGTTGGTCAAATCACATAGCCTATAATTCCAGACCCGTACCTCCTTTGGTCAATTCGGCCGTTCAGTCCAGTTTTAGTCATTAATCGCCAGCTATCTATCTAGACCTATTATGTACCAAGGTTGTGTGGTCCTTTGGTCAATTCTCACACATACAAGCAAGGTCCCGTATTTCTTACACATTCAGCCCCTCATCGTCCTTGACTTAATTATATGCAGTCCTTGTGACATGATAAACATTATTTGAATTAGCACCTTTAGTACCTGATTGTTCTTGTTATTATTATAACTAGTCCTTGTGATACTTAATTCTTCATATGATTCGCCCAGCTTTAGTCCTCCATTGTACTTGTTATTTTACTTTTAGTCCATGTACTTTAACTTCATGGTGCCCAAGTTTGATAGTTACGGCGTAACCTATAGGTCTGGTTACGCCGTAACCTTCGTACCTAAGATGATCTTATCCATTAAATAACATTTACGGCGTAACTGTGATGGATAGTTATGCCGTAATCTTCGGCGGTAACAATTACGTCGTAATATTCAAGCTTAGTTACGTCGTAATATCTTCAATCTCTTGAACCCCATTCTGTGTAACATTTACGCCGTAACCTTATGTATAGGTTATGGCGTAACCTTCATAGACGCGAATTTTCTTCTAAGTCTTCAAAAATGTTACGGCGTAACTTCTAGTAATAGTTACGCCGTAACTCTTGATCAGTGTTGAGTTGCTCTTCGTCTATAACTCCATAGTTACGACGTAAATGGAGAGTGGAACTACACCATAGCTTTCTTCAGCATACTAAAGTGTGCAATCTTGTAAGTGCTATTCCAAATCCGCGTCTCTTTTGCTCTTATGCTCACTTATAACCTGGAAGTGAAATATAAAGAATTCAAAGTATATATACATATAAATCAATACAATAATGATATAAATCAATACAATAATGAGCATATTACGAGGAAATTGACACTTAAATATTGATTATTTGATGTCATCAAATATCCCCCACTTAAACTCTACTTACCATCAAGTAGACCTTATTAGAATTATTTCTAAAAAGATACCCCAAATTACTTGGAAAATATGAGATTAAAAATTCCTATGCTAGAATATTTAAAGCCGAACACCTCACGAAATTGGAAACAAACACTCATACTCTCTCTATTCTAAGTGTCAATTTCGGGGTGATCACTCAACGGACAGTCATGACATGTATTCTATCATAGGCTTAGCGGTTACACATAACTCCACCACTAGAGTTAAGGTCAAAACAATCTTCGAAGGCAACATTAGGTGAACAAATTATAATGCTAGGGTGTAGTGTTGTTACTAACATACTACGGTGAAGGTGACAAAGACCATCGATACATGACCAAATCCATGGCCAATAAACCAAAGACCGCTCAATTTTCCTCACCTAAGCATGATTCACAACTAAATGGTAGGATAAGACATGGGATGCACATAAATGGTGAAAATGAAAAATAGAAAGCAAATAGTCTTAGCATACAACTGAGTTGTTACCATCTGCCATCCATCTTGTAACACCCCCAAAATACCATAGCGGAAGACTGTGTCACTGGGGTGCTACTTCATAATACAAAGTACAAGTTATAGAAAACGACCTCTAAATGAGACGTTTTGAAGAGTTACCATTCGATTAATGAATTCAAAGTTACAAACATGAGATTCCAAAGTATTATACATAAATGTATACAAAATATTTTGAATGGTAAATGATAAAAGCGTAAGTCTTCAGAATATGCAGCTTGACTCTATGTTTCACGCACTTGCTATCGCCTTACTAACCTGAGATAAACATGCTAAAGTGTCAACACAATGGTTGGTGAGTTCATAGAGTTTGTCTTAAAACAGTTGAAAAGCCTTTAAAGAATGTTCACACAGCAAAGGCATTGTGAATCCACTCAGTTGCAAATCCTGCCCATACAAAACTTGCAACCTGTGTGTTCATAACCCACTGCTAACATATAGTATGATTAAGACATATGTGTATATACAAGTACCTAAACAAGTCACACAGTTGAGCCTTATGCACAAACCATAACTACTGGGAGTCACTTCCCAAAGATAACTCGGAGCCACTTCCCAAAGACTACTGGGAGCCACTTCCCAAAGACAACTAGGAGCCACTTCCCAAAGACTATTGTACATGTATCCTAACCACTAGCAATCAGGCAATAATAGTTACATAGCATTAGTCTCAAAGTAAAACACATATATTGAATTCACAACGCGCATACTTACCAATTATGAAAACAATGCATCATACATAAAGCATTTTGAAACATGATTCAACATATAAGTTTTTGAAAGTAGTCAAGCATGTATCTCCCTCAAAGAGTTAAAACAAGTATGAAAAGAGTAGGGGCTATGACTCACCTTGAACTAATGATAACAAAACGTATAACGGGATAGATGGATTAAGCCAGGAAGTCTCTACGCGCAACCTAGAATATGATGATATGTCTTAGGTTTGGAACAATGTCTAAGAAAACATAGACGATCCTATATATGTCTTGCATATTGTTCATGATGTAGTAGTTGGTAGTTTTATGTACGTTTGTTTATGAAATGGTTTAGTTTGTATATCTCGTACTACCGTTCGGGCCATCATAAATCAGAGGTCATGCAGTAAACGTTCGAGGAGCCAGGACACTTTAAATCATAAATCCACAACTCATCTCGACGATTTACTCTAATGAACCCCTCACATGAAGCTCCCTAGTGTTGTAGTATTCAATTTGTAAAACATGTATAATAGTTGTAATGATTTCGGTTTAGAAAGTCTTGAGGTTTTAGCCATGGCCTTGCCGTGGCTTTGGTCTTGGCTACCATGTCTTTGAGATCTCAACCTTGGACTTAGCCGCGTTTGTGATCTCAGCTCTAGGCCTTTAGGCCATTTGGTTTTCCTTAGCCGTGACAAAAAGGCATAGTCTTATAGGTAATAAAGGGGTTGTTAAGAATTTGAAGAAAAATATCACTCGTTATGCGTTTTCAGGGTTCGGGCTTCTTTGCTCCTGAACGTAAACGTCGTTCCGAACAACTTTCATGTTTTAGCTTTTTGATGAAACGGAGCAGTAGGCCTCGAAAAAAATCCAAATTTTGATCAGAATGCAAATTGGCAGATTCGAGTTTTAGTTTAGCTAATTTCTTTTAGTCGTATCTTTTGACTCGTGTACTCGTTTTAGGTGATTCAAATTGCTATGTTTTCCTTTTAAAACCCTATTTAATAGTAGGTAAGTGTCTAATATCATGGTTATATTATTTTGGTCGTGGTTCTCAATATAAGTCACTAGTTTCCTTGATTACTTAACATAAGTTAACATGTAGTGTTCTTAACTTGTTTTAAAGATTTTTGTACATCATGAACACAATATAAAGACCATATATAGCATAAATGGAGTATAAGAATCATGAAAATGATGTTGAGAAAGAGAGTGTATTAGGGTTTCTTACAACTTTTGGCTTTCTAAAGAAAGGAAGTCAAGTATGAAACTAGGACACTATGCTTGCAAACCCATAACCACAACTCTTGCAAACCCTTGCTAACCTTTACATAAACCTTGTGAAAACCATTTAACCTCAGCCCCTAACACCTTGTGTAGCTCCTAATTCAACCATGGAATCACTAAACAAACTCTTGATTCATGTAGAGACTAACTATGCCTTCAACTTTGGTATGTAATTTATAACTTGGAAATCAAAGGATCATGGTTTATGAATTTATGTGTGCCATTTGGATTATGAAGAAAGGAAGGGATTATCTTGCTTTTATAGTGTAAATGAGGAGGTTAGGAAGGTGCCTAGGAAGGTTCATTGAGGAGGTGCAAGTATTAGGATATTTAAGAAGCTTACTTAGGAAGTTTTACACATGTTTTTATCCTAGAGCTTAAGGCATGGGATCAAGACATATACTAGGTGACTCCCCCCCCCCCCCCCTCTAAGTCGGCCAAGATGAGATAAGGGTGACTAGATGATTAATTTTGGTATTATCTTGTTTACGGAGTGAAACTTAATTTTGGTCCTGGTAATCGCTAACGGTAAGTCGTTAAGTCGTGAAACTTAAAATCGGGTATCCTAAAAATATGAAAGTAATAAATATGTTAGAACTTATTAATATAACCTATCTTAGCATATTTAATGAGTGATAAGTTCTATCAGGTTGCTTAAACACTGTTAAAACTGGAAACGCGGGTCTAAAACGCGTAATTCGCATAAAACGCTGAACTGGAAAACGTAAAATTCCAAAACTTTTGGAATTGTCGTAAAATGAGAGAAATTCATATTTCTATTATTTATAGTATTTTATGGACATATCGGGATGCTGGAATGACGTTTAAACCTAAAAGTAAATCTCGGACACGGTTTTGTAATTTTTGCAGAAATGATCCGACAAGTGTCAAACTCTCGGATTATCATTAAAATAGTTTAACTTACGAGAATTTGAAATAAAAATTTCGGGAGTGAATAGTGAAAGTGAATAGTAAAAAGTGAATAGTAATAGTAAATAATAAAAATGAATAATAATCCGAAAATGTAAATTGTTACACATCCAAAATAACTTAAAGACGCAAAAACCGGATTATAATGTAACAAGTAGGTGCGTCATTAGTAGACGTCATGATGAGCACATTACTTGATCTTCATAAACTTGTTGGTGTAATCATGTCACCAACTCAAAAATGTAATCGAAGTGGCCTCCTCGATACTAAATCTGATAACCTCGTCACTCAGTGCTTATAACAATGTACTATCTTCATAATGACTATTTACATACAGAAATTCACATTTTTACACACACACACACACACACACACACACACACACACACATATATATATATATATATATATATATATATATATATATATATATATATATATACATACTATATATATATATATATATATATATATATATATATATATATATATATATATATATATATATATATATATATATATATATATAGACATACATATATTAAAATGATAGAGTAATTAACAGTTATTTTTTTTAAAGAAACAATAAGAATTTTATGGTCAAACCCATTAGCTCATGAAATTCCAGTTTGACTTTTTTGGTCAAACCCATTAACTTAAAAGCAAATCTTTCTTCAAAATTTAGTGGCAGATAAAGAAAAAAAAAATATTTATACACATATCAGATTGTAACTTTTAGGTATGCATAGTTTAAATGTGAATTGATTAAACATAAAACCAAAGTTTGGTGTACATTACAACTGTAAGAATTAACTCATACATGTTTCAAAGTCAAATTTGTTTATTTGACCCTTAAAATTAAAACCAATATCAAATTTGTCAGGAGGCCAACATTTGTAACCATTTTCTTTCTGGATTTGCTACAGAAAAATTGCAGGGCTGCTCGCCCTATACACGAAGCAGTTGTACTTGATCAATCATGTGAAGTTTAAGGGTGTTTGGCATAACCATAACCAAGTAGAACAAATCATAATGTTTGAACTTTTATAGAAAATGTAACCAAGTAGGTTGGTCCAGTTAAACCTTCATCAAATACATTTGTACTTGATAAACCAAAGTGAGTTTCAAACTGATATAACTTAATGAAAGAAACATAAAATAAAAAAAATAATAATAAAAAAACTATTCTACTAAAAGGCATCACGGGCCTTTTCCTCTTTCGACTAACCAAATTGTGTGGAGTGGTTCTCTTGAAAAGTTTCTAGAATCATGGCTTGAGCTTTTGTGTATCTAATATTCAACAACAAACAACCTCTTGCTCCTCTTGTGAAGTAGCACCTGTAAACAAATATCAGCAAACATTTCATATAATTGTGTCAAACATTTCAGCTTTGTAAAATGGAGGACTTGTGAATATAATATGTGATAAACATTTCATCTTTGTAATATGGAACAAAAATCCCAGACCCGTATATCCCTTTTTATATAATTATGTTTCTGATGTTCATCTATGTGCCACAAGCATCAAATTAATATACATAATGAGGAATGCTTATGGCTAACATCTCTAAAGTCAACGACGGAGAAACACTATTACAGGTCTATCACATATACCTACCTACAGCTTATCCAATTGAAACATAAGTATCATTTGAGAAAGGACATAAGGTTAGTGAAATTGTCATTCCCCTTGCTAAGTATTCTAATGGTGAAAATGTGGACTTGAATCTCGAACTGAGAAACACGATGAGTTTTAATTCATACGTGGAAAATTGGAATTTTTAGAGATGGAAACTTTTAACCAATTTACCTAAGAATAAGGTATAATTCACTTTGTGTAATAATTCTAACCACTCAAGCGTGCATAATTAAAAGGTTAGTCGAAAAGCATGTCGGTCAAATGGGTTACTATTTTTTCAAAGTGTCCTCGAAAGCTTCAGTTTTCTTAGCTTGTATAAGTTTATTATACTAACATTCCAGATTATGTTTACGCATATTAGTCAAAGTTGCACTCTTGGCATCACTAAAACAGAGTTACTACTCTCTAATGGAACACTTGTTGCTACCATCTTGTTAGTAATATTAACTTAATGCCCTGGATTGCTATATTTGGTTAAAACTTTTGTTGGTTCAAGGCCAACCACTACTCTTATTAATAGCGGTAATACAGGTAATTCAAAATTATCTAAAATAGATAGGATACTATAATAGACTTAGATATATTAGTCATCCTTCAATGTTATTAAAATAGTTTTTATGATCACGTTACCTTGAAGGATATATTAGTCATCATTTGCTGCATCTGTCGCTTCTTGTGGTCCGGTGATGCCATCAGGTGGTGGTGCCTTGAAATGTAATTGACCGTAAGCCTAAAGCCTGAAGCCTGGACAATAAGAATAGTTAATGATTGAATGAAACTGATATCTAGAATAAGATGATAAAAAATGGAAAATAATGTGTCTGATGAATGCATATAAGGGAGGGGATCATGCAACAACTGGTACATCTGGTCCCAAATCCCAAAATTTTACACTTTTGTCTAACCAACCTGGAACACGTAGTTGTGTAAGTTAAATATACCAGCGACAAGGAAAAACAAATGCGAAGTGATGGAGTAATTAAGCAAATTAACATTTAACATGAAGCACATTATCATGCTATAAACATTAATAAAACCATGTGTTATTTTTTGCTTCTTTATTTTATTATAACAGCAGGATTGGCAATAAGACACTCGAGAACAAACATGAAGTAGTGACTCCACATTAGGTATGTACCTGTTTCTAGAAGACGCTGGAGAGGATGAATATCCATCGACCTAATGTGTCCTTGATGAGACTTTAACTCATGTAAAAGCTTTCCAGCTGTTAAGTCCCATATCGGCCTGACAACGAACATTTAAAACTTAACCACGTGATGTTTCTTGATGTGCTGACATGACTGAAATAAATAATACCTTTACAGCATTATCAAGTCCCCCTGGTACCACCCAACGACCATCAGGACTTAATCTGATAGTATTAACAACTTGTCCTTTATATGTATGGATGCACCCTTTCTTTCTGATGTCCCAGGTCTTTAGATTAGTGTCCATGGAACCCGATGCAAAAGACTCACCAAACGAATAAAATCTCTTAAACTCTTTTGAGCAACTCTGAGCACCACTGTCGAGGCATCATGAGCTGCAAATAGAAAAACGGAAAAAAAATCAAATCTATTAAATACACAATGAAATAAGAATGCCAAAAAAAGTAGCTATTACTTTGTCAAGTTTCGTCTCAAGTGTACTACTTTTGGGAGGGACATTCATGGCATTCATCATTACATGTGTTTGAATAGGTATAAATCATTACCTGTATTTGAAGAAGCATAAACATGCTATCACACGTACACGTCATTTTAATTGAATCAACCATTGACAATAGTGTCTCTTCTTTAAAAATAATGGTAAATTCAATGAGACATTTTCACAAGCACTTGCTACGCATTCAAAACTAAAACACAATGTCCAAAATTGATGGTAACTGAGACACGCTTGATTAAATCACCATCCGTTAACAAATAAAATGATACATATAGCATTGCACAAAAACCTTGTAACATGATAAATGACAGACCTAATATCTTTATCTTACTTATCATATTATCATCCTAATTCAGCTTCTTCAAATTGCTTAGACCACCTGAAAAAAGGTGAATTTAATTCAAACTAAAATTTGAAATAATGATAGAAATCACATGTAAATAATAATTGAAAATCGAGTTTTAAATTAAAAATGAAATTGGAGATTAAAATTTTTCATAAAAACACTAATATTTCACCAAACCATACAAAATAACCTGATAAAAATCCAATGTTGTATTTTTATACCAAGTCAACAAACGATGGTGGAAAAACCCTCAAAACCGAGCCGAAATAATCATCACCCAAGAATAAGGGAATAAAATATGAAAAATCATCCCTTTACAACAAAGATTGGTCGAAAAATCAAAATCAGTTTACATATGAAAAAGGAAAAAAAATATGATTTGTTAATTTGTTAAGAATCAAACGTACCTGGTGGGAATAATCGATAGATTTTGATTTTGTGTGATTTATTGAGAGGAAATGGATGATTTTTAAGTTGCTGCGTTTCAAATTTTGAATGAAAAAACAGAGAATCAAACTAAAACCGAGTGGAAAATGTCAATGCGATTTTTGGAATATGGGTTTTTTTTAAAGGAAATGTGTTATGTGATTTGAGAATTTTAAAAGAAGGATTTAAATGAGTAGGGTGTGAGTTATAGAAAGTCAAAAATCAGTTTTGAAATAATGTGTGATCATAGGGAGAAGATTAAGGGTTTTAGTTTATAGAAGGGAATGAATTTCAAACTTGTTTTGAATTTAGGGGATTCATTAAAGCATGACAATATTGTTTTTAATTGTCTATCACAAAAAACTAGGTTGGTCTAGTGGTTGGAGTCTTCATTTGTGGATGTGGAGACTCATGTTCGAATCTTGGCAAGGCCAAAATTTTCAAAAAATTTCTGAAAAATTGCATGAATTGTGATTGCCTACGTGGCGTTCATGTTGATTTATCCAGTCACCATGTTAGTGCCAAGTGGCGTTTCTAAGTGCCAAGTGGCATTTCCCTTTCATGGTACCACTTTCAAAGCATCAAGTGCAACACATAACTAGTCTCATATATATATGTAAAGATATATATTGTTAATATAAATATCGTCCGAAAAATGTTATTTATATTTTATGATCTTTGCCATATTTTGTAAACGACAAAATATAAAGTTTATTTTAGCAACAAGTATAAATATAGATAAGTCTTTTACATATAATGTCACAAGACCTTTTTAAACATCACTTAGTTAACATTTGCATTTTACACTAGTATAAACATAAATAGAAATGTATTATTACATCATGTGGTGCATCATGATCTTTGGAAGATATGGTAAAGATATTGTTTAGATTGCTACTCAAAGTATCAAAGAAAAGATATGGCAATATCTTGGTTAGATTTGGAAGAAAACTTGGAGGATTTAGTATCAGAGTTTGGCGGAACCAAACTCATACACGTACGGAACCCATGATTTGGTTTCGTCCAATCCGTGGCCTTCTGGCTTTGTTTTTCTATAAATAGCAGGCCATCCCAAGTTGTTTCTTCATCACTTGCAATAATATATTATCATACATACTCTCATTACTCATATCTAACGCATTCATCTTTCATTTTAGTGAGATTCTCTTGTAGCAAGAAGATCACAAACTCATATCAAAGACATACAAGCTTCAACGCAAAGTTGTAATACTTGTTTGCATAAGTAGTGTGTGAACTTGTGTTGTTCATACTTTCATTGATTGTATCTATTCATTAGTGATCGGTTAGTATTTTAGTCCTCAAAATACATAGTGTGACGGGAGTGGTTGTGCCCTTGTAAAAGAACTTGACATCTAGCTTTGTGTCAGTAATCTTGTGTAAGCGACATGTAAGGTTTCTCCATCGGTGAAATGAGCTTGTTGACTAGTAAGAGTAACTTTCGAGTTGGATACTCGGGGCGTGGAGTAGGGCAAAGAAAAAGAGTCCTTGCAGCCGAACCACGATAAACATTCGTGTTGTGGTTTGATTGTTTCTTACTCTTTGATTGCACATTACTTATTGATTGTTAGTATCAATTGTTGATTACATGTAAAGTTTTCTAAAGCAATTAAATTAAAAACCGGTAAACTATTCAACCCCCCTTCTAATTTTACACACACACACACACACACATACATATATATATATATATATATATATATATATATATATATATATAGGGGATAGCTTGGCTATAATTTTTGTAGCCAATTGGCTACAATCCTTCATAAAAAATACACTAGCGTTGAATCAGGGACCCTGATGAGTGTCTAAATACTCATCATTTTATACCAATCTGAGCTGCCAAAACATACAAAAACACTCAAATATGTATCAAAATACTTAAAATATCTTAAAGGTGTATTTTATATGTTTCAAATGCAAAATATGCAAAAACAGATGAAAAACGTACAAAGTTTGCATAATTGGCAGTTTCAGTCCCTCAAGTTTCATAAATTGGCAAAACTAGTCCCTGGTTATTCTAAAAAACATGAAAAAGTCATCAAAGGTCCTTTTTAATCATAAAGTTACATATTTAGTCCTTTGGTGCAAAGTTTCACAAAATTACAAGTTTAGTCCCTGTACTTTGCAAATTAACAGAAATGGTCCCTGGGATGTAAAAACTTTGAGAAAATCAATTTTGGTCCTTGTACTAATAATCTTTTGCAGGAATGGTCCTTGTTGATAAGTTTGGTGATATTACATAATTGGTCCCTGAAGTTTGAAGTTTGGCAGAAAAGGTCCCCGGTTATTAAATATGGGAAATTATCAAATTTGGTCCTTTGGTTATTCAATATTGGCAAGATAAGTCCTTATGATAATTTTAGAAACTTGCCATCTTAAGCCCCTAAAGTTTCAGCTTATTACACTTTTAGTCCTTGTGATTTATGGGCTTAAAACCAAACCGGATCCATATTTATTTATTTCACAAAACCATAATCCAATCCAACACTAATACAAGCCCATCCCTTTACCCATCCCATATTTTTGGCCCACTCAACAAAAGCCCACCCAGTGTTTATTAAACACTGGGTCAACACCCGGTCAACCCTCCATTACCACTCACCCTTTCCCTCCCAAAACCATACCACCACCACTGTAGCTCCAATACCACCACCACCTGTCCCACCACTTGACTTCCAGCTGTTTACCTTATCTCCTCCACCTCCACAACACCCCAAGGCGCATTTATTGCCTTGAAAACATCTCACACGCTACCCCCTCTGTCCCAAGACTTTGGCGCCAAAAAGATTTTCAAACGGCCAGGATCAAATTGACCATATCAACGGCTCAAGTTGAGTGGGATTTTGTCAGAACACTAGTGGGAACTCAGAAAGTATCTATAAAGCAGAAGAGAAGCTATGGTAAAGGATTATTAGTTTAGTTTTAGTTAATTGTAATCGTAGGTAGTGTAAACTTTTATTTTTAGTTGTAATTTCAATCAAACAGCTTGTACTCAGTTATTTTAGTGTAATTGAATCTTTATTTAACCTTGAATCACTGTCTTGTTCATCAAATTAGTATTTTTCATTTTTAAGTGAAATCGACAATTTCACTTATTATTGTTATTTGTTGTTATTAAGGATTCAACTAGTTCATACAAGCTCTGACAAAGCTTTTATAAGCTTTGATAAACCTTAAAATCAAGTTTAGTTTATAACTCCAAAAATACTAAAAAATACAAAGAAAATAGAAAAATAAATAAAAAATCAGTGTTAGCAATGATGCAAGTAATGGAGCATGGTGATTTTGGATTATACTGGTTGTAGTGCTCATTGGTGAGCTTTAGGAATGGTTCATGGTCTTTGGGTCACTCATATCTCAGTTGGATACCATATGTAAGCCTTCTTCACAAATTTAATATTTTACTGTAGATTAGCTTATTACCTGTTAAATATTTGATTTAAATGATTATTATGTGTATGTAAGTTATAATATAGCTTAATATTGGATGTTAGCTCATTAGATTCTATTGTACTCATGTTTTCCATTTTTACTGCCAATATAGTATTTTTGTGATCTATAGATATTAGTTGTTATAAGTTCTGTTTTTATGCTTAAATGATCCCATCTTATCATATTACAATCACCTGAACCAGTTTCATAGTTTGAGTCAGTCACTTTCTTTAAAAATTTCATTTCAGTCATTTATAAGGAGTGTTTGGATTAGTTGTTTAAGCCATGTTCATGGCTGCTATTGTTGTTGTTTGTTATTGTAGGGTGTTAGTTTAGGTTTATAAAGTCATAAAACTAGTATCTTATTAAGAGAAAAGTCAAAATCTAATTTCAAACCCCTTGACAGTTAACTGTCAAGGATTTGTGATCCACAAACCATCAATTTAGCTTATAAGTTGTATCTTTATCTTAATTTAGGTTAATGATAGCTTAATATAACATATACAGTTAGTAGTGATCATTAGAATCTCAAATAAGTCAACTTAGGGTTTTTGATCAAAAGTCAAAATTGCATCTCTCAGTTTTTTCCAAAATTTTAAGCAATTGTTTTGATTTATGTGTTTGGATTAAAACTGTGAAACTTGTTCCTAGTTATAGACTACCAGCTCAAATTTTAGATCCCACAAGTTCTATATTTTTAGCAATTTTCTGCTGGGCCCCACCTTGCCCCAAACACAGTTGCAGGGCAAAGGGTTCCCTTGTGCACCAGACTTCAGTTCATCACCACCACTTTGGTGGTGATTTGTGACCACCACAGTGGGCCCCAGACCTCAAATCTTGTTCCTTTGAAACCCCCTCCTAGTATACTTTCATAGTTGACCAGTTATTTGACCTAGTACCCAGTGGACCCCACTTAATTTTGCTCCCCAAATATGTCTCAGTCCACAATAAGCAAGTGCTTATTGTGGCTTATTGGCTTATTCAGTGGTCCCCTTGTGCTTATTCTGGCTTAAACTTGTTCAATAAACTTATTGGAGCCTAAATTAACTATAGTGGGTCCCACACAAGTCAGTTTTAGCTTATTTGCTTCTAAAGTCAACCGTGGTCAACTGTGGAGGTAATAAGCCCCCACAGTGCTTATTATTAAGGTATAAAATATTTGTTTTTATTAAAGTTAGTTGTTTTTATGTATAATATAGTTTTGAAAAAGAAAATTCAAGAAAAAACAATATAAAAATAAGTGATAGTTTCTATTTAATTTTAATTTTCATTTTTATATTTTTATTAAGTAATTTGTAATTTTATATTTTTATTAATTTCCTTTTAGGTTAAAGTATTTTTAATAATTTTCTCAGATTTTTATATTGTAATTTAGTATTTATTATAATTAATAATAGTTTTATTAATAATTAATTAATAATTAAGTTATAAATAGCATAATTAATTTTTATAAGGTAATACCTAGTTTTTATATTTTTTATAGCTTTTATAAATTATAAAATAGTTTTATAAATTTTTTCATAATTTTCTAAGTTGATTTAATATTATTTGTAATTTAAAATAGTTTAATTAGTTTAATTAAGTTAATTAGTTTTTAATTAATAAAAAATCCATAAAAAGACAAAAAGATTTATTTTTATTTTTTATACTTTCTTCAAGTTCATTTTTAAGTTTAGAAATTATTTTTATAAATTTTTAGTATAATTTGTAGTGTTTATTATTTTTAGTTTTATTTAAGTTAGTTTTAATTAAAAAGTTAAATAGTTATTAATTAAATAATTAATATTAAATATTAAAATAATCTAAAAAATAGTTTTCTTTTTAATTTAATTTTATTTTAAGTTTAAATTTATAGAATTTTCATTTTTAGCCCTTGTAGTTTATTTTTCTTAAAACTCACCTTTTTCTCAGTACGCAGTCGCGTCTGATTTTAATTTGGTGTACGTTTATACGTTTTAGATATCTAGGTTTTATGTAATCACTCTTATTAGTTTATATTAGTCATTTTAAGTTATAAAACCCTAGTTTAAACACACACACACACTTATACCTTTCTTGTTCACATTCACTAATCACAGATTCGTTTATAATAAAACATCGCACACCTCGTTGGGACATTACGACCCGGGGAAACACTGTATTCCACGGAAGCATTTGCCTCAGCTGTTTGACTATTATACTTGACCATTCACAAGTGGTTGACCAATAATTATCTGACCGTTTGAGGCGAATCAAAATTTGGCGCCACTGCCGGGGAGGTTGTGCGCTTATTTTAAACGATTTTGCGTATTAGTGATTCTGGATATACATCCATTGTATATTTACCATCTTTTATCTATATTTTTATAAAACAAAACACAAAAATATTCACCTTTACACCCCTACCTATTTGATTCTTCATTTCTCACCTCCTAAACCCTTTGATTCTTCCTATGTCTTATTCTCACCCTCTTGTCTGTCATTGGTGTGGTAGTCCTTATAATGGTGGTAATTGCCCCAGTTGTGGCATGGTAGAGTTAGGAAACGGCTCTGTCTATAACCAGAATCCTTATTCCTACCCTGACATGACTGATTCATTCCACCAGCTTCCATACCATGAGACTCAGCAGTTTTACTGTTGTGAGTACTGTGGTGGTTCACACTACAGTTCTGATTGTCAATCAGGAAACACGCTTGTCTATGAGCAGGTTCCTGATAACAATTATGACTCAAACACATACGACTCACAGTCACATCAGTTCAACTGTTGTGAGTATTGTGGAGGTCCACACTTTAGCTCTGATTGTCAAACAAGGAATTCATTTCCTTGTAACAATTATGACTATTCGTTTCAAGACCCACCTCCCCAGTGCCAAATTATCCAAGCAACTCCTCATAAAACCCAGCAAGACCTTTGTCAAGAGGTTCTTGAGAAACTTAAAGACCTTAAGGAGGAGTTGGCTAATATGTCGTTTCACAATGCACCAAGTTCTTCTTGTGTATATTGTGGGGGTCCTCATGATAATTTCAAATGTCAACCGTATTATAAACCTGAACATTGTTCTAGTTCTGATACATTCGGTTTTGACACATCCACACCCCCACAGTCTCCACTCATTCCATATTCTCGTGATAAGTCTATCGCGGAATTACTTGCTGAAGAACTTGCTGCTAGAGACGAAAGAAGCATGGAAGAATTACTAGTCTTAGAACAAGCAGCTATAACACGTACCAAATTTCAAAATGCTGCTCTTCTCGATGAGGATGATGAAAGTGATGATACCTCATCAAGTTCATCAGTTGAGACTCCTTCCATGGAAATACAGGGAGAAAAGAGTATGGGAGAATTACTAGCAGCAGAACAAATGGAAATTATAAAATCCATGTATGCTAGTCCTTCTCAACTCCCTGAGTCTACTGTTATCATACCCGAGGTTCCCACTCACTCTCTGAGCATGGGGGACGAGCATCTTGACACAATTCCTGCAAAGGAATCTGACGAATTCATAAAGTCTAGTGTTGAGAACCTTGTTCCAATCCCAAGTGAGTCACAGGGAATTCTTGATCATATGTGTGATATTCCTACCCCTCCTGATAATCCAAATGATCAAATTGAGAATGTCTCTAATTCCAGTAATGATTGTATATCTTATGGAGACATTGAGTATGTTGAGGCATCACTGCCTCATTCTGATGTTGATCCTCTTCTTGAGGATTTCACAGAGGAACTCACTCACATCATTCCACTTCTATCTAGAAGTAATGATGATCTCTTTGACTTCGAAGCCGATCTGGAAGATATAGAAAATCTCTTACATAATGATCCTTCACTCAGTGCTTATCCCAACAGTCCAGTAGAGAATGTTAATCACATTGTTCCTGAAGCATTCAAAACTACTATCACCAATCCTCTATTTGAATTCGAATCTGAATTCACTTTCATTTCTGATAACCCATTATTTGGTACTCAGATTAAGGATAGTGACGAGTCCACAACGGAACATGTGTTCACGGATTTACATCTTGTGAATGATTCTCTTTACGAGGAGTTCTCCTTTGAACTCACTCATATCATATCTCCACCGGAGTATGATAACTTTTATTTTGATCTAGACATACCCATAATATGTCTTGATCAAACGAACTTAAAAAAGGAGATTCATGAAACTATGAATTCTCCTATTGAGGAAGAAGAGTTAGTCATGATTTTTATCATGATTTTCTTCCTTTTCTTCATATATTCTGTCCCCTATCATGTTCTTCACTCCTTCGGGAATGAAGACATTATCTTTGACCCCGGCATTCTCATTTATAAATTATGAGCCGGGTGTCATTATGTCTCATCGGAGTGGAACTTTCACGTGCTTCAAATATTTATCCAAACATCTTGAATGAAAATCCGATGTAGATTGTCTCTTCCACTTACTTCCCCATGGACAAATTAATTCGGGGTCGAGTCAAGTTAGCGACTCGGTAATCAAAAACAGTAGCATGTACATAGGTTTTCACCCATGTTTCACCCTAGTGTGGGGGAGATGCCCCACATGTTGTATATATATATATATCCTTAAAAAAAATGTAAATATAGTAATAGCTTCTATTTAAGAAGTTTTATCTAAAAAAATAATTGTATGTATATACATCTTAAATAAATGCTAAGAAATATTTTCCTCTTACGTTCTAAGTGTTCGTTTAACACCCGGTAATTTGAATATTGAGGACAATATTCAGTTCTAAGTGTGGGGGGAGATTCGTTATTCTAACGAATTTAAACACATGTTCCATCAAGAACCCCCATTTTAGCCAAAATTTTAAAATTTTTTCTCACTTAGAACGAAATAAATGGTTATCAGTCCGCCATGTCTAACCCACATAAGGATTGGCTAATCCAGGAGCAAACGGTTCTTGGTAAAGATAACTCAAACCCGTTTATGGCTTGCAATTTGCCCAAAATTGTATGGTACCTCAACTCGCCATATCCTAAAACGCGAATGAGTTGGCTAGCCCGCAAGTTTATGGCTTGTGGTAAAGGCAGTGGAAAATCCATAATTGGTAATCAGCTCACCAAGATGTTGACTATTCCATCAAGAGTTGGCTAGTCCAGAAGCAAACGGCTTTTGGTAAAGACAAATCAAATCCGTTGACAGCTGGTGGTTTGCTCAAAATCACACGGTTATCAGGTGTACCACTGTTCTCACACCTGGCTACTCCAGAAGTGATGGCTTTTGGTAAAGAGTTTTTCAAATCCATTAAGTTTTTCTCAAAAGATTGCTAGGGACTAGCAATAGTTTAGTGTGGGGGATTGATGAGTGTCTAAATACTCATCATTTTATACCAATCTGAGCTGCCAAAACATACAAAAACACTCAAATATGTATCAAAATACTTAAAATATCTTAAAGGTGTGTTTTATATGTTTCAAATACAAAATATGCAAAAACAGATGAAAAACGTACAAAGTTTGCATAATTGGCAGTTTCAGTCCCTCAAGTTTCATAAATTGGCAAAACTAGTCCCTGGTTATTCTAAAAAACATGAAAAAGTCATCAAAGGTCCTTTTTAATCATAAAGTTACATATTTAGTCCTTTGGTGCAAAGTTTCACAGAATTACAAGTTTAGTCCCTGTACTTTGCAAATTGACAAAAATGGTCCCTGGGATGTAAAAACTTTGAGAAAATCAATTTTGGTCCTTGTAATAATAATCTTTTGCAGGAATGGTCCTTGTTGATAAGTTTGGTGATATTACATAATTGGTCCCTGAAGTTTGAAGTTTGGCAGAAAAGGTCCCCGGTTATTAAATATGGGAAATTATCAAATTTGGTCCTTTGGTTATTCAATATTGGCAAGATAAGTCCTTATGATAATTTTAGAAACTTGCCATCTTAAGCCCCTAAAGTTTCAGCTTATTACACTTTTAGTCCTTGTGATTTATGGGCTTAAAACCAAACCGGATTCATATTTATTTATTTCACAAAACCATAATCCAATCCAACACTAATACAAGCCCATCCCTTTACCCATCCCCTATTTTTGGCCCACTCAACAAAAGCCCACCCAGTGTTTATTAAACACTGGGTCAACACCCGGTCAACCCTCCATTACCACTCACCCTTTCCCTCCCAAAACCATACCACCACCACTGTGGCTCCAATACCACCACCACCTGTCCCACCACTTGACTTCCAGCTGTTTACCTTATCTCCTCCACCTCCACAACACCCCAAGGCGCATTTATTGCCTTGAAAACATCTCACACGCTACCCCCCTCTGTCCCAAGACTTTGGCGCCAAAAAGATTTCAAACGGCCAGGATCAAATTGACCATATCAACGGCTCAAGTTGAGTGGGATTTTGTCAGAACACTAGTGGGAACTCAGAAAGTATCTATAAAGCAGAAGAGAAGCTATGGTAAAGGATTATTAGTTTAGTTTTAGTTAATTGTAATCGTAGGTAGCGTAAACTTTTACTTTTAGTTGTAATTTCAATCAAACAGCTTTTACTCAGTTATTTTAGTGTAATTGAATCTTTATTTAACCTTGAATCACTGTCTTGTTCATCAAATTAGTATTTGTCATTTTTAAGTGAAATCGACAATTTCACTTATTATTGTTATTTGTTGTTATTAAGGATTCAACTAGTTCATACAAGCTCTGACAAAGCTTTTATAAGCTTTGATAAACCTTAAAATCAAGTTTAGTTTATAATTCCAAAAATACTAAAAAATACAAAGAAAATAGAAAATTAAATAAAAAATCGGTGTTAGCAATGATGCAAGTAATGGAGCATGGTGATTTTGGATTATACTGGTTGTAGTGCTCATTGGTGAGCTTTAGGAATGGTTCATGGTCTTTGGTTCACTCATATCTCAGTTGGATACCATATGTAAGCCTTCTTCACAAATTTAATATTTTACTATAGATTAGCTTATTACCTGTTAAATATTTGATTTAAATGATTATTATGTGTATGTAAGTTATAATATAGCTTAATATTGGATGTTAGCTTATTAGATTCTATTGTACTCATGTTTTCCATTTTTACTGCCAATATAGTATTTTTGTGATCTATAGATATTAGTTGTTATAAGTTCTGTTTTTATGCTTAAATGATCCCATCTTATCATATTACAATCACCTGAACCAGTTTCATAGTTTGAGTCAGTCACTTTCTTTAAAAATTTTAGATCCCACAAGTTCTATATTTTTAGCAATTTTCTGCTGGGCCCCACCTTGCCCCAAACACAGTTGCAGGGTAAAGGGTTCCCTTGTGCACCAGACTTCAGTTCATCACCACCACTTTGGTGGTGATTTGTGACCATCACAGTGGGCCCCAGACCTCAAATCTTGTTCCTTTGAAACCCCCTCCTAGTATACTTTCATAGTTGACCAGTTATTTGACCTAGTACCCAGTGGACCCCACTTAATTTTGCTCCCCAAATATGTCTCAGTCCACAATAAGCAAGTGCTTATTGTGGCTTATTGGCTTATTCAGTGGTCCCTTTGTGCTTATTCTGGCTTAAACTTGTTCAATAAACTTATTGGAGCCTAAATTAACTATAGTGGGTCCCACACAAGTCAGTTTTAGCTTATTTGCTTCTAAAGTCAACCGTGGTCAACTGTGGAGGTAATAAGCCCCCACAGTGCTTATTATTAAGGTATAAAATATTTGTTTTTATTAAAGTTAGTTGTTTTTATGTATAATATAGTTTTGAAAAAGAAAATTCAAGAAAAACCAATATAAAAATAAGTGATAGTTTCTATTTAATTCAATTTAATTTTAATTTTCATTTTTATATTTTTATTAAGTAATTTGTAATTTTATATTTTTATTAATTTCCTTTTAGGTTAAAGTATTTTTAATAATTTTCTCAGATTTTTATATTGTAATTTAGTATTTATTATAATTAATAATAGTTTTATTAATAATTAATTAATAATTAAGTTATAAATAGCATAATTAATTTTTATAAGGTAATACCTAGTTTTTATATTTTTTATAGCTTTTATAAGTTATAAAATAGTTTTATAAATTTTTTCATAATTTTCTAAGTTGATTTAATATTATTTGTAATTTAAAATAGTTTAATTAGTTTAATTAAGATAATTAGTTTTTAATTAATAAAAAATCCATAAAAAGACAAAAAGATTTATTTTTATTTTTTATACTTTCTTCAAGTTCATTTTTAAGTTTAGAAATTATTTTTATAAATTTTCAGTATAATTTGTAGTGTTTATTATTTTTAGTTTTATTTAAGTTAGTTTTAATTAAAAAGTTAAATAGTTATTAATTAAATAATTAATATTAAATATTAAAATAATCTAAAAAATAGTTTTCTTTTTAATTTAATTTTATTTTAAGTTTAAATTTATAGAATTTTCATTTTTAGCCCTTGTAGTTTATTTTTCTTAAAACTCACCTTTTTCTCAGTACGCAGTCGCATCTGATTTTAATTTGGTGTACGTTTATACGTTTTAGATATCTAGGTTTTACGTAATCACTCTTATTAGTTTATTTAAGGCATTTTAAGTTATAAAACCCTAGTTTAAACACACACACACACTTATACCTTTCCTGTTCACATTCACTAATCACAGATTCGTTTATAATAAAACATCGCACACCTCGTTGGGACATTACGACCCGGGGAAACACTGTATTCCACGGAAGCATTTGCCTCAGCTGTTTGACTATTATACTTGACCATTCACAAGTGGTTGACCAATAATTATCTGACCGTTTGAGGCGAATCAGACCCACAGAAAAAAATCAGGACCCACAAAATGAATCAGGGACCCACATTTATAGCACAAAATTGTAGCCAATTGGCTACAATTAATTGTAGCTAATATATATATATATATATATATATATATATATATATATATATATATATATATATATATATATATATATATATATATATATATATATATATATATATATTTGAATCACAACTACAAAAATAACACCCCCCCCCCCACTTGAGATGAATCATACATGAGCTAAATTGGCGGGTCTTCAATGATCTTCAAAAATATGTCTTCGACGTAGGAGTGATTTCCGAATCTCTCTACTCGAACCTTAAACTTGAACAAATGGCAACTTCCCAATCATGAGCTAAGACTACACGGTAGGTTAAGGCAAATAGGTGTATCGAAACAATTTAGATAATGGTATGAAATGAAAGGAATGGCTCGGAAGGGTGTATCTAGGGGTATCTTGCACTAAAGGTGAGTGCAACAAAAGGGTTTTAACACGGCGGGCGAAGAGTCAAGGTGACTAATCGATAAACGTACACAATTATATACACATATGGCTATTTGGGTGATAATCCTAAAATATTGCCTTCTTGAATTATTTCTTCCAAATGTATCAAACTAAGTCGACACACTACTCGTCTATGGTCTTAGAATGATGTAAAGGCAAAGTTTTAAAGTTTACATACTACCGGCACACTCAATATTTGGTGGATTTGGGGTAAATAAGGGGAAATAGATAGGCTAAATCTCACCATGGAAATCAATGATTATAGTGTGCTCGGCTAAGGTCTATTCCAGTTAGGTTAAGAAAAACATGTCAAAATTTTAAAAATGGCACAATTTTTCAAAATAAACTAGAAAAATGAGGGCAAATAAGTTCAAGTTATAATTCTACTCTCGTCCCTCCACTTGAAATGTACAAAGTCCCTTTTGTAATAAACATTAAATAATAATGAGGTGACAGTAGAATTAGAGCGAGAACTTCCCTGTAATTTGCTCCAAAATGAAGGAAGGGTCACGTTGAAAAAGCGTGCCTCCGTGTAGTCTCCATGAGCAAGCATCAATTCCCTGAAATCATGACACTACCACAAGCATAATTCTAAAAATAAAAAAGGAAAAATAAAAATAAAACCTATCTCACTTTAGTAGGAGTCACGGTTGCATTTAGCGTATGCAACAAGCTTTTAAACCATTCGGTGTCCCGAGTGGACGAGTGAAGTCTCTTGAGGGTTTATAGGGAACACACCCACAAAGTTCATTTACTACTAAAAATATACAAACTTGGTAAATGTTTTTGAAAATGGTTTGCTACATTAAGAAGATACGGCGTAACTTCAAGACATATTTACGCCGTAAGTAATGTGAGCTGACTATGAGCTCGTACTATGAACAAATTACGGTGTCATTGAAACTAGAATTACGCCCTAATACCTCATGGTGTCAATTCCAGAATTTTTTTGACTTCTTAAATGCCATAAGAGGTCCTTCCAGCACTTCTCCTGCATTTCTTAACTGTGTAAACCTATAAAAATGATTCACAAACATACCAAGCATAAAATCCTATAAAATGAAAAGATAGGCATGGGGTACCTCCCACGAAGCGCTTGTTTTTGTTTGAGTCTCGAGCTTGACTCCTCCGTTATTTACTAAGTACAAGGGTGTTCATCCCCTCACTTGGAATCAAGTGCGGGTGAAAATAGCAATAAACACCGTGAGGGCGTGATTTTGCTATAGGATTAGGAAATGATGAGTTACAGTCATACCTTAAAGGATATGTCATTTCCCTTCTTACCATACCCATATTTGTCGATGGTTTTTGATGATTGGCTCATTCAGTGTTGCTGTTGACTAACTGGCTTTGATGCCACATTTGTTTCTACAGCGACCAGGTGTACCATAATGTCCGAATATAATGAAAAAATATCTTTAGAAAGCATCAGCTCGAGCTCCTTTACATCCTTCGTAGGGTCACATTCGGTTTCCTCGTCAATCACGGTAATATCCATGAACTCATCTTCGAATTCCAGCTTTGGGTCAGGTTCGTTATGCACGGTAGGTGTTAGTAATCTCTTAAGCCTTTCAACATCCTCTACCATGATATCCCAAAGATAATCCATATCCCATTCCTCATACTCCTCCTGGACTTCCTCTTTCTCCTTTGTAGTGTCGATATTGACCTTATCTATATCCTGTTCACAAACACTAGCAAAAATATTAGTAATTAGAGAAATAGGAAAGTTAAGAAGGTCCTTACATTCATGGTTCACATCCCCAGATTCTTCATTATTACACCCAGTATCGATATCCTCTTGTTCCATTCTTTGAAGGTTTTTAGCTCCAATTCTGAACAGCTCATCCAACCCTCTTGTTATCATCAAATCTCTATCTTCAGGCTGAGGATGAGTGTGTATGTTGTTTGATCATAAAATTGGGATTTAAAACCATAATTGGGATCCCTTACCTTATATGTCATCAGATATTGCGTAGCCATGTACAAATCGTATTATTTTGTATTCATGCTACCAATATCATCATTGTTTCTCTTACTGGGAAAGGTGATGTGGAAAACTAGAAGGGGGGTTGAATAGTTTTACATCTTTTTAATTTGTTATGAAATAATTTGTTTATGCGTTTTGTTTACTTTCAAAAATTATATATTCGATATTATGTGAATTCAAGTCTTGCACAATATAAACAACTACAATTAAATACTAATACTACAATAATGTAAGAAATGAAATAAGTAAGAGATGGAAAGATCGAACCGCGAGACAAGAGATTTATAGTGGTTCGGCTACAAGGACACCTTCCTTGCCCTACTCCACTCCCCGAGCACTTAACTCGAGAGTTTTCTTCACTATGTCAACAAGCTCCCTTATGGCGGAGAAAACCTTACACACCAATATTCACACCACAACTTCGTCACACCTTCTACACAACTTCTTCACACCTAGTCACAACTTGATTACAACACTATTTCTTCACACCTATCTATCTTCACAACAATCTACTTCACTACTATCTTCCTCAGAACTATCTACTTCCCAACAATCTACTTCACAACTATCTACTCCAAAATCTTTCTATCTACACACCTTGCTAATCTATATTCTACTAAATATTCACAACAATTTACACAAAACTATATGTAATGATTGTCGCTCTAACAACTTAGATGTGGAGGTCACAACAAGTTGTAATACTTCTTGTCTTGGTAGATAGAAGTATTTTTCTCTTGCACTTGAAAGGATGAGACTTGGATCACTTTGAAACAAAGATTAATGTATTTATGATCAAAGGATTATAAGAAATGGAAGAGGGGATTTAGATCAGAAAGTTTTGGGGTGCAAAAGGTGAGAAAAATCTGTGAAATGAACCAGTATTTATAGGCAAGAAAAATACTATTCTCGAGCATGCCGGTCCCCTTAATTAGGGGCCGGTCCCTTAATTATTAAGGGGGCCGCCCCCTCCAGAACGTTGGACTTGTTTGTCCTTTTGTGAGGAAGGTTTTTCTGGATTATATTTGCCATTTTTGGTTAAAATTTTGAATTCATATATTTATAATGATTTAAACATATTCTTTTAATTCCAAAAATGATTTTGTAAAAGATATAAAATGTTTGTGACATTTTATAAAAAGTCTAGTGATTGAGAAAAATTTCCTTTGATCATAGAATGCAATAAACACTTTGTTTATTCATACCTTAAGTGATTTGGATGTAAAGTGAGATATTTATTGCTAAATACTTGTTTACGTCATAATTTTTAGTTCAATGAGTTTACGTTTTGTAATTATCAAAACATAGAGATGTCGTTAAATATTAACAATGTTTTTAGGCATTATTTATGTCAACAGGTGAAACCGTTATTGGTGAATGGTCGCGAGGTTAGAGGGAAAGGTTCAAGAGTTCTCCTTGATCAGATTTCTCTCAATAATCTATAATTCTTTTCACGCTCTGATGACATCAAATAAGTACATATTATCATCATCATTTGTCCTATATATTTGACTTGTTTTATTATATTATCTATGAGAATTGATACTTAATCATTTACTTTTATAATTCTCAGTTAAAAACAAGCATTTGATGAAAGTTAATGATTTTGGACAAAATATGGAGCTAAATGGATCAAGTTGGAAAAAGTCTACTGAATTGAAGGAGATACGTCGTATCATTCTAGAAAGATACGTCGTATGATCATACTTAGATGAATTCAAAGACCATTGCCTGACTTTGAAAAATGCGCCGCATGTAATTATCTCATGCGCCACATATGAAACCTTGGTTAACGAAGAAGATCTGACTTATCTACTCTAGATACGCCGCATTACATTCTTAACATACATCACATCACTCTTAAGACTTCACCAAAGATTATCCAAGATACTGAAGGACAGCGCTGCATAGAGATTCAAGTTACGCCGCATCTGAAGGCGGTGTACCGATATTCTAGAATATAATAATCTTGAACCCCACGCGAAATTATGTACATACGCCGCATCAAACCCTCTGATAGAAACTATAAATACCCTATTAGACAGCCGAATTTAGTGTGCCAAAAGTAACAGAAGGTATTTAACAAGACCTAAGTGGTCAGAAGAAGGGGGCAACAAGAGGAGAATTACAAGAACTATTCCAAAGGTTACTATACTTGATATTGGTGAACTCACACCAAGTTCACCATATCAAAGCCGTGTTCGTATTTCCAAGTGCTATGATAGAGGCTAGGAAAGGATTTCGTGTGGAGTTTTCTCTATGAAAACCATTTGATCAATCGTTGTAATCATTGGTACAATTCTTGTTTGACACATTTGAATTATGAAGTTTATGAATTTATATTGAATGTTATGAGTTTTGTTACTGAAATAATAGAGTAGTCGATTTATGTTTATTTGGGTGATGTAGTTATATGATTAATTAACATATATAAGATTACTTGCTTTTGATGCTATGAATAAGTTCAATTGATGTGATGATATTTGGACCATTGTTAGTTGTTTGATGTATCTCCGTGATAGAAGTAGGTCAAAAGGGTCTATTGTTTTGATATTATTTCAAGTTGTTTGTCTATGGCAACTTGGTGTTTGCCTTGTAGAAATTGGCCAACAAAATATATATCAACCCAAACATGATCTTGTTTAATGCCTAGTCTCATTTCTAATGAACTTGATTGGGAAATTGACTTGTTTATACTTCTGTTATGAACCTATCTTATTGCATTTGACATATTAAGAATTATAGGTCGAAAGGGGTTGTTAGTATGTTGGATAGTTATATGTTTGAGTGATCACCAATTATCTCTTGCTTATATACCTTGTTCATGATTGCAAGCTGGTCTTTATATGTGTTTACTTTTATGTTTCTCAGCCTAAATAAACATAACTTAATACAATCTTGTTACATAATTAAATCAACCAAATTACTAGTCTATTGATAGTGACAATCTTTGGACTATTGCTTTTAAACACTTGTTAACTTGGCTTTTTCACCAATCCCTTGGGACGACCTTGTCTTAGCTGTTTGCTAGATTACAACGAGAGTTATACTTTACCCATGTGTTACTCAAAATAAATGGATAAAACTAGTAATATAAATTTAAAGCTTTATTAACACATCAACGCATCACTCTCAAGACTTCACCAAAGATTATCCAAGATACTGAAGGACATGCGCCGCATAGAGATTCAAGTTACGCCGCATCTGAATGCGGTGTACGAATATTCCAGAATATAATAATCTTGGACCCCACGCAAAGCTATGTACATGCGCTGCATCAACTAAGTTGATGTGCCTTATCGAACCATCTAACAGAAACTATAAATACCCCATTAGATAGCCGAATTTAGTGTGCCAAAAGTTACAGAAGCTGCAACATAAACCCTAAGGAGAAGAATAACAACGAAAAGGCAACACAAGACACACCTAATTGAAGATCTCAGAGCAGTTGTTGGAATTATAATATCATGACAATCATATAAATAAACCAAACACATCAAGTAAGCATATGCGGAAGCGTTATAACAAGATCATATAACATGTAATTAATTAATCAATAATAAATAGTAAATATACCTTTGTGATTCTAGCCCGAACATGAATCAATATGCAATCTTCAACTTATGAACCCTAATTAGGGTTTATGTGGATTGTAAGAATTACCCCTTACCTTTTTGTAATTCAATCCAAGATACAATCAATAGTGTGATTGTATCACGTTCTTGTACACACGTACTAATTCAAGTAAAAGATTATGCAAGTAATTTAAACAAAAAACTATTTTTTGAGCTTTACAAAAATCGAATCCCTTTGTTAAAGGGTTTACGGATCGATTTAGAGAGACAAGAAAAGAAGGAGAGAAAAACACCAAGAACTATGTGTACAAGTTGTAAGAAACAATGAATCCTTGGGTTTGTTTATATACTAGTGATAACTTGGAGTCCAAGGCATTGAGGAGGTGGAACTTCCCCTTGCCGATCGGTTATGGACATCCCTAAGGGATTCCGGAACCTTCTTGACATTCCAATTATTCACAAGTATTACTTTCCTTTTCTTCGTCTAACGGTCGTTAGCCATTCTCCGTTAAATACTAACGGTCGTTACTCGTTTTGTGTTTATTAATAATTATATATAACATTTATAAATAATTATTCATTTACTCTTCATACGTAAAGTGTGCAATCCCGTGATCTCAAGTTCGATCCTAACACACAACTATTAATTTATGTTCATAAACTAACAGCTCCCACTTGGACATATCTTAATAGTGTGATCACATCGGTTAACATCTTGCAACACGTCGATGCCTCTAGTACGATCTCGAGTAAGGCTCCTGGACAAACCTTTTAATGATTTCTCATTATTATTATCCTTTTGTTTCTAATACCACGTTAACAAGGATATTGATTAAAGTCATTCCTTAATTAACCATTCTGTTTCTCGTTGTTTGTGATTGATCAAGATTACCAAATCTTTTGAACATATTCAAGGAAGATCTTGGGTGCGGCCACACATACATCTCACCAACCCTACGAGGGGCCCAGCAGTATTAAACTCCAAAAATAAATTTGAAGGAACAAATTCTATCTTGACTACAAGCAAAACCCATAAACTTTGTAACATTCCCGAAAACAACCCTTATGACTACCAGTTACGTATAGCGTTAAGTTGTTCCACAAAAATGTACTACATTTATGACACTTATCTTGCATCTCAAGTCTGAGGATAACTTCTCATGATTTACTTAGTAACAAAATCCATAAAGTAACATCATGTAGTTGGGATAAGTCCTATATTCGGTATCATTGAATATCATCTGAAATGGCATGACTACGCATCAATATACTTTAAGTATATTATACTAACCTTCAGATTTGTCTTGATTTAATAATATTCTCATATTATTAACTAACAACGGACAATTTAGAATAACATTTATTCATGGATTAAACATACAAATATAGGATACAATATATTATAAATTAAACATACCATGTATTTAAATTTATTATAATAATTGTTTAACATCCCTTATCCAAATACAAAATAGATCAATGCATGACAACTCTTGTTGATGAATTATGTCTCAAGTAATGACATTCATTCTTGTGGACAAAACATAAATCATCCAACTTTGATCTATCGAAATTTTAAGAATACTTATTTCAAGAATTCAACTATTGAAGTTCTTATATGTGCATACTCAACTATTTTGATAATGCCATATAATATTTCATAAAATGTGTGACATTCTTAACCACCAATTTATGATAATCAAACTTCCAAACATTTTAAAGTTTGAAGTATTCTTATTCTCTTAATGTATAATGCAACTATACTTTTAGTAAGCATAACTAGTAATAGCCAATGATGAAATCCTTACCATAACTAGTATTGAGTGTCATCCCAATTTCATTAGCATTATTGTATGCAAACAACAATATGCTATTAAAAATTTCCCGTAAATATTAATATCTATTGTGTAATGTTTGATGCCCTTCAAACTTTCAAGTTTGTTGGCTATGACAATTTTCACAACAATTGAAAATTTGTTCATCTATAGAATTTGGAAGCTGTTCCAGATTTAGGATGTGATTCTATAATAAAACATATTCTTTTTAGAATATTACACAAGTTATCTAATAACTTTTAATTAGATATTAATATTACCAAATCATCTTGTAATCAAGCATGATACAACAAAACATGATGTTCATGAAAAATCATTAAGTCATACTTAGATTTTATTCATGTTATTCATATCCATTTAGACTTTCTAAATAATATATCATGTTATATTAGATTCATTTACCGCACATGTTTCAACAATAAACATTCATTCCAAGGTTGTATGTCTTATTTTCTAAATCTTTCAAGTAATGTTTTATTCTAAACTAAGAGTTAACTTTTAACTTATATGGAATGTTACTTTTATATGTTCCCCAACATATATGATTTAAGAAATTAAACAAAATACTCCTACTAGCTTTCTGGAATACTTATAAATTATCTTATTTTAATTATAAATCAAAACATGGATTTAATAATTAAACATAAGAGTAATCTTCTAGATGCATGCATCTATCCATCCATGGATTATTGCATTTTGTACACTTCTAAAGATTTATTTGAATTCATAAACTCCTTTTGATTACTTATCGTCCCCGCTCAAGTAATCACTCGAGAAAGAGTTTTGATATTCTATTGTCAATTTCATAAATATGACAATCATAATCTTTATATATTTAATGTATTTAGAAAAGAATATTCAATCACAGTTAATCGCTTAAGTGTGATTAATAATCTTGTCATAAGACATGCATTAAATACGTGCACAATATTGTCCATATGATTTCTATACAAAGATTTAAACCACAAAGGTTACCTTATCTTTGAAGAAACTCATCTTCATTTTCCAGTCTAACTATTAAGATAAACCACATTTCTAAAATTGATTATCTTTATGGACAGCATCTTAATCATTCATATCATGTATACTTTACCCAATTTCATATTTGGTAATGTATTATAATGATTATCAGGTTTACAATAATCCTGTAAATCATACTCGTCACCATATTAATCAAATATTCGAGATATCTTTGCTAATCTATGAATGAGGATTCCATCACAATGAGATTTAACATTTTAATGTCAACCTCAATATGATATTTACTAGTGTATTTTAGAAGATTATGTATCTTGTAATTTTATCTTTTAAAGATCAAAACTCCCACTTGCTTTTAGTAATTTAAAGACTATCTTTAAATACTTAGCAAATAAAGTAACAATACAATGTTCTCTTTCGGGATATTACAAATACATATTGACAGTTCCTGACTTTACTTTGTTAATAACCTCTTCATAAGTAGTTAAACAAACTTGGAACTTCAATTTAAGACTTAATGTGATTCATCACATTCCATCATATGATGATGCCTTATTAATCTTCTAGGTTGGAGTTTTATTAAGTATGTCCAAGTCATACTCAATATTCTAACCTTGATAACTTTTGGAAGAAAAGAAAACATAGTTATCTTTAATCAAACAATATAACAAGAGTTTGATTTTCCTAACTGAACATACCATAAACATTTGGTATTTCATTAGTATTAATATTGTAAGACAATCTAACAATATTTAAGATAACCATATTCCTCTTGGCTTGTCTATTTACCAACTAAGTCATTTTAATGGTATAATAGTATTTTCAAGCCAATTACATGCTTTATAACACAAGTACTTTTTACAAAGTTACTTCATGTCTACGTCTCTACAAGAAAACATAAACTGTTATAATCCCACTATACGTTATAAGTCATTTAACAATTAATAACTTCATGTATATGTCTTAATTAAAAACATAACAAGATAACGTCTTACTTTATTATAAGTCTTGTAACAATTAAAAGACTTTATATTTATATCTTTACAATGAATCATAAACATGTTTAACTTAAGTAATTATGAACACCATCTTTTGGTTTCAATAGTAATTTCAAGTTAATTTATTACTTCACAATAATGTAAAGAACATTATTTCTTCATTTATTTATGTCATTCCATGAACACATAAATATTCAGATTGAAGTAGCATTAGATTACTTAATTAATTTATGTCATTCCATGAATTCATAAATATACTAATTAAAGTAGTCTTGATATCATATTGACACATATTCTAATAGGTGTCTAATTTAGAAACTGCAAATTCTCATAGTTCAATTACATCAGTTGATCTGCTAGTAATGAAAATATGAAATTCACCTTGTTGTTGCAATCTAGCTAAGCTCTCATATAACATAAATTGTAACACCAAGTGTTTCTTGAATTAGATTAGTATAATTCATATTAGAACATTATTCTCTTACCTTGCAGTCAAGAGAATCCATTAAATCATATCTTTATGAGTTGTTTCTTGCACATATTGAAAGATAACATTTCTCCCACTTGTGCATGGAACAACCTCATATAGTTGATAAACAACACGCCATGCAGTTGTTTATGTGATCAATATGATTGTGTCATAGATTTTAGCATAACAAGTAGTTATAGAACAACAATGTCTAGTAAGGAAACGTACAAGACTATCCTTAAAAGTATGAGTGTCTACACTTGGAAAGTAATTATCTTTAGCTACCAAGATGTCAAAGCTTGTAACTCCCACTGAATTAAAGATCATTACAATAATTCCTTATTCAGTAATAAGTACACAATACTCCCACTGAATTTGATAACATTGTAAATGTTTCATATCCAGTGAAAGAAAATAGTGTGCTTTTAACTTTCCTACACCTTTGAATGTCCATACGTAACAATTACTTATGCACTTTAGTGTGTATGCTACTATGTAAATGATGGACTATCCATCAAATGCGATTAACTTGAAAAATTGGGCATGCAATTTCTTCCTTAACAGGTCTACCATCCTACAATGTATGTAGCACCTTTTAAATAGTCAAAACAACTAGATGAACAAACTAGTTTGTCTTTTATCATTTTGCGGTAATTAGTCTAGCTTCTATTTATAATAACTCATAAAATGTCATACATAATTTTCTGTTAACCAAATATCATATTTGTTACTAAGAATTTAATCACCGAATGAGGATGATGAAATCCCTATGAAAAATATTCGCAATTTTCTTAACTATTAAAATTTTCTATGAGTTATATTAGAATTTAGACATATTTAATATTCCTATTATCCTTTTTTCATTCACGAAAAGAAATAAGATTGTATCTCACTATTTTTTCATAGAAAAGAGACTTCTTTTATCTTTTAAGTAAATATTTCTTAATCAAACATTTGTTTGAAAACAGAACGAGATAAATTTACCAAAGCCCAAAGTGCATTTACTGTTTTAACGTTGCATTAATACATTAAAACGAATTACAAGATTCAATTTCAGTATTTTCGATAATTAGGTCTTTAAGAAAATAAAATACCCATTGGTAAATATTCATATAAACTATAGTATTTTCTTAAAACAAGGATCCAAATTGACATAGTACCATTACATCAGTTGATCTGCTAGTAATGATAGTATTCAACAAGGTAATTGTCGAACAATAATTGCCAATATCATATTGCAATTCCTAGATCATTATGGGATTTACTTTCACAAAACTTTTGCAAAGTAAGCATGTTTCATCCCCATCTAATGCCTTGAGTCCAAGATCTCACTTCCTACTCAATTTAAGTCGTCTAACTTAAAATTGCAAACTCATAAATCCATTACATCAGTTGATCTGCTAGCAATGAAATTATGAAATTTACCCCTCCATTGCAATCTAGCCAAGCTCTCACATGACGTAAACTACAACTTCAAGTGTTCTTAATTAGATGGCATTCGACTTAATTTTATAAGGGTATTAATTTTGACGTGTGATCAAAATAATGTATGAAGAAGCATGCATACAACTTCATAACATAGGTTTTATAAAACATTTTTATTACCAATTTACTAAGAGTAAAATAGCAAAGTTTTGATTCAGGTATCAGGTTCACCAATTAAAGAATTACCAACAATTATCATCCACTTATATCGTACTTTTGCATAAGCCCTAAGGCTTAGTGTTTCGGATAATCATTATGGAATTGTGGTCAATTCACCCTTAAGATGACAGTGTACATGTAATGGTTGTTCGGTAAGTCTAATTTACACACAAACGAGCGGAAAGACAGAGTGTTGTCTCTCTAAGGCCACAATTTAATGCGAAACCAACCTTATACCCATCTTTTAGTGTGTAAACTTCGGTCGAGCCTAGTTAACCATTACTTACAAAAACATCAATCAATAAACCTTTGAAATTTTGACTCTTAAAACCAAAATAATTTCGCCATTTATTTAGTCCATATTATTTCTCTATTAAAAAATTACCCTTTTTCGTTTATAAACATGTCTCGCATAATAATAAACAAAAAACAAGTAATACATAATAAAAAATAAAACAACCAAATAAACATATACATAACATAACAATTAAATATGTATAAACATATAGCCACATGCAAAATATATTCAATAATCCTATTAATAATCAAACTAGGTGTATAACGCATTTATTCAATTAGGGCTTTCTTCTTCAAAGGAAAAAGAACCACATACATCGATAAATCGATTGCGTAAGCCAAAAATAAACAAACACCACATAGCAGGTAATTGATTACTTAATATTGGAGTCTTCACCAATTCGACATCTATTAATATATATACATGTTTCAATATAATTTAACATTTAATTCATATATCCAATTTAAACCATTTAAATTAATCACACAATCAAATCCATGCAAATATGCACTTTTCATGGATTATGCTTAACAATTAACATATTGCACCAAGATCGTTAACTAAAACGCATAACCAATTACATGACATCCTAGGGTTTCTAATCATATTAAAAAATCAAAAACAAAACCCTAAAACACTAATAGGTCAATCGACCCAATTAAAAAAAATTAGGGTTAGGAATTGAAAAACCCTAAAAACATGTAATTAAACGAATCAAACTTCAATTTTTATGCGCTTCGATAATCAATTACACATTATAACGGCTCATGATGCCACTGTTGAAATTATAATATCATGACAATCATATAAATAAACCAAACACATCAAGTAAGCATATGCGGAAGCGTTATAACAAGATCATATAACATGTAATTAATTAATCAATAATAAATAGTAAACATACCTTTGTGATTCTAGCCCGAACAAGAATCAATATGCAATCTTCAACTTATGAACCCTAATTAGGGTTTATGTGGATTGTAGGAATCACCCCTTACCTTTTTGTAATTCAATCCAAGATACAATCAATAGTGTGATTGTATCACGTTCTTGTACACACGTATTAATTCAAGTAAAAGATTATGCAAGTAATTTAAACACAAAACTATTTTTTGAGCTTTACAAAAATCGAATCCCTTTGTTAAAGGGTTTATGGATCGATTTAGAGGGATAAGAAAAGAAGGAGAGAAAAACACCAAGAACTATGTGTACAAGTTGTAGGAAACAATGAATACTTGGGTTTGTTTATATACTAGTGATAACTTGGAGTCCAAGGCATTGAGGAGGTGGAACTTCCCCTTGCCGATCGGTTATGGACATCCCTAAGGGATTCCGGAACCTTCTTGACATTCCAATTATTCACAAGTATTACTTTCCTTTTCTTCGTCTAATGGTCGTTAGCCATTCTCCGTTAAATACTAACGGTCGTTACTCGTTTTGTGTTTATTAATAATTATATATAACATTTATAAATAATTATTCATTTACTCTTCATACGTAAAGTGTGCAATCCCGTGATCTTGAGTTCGATCCTAACACACAACTATTAATTTATGTTCATAAACTAACAGCAGTAAGAAGGTCCCGCTAGTGTTTTAATTCAATTAAGTAGTTTTGTTTTATTGTAATAGTACACTATAATCCATCAGGATTGTTGGGTTTGTGACTGCCATATTGCTCCCCTTTATATTGCTTTCCTATCGATTATCAGTTTATTTGATGTTTATTTGGTTCTTGTTATATGTGCTTTGATTACCTCTGTGTTTAGTTGTGGCTTGCTTGGGGCTGTCATACCCCTCCCACGATTACTTCACTAGCATTATAAGTTAGTGTAAGCCCTTAAAAAAAGTTAAATAATATAGACATAAGTAATCATTAAGAGTTTACTCGCCTATAATTAAGATACCAACGAGAGAGAATAGATTGCGACACTCATCATATAAAACTAGCAATAAAACAAGTGACAAGCTACTTAATCATTCATCAGGCCTCTTATCTGTATCTGTTATCTATTTGTGTACTTGTTCGCCATTCGTTGTATTCTATCTCATTAGTTTTATTATTTTATTAATCAACTCAATTCATGCCAGTCTCTCAGACTGAACCCCTTGCGTTAGATTAGATAAATTAGAACTAACTTAGGAATTAAAATACTGATAGACATTCTAGGTGTTAATGTTCAACTCTTAGTGATCGACACTCTACTTACCAACTAGCTACATTGATTGGGTACACTGCTCGTTAGTGTGTGTTATAGGTTAAGTCGGCTAAATATAAATTTAAAACTTGATAAAGAATAATCTATACCTACAATGATATACACACGCATCACGCTTATACTCCAAGTTTTCATTCATCGTCATATTATCAATATCTGGCTCAATCTCCATGATTTCTTGAAATACAAAATGCAACAAAGAAAAGAGAAAAGAAGGAAAAATAAAACTAAAAACAAAAGATCCTAAAAAGCCTAAACTATAAAAGCAAAACTTAAATTTAAATCCTAAAATACCTCCCCGGCAGCAGCGCCAAAAACTTGATGCAGGATTTCTGACCAGGTTTTAATATTTATAATTGTTTCGTCTACCTATGGTTTACCTTATGCACTCACGGGTAGTGTACCTGGTTGTGTGTATTATATGTAGTCTAGCAAGGTACCCGCAAGATGCGGTGGTGGGTACCCTTTGACTATATTTTCTGCTATGTGATGTTATGTTAACATTTTTTTTAACAATTAATTTACAAATAACAATAAATTTAGTTAAGACAGTAGTATAATTACAAGTAGTTAAAGGTTATGTGATTGTTAACGCGTTATTGTGGTGACAAGTAGGCGGATATTGATTGCATGACGATGTAGGAGGTGGTGGTGGTCGACATTAACGGGTAGTTGCAAATAACTAAAAGGTTGTGTGATCACATACTTATGTGTGTCATTTATAACTTAAAACTTTTTTATGCGTTTAACAATGTATGTATTGTTGATATAAATAATTGACTGAAAACATTATTCATATCTTCCGATATCTCTATGTTTTGATAATCACAAAACTTAAACTAATCAAACCAAAGATCATGACATAAACATGTATTTAGTAATAAATAATCACTTTCACCAACAAATCACTTAAGGTATGAATAAACAAAGTGTTTAGTGCAATGTATGATCAAAGGGGTATTTAATTAACTAATACAAAGTTTATTTAATTATACAATCTTATTATATATTTTTGAAAAACACTTTTGGTAATAAGGAAAAATGTTTTAATCATACTAAATATATGATTTCAAATATTTAACCAAAATCAGTTAGTTTTTCACCAAATAAACTTTCCCCACTAAAAGACAAGTTTTCTGGCCGTTACAGTTGGGCGGCCCCCTTAATTATAAGGGGCGGTCCCCTTAATTTTAAGGGGGGCGGCCATGCTTTAAGGGGACCGGCCACGCTCCTCTGTCAAAAACTTTTGCCTATAAATACCACCTTAAACCTGGATTTTTTCCCTACCTTTTTGCACAAAAAAACTTTTTGTTCTAGATCTCCATTTCAATTCTAAAAATCCTTTGATCATTTCATAAGCCTTTGTTTCCAAGTGATCCAAAGCCTCATTCTTTCAAGTGCAAAGAGAAGAATACTTCTATTAGAAGTATTACAACTTAGTATCATCTTGCTATCTAAGTTGTTTGTTTACATTTCCTTGTATATCTTTCATACTTTGGTGAATAAGGTGTATGTATTAGTAAACTAGATTTAGTTGAAGAATCTAGAATTGTTGTAAGTGTGAAGTGTGACTTGAAGTGAAGAAGAAGGGTTAGATAGTAGTGGTGATAGGAGATTGTAGCAATAGGAGCTTGTAGTGAAGAAATTAAGGATCTCTAGTGGAGAAGACTAGAAGACATTTGTAGATTGAAGTTGTGAAGACATTAGTGGCTTGAAGGTGTCAAGACATTAGTGCATTGAAGGTGTGAAGACATTAGTGGCTTGAAGGTGTCAAGACACTAGTGCATTGAAGTTGCAAAGATATTAGTGACTTGAAGGTGTCAAGACATTAGTACTTTGAAGGTGTGAAGAGAATAGAAGATTGGTGTATAGAAGATTGGTGTGTAGAAGATTGGTGTGAAGAAAATAGTAGATTGGTGTGAAGATTGGTGTGTAGATTGGTGTGTAGATTGGTGTGAAGATTGGTGTGTAAATTGGTGTGTATATTGGTGTGTACGGTTTTCTCCGCCATAAAGGAGGTCTTTGATCTAGTGAAGAAAACTCTCGAGTAGGTGACTCGGGGAGTGGAGTAGGGTAAGGAAAGTGTCCTTGTAGCCGAATCACTATAAATCTTTTGTGTCTCGGTTTGATCTTTCCATCTCTCACTCTTTGATCTATTACTTACTTGTATTTCACACATAGTCATAATTTATAGTATTGTGCATATGATTGATTTCACATAAAGATCAAACTAAAATCCATTCATAAAACTAATCTTACAAAAACCAACCTAGTACATATAATTATATCTATACACTACTATACATATATATGCTTACATAAAATATATGAAATTGTATATTCTTTCCAAACATTATACATAAGCATTGTATATATATAAAACCTTTAATAAATCTTGTATTTATACTTTTGTAGTTAAGTGTTTTGAAATTGTACATTATACATAAGTAGTATTTATACAAAATCATAAATTAACTAGTTTATATATTTATGTATTAAAGTGATTTGAAAGTTTCATCTTAGAAACTATCTTTTACAAATAAGCAAAACGAAAAAGACGTAAAACTATTCAACCCCCCCTTCTAGTTTTCCACAATTGGTACCAGAGCCACGTCTAACAAGATTTTTAAAATATACTGTATTTTAAAACTTGTAACGATCTATGGAATTCGAAAAATATCTAGAAGGAGAATTTACGCAAAAACCACCATTATTTGAAAATGATCATTTTCTTGAATGGAAAAATAAATTTGAAAATTATGTGAAATCAATAGATCTTGATCTTTGGCATATTATTTCAATTGGTGATCTTAAACTAACTAAAATGGATTTTGAAAATCAATATAATAATCTTCAAATAAAAATTGATAAAAATACTAAAGCTAAATTACTTATTTTCAAAACTCTACCAAATGTTGAATATGAAAGATTATTTCCTTGTAAAACGGCAAATGATATTTGGAAATGCCTTTTAAAGTTTCACCAAGAGAAATGTAAAACCAAAGATGATAAACTTGATATTGCACATGAAATTGTTACTCTAGAAAATTTAATAGATAAATATTTAGTTGAAATAAACACATGTACTACTAGTTCAAATGTGATCATTGAAGGTACTAATAATGAAGAACACATGTGTCAAATCCAAAGAAAGCATGTTAATAAATCATGGTGCAACAAGGACGATAAAGACGATGTAAATACGGAATACGTGAACATCCTAACAAATGTTAATACAAATAGTGATGACAAGGATTACATGCTCCAAGATCCAAGCAATGCTACAAACAAAACATGGAGCGACATGAACAATGGAGTTGATCACCGTATAGCGAGTGAAGAGTGTACAAGTACAAATAAGGTACAATTCAAAACCAAACATTTTTGCTATGATCAATTTACATTAGAATTTTCAAAAATGGAAAATAGCTTCAAACACTTTTGCAACATTGACTCAAAAATTATTTTTAAAAATGAATTTTCAACATCCGCTGAAAATAACTTTGAAAAAGAAATAATTTTAGAAGACAAAATGTCTAGACTTGAAAGTAATATTGAAATTGATCTTGAATGTAAAAATTGTCAAGACTATAAACATGAAATTAAAATGGAAAAGGAAAAAGCTAAAATATTAGCAAAATTCGAAAATAGTTCTAAATATTTAAAATATCTACTTAACATTCAAAAGTCATTTTATGATAAAACCGGATTAGGATATACGGCAGATGAGTATTTGACAAATACATCAAAACAAATAAAATTTGTTAAACCTAATGGAAAAATTTAGAACTATTATTATTTACATCCATTGATTATTTCTCTAGTCAAGAAAGTTATTGTTTGTACAAATAATGAATTCTTGTACTTCTCGATGACATCCTCTTCATATGCATTTAAGTGCATTGGATGTTCGCTACTAATCAAATCGGACCCATGAGAATCTGGGTACCAAGCTCTCTGTCATGTGTAGGTAATTAACGATCAAAGGAACTACTACTTTTTGGATCGCTCTATTCGCTTTCTTTCATTTGATGACCATTGTCTTTATGGTGTGTTCGTTACTACCTCATGATGAAGGATTCTTGTTCTACCATTCTTAATCTGCACGACTTGTGATGATTGGTGCGACCGATAGTGTTTCTATGATCAAGTCTCCTTAATCCTTTTTGCATTAGGATATTACTTCGCTTCTTCAACTTGCTTTGGGGAAAACCTTCCTGACGTTTTATATTGCTCTCATGACCACTCTTAAAGAAGAGCTGGACCTGAGGTAAGTTTTCTTTTCAAAAACTTGCCTACATTACATTAAGATAGAGTATGCTTCAATTAGTATATTAATATGTTTTAATTTGCAAGTTGCTATGCTTTTAGATCATGAATACCAATATATGCATACATAACATTAGGATAATTAACCCTCTTATTGCTATATCTATTATCATTTGTTTTAGTTTTCATCTATATTGATAATCTTCTATGATCTAGAATAGAATGCTTGACACTTATGCTATATAATCTTACTAGTTGCATTAATAGATGTGTTATAATTAAGACTTGCTAGTGACTCAATATTACAATGTGTCTTGTATACATGCATATATACATATGTCTATATTGCATTCATTGATGAATTTCTTTGTCCTTTCCTATCTCATTGCATTTAGATGTTCAATGTCTACCATATCTCTCTCACATCTTTAGTTGCCATTAGAGATGATTACATGTGACAATGGGCTGAATCGATTCTCTTGAAGTATATCTTTCACCTGAAATTTCTTGATTATCAAAATCAATATGTCATATTTAAAAACTTCTCTCTTTGAGTTAAAACCCTTCGAATATCTATTTTATGCTTTTTCGAACAACATGCTTAATCATAAGCTATCATAACATTATTTTGATCTTTATCAAAGCAGAAACATTTTTCTTTTTGAAACAAAACAAAATTTGTCCTAGTAGGATACAAACTTGAATGTATTTCAAAACATTAAGCCAAGTATTAGTGAATCAAGAATACTTCATATTTGGTAATCTTCGATAGGTAAATTTAGGAACTCGATTTCTTCTAAAAAGAGAATGACTACTGGAGAATCTATTGACTAGAAATTCAATTTAACCTAACGGTTGAATTGCTTCTATGTGAGAAGTTGGGTGTGTGTAACCCGTAAAAATGGTCGTGTTTAGCCTGAATTGAGCACCACTAGTAATAGTCTCATACTCATTCTCCAACTTGATTAAATTGCACTTCCTATATATACCTAACGCTAGTTTACTTTTGTGAACCTTGTTTCTCATTAGACTCTTTCGTTCCCAGATTTATGACATTAAGTGAAAACTTACTTTCAAACATTGTTGAATAAAACTAAAAACATTTTATTTAAAACATTATTATTTTCTCACATATGTCATAAACTTATGTGAAAATGACATCCACAATCTAATCAAATCATTTCATGAGAATCATGGTTTGCCCATATGGATCTTGTTTGTAACAAGTCTTGAAGTCCATATAATCATATCTGTCTATTTGTTACTTGTCAACAATCATCAACATGTTTGTTCTAGGCTAAATGTTATCATCTTCATATAGTTGCTCATTTAGCTTACTTGGCTTGTTGTCTCCTTTGGTGCATATCTTAATTGATAAATTAATAGATAGCATGATTATTAGAAATTAATTGTCTACTTTAATTAATTCTATATCACTCTCTACATTCATGAATAGTATGCCCCATATTGCCTCAAAGAGTTGAACTTACTTGAATCCAAAAACAAAAACACAACCTTTTTGAAAATTTTCTGTCAAAAACCCATTTCTGGCATTCTGGGAATCACCAGATGGGCGGCCCCCTTAATTATATAAGGCGGCCCCCTTAATGATTAAGGGGACCGGCCCCTAATTAAGGGGACCGGCCATCTGATGGTCGGGGATACTGTTTTCTTTATCACTTTTTGACCCACTTCAGCCTATACTTCCCAAAATTCACAAACATATTTTGTCCCATACTATCCCTCAAATTTTCCTTCCTAAACCACATTTCTCATACACTATAAATACTCTCCTCCCACCATTAATGCCATCACACCCAAACATGTCATCTTCCAACAACCAAAAACCAAAGATTTCAAGAACCGCAAGGATCTCCGTCAAACCCGTTTGGAGGAGGAAACTTGATTCTTGTCATAACTCTTGTGATGTTGTTTCAAGTCAACCAACAACTCAACCTCAAACCCACTCAAATGAGTCATCCCACAACCTATCTTCCACTAATACCCTCATTAATGCTTCCTCTTTTGATGAGCATGCTCAATCCCAAAACAACAATCCCAATATCTCAATCAACACTTCACATATTGCTCATTCAACAAAGACATCATCCACTCATGAAGAACATCTTCCACCCATATCTTGTTTTCATGATTACCCAAGCTCAAACATGTCTCCACCACCTAGAGTACCACCACCACTTCCTACAACCTCACATGCCACTCCAATGTTGCATGTGCAAACCTTCACCCAAGACAACTATCATGCTCCACCACCATCACCTTCCTCCGAACACTTGAAGTTCGTTGAGGAGCTAAAAGAGGCACATGAGCTTAGTGCTCTTTTAGCATTACATCTTGCTCAACGCAATTTGGATCCACCACAATCAAGCTCACCATCATCACCACATAACAAAAACCAACTTGAGAAGCATGTTAACAATTGCCCTTGTTGCATCTTCCTTCAACAACAAACCATTGCTTTGAATGAGCACTTCACTTGGATTGAGTATCTTCTTACTAGATCTCAACAAACCCCATCACTTGAACAACATCACAACCCTCAACCAACAAACTCCACTTCAAATCCACCACCTCCAAGTTCTACAAACTCACCAACACCCATGGAACCAAGAGTTTACCTCCACTAAACCACCAAGCATTTGATATGCTTATGTTTTCTCATTTTCAAATAAAACTCCTCAACCATTTTGGGATTCAAGAAAGTTTGATGACACTTCTTGTTGGCACTATAGGATGTTCTATGTTATTTAGAATTCTATTTGTATTGCCTTTGTAACAATGATTATGGGTTGACATAATCATTTTTCTATTATTGAATGGTTTAATATATGTTTCTTATTCCCTTGTGCCATGATTATTACTTGTTAATATTATGCTATATGTATTTGCTTGCGCCATGCTTGTGCTTCTAATATTTTTCTTGCAAGAATTACTTTCTCGAAACCTTGGTGCCCTCAAACGAGGGGGAGCATACATCAAGGGGGAGTTTTCTACCCGTTTAAACTTCTCTCACGAAGTTTATTCGGCCTAACCTTTTTGATTCTACAAAAAGGGGGAGAAGTGAATGTAAACTTACTAAATACTTGTCTAAATATTAATTTTTGGATTTAATAAGTTTAGGTTTTGTAATCATCAAAAAGGGGGAGATTGTTGATATAAATAATTGACTGAAAACATTATTCATATCTTCCGATATCTCTATGTTTTGATAATCACAAAACTTAAACTAATCAAACCAAAGATCATGACGTAAACATGTATTTAGTAATAAATAATCACTTTCACCAACAAATCACTTAAGGTATGAATAAACAAAGTGTTTAGTGCAATGTATGATCAAAGGGGTATTTAATTAACTAATACAAAGTTTATTTAATTATATAATCTTATTATATATTTTTGAAAAACACTTTTGGTAATAAGGAAAAATGTTTTAATCATACTAAATATATGATTTCAAATATTTAACCAAAATCAGTTAGTTTTTCACCAAATAAACTTTCCCCACTAAAAGACAAGTTTTCTGGCCGTTACAGTTGGGCGGCCCCCTTAATTATAAGGGGCGGTCCCCTTAATTTTAAGAGGGCCGGCCATGCTTTAAGGGGACCGGCCATGCTCCTCTGTCAGAAACTTTTGCCTATAAATACCACCTTAAACCTGGATTTTTTCCCTACCTTTTTGCACAAAAAAACTTTCTGTTCTAGATCTCCATTTCAATTCTAAAAATCCTTTGATCATTTCATAAGCCTTTGTTTCCAAGTGATCCAAAGCCTCATTCTTTCAAGTGCAAAGAGAAGAATACTTCTATTAGAAGTATTACAACTTAGTATCATCTTGCTATCTAAGTTGTTTGTTTACATTTTCTTGTATATCTTTCATACTTTGGTGAATAAGGTGTATGTATTAGTAAACTAGATTTAGTTGAAGAATCTAGAATTGTTGTAAGTGTGAAGTGTGACTTGAAGTGAAGAAGAAGGGTTAGATAGTAGTGGTGATAGGAGATTGTAGCAATAGGAGCTTGTAGTGAAGAAATTAAGGATCTCTAGTGGAGAAGACTAGAAGACATTTGTAGATTGAAGTTGTGAAGACATTAGTGGCTTGAAGGTGTCAAGACATTAGTGCATTGAAGGTGTGAAGACATTAGTGGCTTGAAGGTGTCAAGACACTAGTGCATTGAAGTTGCAAAGATATTAGTGACTTGAAGGTGTCAAGACATTAGTACTTTGAAGGTGTGAAGAGAATAGAAGATTGGTGTATAGAAGATTGGTGTGTAGAAGATTGGTGTGAAGAAAATAGTAGATTGGTGTGAAGATTGGTGTGTAGATTGGTGTGTAAATTGGTGTGTATATTGGTGTGTACGGTTTTCTCCGCCATAAAGGAGGTCTTTGATCTAGTGAAGAAAACTCTCGAGTAGGTGACTCGGGGAGTGGAGCAGGGCAAGGAAGGTGTCCTTGTAGCCGAACCACTATAAATCCTTTGTGTCTCGATTTGATCTTTCCATCTCTCACTCTTTGATTTATTACTTACTTGCATTTCACACATAGTCATAATTTATAGTATTGTGCATATGATTGATTTCACATAAAGATCAAACTAAAATCCATTCATAAAACTAATCTTACAAAAACCAACCTAGTACATATAATTATATCTATACACTACTATACATATATATGCTTACATAAAATATATGAAATTGTATATTCTTTCCAAACATTATACATAAGCATTGTATATATAAAACCTTTAATAAATCTTGTATTTATACTTTTGTAGTTAAGTGTTTTGAAATTGTACATTATACATAAGTAGTATTTATACAAAATCATAAATTAACTAGTTTATATATTTATGTATTAAAGTGATTTGAAAGTTTCATCTTAGAAACTATCTTTTACAAATAAGCAAAACGAAAAAGACGTAAAACTATTCAACCCCCCCCCCCCCCCCCCTTCTAGTTTTCCACATGTATTTCAACACAACAAACTTAAGACAAAAAAATTTTGCAAAATGTACCAAAATTTTGGCGTAATTAAGCATTGACCAAAATGTACCAAAATTCACCCCAAAATTAATACAAAATTTTCAGTCCCGCTTTTTTACTACCATTTTCGGATAAGGTACATATTTCGTTTAGTAACACACCAGACCCAATATATACTAATTTTGAATAAACTAACCCAACTATAACACCAAACCTAATTTAAAAAACACCATTTACCCTAATCTTACCCTAATCTCACTATCTCTTCAAACATACGCAACCACACATACATTTCTTATTTTCTCACTAGAAAAAAAAATCATTCTTTCTTTCTTCTAGTAACCGAACACCAAAAACAACATTTTTTTAACGAAAGAAAGGAATAAATTAAACAGGTTTGTGTATAAAATGAGTTAAATTCGAAAAATGAGAGAAGGAGAGTGTATTTTTTGTTTGTTTGTGGAGTGATAATCGGTCGAGACCACTATCGATATGTTTTGCTTCGAAAGGATCTATGAAGCGTTTCTTTTATTTATTGTTTTTCGGAACAAATTTGTGATTGATAATAGAGAGCTGAGATCTCATTAAGTTTTTTTTTTTTTTTTTTTTTTTTTTTTTTTTTTTTTGAAACTGATTTGTGATTCGTCTAGATTGTTAGTTTGAAAGCTTAATTAGATTGTACATTATGGTTAAATAATTGTATATTTTGGTGAAGGCGTGTTTTTAATAATGAATTAATTGTATGTGTTAATACTATTTTTTTAGTTTTATTTGTGCTTTAAATATTTGTATTTGTACATTGTGCTTAGGTAGTTGTATATATTGGTGGTGATGAGATGTTTTAAATTATGTATTAATTGTATGTAAGAAATACTATTTTTTTTAGTTTGATTTGTGCTTTATATACTTGTATATTATGTTTTATGACTTGTATTTACTTAATATCTATTTTAGAAAATCTTAAAATAATAAATAGGAGGGAAGTGTCTTCCTCTATTATAATGTACTCCCTCCGTCCCACATTAAGTGTCCACAAAGGTATCTTTGATTGTCCCATATTAAGTGTCCATTGCAATAAATAAGGGAATCTTGATAACTAAATTTACAATTTTTGTCCTTTGACTTTTATATTAATTGCGGGTATAATTGCACTAATTCATTACACCTAAAACTTTGTGCTTCTATATTAATTAAGGGTATAATTGTCTTTTGATTTACTAATAAGTGTAATTATTTATTACACCTAAAACTTTGTGTTTTTATGTTATGGACACTTAATGTGGGACGGAGGGAGTAGTAAAGAAGATAGATACTTTACTCGTGTTAAACATTAATCAAGGGTAGTCCTGTAAATATGCAATATCTCTCTGGAGACCGGAGTGTGTAAAACTATGCAATATCTTTGTGGAGAATCATTAATTACTTACTCACATCGTCTCAAATTTATTGTCAGGAGACAAAAATCACAAAGCTTAATGAATATGAGGTCACTTTTATTTTTAACTTCAAACAGAATATTTTCTCACTAAATTCTATAGTTTTTACTTAAAAAGAAAAGTGGACAATTATTTTGATACATAAAAAAAAAAGAAATATGGACTATAATTTTGAGACGGAGGGAGTATTATTAAGCATAACGTATTGATCTACATCAACATTTTGTTAGAGCATTAGGTTTAGTCAAGCAAGTTAAAACTCAGGAAGGACGTCATGTTATATCATATCAGGATTTTTTTCTTTTCACTTATTTTATCACTCGCATATTAAAAAACTCTCTCTAGTCATTCAAGATAAAACCACACTTTTAGGACACCCTAATTTTATTTATTTTTCTACTTTTTAAAACAAACTATATTTTCATTTATTAAAATAAAAATACAAAGTACATAAAAATACAAAAAAAAAAAAAAAAAAAAAAAAAAAAAAAAAAAAAAAAGGTTCTACATTAACCTGGATTAACTTTGAAATTTTTTAGAATTGTGACTAACTATACAACTTTCTAAAGTTTAGGGGCAACAACTGAAAAACAACATTTTTCATAAGTTTAAAAAAATATTAATAAAAAAAAATAAAAAAATAAAAAAAACGTGTATCATCTTCTTCGCTGATCACGCACTTTCACACACATTTTCAGAAGTTTAATAAAAAGAAATAAAATAAAAGGAAAAATCGTTTTGGCGCAAGTCACGGGAGTCACACGTGCGATATAGCAAGGGGGTTATGGTGGCGCCGGCTTTTAGGACGCAAAAAAAATATATCAAAGTTTGTAAAAGATAAACGATTATTCGCGTATAGCAACGACAATGTATAATAGCGTCAATTTGCATGTACAAAGTTATTGTGTATATATAGAAGTGGAGTAAATCAAAGTGAAAATAGTTATTGAATTAAATTGTAATTAAGTAATAGATTGCATTATCTTTTATAAATAAATGTATTTTAATTTAGCAACATTACTATTTTTTAGGTTAATGTGTTTTCACTTTATAGATAAAGGACCGTCATTAATAGAGAGCATCTCATAATTTAGAATTAATATATATATATATATATATATATATATATATATATATATATATATATATAAAAGGTTTTAAATGCTTTAAAAAACTTTTGATAATCTTAGGTTTAGTATGCATTTTGCATCCATTTTGGAGTTCCTTGTTTTAAATATTTATCGTAAAGCCATATTCTCCTTTTGCACTCCACATGTAAAGCATAAATCAATTCTTTTATTTGAAAAAAGAAAACTTTACAAAAGAATCTCAATTCTCAACCATATTCAACCAATGATGGATCGGCGAAGTAGGCAGTGATAGCCTTCAAATGGCCATTTATAATGTTCTTTTCGACCTGAAACAAATATGATCATGATCAGATATTTGACATGGTAATCTCATAACTGAACAACATGTTTGTACACAGACGAAATTCAACTAAAAGTTAGCAAAGTACCTCAAGTGCCCATGGAGGATTAGCAGACAAAGATAGCTCAGCAAGTTGGTCGATGTCAACGTTTCTTGGGAGAAACATAACAATTCTTGGTGCTATTTCTTTTGCCACATTGAATAGAAATTGTCTGCAAATCAGCAACACATATATTTAAGCATAAACCCCAACTAATATTAAAGTAAATAGCCTAAAGTGCAATCATTTAGGTTAAGTAAGGAACCAAACCCGTCATGTGGCTTGAGCATAGTATTGATGTTAAAGTTTCTTGCTTTAGTATATTCAGGTCCTCCCCATGGTGGAGACAAAAAGACTGTATCTGCCTGCAGTATAATGTATAAAATAAGAATACGCCAATACGGAGCATAATTTTGCATCCATCAAACATAAGACTAGTAAATTCAATACCTTCAAGTTTTGGGCAAGAATGAAACAGTCGCCTGTGATGAATTCAATATGGTCCTTGACTCCATAAATGGCAGCATTATGTTGTGCATACTCAATCTTCTTTGGATCAATATCAATTGCAATAATGTGGGTGCTTCTGGAGGTTAAGATACAGATGTCACAATTCAAGAAGGGGTGAAAGGCGTATGAGCAATTGAGTTACGTATATAATTGAAATATGCTTACTTTGGTGCAAAACGAATGGCATTCCCACCAACACCAGTGAAACAGTCAACAATGATGCCATTGCCACAGCGAAAAGCGTGATGTTTTGCTATGCACTCAGGGGTGGCCGAAAACCAACCTTCTTCGTCCATTTTTATACCGTCGTCATACTTGGAGAAAAGTAAGTATCTTTGACGCCAATACTTGCTAATGACCGGAGAATAATCTTCCATCAACACATCTGCTTCAGGCTCTGTAAGAAGTAAAATTGTTGATCAAAAGATAAGAAACAATTACATATACACTAATACAGAATCTCATACTTTAGCAAGATCACACAAGTCCATATAAAACCTCAGCAACATACCTTTAATGCCGACAGATAATCTCCTCTGGGCACTTGTACGGTTCACTTTATTTCTCCATTTGCCGGGGACAGCATCAAGCTCAGTATCCAACTTTTCTGTGCTTCCATTACCATTAATGGGTTCATTTACTTGTATGTCAGAGTAACCTAAAATTGATGAAGTAAGAACGATGTCAACACTGTCAGCAGTAAGCTCAGACCCAGCAAGGTGCTCATTATGAATCTGCACTGGGTTGACATCACTACTCAATCCATCAGATACCGCAACATGTTGCAGAAGACTTGAATTTTCTTCTTTGCTAGCCATTTTACCATCAACACCGTTACTATCCTCTTTTGACTCATAAACAAAATCTAGGTTTTCCTTGCCTGGATGTGGTTCCCACCATATATACTCTTGTGTTCTACGGTTGTAACAGTAGTACCTCTGAGAGTATTCGTCCCAAATCCAATCTCCAATATCATCATTGCTTCCATTATTAACTGTATCACAGTTATCAGGGAACTGAGAATTTACAGCCACATTAAGTTCCTCAGGTCTCTCGACATCTACGTTACCGCATATCTCCTTATCTTCAGACCTCTGATTAGCCACCAAAGAATCTCCCAATATCTCTAACCATCCATTATCCGGACTCCCGCCATTGCCATTAACAGCATGTATATCACTGGAAGTTGGGCCAACTATGCATTTATTCTTTCGACTCTCCCCATTGACATCAACAGCATGTAAATCACTGGAAGTTCCACCAACCATGCATTTATTCTTTGGACTCTCTCCATTGCCATCAACAGCATGTGTATCACTGGAAATTCCACTGTCCACACGTTCTGGAGTAGCATTCATTTGCATTTCATCAGTTACAGATGTTGAGTAGTCCCCTTCACCATAAGATCCTTCCAACTCGTTATCACCAACTGCTATGCCACTGTATAACTCGTTATAGTGAACAATAGTACACTCATTCAATTTGACTGGATCTGAAACTTCATCAGTGGTTTCTTCACGAGTATGCAAACCTTTCTTATAGGCAGCCTTTTTCTTTCCTTTGACGTTCCCTTTCCGCTTCTAGCAAACCAATATGAGTATCATTGTATACGTAAGAAAACAGTAGTTTGTGTTCATAAAAAATAAATAAATAAATAATAAAAAATAAAATCAGAAAGGATTCACAGCCCTGTCCTCCCTTTTCTCCTGATGTTATAGTTTCCTATTAACAAGTTAGTAGTTAACCCCATAGGATGTTAAGAAGCTAACGAATTACAGATATAAGTAATTAGTATGTGTGTGCATGTATTAAGTACCAACATTTTATAAATTCAAAATTTAGAGCCTTTTTCACCTTTCTGGTTTCAATATGATTACGAATGCCTCCCAGTTATAGAAATGTGATTGCAATGTCTCCTATAGATAGTCCAAAAACAACATATCATTCTAAAAACACAGGAATTATATCTAGTGACAAGAAACAAAACAAAAACATGCAAAAATGATATACCTTACCTCTTTGTTTGAGCAGAAGGAAAGAGGAAGCCCGAGTTCATCCATCTGCCTAAATAGTTCAGTATCAACATGTGAAGAAATACTTTCTGAAAAACACAACAAAAAGAATATTCGTCAAATCCCATTTTGTAAAATGGTTACAAACATAACAAAAATGTATGCTAAAATTGTATTTTGTTTAAACATATGTGGATGCACATACCTGTCTTGCTTACACAGATACCTTCATCTTTCACTTTTTTCTGCATCACAAAAATGTATGCTAAAATATTAGCAAGATAACAGTAAAGCTTCTGTAATTGTATGCACACACCATAATGGGTGATCTAGCCAACCACTTGAACTTAAAAATAATGCCAAGTAGCAAAAACCTCGTGATGTCAACTGAATTACATGTGAATCTAATTATATATTCCAATCGTATTAGCCTCCTTGTGATCTTAAATTGGTAAAATGCTCATTCAAAGTGTCAAATTTGAAATAAAATAGCGATACCTTTTGAAAGTGATCATGTGATTGAAATAATCAGAATCTAATAATCAGCTACAGCAAATGGGCTGCAGGAGTTTGTTATATCAGGTATACAGTTGCTTGAGTGTTTGGCAAAATCTGATTATTAAAGAATATACATGTATGATGAACCGTAAGGAGGTGTTTGAGATTGCTTATTTTATAATGCTAGTTACTTTAAATTAAGCAGATAAACAAGTACAATCCAAACACGTAAAACTGTTTATCTATATTAAAAAAACGATAAACATATAAGCACTTGTATAAGCAATCCCAAATGTTATATATCGTGGATAATCCTTTAAACATGTATGATGATCAGTGGATCACATTCCGAATACAATACTTCTACCCTATGCACCAAGATCAGTTTTGGGATAATTCAAATAAGCACTCAGATTCTAGGCATGCAATCAGAGGTAAACAATATCACATAGATGATCGTTATAAACTTTTCACGCGTCTTTAGACCACAACATTTTTTTGTTATATCCTGTCAAGAACATGTGTGGTGTATTTATATTGACTAGAACCGTTGCATCGGTTGGTAGGTATTTTGGCCACAAGAACGGTTAACCTGGTTGGCTGGAAAACTATCCCTAACTAACTAACCATGGATATCATCAACGGCACCTAAACCCTCACCATTCCCCCTGGCCGAAATCACATTACCTTACTAACCCATATTTGACCTTAACCTAAAATCCTTCAGTCCCAAGTAGAACTCACTTACACATAAATAATTATCCAATGATCCAAAATTAAGCATCAGTACACACAACAGCTCTATTAAACAGTCAAATAATCACATTAAAACAAACAAATAAATAAATAAAAAGACTTACAGTATATTCCACATCATAGGGCACCCCAGTATCATAATCAACCCTGTAACAACAATTATATAAAAACAATTATTGTTTAGAAACAAAATGAAGTATCATATAAAATAATTTAAATAAAAAGAAGTATATACCGAAAGTGGACTTGAGTGAGCTTAAATTGGGAACCAAGTGCTTTGATTGAAGGATAGTTATCGAGTTCGAGTGTATCATCATCATCCATGACTTTGATTTTGATTGATGGTTTTTACGATTTTGTATGCGAAACTAGTTTAAACCCTTGTGTCTCTGTTTTTTCGATTTACTTGCTGGTTAATCTTTTTGTTTATTGAAAGGGTTTTTCGTTTTATGGCTACCCGACCACTTTTTAAATTCTACACCGAGGACACTTTGTTTTCTTAGGTATAAATTTCATCAATGTTTTCAAACCCGGGTTGACCCGGCCATTCTTAGGTATAATCAATGTTTTCAAACTCGGGTTGACCCGGCCGGGTCAACCGGTTGGACCGGTACCCGGTCAAAAAACGGGTCAAAATAACCCGGGTTTCTAAAATCGGGTCAACCGGTTAAACCCGCCGGGTTTTGAGTGACCCGGGTCAACCCGGGTTTGGATTTTCTCTCGTTTTTTTTTCCATTGTTAATGTGCTATTTTTGTTTGATATGACTTTCTTATGGTGTATATTCACTCATATTTGTGATTAGTTTCCACTTATTAGATTGAATTCGGGTTCTGATATCCAAAGCGCTTAGCATGATTAGGAGTTTAGGACCCCTGTGCTTGAACCGTAAGGTTCTTTGCTCTTTTTTCACTGCAGAGTAGTGTTTGGAGTTTAAACCAGCTGATCTTAGGATCTTACGATTTTACGATACTGCAAAGCAAAAACGATCCGGAACTTACATAGGATCTTTGAAAGCTTAAGATCTTATAGGATCTCGATCTTGACCATAGGATCTTAAGATCTAATCCGATCCAATCCTACTTTTCTCGGATAAAAAACTACAAATTTCTGAATTATTTTTTTGTAGAATTTAAAAAATAACATGTTAATCTTACTAAACATTTCATAATCATAATTTAGGACAACTATTCGATGGAACATTCATATAATTTTGTGTTTATGATATATAATAATTTGTAAATTTGTATAATATTATAAAACTATTAAGAAAATGACATTATCGTAGGATCTTAAGATCCCGATCCGATCTTACGATCACGATCTTGCAAAGACAAAAACGAACATGGGTAGAATCCCGATCTTGAAAACCTTGGTTTAAACATTAAACTTTGGACAATAGAAAATGGATTTTTGGAAATATGCATAAAACCGGGTCTAACCGGGTTGACCCGGTGACTCGGCCGGGTCGATCCCAAACCCGGGTTTCAAAACATTGGGTATAATATAGTTTTTGAGTATTATTTTGTCTCGTACTTTTTTATTAGTTCAATACTTTTCACTTATTAAATTTTATATTTTTTTTTCACTTTCAGTTTTATAATTTTTAATATAAATAAAATTTTAAAAAAATTAAAAAATAAATAAGAAAAAACATGAAGGAAGGTATTGTTGTTGTTTTAGAAGTGTACGATACTCATACTTTCTTGAAATGAGTTGTAATATTTGCCGCCCCCCCCCCCCCCCCCCAAAAAAAAAAAAAAAAAACCCCTTTTTAACCCTCCCACCCTTCTAATACCCGCTTTATTGACAACAAGGACGGAGCCAGTAGGAGCCTGGAGGGTGCTCGGCCACCCCCAACCGACCCAACTACCCCACCTTGTAGCTTGGATAATAGCCTACGAAAATAATGTTTTAGATCGGTTATATGTCACAAAGATTGTGTTTTGATGATAAAAAGGTCCTGTAAACAGGCTAAGCGAATTAAAAAAAAAATACTTTTTTGTCGGAAAAATATTTTTCAGTTGATGGGTGACCGGAAGACAGAAGGAAGATGAAGATGAAGATTTATTGTTACTTTTTTGTGATTGGGTATTCTTTTTTCTGTTTAGTCATGTGACTGGTGACATAGGAAGTTAAAATTTTCATTTCCTTTTACAATCTGTTACTCTATTTTCATTTTATCACTTTTTTTGTTTTAATAATGTTTAAAAATATAAACCTTGCCATAACTTGTTAATTGTATATATTTGCCAAACTTTTTATGTGTTTACAAATAGACCATAAGATAGTTGTATATCTTCAAAAACTTATTTAAGTAAAAACCAAAATTGATCTCATCAAGATCTTTTTTGTCGTAAAATCACGCATGGTTACACAGGCCCTTTGTTTGAATTTAGCGTATTGTTAATTTTGACATCATCTAAGTTTTATCGAGTCTCAATGCGGTTTTGTTTACATTTCAAACATAAAAACATTGTGTTATGGTTACAACATTTAGTTAGGGCATCTTTCGGTCATCTTGGTCAGTGCAACAGAAAACTCATAATCGGAAATGAGTTTAAGTTCTTGTGGACCATATGTTAAAAACAACGATGATATTATTTAATTCCCTATTTTCACTATCATTTATGTCAATGTTTGCCCATTGTGTTCATTTTCTCACATAATCTAGCAATTGTATGTTTCAACTGAAAAAATTATCATCGAACCGTATGTCGTGCTATTCAAACTTCAATCCAACTTCTAAAACAAGGAATCGTATGGTACTACCGAAAAGAAAAAATCCGGGCCCCCTTTAACACGAATTTCTAGGTTCGTCCCTGGAGAAAAGATGAGCATATAAAATATAAGCCCAAAATCAAATAAGGTAAAAGCCGGCTATATAAGGCATAAGCCCAAACAAACACCCCTAAAGTGAAGAACGGATTATTTCTCTGCATACGTAAGTAATCAATGCATTTTTCGTTGCCATACCAAAAAGTCTTGGTACTATTAAATATCTCATTTTGGTGTTGATTTTTCTTTACAGTTGATTGATACAGTCATGTTTGTTTTGTTCGCTTTTGTTAGGTTGTAGTGGTGGTATCTTTCGCTTTTTTGTAGTTAATGCCTCATTTCATTTCATCCATTCCCTTAATGGTTTCTTTGTTGTCAATGTCTAGTATAATTTCTTCCACTCTTTTCAAACTTTAATGGATAAACATGTAAACGAATGAGATTTTCTGTGTTCATATTAACTATTGAAGGCGAGTCTTTTAACCCATGTATGAACGGCCTAACCGAGGTATCACGTGACTGTTTTTGATCATTTCTTTGGTCACCCATAGATGTGTATCAAGTGAGGTTTAAACTCTACACCTCTTATAACGAGGTTAGGTGACTTGAGCGTGGTTTCTATATACAGTAGATTTTTAATCATTTCAGAGAAATACTCGTCACGGCCCTTACAGGAAAATACGAAAACAAGTCACAATGTCTAGTCCGAAGTTGCTGAATCTTGCATACAATTGGTTCTTTAAAACTATTGTTTGCAACGTAATCCTTGTCATATTTTTTTCAAATAATTTGTTACAGTATTACCTAGTTGACAACTTACTCTAGTTTAAACTTGTTACTGTATATAATAGCATCCAAAGAAAGAAATGCATCCATTTACAGAACTAATGTATCATCCTGAAGAAATAAACAAATGGCTTACAAACTCTGTAATCTATTCATCCATTAAGGCCTAGTCGCCTAGAAGCCTTATGATGCATATAATATATTGTACCTAATGCATGACCATTGTACTTGGTCTATCTCATGTATCTCCTGTCAACCATGGAGTATAAACTTGACATTCAACTTATAGAAACACTAATGCTTGAACGGATCGTTCCTATTATATATATATGTACATACGCCCCAACGGACGATCAGATGCACAAGCAACTGCTATATACTCCTTCACCATGGACCAGAAAGTGTCTTGCTAAGACGGTTTCTTTTGTTTCCAGGATGCATAGTCATCATCTCCCTAACCTGTTATCATATAACCATGTCAATATTTCACTTCAGAAGGCCTAATATTCCCTCAAGATAATTAACACAAACCAAATTCTATTAGGTCTAAAAGAAAAGCGTTTGACATCAATTGTATAAAATAAAGGTTAATGTCGCTCGAGTCCCAAAACTTCTCTTCAAGTGGTTAACCTAGAAATCTTACCCTGCAACCAGTTTTGTAGGTAAACAATAATTTGCCATGACAATTTTATATTTCTTTTTAATCAATCTAAATAAAAGTTTAGCAAAAAATGAGTAGCTTAGCTATGTTGGAATAAGACAAAGAAAGTTTGAAAACTTGACCACTCAAAAAAAATGTCTAGGGACTTGATCTAAAAAAAGATTATAACCTTCAGCTTTTGATCAATATCAGCATAGAAAATAAAGGGTATACGTAAAACTATAAACACAAATATGTGGATTTTGATTTTTTTTTTTTTTTTTTTAAAAGATAAAAGAGTGTTAAGAGCTAAAATCATGACAATCTTTAAACACAAACAATGAAGAGAAACCTTTAAGTTTATAGTATAGGAATCTTTTTATTTTATGCAGCGTACCTGATTCTTCTGCATTTCCAACATCTCTTCCTGCAAGATTTGAATTATGTCAATCCAGAGTCATAATTGATAAACCCAGTGTGAAAATAACAAAATCAGACAATCATATATGTTTTCACCTGTTTTCGTTTCAGTTCTTGATTCTTCTGTTTCAGTTCCGACACTTCTGCTTCAAGCTCCATAGTATATGCCTACAAACAGAATGAAAAAAATACAATTCATAGGCATATATATCGGTGGAAGAAATACATAGATTCTATGACTGACGTGAAAACACATATATATGTTCCATAAGTTATGTTATGATTGTATGCATACGCTTACCAACTTTTGTTTCAATTCAAGATGTGAAACGTCTCAATTCTTGACCACGACGCATATTCCTACCAAATTTACCAGTCTGTCGCATAAGATAACCAATCTTTCATGAAACCGTTTGTACAAATCCATGGATGTTTAGATATTATAGGGGGGTGCACGGACACCCGTTTTGAAAGTAATTGGAGTATATAGATAGTATTACTTTGGTATTAAACCCTTCAATATTGTAATTTATATTCAAAGTTAATTCAAGCATGAACATAATAGTTTAAAGTTCTAAAACATCAAACGAAGACATTAAATAGAGTTATCCAAAACAAAAAATATGTATCACTAACCTGTTTACGAGCTCTTGATCTAGCAGCAGACTCTCGATTCTTTATCATGCGCCTTTGCCTCCGTTCCACAACTTTCTCAATAGCACCACTTCTCCTACCCCTCATAACACCGTTAAAAGGATAAGGAACTGGTGAAACAGAAGATATATCACCATTACTCTTTGCTAACCCGTCCGATGAAACTGCTGGTGACCCTGTAGCAACCGTGACCCCACCGGCCCCGCCCAACCCAACCATGGGTCCCATCCCACCTTGCAAAGTAGCAGCCGAAACCAAATTACCATTCATCACCGGATCAGCAAGACCCACAACTCCATTCCTAATAGTAGGACTCCCGAGCTGATTACTCGTTGGTATAGCCATTGGAGGACCTCCATACGGCTTCGGAAACATCGGTTGCTGTTGACTTGGTGTTGATCGAACTCCGTTCCCACTTAATGGTAAATTCGCAGACTGAAATGATATCTGATTACTACCACCATCACCAACAACAGCATTCTGACCGCCAACAGCCTGTTGGAACCCGATAGCACCAAACCCCGTGTTATTTAGGGAATCCCCCAAATTTGTGAACAACCCGCTATCATTTGGTTTATCACCTAATGGTCCTTCTTCCCTAACAACACCAGCTTTAACTAAAAATTCCTCCAAAGTCATCTCTCCTAAAGTCTGCTGCCTTTGTGGAAAATTCGGTTGACCAAAACCGTTACTTGACAAATCTTTCCATACTTCATCAACAGTTTTCTGACTTATTGTTCTTGGTAGCGTTAACGACCCTTGTCTTTGCAAACTTGCTCCGTGATCTTGCACTTTGTTTGCGGTGTTGATATACGTTCCCATTGTCTGCATTTCTTCTGCATTCCAAATATTTTTTAGTAATTCATCCATATTCATTGATCCAAAATCTTTACCTATACTACCCATGGTGTTTTGTAGCTCGTCAAAAGTCAACGAATAAATCGACCCTTGTCTGGTCAACGGGAAATTGTTGTTGTTGTTTCCCGGTGGCCGGCCGCTTCCACTTCTACTATCCATTGGTTGACTTCCAAAATTCTTGTAGTTCATAATTTGATGATAATCAAACCTTAATCTAATTCAATTTCCTAATACACATAAACACAAATCAACTTGGATCAAATTAAATTCCCAAATAGTAATCACAATTCTCTAAAGTTGCTAAGCAACTATTTATGTAAAAAATATGAACTTCACTTGAACCTTATTACAACAAAAGCATTGCAAACTAAATCAGCAAATTCTATACTTTCACAAAACACAAATTTTATCCAGTTTAATTTACTTTCTAACAATTTTTTTTTTTTAAATAAATAAAACTGATTTCCAAATAAAATCACAATTCACAAAGTTCCCATTTTTATCACAGCATTTAAAAAACATTATAAACTCATAACTATCATATAAAAACACACAGTATCACACAATTCATCATTAAACTAATAAATGAACAAAAACAAGATTCCAACCTCATAAAATATGATTTTTTTTTTTTTTTTTTTCTTACTAACCGAATAAAAATATTAACATAATCATAAACCAATGAAATAAACAAAATCCAGATAGCAAATTGATCAAAAATGAATCTGTAAACTAACCCAAAAAGGAAATTTAAAAAATCATCAATTTTTTTACAAATCATAAACCAAATATTTTTATATAAAAACAGAGTTTCTCACATTTCATCACTAAAACAATGAAATAAATAAAACCCAAATAGCAAATTGATAAAAAAAAATGAATCTTTAAACTAACCCAAAAGGGAAATTTACAAAATCATAAATTTTTTTACAAATCATAAACCAAATATTTTTTATATAAAAAACAGAGTTTCTCACATTTCATCATTAAAACAATGAAATAAACAAAACCCAGATGGGAAACTAATCAAAAACTAATTTTAAAACTAACCCAAAAAAGGAAACTAACAGAATCATCAAAATTACTTAAACCCAATATACCAAAAATGGAAAGAACTTAAAAAAAAAAAAAGGTACTTACTTTAATTGATTGTTGAATGAATATAAAAGGTGTACGCGATTTTTAGTTTCTGTTAATTTCATTAAATAAAGCATATGATCATCAGTAGCTGCTTATTACTGTACTTGTAGGCGACAAAGTAGTCCTATCTTTATAGTTTTGTTTTTTACAGGGGTGTAAAATGACATTCGCTAAACTATGAGTAAAAAATGGAAATGTTTTTTAATGTTTTGATATTTTATTGTTGGTGATAATGAGTGGGGTCCACTTTATGAGAGACGTGGACGGCAGATTAATGGAAGAACCTACTAGAGGTTGTCAAGTGGAGTGATCTGGACCGTACGCGTGGAGGGTTGTGAATTGATGGTTTTATGATGGAGATATTTGTCTTGTAGTGATATGGACTTTCTTGTGACATAAAACAGGGTATTTTGGGTAACATGCTGACCAATATTTTTTTGGATTTAAAATGCTAGGATTAAAAAAGAGAAAATTGCAAAAAATGTTTTATAATTTTGCGAAAAATGCAAATAATGTTTTCGAAAAAAAAAATCTTCAATTATTATCCCTAAACTTTCAATTTTCTGTAAAAAAAATGTCCTTGCCGCGTTACTGTTCATACAAAAAATGTTTTTTTTTTTTGCTAACGCTCGTTAGTGTTTTCATGTTAGTGGCCTGTAAAATGACTATTTTACCCTCGCCTCAAGTTAGTGGCTTATGAAATGACTATTTTACCCTCGCTATTGTAGAGACATTTTTTGCAAGTTTACTATTTATTTTATATTTAACTTTCCATCACCACCGCTCTCTACCACCACACAACCATCACCACCACCCTTCATCTTCATCTTCATCAGTTGGTTTATGGAACGATTTCATCAATTCAAGTTGCGGATCCTATTCGTTGGCCCGATTCACCGTGGCGACTTTTGCAGGTACCGTTTAAACAATAGTTCATTTTTAGCTTCTAATCAGACATGATTATTAAATTTTGTATCTTACAAAATGGTCCAATTTGGTAGTTTCATATTTTAATGAATTGTGATTTTAGGTGACATGGGATGAGCCAGAGTTGCTTCAAAACGTGAAGTGTGTAAACCCGTGGTTAGTAGAATTAGTATCAACAATGCCCGCAATTCATATGTCACCTTTTTCACCACCTAGAAAAAATGTAGACCATCCTAACACCCTGATTACCCGATGGAATCCCAAATTCTGATCCTGATTCCGCACTTTGTGGACACCATGCCCACCTCTTTAGCGGCCCACTAGTGGACCTTTTGGTTACCATCTACCGGAGAATTTGAACCTTCATCCTCATTCTGCTAGCATGCAGGGAGCTAGGCACACACGTTACGGTTTATCTTTATCAAATATCCATTTAAATAACAAACTCAATTCGAGTTTTTTCCCAAACCCCGCGAAAGTCAACCAGTTCTACAACAAACCGACAGGATCTAAGCCCATCTCATGTTTGTTAACTATTGGGAGCTCAACTACATCCACAACATCAAAAGAACCTGAAACCTCCAAAAAATCGCCCATTCTTACCGTGGAACAAATCTCTCAAAGGGGGAATGCCTCGGGTTCTGGGTCTGGAAGTCGTGAAACTGACATGAACATGGACACGGGGCATTGTAAGGTTTTCATGGAATCAGAAGACGTTGGTCGTACACTTGTCCTCTCTTTCACACTTATCCTCTCTTTACTCGATTCATATGAAGAACTATGCAAGAAACTAGCTAACATGTTCAAACTCGAAAGCTCTATAAAGCTAAACCGTGTTCATCATTGGGACGTGACCGGGACCTTAAAACAAATTGGAAACGAACAATTAAACTTATCAAGTTGCGTATATGGCCAAAGGGAACACATTGTGCCAAAAATCATCCAAAGCGCTCTGCAGCTGCTAAGCTTTATCTTTGGAAAGCTCCTACTAAGATGAGAAATTCCTCGATAAGAATACTAGTACTAGGTAAACTCATATTGTGCAAGTGAAAAAAAGAAAGTGGTAGAGAAATTTGGCATGGTGCTAAAAATATTTAACGATTCAAGTCTTGGTTTGTTATATATAATACTATATTATAATGTATTTAGGACATCTATAATTAGAAAGGCTTAAAAATTCAGACTTTTTATTCTTATTATGGAAAGATTTCAAATATTGATTGAAGAAGGATTTCAAACATTAATTGCAGAAAACTGAAAAACAGTAAACCTAAAAATCTGAAAACTGGAAAACTGGAAAACTGAAAGCTGGAAACTAGAAACTGGAAAACTAAAAACTGAAAACTGAAAAACTGGAAAACTTAGGTGTCGTTTAGTTGTAAAAAATATTTCTCTTTTTCCGTTTCTAAATTCCTTGAGAAGGGAATGAATTTTCTTCTCTAGAGAAGAGTTGACAATTTAAAAAACCTGTTTAGTTAGAGTTATATTTTTTTTTAAATTAAAAGAATATTACCTCAAATTGCGACGGCGGGCGGTGAAAGATGCCACGAAAGATTAGGGGTAAAATGGTGTATGTGTTTTTTTGGAGTTGAGGAAAAAAATGAGAAAGAAAAAAAAATGAGAATGGTAGAATGGGATTTTCAATTTCTTATTTAAAATTTAGAAAATGAGAATTTTATTTTTTTGGAAAAATGTTGAAAAAAAGTGTGACTAAACGGATTTTCAATTTTTTCATTTTCACATGAAAAATTTCCTAGAAAAATGGGATATTTTTCAACAACTAAACGCACTCTAAAAAATTGAAAAACTGAAAAACTAAAAACTGAAAACTAGAAAACTAGAAAAACAAAAGAACTGAAAACCGAAAACTGAAAAACTGAAAACTTGAAAAACTGAAAACAAAAAGCAAAAAAGTAAAAGCAGAAAAGTAGAAAATCTCTACTTATAAAGCTGAAAACCGAAAACTGGAAAACTAAAAAACTAAAAATTAAAAACTAGAAAAACCGAAAACTTGAAAACCTGAAAAACAGGAAACTGAAAACTGAAAACAAAAAATAAAAAAGTAAAGGCAGAAAATCTCTACTTATAAAGCATGAAGACAATTAAACGTGTAACCGACCGCAAAATATAATCACAGGGTACCCGCCGCCGCATTACGCGATTCTAGCAGAATACACACGATAGTTCAGTTCAAAACAATTTGTAAAATGCATTAAAAAATGTATACAAAACATTAGTGAAACGGAAAAACAAACATAAGAGCAATTAGTTGAAGCAATTATCTTCTACAATATTTTTTATACATTTTTTTACAAAGTGTTACATTATATAGTGAAAAATTAAAATGATAAGTATTTATAGTATGTATTAAACTAGGTGGATTACCCGCGCGTTGCCACGGGGTGTTTTGCCAAAGTAACCGTTAAAAAAAAAAAAAAAAAAAAAAAAAAAAAAAAAAAAAAAAAAAAAAAAAATTTAACGGTCGTTGCTACAGTACTAACGCCCGTTAGTTACTGTAGCTACCCGGTGTTACTGTAGCAGCTGACCGAAATTACTGTAGCTGCTCTCACAGGGCAACTGTAGCTGCAAAGCTGGGCAGCAAAGGGGGCTGCCCAGCCTGCTAAATGTATAATAGGGATAATGTGATCGATAAATTTTTAAAAGGAAAATGCCTAAAAGATATCAGTCGCGCAAGTGCACATCACTCTTTACCCTCTCAACTTTCAAAAGTTCAAAAAAGACCAGGACGTTGTACTCTTGGGCAACTTGAGCTTATTTTTGAGAAGGTTTATTTTAATATTATAGTACATTAAAAGTACAGTTTACTCCATACAAATTGCTTTAAAAGTACAATTTGCTCCAAAAACAAAAGACACTTGTAAAAAATAAGCACAAGTTGCCTAATAGTGTAGTCGCCCTGATCTCTGATGATTTTTAAAAGTTGAGGGGTTAAAAAGTGATTTACTCTTGCGCAGCTGGTTTATTTTGAGAATTTTCTCATTTTTTAATGATAATTATAAGGCAATTTTCTTAAAAAGTGAAACTTTTTTTGCCAGAAAAGTAAAAAATTAAAATCTAAAAAGCTATTTTAAATATAATACCTTATTCGTGTCAAAATAATAGTCCATATTTTTTTTTTTGGATATATCAAAATAATTGCTCACTTTTTTTTTTAAGTAAAAACTAAATAATTTAGTAAGAGAATATTATATTTGAATGATTAAAAATTAAAATTGTCTCACTTTTATTAAATTACGTGATTATTATCTTCTGATAATAATTTTAAGACGTAAGAAGTACATTATTTATTTTTAAGTTTTTTAAGCTTTAAATAAAATCATTATTGTTTGTGTATAGTAGAGATAAGCCACAATGTCTTGATGTTGATTTGCTTGATTACATAGTATAATCATTGAATGGAAGAATGAAAGTACACCTGAAAAATTAAAAAAACAATAAAACAAAAAAGTTATCTTAACTCTTGTTAAAAGTTGTTGTAAGTCATTACCACACCTTTGTGATCAAGATAAGGTTGTAAGGGTAATAGTATAGATTATCTATAAATTATATTTGGGAACTTTAGGGTAATAGTCTAGATTATCTATAAATTATATAATGTATTTAGTAACTTTATATTGAAATTTTAGAAGGTATTTGGTTCGAAGAATATTTTTTTTAGAAAATAGTAATCTGCCAAGTGAATAATAAGTTCAATCTAGACTTAAAATCTATTTATAAAACAAAAATAATCAAAGTGAAAAGTAAAAAGTAAAGAAAATAAAATATGAAAAAAAACTAAAAATGAAATATTGAAATAATTAATTATGAGTAATTTCAACTATTAATAGACATCGAAAATCAGGTTGACAGGTGACGCTTCAAACTCGGCGGGTTAACCCGGTTTAATTTGACTCGTTTTTTTACCTAACCTGTCGGGTTGACCGGGTTAATAGTGACTTGTTTTTTGACCGAAACGGTTCAACCGGTTGAACCACCCGGGTTAAACCGGGTTTTAAAACAGTATGTTTAATCCCCAAGTCCTCAAACTTTTATTATTTTTCGTTTATAACTCAAACTTTTTTTATCACTAAAATTATATGCCGCTATAAAATTCCATTGCTATGCACGGGTACTCATCTAGTTTATTAAAGGCCCGCTATAAAAAATACTCATTTTGATGGTGTATTTTTTTTCACTTGACAATTTACCATTCGGAATATATTTTATTTTTAAAAAAGAGGCGGAAAGTTGGTTTTTATTTTATTTATTTATTTTATTTTATTTAATGAAAAAATGAGTAGCTAGCTAGTATTAATTCATTGGATCTTTTGATAATTTTGATTCTACATTTATCTCAAGTTAGTGAATTATAATGTAATATAATTGAGTTATAATGTGAACAAATTAAAACATGTCAAAAGAATTGTAATTGTAATATAAGTTAGTTGAAATGTCAATGAATTATAATTTAATAAAAAATAAAAACAATAACAATGATAATTGATAGCGTATCAATATTAGTGGCCTAGGCTCATTAAATACACGCTCGAATCAAACCCATTACTAAGGCCTATCAATAAACACTTGATAACGGCCCGACTATTTTCTCAGGCCACGTCGAGCCTGGAGAAACTCATCAGGCCACGCTTAGCACCTAGTACTACTGTGCTTCAATTGTCACTAACGGTTAAGATGTACCATTTGACACTGAGCAGTGGGGACACACGACAAGCACCTCTTTATACGAGCCAATGAGGAGAGTCCACATGTCCTCCTTGTCTGCTCTCCGAATGATCAACACATGGATCCCTCGCAGCCGTTGATTACCTCTCAAGAGTTTATCTCTAAACCCTACTTGCGTCTCTATAAATAGAAGGCAACACACACAATCTCAACTAGTTTTTACACATTTAAGCAAATATTGCTTCACACCAGTCTTGTATGGTTCTTGTTTAAGTGCTACCTGAGCTTTTTGAGCTCAATCAATTCATCGGGTCTTTAGAGTTCAATACGGGAAACCAAACAACAAAACTATTCTCATCTCATCTCTTAAACCAATTTACATACCATACGTAAACATGGGACCATCCGTGAAGACATGATACAAAATAGCCACAAAAATTTTCAAAATTTTCATCTATTTTCATTCATTTCTCACTAAAAAATCTCATTTTTTTTCCTTTGTGCACAAATTTCTCAACAAAACATGTCTGGTGAACAACCCCCTTAAATTTCGGATACAACCAACTAAAACCTCATATCTCTCCGAGTGGACGACCCTCCTCACACAGAGAATTCAACAAACAACCGAAAAAGTGACTCACCAGTCACCCCATAAACCACATAATAGGTCCTTATGGGAGGCACATGCAGTAATCGACTAAGTCAACCTGCACACATCAGCATCCCAAAAATAACCTACATGGTCTCATGACGAACATCATGTTCTCAGGCCATACCCAGCCACAACCAGCAGCAACTCAAACATTCAAAGTTCAGGGAGGCGTTGAGGGCTCTAAAGAGTGTTAGGGAAAGGATCCGCAAAACATCCAAGTCATACCACACTGTTGAGGCAACATGATCAAGATCTCTTCATGTTTTAATGATGACAAATAAACCATCGAAACACATAAAATAACAAACGTTAGCTCAAAATCGCCGGAGCCCATATCTGCTCCTGGCGCGCTGCCCGCGCGTCAACGCGTGGGTGACGCGCCAAGACACTGTATGGTTCCGAGCGAATTTTGAAAGTCGGCTTTCCCCTTACCCGACAAATGTGGATCTTTCAATACAGGTATGAATATGTCATGTGCTTAATTGAGAACACTCAAAACGAGTTTTGAGAATTGAGAGATCCTACTTTCAAAACACCCTTGAGGCTTAAAGTTTTTAAACGTCTTAAAAGCTGAAGAAATCGTATTCACCCCCCTCTACGGTTCTACAATTGGTATCAGAGCAGAATACTCAAGTTTTTTAGCGTCAAATCCTTCCCGAGAAGTCGTTTTAAGTCAAAAACTTCTTTCCCAAAAAATCTAAAATCCTAACTAAGATTTTTGGTAAAGTAGAGTATAGATCCATGGCTCAAGAGAACTATGTTGAGGGGTGTTCTATGCAAAGACCACCTTTGCTAGAAACCGATGGGTTTTGTTTTTGGAAAACCCGATTTGAGACCTATGTTAGGTCCAAAGATCTTGATTTGTGGAAAATCATTCAAAATGGCAACTTTGAGTTCATGGTGGAAGACTCAGAAACAAAGTTGTTGGTGAAAAAGCCACATTTGGATCTTAATGATGATGAGAGGAGAAAGCTTGGTAAGAATGATGAAGCCAAGATGTTGATCTATAATGCACTACCTCGAAGGGAGTTCGAGAGGGTTCATGTTTGCAAGACCGTCAAGGAAATTTGGCACTCTCTCATCATCACTCATCAAGGCAACTCTCAAGTAAAGGATTGCAAGATCGATCTACTCATACAACAATATGAGAAATTATCGATCTCGGATGAAGAAACCATTGATAATGGTTACACAAGGTTCAATGTTATTATCACTAGTCTCACGACTCTAGATCCTAGCTTCTATAACAAGAACCATTTGAGAAAGTTTCTTCGAGCACTACCGGTAAAGTGGAGGCCAAAGGTGACGGCCATAGAAGAAGCCAAGAATTTGGCGGAACTACCTCTTGACGAGCTCATTGGAAATCTCAAAGTATATGAGATGATTCTTGAGAACGACAAGGGAAGTACCAAAGACAAGAAGGAGAAGGTTAAGTCTTTGACTCTTAAGGCTAAAGTCACTAGTACTCAAGCTAGTGATGATAGTGATAGTCAAGATGATAGCAATAAAGAAGATGACATGAACGACGAAGAATACAATCTCATGGCTAAGAACTTTCGGAGGTTCTTTAGGAAAGGTGGTAACTTTGGAAGAAGAAATTGGTTTGGAAACCGAGATAATGGTGGAAGGAACAACGTTGGGGGGAACCGAAGTAGTGACAACAAGGTTGGTGAAAGCTCAAGACGCACCCAAGGATGCTACAATTGCGGAGAGAATGGTCACTTCATCAATGAATTCCCTAAGCCTAGAGTGAACAAGGCATTCGTTGGAGGTGCGTGGAGTGATAGTGAAGATGAAGACCAACCAACAAATGACGCTACGTGTCTTATGGCTCAAAAAAAATTTGAGGTATCTCTAAACTCTTCTTCTTCTAATAACTTAGATATTATCAATTTGCAAAAGGAGAATGAGGAACTAGTTAAGTTTAATGATGATTTTAGAAAAACCCTTGATAGAGCCCTCAAAGAAAAACGTCTTCTTGAATTAGAAAATGTTAAATCTAAAGAAAGGGTTTGTGAACTTGAAAGTAAAGTAAAAACACTAGAACATTGCAAAAGGATGATTGAACCTTGTAAAAGTTGTGAAGCACTCACACTTGAGGTTAACTCTTTGAATGGAAAAGTGTTGGAACTTCAAAAGGAGTCATTAAGATTTTCAAAATATAAAAAGAGCTCAAATAATTTCGAAGAAATAATAAGTCGCCAAAAGGTTTCTCAACATAAGGGAGGTCTTGGATTTTTTTTAACAAGGAAAAACCACTCCCATAAGCCTAACAAAACCAATAACTTTTGTAAAGGCTAAAGAAAACGAGGCCCCAAAAATCCCCGAGGCTGACGCGTCAACGCGCCATCAGCGCGCCAGGCCTTTGAGGAAAATTGGATCTTCATCAAACAATGTCATTAAACCAATTACTCTTCAAGCTCCTCTTGTAAGTACTCGAGGTAATCAAGCTCCCATTGCAAGAAGAGAAAACCCAAAACAATTTTCTAACTCAAGCTCTCGCAATGGACTTGGATACTCACAACCTCGAGTAAATCATAGACCACTTTTGCCTACACCCAATATGAGATCTTCTATCTCATACAACCAAAGACCATCTTTTCAAAATAACCAAAGAAGAAATTTCTCTAACTATGGTCAAAAGTCTTCTCAATACCAATATAACAATTACCAAAGGAGAGACAACTCCTATCCAAACCAAAACTTCTTTAGACCTCAAGGATATCATAATCATAGACCAAGTTATCAAATTCAAAATGACTATCATAACAATCCTTGGTCCGCTTTCTCTAAATTTGGTATTGAGAAATTATGTGTCTTGCTTCAAGACCCAAGAATCTTTAACTTGGGCACTTTAAATGCTAACCAAAATGGACCCAAGAAACAATGGGTACCAAAAGCATGCGTTATACTTTTGTTGTGGGTTTGCCTCAAAAGTGATCTACAACCGGATGAGTGGGTAGTGGATAGTGGTTGCACTAAACACATGACCAGGAATAGAAGATTGTTCACATCATACACGGCGTATAATGGCAATCAAGTCATTTTTGGAAGCAAACTTAACGGCAAAATTGTCAGAAAAGGTAATGTCCTTCATGACTCCATAGAAATCTCCAATGTTGAGCATGTTAGGGGTCTAAGTTTCAATTTGATTAGTGTGAGTCAATTAAGTGATGATGATTGTGAGGTTAAATTTAGTAAAGTAGATTGCACTATTAGTAAGAACGGGGTTGCGTTAGCAAAAGGTTATAGGAGAAATAACTTATATACATGCAAGTTGGGTGATAACTCTAAGCAACACATATGTCTTACGTCCATGGTGGACAACTCAACGCTTTGGCATAGGAGGTTAGGTCACGCCAATATGAGGTTAGTTCAAAACCTAGCTTCTAACAAGCTAGTACGGAATTTACCAAAGTTGAGCTTTGAAAGGCATTATTGTGACACATGTCTAGGGAGTCAAGGACAAACCAACAATAGGATTAAAAAGGAAATGACAAGTAATAGGATTCTAGAGTTGATTCATTTGGATTTGTATGGTCCATCTCCGATCCAAAGTTATGGAGGAAACTTCTACACTTTAATGATTGTAGATGATTATTCAAATTACACTTGGATTTTATTCTTAGAAAACAAGGATGGAGTCTTGAATAAATTCAACATTTTAAGAAAGAAACTTGAAAACCTACTTGATTGTTCAATTGTCTCAATTAAAACAAATCATAGTAGTGAATTTGATAAAATGCAATTTGGAACCTTTTGTGAACAACATGGAATATCTTATAACTTATCGGGCCCGTTCACTTCTCAATCGCTTGAGATTGTTGAAAGAACACATCGTAAGTTAAGAAAGATGAGTCGTGCAATGCTTGACGAGCAATCCATCCCACAAAAGTTTTGGTGTCATGCCCTAGATACCGTATGTTATATCTTTAATAGAGTTCATATAAGAAAGGTCATTAATAAAACTCCATATGAAATACTTAGAAATAGGAAGCCTTCCTTAGAGTATTTTAGAGTATTTGGTTGCAAAGTATTTATACTTAACACCAAAGAATATCTTATCAAATTCGACCCAAAGTTGTATGAAGGTGTGTTCCTAGGATACTCTCAAACTAGTAAAGCATACATAGTGCTTAACAAGGAAACAATGAGGATTAAGGAATCTCTCAATGTGACCTTTGATGAGAGCTTGCCCGAGCCTAAATCATCTCCTTCGGTAGAAGATGATGTGATCAATGAACCTATAGTTCAAGATCAAGAAAGGTCGCCGATATTACAAGTTAATGTTTCGGATGAAGGCAATCCTAAGGAAGTGAGAGAAGCGAGGGGTCATCCTATACAACAAGTCATTGGTGACTTGAATAAAAGGACACTTAGGTCACAAAGCAAACAAGTCTAAGTTTTGGCATGACATTTTTCAAAAATCCAATTTGCTTTTGGGATAGGTCTAGATGTTCATGGATAACATGCATCTTAAGAGAACAATCTTTAGGTGCTATTAGAGCTTACGTGATTAAGGCTTATGTGGAGGCATGGATGGAAGACCAAATAAATGTCTTCCAAGGGGAAAGATATGTATCAACTCATTATTCAAACAATGATTGATAATATCCAAGATTCTACATGTCTATACAATGTGCATTGAACAAGAAAATTTGACACAATTTATCTTGCTTAATCTCGATGATATTGATTTTGTCATAGCTTCCAAGATTAGATATGATATTCATCACAACTCACACTTGTGTTGAAGATTTTGTATCTAGTTCTACTTGTTCACCTTATGAAAATAATACATGTTGCATGCCTAAATTTAAGTGAATAATGTTTCATTGCTTAAAATTTGTTGCATAGCTTAACAAACTATGGTGCATGCCTGAGAAATAATGGTAGGTAGCATGTGTATTTTGTCTACATATCACAACTTAAGATCAACTAAAACACTTATTGTTCTTTGAATAACTCTTCCCATAACCATGTGATCTAAGCACATTTACCTTTCCTATATATTCTCTTCCTCTTGATCTTCACAACTTGTACACCTAATGAGGAATCTTAGTACTAATTGCCTTAATACCCGTTGGATAATAGGAGTCATCACCCATATCTAAACCTCACTCTACTATTATTTAAGGATTAGAGATCTTGACTAAGCATTACACCTAAAATCTCAATCTAAGTTAAAAATGAATAACCAACCACTTTCTCCGAACAATGTTCTTGACAATTTCATCCTCCAAAGTAGTGACACTAATTCATTGAGTGGAAACAATGGAAGTGAAGAAATTGTTAACAACAATGTTGTCCCTCAAGCTCCAACTAAGAGTGATGGGATAGGAAATGGGTGGTTTATGCAAAACAACCAACAACAATATCCTAGGATCAACCTTGAAAAACTAATGCAAGATGATGTTTGGAGCAATCCACAAAATGTTCAAGTCACATCACCCCCATCTAGGGGTATTGGTGATGAAGAAGTTTGGGAAAAGATAAGGAAGCCCTTAAGCCCAAAACTTCGCGAAGGCAACCATGCAATTTGTTATGAAAACACAATTGACATGCTTAATGCTATTAAGGATCATAGAGAAGAAACCCGTAAAATGCTCAAATCTCTTCATGACGGAGTTAAAATGCTTCAAGTATTGGCCTCAAACATAACATGCATTGTGCATCAAGAAAGTGGTGTTGACACTTGTGAGGAAAATCTTGTAAATCACAATAAATAGTTTCCTTATATCATGTATTGCTTAAGTGTGTTTGGTAGATGCTTTGTGCGTATTTTGTGTTCCTTGGATATCATGGTACCATGATATAGTTGTAACTCTAGCTTTCAAGCTTTATAATAATAATCAATGCACTTTCCTCAATCTTGTCATACTCAACAAATGGTTATTGGAGTCATATTTGGACAAATATATATATATATATATATATATATATATATATATATATATATATATATATATATATATATATATATATATATATATTGTGGTCTAACCCATGTTGCAAGTCTCCAAATGGTAACCTAACCCATTTTTGGAACTTTCACATGTGAGGATTTCTTGTTTGTTGCATGTTGTCCTTTTTATGTGTAGCTAGGGCACCGCAAAGGCGAGGCTCTTGACCCATGGATCCCCGCCTTGAAACAAGGGGGTCAACTATCTAGGGGGAGCTATGTTCAAGGGGAAGCACACTCGGGTGCACATACATGCTAGCTCATTTATCCCACAGGCCCAAGTTCGAAACCTGGCTTGATTGGAAGTCCCACCTTTTTGATTTGACAAAAGGGGGAGAAAGAAAGCAAGAGAAAAAGAAAGCAAGAGCGTGAAGACCATTCAAGAATTGTTAAAGGCTTCACCAATTTACAAGGCAAAGGTCAAGACGCAAGCTACACCAAAAAGTTTTGTAATTTTATTTGCTTTAGGTTTCTATTTGTCATCATAAAAAAGGGGGAGATTGTTGAGGCAACATGATCAAGATCTCTTCATGTTTTAATGATGACAAATAAACCATTGAAACACATAAATAAAAAAATGTTAGCTCAAAATCGCCGGAGACCATATCTGCTCCTGGCGCGCTGCCCGCGCGTCAACGCGTGGGTGACGCGCCAGGACACTGTATGGTTCTGGGCGAATTTTGAAAGTCGGCTTTCCCCTTACCCGACAAATGTGGATCTTTCAATACAAGTATGAATATGTCATGTGCTTAATTGAGAACACTCAAAACGAGTTTTGAGAATTGAGAGATCCTACTTTTAAAACACCCGTTCACGGGAAAACGCCAACTCATGGTTTCTAACTATCGCCTCTAGCCAAGGCTTTTCTAAACTTAGAGAGCTTATATATTTCATGTAACATCGTGTTGAAGCATCCATATGCTCATATCCCGTGCTTACGTCTTCTCTAATTACGTAACGGGTTTACTCCCTTATTGGTCAAACTAAGTCAAAGGTCATTTTGCGTAAACGCATCCTTTCCCACTTGGGTTATGCTTTACATCAAGGCAAAGCACTTAACTTGTTTGAACCAAGGTATTAGTTCAGAACGTCGAGTCGTGGAAAGTCACGAGATATGAACCTATGGATTCTCGACGTTGTGTTACTTGAACTTATAAGTAACCTATGATTTTCTCATCTCGTAATCTTAATTGTCTAAACTTTATCTTCTTAATGACAATTAGATTATGTCTTAATCCTCTTCTTAATCTTATTTCTACAAAAGACAAATGCCACCATATCCAAATCATATATTCTCTTACACAATCTGTTACACTCTTACATATTCCATTACACACTCTACATCCCAACCATTCATTCCCTTACAACACATCTCAACCTTCCAATTTCATCACATGGGATTTAATTTAAATTTCAAATGTGGCTCCATTGATCCTAACCATTCAATTCAAACTAAACACATCTCAACCATCCATCTTATTTCTTCCCCCCATGATTTGGAATATTCCACTAGCATATTCTTTCTTCCTCTCCATTCCATCATATGTGTTTGATCTTCACCATCTATTTCAAACTAAAACCATCTCAACCATTGATTCACGTTTTCCCCCCTTGCAAAGCATATTCCTTTGGAATATCCCTTCTCAATCCAAACCTAGACTTCCTTTGATCCTAGCCATCTATTTCAAATCATCACATCTCAACCATCCATATTCAACACATGCCAAATAATTTGAAAACCAATGGAGGCTCCCTTTGATCCTAGCCATCCAATTCAAACCATCTCATCTCAACCCTTCATCTCATTCTTCCCCCCAACCATTGGAATATACCTTGGCATATTCTTTCTCTCTTTTCTATGCCATGTGAGGAATAACATTTCTACCCCTTCCAAATTACCCTATCTACACTTTCTACCCTTGGTATTTGGTTTTCTTATAAACACTTTACAAAACATTTTCCAAATTGGCTATTTGAGTTGGTAAACCTTAGAATGATTAATGTTAAGGTTTAGTGTGAAGTACAATTGGGGGTTTAGCAAGGATAGGTATTTATAAGATCCAAACACCCAACACTTGGGAAATGTTTACAACAGCGCGCTGACGCGCGGGTGACGCGCCGGTCTCGGTAAAATTTCCCAAGTTTGGGTTCTTGGCTTATAAATACCACCCTTGCCTCTTGTATTCCTCACCCCTTGCCATTATTCTTTCTCTCTATATTCTTTCTCTCTAAACACTCTCAAATCTCTTTATCTCTAATCTTGTGTTCTTGATTATCACTCTAACATCTTTGAAAGAACACATCTACTTACAATGGAAGAATCACAAGAACATAATCCACTCTTGTGATTGTGTCGAGGGTCTTCTTTCTTATACCCTTTCTATTACAATCGAGTCTCTAGGTTAGGTTAGGGCTTGGTTGAACAAACATATATTCATTTATTCAATTGTTTGTAAGGGAAGTCTTGTGTCTTGGTGACCAAGCCTAGATTATTGGGGATCTAGTTGGGGTTTTATACTTCCGGTGGGAAGTCTTGGTAGTGTTCTTGGTGACCCTTAGGTGAATTCGAATCGCGAGATTCTTTTGGGTGGTTTCCGAGGGCGGAATATCGTAAGAGTAACTCCTTCTTTGTGAGCATCGATATTGGTGAATATCGGTGGAGTGAATTGTAACGGTTTGTAGTCCACCGAAAGGATTATACTAGTGGAATAGTATTGTGTCGTGGATTCGCAACTGGACGTACGGATGGTATAAACCCCCATCCCGAACCAGTATATATTGCGGTGTCTCTATTTACTCGTTTTGTATACTTTGGTTGTGTTTGTGGTTGTTTGGATTGATTATACAACCACTTGGTTTTCCTTGAGGCATAAAGTTTTTAAACGTCTTAAAAGCCGAAGAAACCGTATTCACCCCCCTCTACGGTTCTACACACACCACACCAATTCACAGGATTGGAACAACTCAAAAAGCAATATGGTTGGCTAGTTCTCGGGTAAACACATTCTAACCTACTTACTCTTTTTCGCATTACCTTATACATAATGATTAGGCTAAATCACCGCTTAGTAGTAACCCTGAGTATAGCATATCTACGAACCTGACTCAGAAAGACACCCTGACACCATTACCTAGCTGATAATGTACCCTCCGATCAGGTCGAAGGACCCCCCTTCGAGCCTGCTCGCAACCTACATATCGAAGGCTCTGGTCAGCCTCCTAAATTCTTCAATGGCGTAAAACTAATCATCTGTGATCTAGTTACCAATTAGGAATTCGCCAATCGAAGGATTAACCCTTTGGGTTATCCTCCGATGATCTTAGGACAGAACAATGTCAAGATCAAGTCTTACCCATGTCTCCTCTTTCTCCTTAGCTTTCCTGCTAATCCAAGAAGAGTGGGGCACTAAGCCCTAGCGGTTACCACAAATCATGGGATGCTCCCATGATCTCCTAAAAACGTGCAAACACTCTCCAAGGCTGTTCTTCATCTATAAATAGTTTTGGACGAGTCATAAATCTGGTATGCAATCTATACTACTCCACTTTACTACATTTTCACTAAACTTCTCATACCAAATACTTATTCACACGCCAGAGGTGGTTCACAGGGTCCAACCCCTGCGCAATCACTTAACGTAGTGTTTTCGTATTTCTTATTCCAAGTTACTTACAAGCTTGGCGCAACCACCACACCCTTATATCCTTCGACCACCATCGTAGGCCTGGTCGTGTAAATTATTGTACAATCACTAGCCCATCCTCTGGAAATAACATACAACATACTCTACACTTAACTCAGACTATTACTACAAATACACACATAGTCAAATCTTACGTTAAGGTATTCACAAAGGGTAGGATAAAGCCTTTTTCTAGTCTACCTAAACCTGGAAACTCTAAAACAAAAACTCTCAAGGCTAACCCCAACATATAGACGAACAAACAACCTCACCCTAATAGACCATCCGGGGTAGATGACAACAATCAAATAAAACAGGAAACCCTAAGGGAACAGATAGGAAGTTTCCACATGATCTAATCATGGCACTCAGGCATGAAAAGGGGGAACGAGGTATAGAAGACTGACAGCGTATCACATCGCGAATCATTACATGGGATACCTTTATACCATCATTTGACCTCGTTGTCATTACAACAATGATAGCATCACATAGGGTTAGTAGAATATACATGGATTGAGGAAGTTTAGTCGACATAATGTACGAACACTGCTTCAACAAACTCCCAATATACATCAGGTCATGCCAAAAAGACGGGTAAAATTAGAAAACCATAAAATAGTAGTCGCTTACGAGCTCGCACTTTGCCCGAGTACCATGATATTATTATTATATTAATATAGTATTTTAACTTATTTAAAAAGAGCACTTAACCGAAGATTGACATGTATTTTTACCAAATGAATTTAAAATCCATCTTTTCTAAATGTTGGCACTCTTGGGATAAGCAAAATTTATGGCCAAAGATCGGATAAATCCTTATACCGGGCGTAATAAGGCTTTCAAGACCGAGTCTTTGAGCATCTAAGACATGTTCTCTTTGTTGCGGAGGTGTGGGTAAGACGTGTCGTACATGGCAAATTTGCAAGACTCGGTCGATGCCAAGACCGAGTCGTGTAGTGTGTTTTTGTAGGATATATTTATGTTTAAATAGAGTATGTTTGGTGATGAAGTCGATTGTCTTATTATATTAAGTTGATAGGTGAAATTGATTAGGAAAATTCAAATGCATACCCATTTTTTGTGCATACCAATGGACAAATCCTTACCCTCCATCCTTTTTGATCTAATGGCATAGATTAATCTAAGATTTAATATGCTTAACCTTAATACTCACAACTATATAAAGCATTTTCTTTTTTTTTTCATTCGCTTCATTTTTTACACACACTTCGTGTGTGTGTTTTCTCTGCTCTCATTCCTTCCATCCATAAATCAGTTATATTACCATTCCGATCATCATCACCGTTTTGATCATCATCACCATCACTATTCCGATCACCATCACTGTTCCGATCATCATCTCATCATCACCATCAATGTTTCGATCACCACTCCGATTACCATCATTGTTCCGATCGACAGTTACCGTGTCTTTCATCATCACCGTTCTCATCACCATCCACCACTTCGATCACCATCACCGTTCTGATCATTATCATCATTTTTATGGCTTCTTTTGATTTGAAATAAGTGTTTGTTTCAAAAGCAGATTTGATTGATATTGTTGCGGTTGATAATGTTGTTGAGTCAGTTGATAATTATGTGAATCAAGTTTTTAACATTTCTTTTTATCAAGTTGCACACCAAGTGTTTGATGAAATGTGTAATTAAAAAATATTTGTTAATTTTGTTATCTGCTTTTGTAATTTTGCTTATTAATTAAGTTGTTAGTTGAATTTATGTTTTTAACTGCATTTGAATGTTGTTTTTGTGTCTAATTGTGATTTTGAATCTGCTCTGTAGCATACGTCTAGTATCACTAGTGATATTTGAAGTTGATAATTATAAGCTAGTTTAGTATCACCAGTGATATAAGTTTAGTTTCACCAGTGATAATTGTTAGTTTGTTTATTTATAAGTTGTTTATGTTAAGATGTTTAATTTTCTTATATAATATTTTTGACATTTTGACGAGGATGAAAATATAAGTTTGTAGGGATAAGCTGTGAGTATAAGTTACTGATAAGTTATTAATTATAGTGTAATATTGCTTATTATTTATTAATTAAGGTGTAGCTTACAGTGTTTTGAAGTCTTTTCTGTGGTGCTCTATTTAAATGCTTGCACAGCTACCAAAAAAGCTTATGGAGTTCTTGGCATTTTTCGTGTTGTTTCTTAGTTTAATGCTGAGTATGTAATGAAGATCATTACTGGATTTTACACCAAGGTATTAATTACGTACTTTTTATGTACAAGATGGTTTTTGTGCCTTACACTGTAATAGACAAACACAATAAATGTTTTTGCTGATGGTATATGTGTAGTATCACTAGTGATATGTTTGATATATGTGTAGTATCACCAGTGATATGCTTGATATATGTGTAGTATCACCAGTGATATGCTTGATATATATGTAGTATCACCAGTGATATGTTTGATATATGTGTAGTATCACCAGTGATATGTTTGATAATCTGTTTTTTATTGTTGTAATTACTGATAAGCTGTCTATGATACTGGACTTCTTTTGTAGACAACCTGAGAGAGCTAAAGTCAAAAGTTGAGACTGATTTTCCAAGTCTTCCACCCCGAAAAGTTTGTGATATTGTTCAAGATTTTATGGGTATAAAGAATCCTCCTAAAAGACATAAGAATGACCGTATTAAGGGTGGACGTGAGAAAGCTATTGAGAAAAGTAAGAACCAAAAGAAGGGTTGTAATATTTTTAGTTTAATTGATCATAATAGTCATACTTGTCCAAACAAGGGAAAAGTTTCAAATGTCAATGGGGCGGCGGCGTAGTTGAAAGTGGAGGTGGTTTCTCAGTCGCTGCAATTGAAGTATTAGTTTGTTGATTGATTGATTTTTTTTTACTGAATTGTTAGGTTTATTTAATAGCATTGCTAATTTTATCCTAGACTTGTATATCATTTGTGATAATATTATGTTTTTTTTTTATTTTTTTTCTTCTAAATTATTAGGTTTACTCAATAGCACTAGTAAAATAAAGCTTAACAAGTAAACAAAAAAACCTATAAAATATACAAAATTTGACAAGTGATAATACAAATATCACTAATGATAATACACATATACAGTTCAACTTCAAATATTACTGGTGATACTACAGGTATGACACTTCTCACTTTTCACATTACCATATTAAACTAAATACCACTCAAAACTTTATCAAACAAATATTCACAAATCAAGATGGATTAAACAATTGCTCGCTATGACCCATTTCTATGAGTTTGAATCTCTTGTGACAAATAACATGATTAAGTCAAACTAAATACCTACTATTGACTTCCAACTTGTCAACTATACACATTTATTTATAACCGTATAGATTAAAACATAACAACGCAATCGTTTTTTTTCATCAACTTGTTTTATTTACTTTTGTTCTTCAACAATCGTCCTCTTCATTGGTTCATCAACCAACACCTTCATTTTATTCCCAGATGCTTTCGGGGAGCCTTTGATATCACATGTGATCACATATCACATGTGATACCACAGGTGATACCACCTGTGATATCACAGGTGATATCACATGTGTGTCAGCTTTCTTCTATTTGTTGAATCAATTGTGGTGATGGAGGAACTTGTGATATCACAAGTGTTTGAGCTTCTTCAATTTGGTTGTGGAGATGTTGTGTTTTCTTCAATGACAATTGCACTTGTTGTTGATTCTTTTCGTTTGATGAGGCTGTTTTTTGCACAGGTCTCATTCAAATATGTATCAAAATATTTTCATAATTTTTGTTAGTGTACAAATAGTTCATTTGTTTTCAATATCATATGTCAAACAAATAACTATTTGTTATCATAATAGATATTCCACCAATCAACAATAATTTAACTTTATATCACATGTGATACACTATCAATCAATATTGTTTTCAAATACCGCGGTAAAACCTTTTGAAACATGCACAATCATTAAACATACAAATCCACCACAAATCAAATAGAAGCATCACAACATATCTTTTGTTCTGTTAAACCTAACTTTTAATCTCTCATATTATCACATAAATCATCACAACATCACAAATTATCGAAAATTAACTAGTAAAACACAATAATAATGATTCTATAACAGTAAAAACTAAAGTATTCGTTGTTTTAGATGTCAATTGTTTCATTAACTGTGTGCTTTATGTGGTTTGCACGGTTAAGTCAAATACAAATATCACTAGTAATAATACACATATATAGTTCAACTTCAAATATCACTGGTGATACACACGTATGATACTTTTCAGTCACACATTTCATCAAACACTTGGTGTGCATCCATGTATACAAAGTTTTTTACTCAGAAACTCAACCAAATGTAAACACTAAAAAACACAACCAATAAAACAACTAAATAATTAGTCAGAAGCATCATACCTTCATCCTGAGATTCAATAGGTTTATTTTGAACCGGTTTTTTCGTGGATCTGCTTGTGCACTCGATGATTATTTCATTTTTGTGTTTTATTGATGATTTGAACGGTTAAAAAATGGTTATTTTTAATTTGTTATGGTGGTTTTTGATGATGGTTAGAGAGAGAAAGTGGGTTTTTTTGTGATATCTCTGATGTGTGGTAAGTGAGAGATAGGGGGTGGGGTTGGTGGGGTAAGTTTGGTGAGTTGGCAAAAATGATCCTCCGTATTTTTTATTATTAAATATTGGTTTTTTAAATGAAGGCTTCTAATTGATTCATTAGTATGTGAGAATTTTTGAGTTTGCAAAATAAAACGCCTCAAAATTGATTATAAAAAGACAACGCTAATATAAGAAGTTGAGATAACAATGATAAATGCAGTCTTGGGTTTCCTTTTCACATCGAGCCTTATACACCCTTTCCACTAACGGACATGGTCACCACATACAATGTATAATGCCCATTTTCCATCTATGATCTCGGGCCTACTTTTATAATATCTTCCAAAATAAGGAATCGACTAAAAATATACATCCTCACAATTTCCCTTTATTTATCATATAGCATAATTGTTGGCATGTAATATAACAAGTCAATATCATACTAGTTGTATAGTTGTACCAAAGTTTTCTGTATGTAAACATATAAGATGGGGTTCATTAGTTCGTTAAGTGATATGTGAGTGTAGGACTCAGTTTTAAAATATTTATGTTATCCTAAACAAGGTAACGTCGTCAAATATATGTTTGGAGACTGCTTCCAAAAACTTACATGGAAACAGAAAGAACCCAATGAGTTGTGTTATATCATGCCCATAAACTTACTCCTAAGATACACAATTTAAGGTTTAAAAGAAATGAACCTATGTTTGATCATGGAGTAATCCTCAACAACAAAGTAAATATGGATAATATAGTATAAATGTGTAAGATACCATGTCTTTATCAAGCAATACAGATTAGGAAGAAAATATGCATATTCTTATCACCATAGATTCTTTAAGTTTCCAAAACAGGGATATTAAAGTAAATAGAAGTGTCTTTGGATTAAAGTCCATGGACATGTCCTAGTCTCATGACTATATATGGTTCCTACAATGATTATGATTATACAATGCTCCCCATGTGTCACTACCCCAAATAATGTTATATTTTATGTTTATTTGATAAACAAATGCTGATAGGACTATAGGAGAGTGCCAGATGACACAACATGATTGACGATGTTCGTGGCATGATCTATGTGCCATATGACTTTATCTCAATTGTTCACATTGGAAAAAGGTTTTAAAATGGTTCATATAATCCAATTATGGTAACTTGTACCTTACATGTTTCTATAGTTTTTATCATCTCACTTCATGTGTTCTTTAGCTTCGAAGTAAGGTATAATGAGACCATCATTAAGTCAACCATTGGTTAAAGCTAACACTGAATCAGTGTTGCTATGAGCATTATTATCATAGCAACCAAAGGCTTGAAATTTTCAAATATACGTGTAAGACGTTGATCAACTTCAACTTCAAGATACGTGAAACCTTTTTTTTTTGGAAAAAGTGAACATATATTAATACCAACAACAAACAACCAATAAAGAGAAATGGATGGAGATGCCCATGACCATGATACAACTACTAACTACTCAATTGCAAAGAAAAACATAACTGTCACATATCAGTTACTACATACAAGATCTCAGATAAAACTCGAACCATTCCTCTCCTGAAGCTACTTATCCACTTATGCATTCCAAACAGTCCAATTCTTCCATTGTTCACTTTAATCACCCACCATAGCCTCATGATTACATTTCCTGGATAAGAGACCACCATATATCATTCAACCATCATCCACAATGATATATAGCATCCCTTACCAGGCCTCATCATGCAAGCTATAGCTCCCAAGAGCATGGGCGGAGATACAAGGGGGCACAAGGGGCAGGTGCCCCCCTAGCGAAAAAAAATGTAGTGTAAAATTTCAAAAATATTTGGCTTTTTTTGTAATTTGCTCCCCTTATGTACCATTTTATAGTGTTGTTTTTAAAATTTATCAAAGTGTGCCTTCTCGACAAAAATTTTCTGGCTCCGCCCCTGCCCAAGAGGCTATACCCAATTGACTACATTTACCCTTAAATCAAACATAGCAACAACATCCTCACTACATATAGTTCAATAGATAAAGAGGACCAGGCACCATCAATCAAGGAACACACACCCTTAATGAGAAACCTACCTATCCTCCTAGTAATGTAATGTTAGGACCAAGATACATGAAATCTTGGATTATGTCACTTCTAATTCTTACGGTATCGTTTATAGTTACTAAGACCAACTTGCTTCTAATTCTTGGATTATGTCACTTCTAATTCTTACCGTATCGTTTATAGTTACTATCTCGCTTCAAAACTTAATGCATCAATAGTAAACCCATAGTAAAATGGCCGCTTGTAATCCAACAAATAAAGTACACTACATAGTCCGTTTTAGAGCGTCAATACTTTACGGTAGAAACTCGATAAATTAATACTCGATTATTTAATAAACTCTCTAAGATAATATTCTTTGCCGGTCACGACTCGGGAATAGGGTGCTAAATTAATAATTCGCTAAAATTATAAGATAATACATTTTTGATAATTTCTTTAGACCCCATATAAAATATAAATTAATAATTCCTTATATATAGCATATTACATGAATGATTTATGAAGGTTTCTTGAAAAATGACTCAATTGTCTTTTGTTTTTTTGTTGAAATCAATTTCCCCTTGAGTGAGACTTGGATTATCCTTGTTGTGCTTGCATAATGCTCTTCGAATCTCGTCTGTCATTGTTGTTTTTTTCACACCTTTAAGATGGGAAGCCATGTTGTGTGTATGATTTGTTTGTGTTAACCTATTTTGATCTTGTATTTATATAGAAAATATTTTTAATGTCCATAAAGTGATACATTGAACACAAGAAACATAATAAGATGGGAGATTGAAGGTTTCTTTCAAATTGGGCCATTCATTTGATATACATGCATTGTATACAATAATTAAGTGGAAGCTTGAAAAGTGTTTGTAAACTAAGAGTATCTACAATGGGCAAAGTTGTTAAAAGCTTTTTACTATTCTAAAAAGTCATTTAAGGGAGTTTTTTGCATTACATCAAAAGGTTTTTAAAAAGCTTTTCAATGAAGACTCGGTAAGTATCAAGTTTTTGCTCAAAGCTTTTGTTATTAAATAGTTTGTGCATTTAAAGCATTAAATGCAAAAAGTCATTTGGGTTTTTACCATTGGGCATGCTCTAAGTATTCTACTATAAATTAATAAAATATTAATTAATATATAAATTAATAATTATTAATTTATCGATTAATTAATAACTCTTTTAATTAATAAATTTTGGTGGTCCCAAGTGTATTATATTATAGAGTTTCTACTGTATATGAATTTCTTTGTCTACGTTTGTCTTCAAATATTCAATACTCAATACTCAATACTCAATACCCCTTTCATCTAGAACCAGAGAAGATGTATTTTGGTATAAGTATTATTATAATCTTACCTTTTGCATGTTAACAAACGTTATTCAAAGTTAACAGTTTGTATCTTGATACATATAGAAGAGAAGACAATGAGTTTGATTATGAGGGTGGGAAGGGGCAAGTCGTTTGTGGGCACCAAACAAATGGATGAAAGTAGACCAACATAACATAAATAAACTTATAATAATTAGGAGTGCCAAAGAAAAAGGAGCCGTCCAAAAACAGCAAAAAACTTATAAAGTCAAAGCCGTGGCACGCCCGGTTTTACCCATTTCACCTACAGCATGTCATATTAATAGTCATATTTATTAGACAAAATAAAATATTAATTCTTCATAATTGAACTTACAAAACTATAGCAAATGCATCGTGTATGAATGTGACAATATGTGTACGTATGCACACATGGTCCAAAAGTTCAAGGTTTGCGAGAAGTCTATTTGTAGGATTTGAGTAAATTCACTAAATTGTGAATGCTTTAATCCAGCGATGGTTAATTTTAAAGTATCACTCCAACTTTTATATTATAACTTTCAAATAAGTAATCTTACCTCACATCCAGGTTAAGAAGTTTCTAACTTTCTACTAATTGCATAGTTAAAAAATGCATACTAACTAATGACGTATAGTCCGCACTCGGGTCACGAACCCGATCAATGGATATTACTAATGCATAAACCCACCACGTGTGGGCTATCATGATAATGATTTGGGCCATCATAATAACAACTTGGGCTCACGATAGCCCAAACCCAAATATATTATTTATGGTCTAGATAATGATTTCCTATTTATAGGATAAAGATCCATACACCGGATAAGCGTGATACGCCGAAGAGTGAGGAGCACGAAATCTACAAGGATTCTGTGCCTATATAAAGAATATCACGGCTCTCATTGAGGTATCATCTAAAAACCCTAACTCTTCAATATAACCCTAAAACCGATTACTTACTCTCACACCGGAAGATAATCGTGGGAGACAATCTCACGATAAGCCTAACGGTGTTGTTTGCTTTCTTAGTGCGCAGGTCTCAAGCATTAAGATCTAATTGATACGAGAACAGGAACCCAAACAAGGAACACCCAACTTTTGTATAAACAAGTGGCGCCATCCGTGGGACCCTACACTAAGAACTAGAATGACGAAGCATAGAAACTCAAGCCAGCGGACTCCGCAGTTGGAAAAAACACATGGTGACCCCCAGAGGAGGAAACATCAAGATTCGACCTCTAAGCAGGCCTTTGGAACAACCAGTGCGCCCAGTCACCAAGAATCAGGCCCAAGTATGATCCTCCCAACGGTAGAATTGCCTACAGGGACTACCCAGGCCACTACGACGGCCCCTAGCGTGGAAGATCTACAGCGTACTCTCTTCACCACTCCCCACCAAACGGCACCCATCGTGGACACTACTATGCCGCCATGCGCGCCTAATCGAGACAGGGGACCTAATGTAGAAACAGATTTCCTCGCGCTAGAGGAGGATGCGCCTGAGTCAACGCTAAGTAATTTTGTGTCTCAAAATTACGAAACCTTAGTTACCCTCATGCAAGAGGAGGCAAGAAGAAGGTCAAGTCAGAGCCTGCAAGCCCGACTTAACTTCGGCCCAGAATACGAAGCATCTCCATCTCGCTATCAGAAGGAGGGGCACGAAAAGGATAACCGCCGACTTCCAGTGTTCGCTAGAGTTGGAAGGAAAGCTGTAGATGGTGAAGCATCTGATTCGCAGTACTCGGAGGAGTATGAAGACAATGGAAGGCGTACCAATGTCCACGCTAGACTTGGTAGCCGCAGGATTCAGGACAGACTTGGACGGCAACGCTCACCAAGTGAGAGCCCTTCAAGGTCTAGTAGCAGAAGAGTTCAAGATAGGCCTGGGAGACAGCACTCCCCAAGTGAAAGCCGTTCAAGCTCGGACTCCGAGGAAAAACGACGTAAGCGCCGCAAAAGGGTCAACTCCTCAAGTGATTCCTCGGACAACGAGGACAAAGAAACAGGACACTGGAAGTCCAGGAGAAGACATCGCGACGAGGAGGACGAAGATATATCCCTTCCTTGGCGCCGCCAAAAGGTCGACGCATTCACGCGGCGCATCAACGATTATTCAGAAGATAAGAGAAGGCGCATGCCCGCCAATGTTAAAACATATGATGGGACGGTTGATCCTGATGACCACCTAAAAATTTTCGAATCAGCCGCTACTATTGAAAATTGGCCACAACCTGTGTGGTGCCACATGATTAACTCCACATTGGTGGGGAATGCGCGAACCTGGTTTAGTAAGCTGCGACGAAGAAGCATAAATGGGTTTGAAGAGTTACGAAAGGCATTCTTTTTGAACTTTACTCAAAGAAAGAAGTGCGCCAAGAACCCTGTTGAAATTGCCAGAGTAAAACAGCGCCAAGGGGAATCCACAAGCGCTTATGTGGAGCGCTATAAGGATGAATTCATACACGTCAAAGCATGGCCCGAAGTACTAAAAATCTCAGGGTTCATGAATGGGATCAATAACCCAGAACTCATCAGAAGATTAAACGATAAGGTTCCCCAAACCTTTGATGAACTAAATAAGCGCACGAGGTCCTTTATCCAATGGGAAGCAGCTGCTGCGGACAGCAAAAAAGGGTACTCAAATTATAGGTCACAAGAACAGCCCATGAGACAATCCAATGACCAGAGTAGCAACCGCAGCAAAAACTACCGTAGTCAGGGAAGCGGACGAGATAACATCAAATACACTCCACTCACGAAGACTCCAAGGGAGATATTTGCGACAGAAGGTGCAAACTTCACGAAAACCTCCACCAATGCGCACCCCAGAGGATCGGTGAGTAGGAAGTGGGTACTGTGAATACCCGGATCAGGAGATATCAATTAGGGGATCACTGTCTGACAAAGGCAGAGCGGCCGTGTGCGCACTCTTGCAAAGGAATCTAGACATCTTTGCGTGGGAACCAAAGCACATGACTGGCGTACCACGATCGATTACAGAGCACAAGCTAAAAATCCGACAAGGATACCCTCCAATAAGGTAGAAAAAATGCGGCCAAGCTCCAGAACGCGCTAAAGCCATTCTAGAGGAAGTACACAAACTGGTAGACGCAGGCATCATGCGAGAAGTCTACTACCATGACTGGCTCTCAAATCCAGTAATGGTAAAAAAGAGTGATGGCAACTGGAGGATGTGCGTGGATTTCACTGATCTCAACAAAGCGTGTCCACAAGACTGCTACCCGCTACCCGCTACTAGAGATCGATTGGAAGATAGAATCTTTGTGCAAATATCCCTTTAAATGCTTCCTAGACGCATACAAAGGGTACCACCAAATTCATATGGCCAAGAAAGACGAGGAGAAAATAGCCTTCCACACAAGTCAAGGGGTCTACTGCTACACAAAAATGCCCTTTGGCCTAAAGAATGCGGGAGCCACTTACCAGCGGTTGGTAGACAACGCATTTGAGAAGCAAGTGGGCCGCAACCTGGAGGTTTATGTTGATGACCTTGTCATAAAGAGTCATACTGAAGAAGAGTTGGTGCGCGACATTGAAGAAACATTCAAAACACTGGGAAGGATCAACATGAAGTTAAATCCTAAGAAGTGCACTTTTGGCGCTACAGAAGGCATGTTTCTCGGGTATTTGATAGAGCCTGATGGCATTAAACCCTGCCCAGAAAAAACAAAGGTTGTCGTCCAACTCCCTTCACCACGCACATTGAAAGAAGTCCAGTCCTTTAATGGAAAATTAGCTGGGCTGAATCGATTCTTGTCCAAATCAGCGGATAAGTCACTTTCTCTCTTTAAAACACTCACGAAGTGTACAAAAAAGGGAGACTTTCGTTGGACTGCGAAGGCGAAGAAGCTTTTCAACAACTTAAGCAACATATAGCAGTGCTTCCCACACTAGTCGCACCCCGACCAGGGGTAGAATTGATCATGTACTTGTCTGCAACTCATGGAGCAGTCAGCGCGATGCTATTGACAGATAGGAACTCCGTACAAACACCAGTATACTTTGTAAGCAAAGCACTCAAGAAGACAGATATTAACTATACCGCAATGGAAAAGCTGGTCCTGGCTTTAGTATTCGCAGCTAAAAGATTGCGCAGATACTTTCAAGCACACCTGATAGCAGTAATCACGGACCAACCGATCAAGCAAGTTATCTCCAAACCCGACGCATCGGGGCGGCTACAAAAATGGAGTGTGTTACTAAGTGAGCATAATATCTCTTATAGACCACGCACTGCGATTACGGGGCAGATACTAGCAGACTTCATTATTGAAAAACCAGATACTGAGGCTCCATTAACCAGCAGCAAAATAGAACTACAAGAACCATGGATCCTATTCACGGACGAATCTTCGTGCATGGACGGGTCAGGCGCAGGCCTTATCCTCACCAGCCTAGAAGGAATGGAATTCACTTACGCACTGCGTTTTGAATTCACAGCCACGAATAATGAGGCAGAATATGAAGCCCTAATTGCTGGATTACGCATTGCAACTCAAATGGGTGTACGCAACCTAAAAGCAAATGTCGATTTCCGATTAGTGGCCAATCATGTGTTGGGCGAATACGTGGCTAAAGAGGATAACATGGTCCAATACCTCGACAAGACCAAGTCCCTAATTCAGGGGTTTGACAGGTTTACCATCAAACAAGTCCCTAGAGGGGAAAACAGAAAAGCAGATGCACTGAGGAAAATTGCATCTACAAGCTTTGCGCACCTGTCAAAACAGGTATTGGTAGAGACTTTGAAGAACAAATCCATCTCAGAGATGGAGATATCCACGGTGATAGAAAACAGAAAAGCAGATGCACTGAGCAAAATTGCATCTACAAGCTTTGCGCACCTGTCAAAACAGGTATTGGTAGAGACTTTGAAGAACAAATCCATATCAGAGATGGAGATATCCACGGTGATAGAAGAGCAGGATCCTACTTGGATGACCCCTATCATCGAATTCATAGGTAAGGGTGTATTACCCAGGAGCAGAAGGACGCTCGACGGATACGGCGCACAGCGCAGAGGTTTGAACTCCGAGATGGTATCCTATATCGACGTTCATTCCTATAACCATGACTTCGGTGCGTTGGACCTCTTCAGGCAGATTACGTACTCCGAGAGATCCACGCTGGTTCATGTAGTATGCACTCAGGACCATGATCCGTTGTGGCACGAGCCTTGCGGTCAGGATACTATTGGCCTACTATGCATCGCGATGCGCGGGACATGATAAAGAAATGCAGCGACTGCCAAGTCCACAGATCCTGCGCCGACCACAACAAGAGCTAACGCCCATCACTTCACCGTGGCCATTCTACAAATGGGGTATTGATATTGCAGGCCCTTTCCCTGTTGCAGCAGGGGGACTGAAGTTTCTCATCGTAGCTATAGATTACTTCACCAAGTGGATTAAGGCAAAAGCAGTAGCAACTATCACTGGCAACCAGGTAAAACGCTTTGTGTGGGAAAATATTGTATGCCGATTTGGACTACCTGGAGAAATTATTTCGGACAACGGAAAACAATTATGTGATAACCCGTTCAAAGACTGGTGCGCGCATCTAAATATTACACAACACTTCGCGTCAGTTAAGCACCCACAAACCATTGGTCTGGTTGAGCGCGCGAATCGTAGTTTGGGCGAAGGAATTAAAGTGCGCCTTGACAAACACAAAGGAAGATGGGTGGATGAATTGTCGCATGTTTTATGGGCGCACCGCACGACAATCAAAGTCAGCACTGGAGACACACTATTCTCTCTTGTCTATGGGACAGAAGCTGTCATACCAGCTGAAATTGGGATGCCAACTGTTCGTACGGCAGAAGTCAATGTTACAACCAATGAAGACGAGCGACGTTTAGATTTAGATCTATTAGAAGAAAGGCGCGAACATGCAGCTATATGTGAGGCAAGAGCTAAGTCAAAGATGAAGGGGGTACTATGATGCTAAAGTCATAAACACTTCATTCAGGGCAGGAGACTTTGTATATCGTGCCAATGATGCAAGCCACGCAGAAGATACTGGAAAGCTTGGACCAAAGTGGGAAGGACCCTATGAGGTCACAGAAGCACTAGGCAAAGGCGCATACAAGCTGCGTGATATGGATGGCCATGAGCTACCACGCACATGGAACATTTGCAACCTCAAGAGATGCTATCTTTAGAAAAGGCTACGGCCCACGCACAGACACCTCCGCACTTTAGTAAGTGTTCAATAAATGTCCGTGTATTTACATTTTGTTTTGTTTAGGGAATTGTCTTTTCTTATCAAAAACTTGCAAGAAATAATCAAACATCGCGGTGTCTAGCTAACTCCGCGACACATTTAACTTTATTGCTTACATTTTATTTATGTCTCAATATTGTTAATTTATATTTTTGCCTACATGGCGTGCATGCATTTATTAAGACCCACGATGGCATAAAGGATGAGTAAACCTAACAAATAACTCGTTGAGTAAAAGGGTTTCATATTCTGCCCAAAATCCCATCACTCACTCTCTACCAATCCTGTTATACCACATCATTCACCTATTTTTCCATCACTCACCCATTTTTTTGTTAGCAACACCATCACTCACTACATCCCTTTCACCCACTTCATTTTTTTTTAAATTCCATTAAAAGTAGCCCAACGTTCGAATTTTCTTCTCTTTCCCGTGCGTGAAACTTTCACGCAAATTGCATCCCGTGTGGGATCATGCATTACCGGCGACGGTGTTCTCGTGCCTTATCCATCCCGTGCCGTGCCATCCCGTGGGTGTTGCCAACCCCTTAGGATTTGTCCACATACTCGCACTTATATTTGACGAAATTATTTATAGAATCCGTCTCTTTACCGTCGAGTATATTTTTAAATAAAAATATGATTGTGTACATGTTATCTACTTATCTTTCTCATTTTCTGTTCGACAAGATCGATATTGTTGTTGATATTGAAGAAGCTTACATATGAGAATATGAGATTAAAAAAAAAAAAAAAAAAAAATTAACATGTCAATAAAAAGTTAAAAGAGAGTATTTTGATGTGTTTTAAAATCTAATGGTTTGAACTTTGAGTATTACAACTTTAGTTTGCAAAGAAGTCGAATTTGGTTTTAAAAAAAAAATAATAAATAAAAAATTAAAAATAAAATAAAAATAGCGAAGAAGTCGAATACTCGGCTGAAACTTTTTATTGTGCCAAACTTAGTACCTTACTACTGTAATATATTTGTTTATTAAATATTAAACAAATAAATCAAGAATATCACGCCTTCTGATTCTAACAATAGTAACATATGTTAATATAAGTAACCACTACATGTTATTACAAATCAGATATATTTTAAAATATAACTAGGACGGATCCAGGATTTTTGAGAGGGTATTGCACATTTTTTTTACAACCGTGAGTACTAAAGTTGCTCGATAAATAATTTATTAGGTAAAAATGAGTGTTACACGAGCCTAGAAAAGGCATATTTTATAAAAAAAAATTTACACTTCATGACTTAAAATTGAGTGTGGTCTGTGCCAAACCCAGCTCCCATGCGAGTCCATCCCTGAATATAACTATGAGTCTATGATTACTCAATACAACGTAAATCAAAGTATCAAACTTTAAACTACCATCCAAACACCCAACGAGGTCGACATATTAAAGGTGTGTTTGTTTCATGGGGTTAGATTTGATATATATTTAAAAAGTAAGTAAGAGAAAGAAATTATATTTATTTAATACATTGTTAGTTCTACAATTCAATTGAAATAAAACATATCATTTAAATCTACACTACCTAGAAAACATTTAATCTTATTGAAAACTTAATACTTCTTCCGTCTCATAATAATAATCCATATTTCTTTTTTGATATATATCAAATTAATTGTTCACTTTCTTTTTTTAGTAAAAACTAGAAAATCTATTGTGGGTATATTTTATTTTAGTGGTTGAAAATAAAAGTGGCCCGACTTTTATTAAATTTTGTGTCTTTTGTCTTCTGACAATAATTTTGAGACGGAGGAAGTATCTCTTAAAAAAGAGTAACGTTAATTGTCTAACTTACCCTTCTGAATACCACTGATTAATAATTAGAAATGGAATTAAAAGCTAATAAATGAAATAAAAACTAAGGGTGCGTTTGGTTTGATACTTTGGAATGGGTTTAAAGTTTGATGTGACAAGAATTTCTTGTTTGGTTCATGCTTTTAATGAAAGGAATGATAGATGGAATGAATTTTAATTCCACATGAATTTGGAGGGTTTTGGCAAAATCCGTGAGACCTACCACTTTCTACTCTCACATACTATTTTTATATAAATTTTTAAATGATATTTATTTATTATAATTTTATTATAAAATACATTTAATGCATATATTTTCTCTCTCCAAATCTTAAATCAAATCGAAGTCCTAAACCAAATCCAAACCCACCTATAAACCAAACGGACCCTAATACTTTGAACTTTTGAAGCGCATGCTTGGAAACTATGAACTAATAAGGGCCCGTTTGTTTTGAGGGTTTGGAATGAGTTTTAAGTTGATGTGACAAGAATTATTTGTTTGATTTGTTCTTTTACTAAATGGAATGATAGATGGAATGGAAAATTGATAGTATATAAATTAGGTGGGTATGGGGTGAGTTTACTATTTTGGTGGACCCTCTTTTTTTTTTCTCTCTAGTGTATGTGGGATCCTATTAGTATTATTTCATATTCTATGTTATTTTATTATTTCAATAAACTTTTTTATACGGAGTATAAAATTTATTATTAAATATATATAATTTCTCTCTCCTATACCCACATCAAATTCAAATCCTTTATCAAATCCAAATCGTAATCCAAACCTACTTACAAACCAAATGGACCCTAAATGAAATAGAAACTTGAATCCCTTAGACATACACAGTTTGCAAATTACAAATGAAAAGTTAGACAAATACAAATTAAACATACATGGTTTTAAGGGTGCATTTGTTTTGAGGGTATGGATTGGGTTTGATATTGATTTGACATTAATTGCATGTTTGGGTCACTCTTTTTGTTAGAGGAATGATTGTTTGGAATCAAAAGTAACACTTAGCTCTCTTGATAGGTTTTACATGGATTTTTAATTTTGTAGGCCACTTTTGTTTTTTTACTTTCTCTATATACGTGGGACCTCCACATTAAATACTCATTTTTTTTTTATTTTTTAACTATCAAATAATATTACTTTATTTAAAATGAATTATAAAATATATTTAATTAAATATAATTTCTCTCTACTAAAACTTCATTAAATCCAAATCTTATACCAAATTTAAATCATAATCCAAACCCACTTATAAACCAAACGGACCCTAAAAACTTAGACATACACCATAAACTTATATTTAATACTTTTAAATAATTCTCCTAATCTCTACTATACAAACACCATAATTTTTTTGTTACTTTTGTGGTAATTTGACGAGTACCCGTACATAACAACGAGATTTTATAGCGGCATAGTTATAATGATATTTTGGTTAAGTGTTTTGTGTAACAAAAATATCACTATGACTATCTGCCACTATAAAATTGTTGTGAACGGATACTTGTCTAGTATATAAAATGTGTATATGTGTGGGAGAGAAAGAGAAAAATATTAAAAATAAGAGCATCTAATAACCAAAACTCAACACACTTTTGTTTTTTTAGGTGCGTTTGGTTCGTTATAAGGAATCACTATCGGTATATAAATGATTATAGGATGGAACCCAATATTGTTGTTTGTTTTGCCAATATGGTTTGAGTAATAAATTTCTATAAGATGGAATCACTATCGGTATATAAATCACTATCGGTATATAAATGATTATAGTACTATTTTTTAAGTATAATAAACTAAAAATTTTATATAAATTCAAAATGTTTTAATTTTTTGTGGTGGAGAAAAATAGACTAAAGAGAGAACCTTTACCCACTAGAATGAGTCTATGGTAAGGGTGGAAACGAAACGAGCCGAGTCGAGCCCGAGCCTGTCAGAGCTCGAGCTCGGCATGGTTCGAGCCTTACGATTTGAGCTCGAGCTCGGCTCGTGGTATGATATTAAAGCTCGAGCTCGGTTTGGGCTCGACTCATTTTTGACGTGCTTATAAAAAAATTGCTTTGCTTCTTGAGCTTACGTGTTCGAGCTCGTTTATATAGAGCTCGTTTATTTGTTTTGAGCTCGTTAGTATACATACTCAAAATGTACTAAAGTTTGTTTAGGCTCGCGAACCTACTTGGGTTTTGTATATAAAGCTCTGTCTCGGGCTCGTTTATCAAATGACCTCCAATTTAGGCTGGAGCTCAGGCTCGTTTAGGCTCGATTCGTTCGAGCTTTTTACCGATTCGATCCTGATTTTTCACGAACGACTCGGCTCGTTTCCGGCCCTAGTAATTTAAACTCATAAATTACTAGGGCCGGAAACATTTTGTAAGTTTTGACAAGTGTATAAATTTAATTGTGTTTAAATTTGTGAGTTTAAATTTGCTACACTCTCTTACTATTTCATCCTATAAATTGATTAAATTCTCATACAAACACAATAATATTATATAGTTTTTTCTCACTTATTCTCTCTCTGCATTCAAATCGTCAGTTTTGACAAATGTCAACATTTTGTAAGTAAAAATATTTATAAGCACATTTTGTAGAAACTTTTTTAGCATTTTTAAATCATAATCCAAAACCCGCGTATGGAAGAGCTCCCAAAATCTCAATGATAGCATGGTCCACATAGCATGGGACATGATAATTAATACTCTAATCATTTGATTAACAGATGTCAGTATTTAAAGCTTCAATCAAACAACTACTCTTATCTCTATTCCAAGCTTCCATCAAACTGTTTACTTCATCTCATTATCATTTTTGTTATTGATTGAAAAGTGGATAAGGAAATTTCATCAAAACTTGCATTCGTAAAACACTTTTTTGACTTAAATAGTTGCTTTTTAGTATGTGTTTTTGTCTTTTTTTCTCCAAATTTCCCAACATCATTCCACGTTTTTCACAAACAAAAATCAGTTAACTTTTAGTATGATATGCTATACGTATAGCAAGTCGGCACTGACTTTCATTTTAAGACTAGAAGTAATTAATAAAATGATCATATTTCATATTTTAGAGCAATGTCTATTGCTTTATAAATTTGTGTAAGACCCAGCGTTGTAGTAACATCATGTGGTGGTTTTATGCTCGTGTGTCACATCAGTGTTATACCAACATTAACTCTCATCATTAAAGCCGCCACCAAATCCTCGTAACTGTTAACACCTTCATTATCATTTACATATACAATACTTAACCACACAAATACTCGCAACTCACACACACAACTTTTATTTTCGCCCGGTGATTATAAGACCGAACCAACCCATTTGCACCCCCACTACGTATGCTCCGAACACCCTCTAAAAACAACGACGGCATGTCGTCCTGCCCTCTCAACACGTGGAATGGGGCCTTACTACGACCAGTCTATATGTGAACATTATAAAACACTTAATTCATTTTTCTTAGTTTAGTTAAATATTTACGTCCTAATTGCATGCCACGGGAAAAAGAAATACGAGTAAAAACATTTGTTCTAGATTTCGTGTTAGTCAAACGCAACAATCAACTCTCGACAAACATCAACGCATAAGTAGAATGAAATCATGAATCTAACTGCTAACTTCTAAGGCAACTATCCATTATACATAGACAAATACAAAAATTGACAACCATCGTCATCTTAGAAGTATAATAGAGCAAAGTTGAGCAATTCTATAGTGAACAAGCTTTTATTGTTTTACTTTCACATATTGTCCTTGGAGCAGGGGTGAATCGATTAACGTTATCAGTTATCAACGTTTGTACGATAATAGACAACAAATAGCAAAAAAAGAAAAATCGGAGCCATGTGTGTTATATAAAATTTTCACTCGACAAAAGTGAGAATTCTGTCATGTTTGATAAAATAAATTATAGACCCGGATAAATGTGTGTTAAACTTAATGAAGTGAGAATTCTGTCACTTATAATAAACCGTTTTTTGTGCTAACTGTAATACCTCAAATTCTAAAACAAGCAAAATGACTAAAATGCCTCTAAGTTTAAGAATTTGTATTAACATTTAAATAAATACCAAATAAACTCTAGAAATTTAGAACTTTGCAACAAATGATTACGATAAATTATGTATGAATAAAATTTGTCACATTTGTAAAAGTAAAATAATTTTTTTTATACATAAATAATTAAGTCGATTTTTATTTATTATTATATATAAAATTATATTAAGAAACAAATCCTAAATCAATTAGGAAACTTGTATAATCTTTTATTTGGACTTATCATAATAATTTTCAGCCCAAGATAAGTATTTTGTAACCATATAAATCCATATACAAGTTTTATATTTTTCATAAAATCTTTAGTCGACTTTAAAAACCCCAAAACCGAATCCCTAAAACCCTCACAAGTCTATCAAAACTTTATGGAACTTCTACCTATTTTTCTTGGACGTGTTTTATGTTTAAGAACACTAGAAAAATAGTGTCAAGGCTGTGGGTTCGATCGTCTGAGCTAGGAGTATTATTTGTGTCGGTTTTGTGCTAGTGAGAAGAAGAAAATCGTTTTGCTTCAACCACAAGTTCTATAATCTTTCTGGTATTTTTCTAGCACCCTATATATATCGTATATTATTAGTATAAAATGATAGAAACGATCCATGCATGTTATATGATTATACGAATTTATATAATCTAAAAACCCTAAAATTGAATTATAATTATGAAAGCAGCTATGCGATTTTTGTGAGCTTAGTATATAATTTATTCCGGTCCTTTACATGTCATATAACATCAGTAAAACATGTCAAATGGAGAGATGGTTAAAAGGAGGAATTTGAATTAAGATAAGTTATTAATAATAAAGTGATCATAATTCAGGTAGATAAATTGAAGAAGAAGTGAACTCTTCCCTTATGTGAATCTTTCCTTTGATCTCATTGCTTTGCTAAGGTACGGATATTATGACCTTATTCTTAAGGTTTTCTTCGTGATTACAGCTTCTGTTATGAACTTTCTGTTTTGAACCTTCTGATTTAAACATTTGCTATGAACCTTCTATTTTTGAACCTTTGATATGAAAACTTTGTTATTGAACTTTCTGTTATGAAAATTATGTTTTGAACCCTTAAATATAAACCATTTGATTACATGAGTTTCACTAGTCATGGGGGTTCCATGTCCGTGTTAGGGATGCACCTCTGACATGACTCTAGGGCAGTAGAGTGATGTTCTGCCACGTCCCTTGGTTTGGCTGCAAATGTTTATCATCAGTTTATGTGTTGGGAAGGGGCGTATGGATGCATCCTAGATATGTTTCTGATATGATATGATATGATATGATATGATATGATATGATATGATATGATATGATTTATCTGGTGAATGTGGCTGTGTGTGCAATATACGTCCTTCACAAATTTCTGGGAGCTAGCTACTCCATTATGTTGCCTTGTGTGTGAATTATGATTATGAAAAGTTATCTGTTTATGAGCTTATGGTATGATTATGGTTCTGACTCTGTTCATATAGGTGACTCTATGAATTCCTTAACTAACCTACCATTTTTATTTCCATATTATCCGTTATACCTAAACATGTTTTTCCCAAAAATATATCATTTGTATTTCAGCATTTACATTTGGTTTCATTTTGTTATATATCTGTTCACTGGGCTTTTTAAGCTCAACTGCATTTTCTTTCACCGCGGCAGGTATTCAAGTTAGCTTTGGGATGGTTTTCTGGGATTGAGAGTAGAGTTGAATTGAAGATTTTGACCATAGTCGTTTAAAGTAAGTTATTTATTGAAGACTTCCACTTTTGATCTATTCTGTTTGTTCTGATGTAACACCATATTATTGTGACATTTTTACCCTAGTCGGGTTGGGGTGTTACTCTAACTGTTCTAAATGACAGCTAGATAAAAGAGGTTTCCTGGGTAAATGGGGTGCTTACCTTTAGTACATTGCTAGGGATGCGTCATATAGCCGTTAGGAGCTATTCTTCCAAGCTGTAAATCTATGTCTTTCGGACACGTATGCTCCAGTGACACATACGTCATCAAGTTGCAGACCCAGGAAGAAGCAAAATTGTCATCACACCACACCACTATGATGCCAAATTCATTTCTTTGGATCAAATAACCACGTCTGCTAGTCTAGCGAATTTTTCCCGAAACGACAAACAATGTAATCGAAGCTTTTGAGTTCAATTTCTTGAAAATTTTTGTTGACACTTGCAATCTTATCTTTAAATACACGAGTATTTCTCTCTTTCCAAATAAAGTACCATGTAGACTAAATCACTGCTTGCAACAGTAAACTCAATCAGTTAGGAATAATAACACTTCCACTAAAAGCGAAACTTTTACTAATAGATAAAGCATTAAAACTCCAAACTCTCCACCAACTAAATATTTTCTCCCAAACTCCATAACCATAGAATACAAGACTAAGCTATGCTCACACGATTCCACGACATTATTACAACACGGACAAAGTAAAAAATCCAAATCAAACCCCTTTTATCAAGCTCTACCAGAAAAAACAACCTTTGACGACATCAAATAATCCTGATATTTTAGTGTCAATTTCTCCCTAATATGCTCATTATTGTATTGGTTTATATGGATATATGTTTTGATTTCTTTATATTTTATTTTCAGGTTATAAATAAGCATAGGAGCAAAAGAGACGCGGAATTGGAAAAGTACTTACAAAGATACACACTTTAGTATGCTTTGAAGAAGTTACGACGTAGTTACACTCTCCACTTACTCCGTAACTAAGGATTTATACAATAAGACCAAGTCAACGTAAATCAAGGATTACAGCGTAATTATCTCACAGATTACGCCGTAACATTTTGAAGACTTAGAAGAATTTCGTGACTATGAAGGTTACGCCGTAACCAATGCAAGAGGTTACGGCTACACAGAATGATATTGAATTTATTACGGCGTAACTAACAAGAGATTACGACGTAATTGTCGCCGAGAATATTACGGCGTAAATATCCATCAAGTTACGCCGTAAATACTATTAATCAGATAAGGATCGTTTAAAGATATACTAGTTACGACGTAACTATACTTAGAGGTTACGATGTAGCTTTGACGGGCCTATAAATACAAACCCTATTTCCTGCATTTTATACAACTTTCACTCCACAACAAGTCAAAGAACGAAGTAGGGTTCCACAAGGACTATCACCAGCAGCATACGGAGCATTTTCCAAAGGAGAAATCACGCCATAACATCAATAAGTTTTAGCAAATCACATTTGATTTATACTTTTGATTTCATGTCTTTCATTACCATGAAAAACATTGAATCTTTTGTGTTATTCAAAATGATCGGCTAAGCACCTTTGGTGCTAGCCTAGTTATGATTTCTTTATTGTTTTGATTATGTTTCCGTGCTTTTATTATTGCTTTTAGTGTGTAAATGCTTAGTTTTTTGTAAGATCCTCTAGCTTCGGTAGTTTTGAAGAACGATTGTACTTATTACACTAGGAGAATTGACCAAAGGACCCTAGAGTAGTAGGTTGCGAGGGTTGGTAAGAATTGACCATAGGACTACCAATTTCCTGTGTGCATATTGGCCAAATGATCACCTTCCGTTGTCGGATGAACTTAAGGAGTTAGATGTGTGGTCTAAGATCCGAGAGGCCGGATCACACAAAGAATAAATCTAGCATATATGCAGCGGCACTTAATTACTTGAACTAGTCTACCTGCAAGCTCTGATAATCACTTAGGATCAGACCTATGATATCTGAGTAGGATTCTAGGGATATAGGCTAGACGAATTGACCAAAGGAGTCTAGTGAATTTTATGCCCCACTTGAAGCGATAGGAACTTAATTAGAGAACATAGTCATTACATTATAGGATGAATAACTAGGCTAGTACACTTTCTCCCTACTGCATTACAACTAAATTTACTTTCAACATTTTATTTCAGTTATTTAGTTTAATCAATCAAACAACTCAAAATCCCTTTTAAAACGTGACACATACTTAAATTAGGATCCAAATACATAGCTCTTGGGACGACCTCGGTTTTACCAAATACTACACTACACATGACCGGGTACACTGCCCGTGAGTGCATAAGATAGACCATAGATAGACGAGATAATTATAAATATTAAAATCTGGTCAGAAATCTTGCATCAACCTTCCTTTTAAAACTCTCCACACAAAGATTTTTACCTTTTATTCCCACCTTCCTTTCAAAGCTCTTCACACAAATATTTTTACCTTTTTGGAACAAGTTTGTTCCAAATAGTCTATTGTTGCGAATTATCCAAAGTTAAAGTAGTTCTTCCATCATCCTTGTTAAAACCTAACTATGAAAGCCGATATCATGAAGACTTCATCTCCAAATATCCCTCCAATTATTAGAAATCTTAATATTATGTAAGACACCTAATAATTCATCCACGTCTCTACACGCTCTCCTTCTAGGCTCCACACCAAATCCCATTCCCATTCCCATTCCCACTTCCAAACTCCCTCGTCCCACCTCCCTTTTCCGCCATCCTTAACCCCCCCCCCCCTCTACATATAACAGAAATAATCGCGCAAACACATCACACAATCTCAAATGATCTAACCACCGATCTTCGCAAAAGTAAATATCACACCATTACCTAACTTGCACACGAAAAAAAGAAGTAAAGTCAATTCTCACCTTGTAAAAAACAGAGAGTATTTGATGTGTTCTAAAATTTAATTGTTTGAACTTTGAGTATTACAACTTTAGTTTGCTGTAACTAAGAAGTCGAATACTCGGTTAAAACTTTTTATTGTGACAAGCTTAGGGTCTGTTTCTTTTTAACTTAATCTCCTATATGGGAAGGGAAGTGGGTCCCAAAAAAATTAAATAATATTTTTTGTTTAGATGGGGCCTACCCAATTCCTTACTTCATCTGTAACCACAAGGCTTCAATATATGCTCTCCTCCCCATTTAGACGTTGCAAGAGGCATGGACCCACATATAGGACCCACATATATATAAGCATCTGTGTGTGGAAAAAAAAATAAACAAAGCCTTAGAACCTTACGAATAATATATTTGTTTATTAAGTACATCAAACAAATAAATAAAAAATCACACCTTCTAGGTCTAACAATAGTAGCATATATTAATATAAGTAACCACTAGAAGCAGTGGCAGAAAATTAGAGCATCGGGGGCAAAAAAGATAAATTCACAAAATTTGTTCACAAAAAAAAAAGTTTGGCTAGCCAAAATTAGTCTAAAATATTAGGTTATATATCGTAAAATAAAACTTGTATGTGCTAAAACATGAGGGGAAAAAAAAAAGCAACAATAATATAGACATTTTGTGTAAAAATCATCAAATATCATAAAAGAACACAAATAAATGATACGAAGTATAACAGTTTGCAAAGTTCAAGCAACCATTACATCATTAAAAAAAAATAATAATAATAATAAAAAAAGTCAAAAAACAAACTGGGAATAGCTATTGACTTTTAAAAGGGAAACTTTCTCAAATTTGATTTATGTATTAATTAGATAGATTTATGTTGCTTTTTTGTTTGACTCAAGTTTGATTAAGGGCAATTACAAAAGTGGAGGGCAACAAATTCAAATGATCTAAAAAAAAAAAAACAAAATTATATTGATTGTTGAGTACTGGAGTTTATTTGTCAAATGGTTGAGGGCACAGCCCCTTATGTCATTAATGAGGCTACGCCTCTAACTAGAAATTATTACAAATCGGATTTATATTTTTAAATATAACTATGAGTCTATGATTACTCAATACTAGGGCTGAGCATCGAAGGTTCAAAACCGAACCGGACCGACGAAACCGACCGAACCGACAAAAACTAAACCGGACCGACGGCCCGTCGGTTTGGTTTCGGTTTCAGGTTTTACATGATTTCGGTTTCGGGTCGGTTCGGTTCGGTTCAAAACTGACAAACCCGAATCGAACCGACGAAAACCGAACCGAACCAACGGCCCGTCGGTTCGGTTTCGGTTTCGGTTTTTCATGAATTTCGGTTCTCGATTTTTTCGGTTCGGATCGGTTCCGACCCGATGCTCAGCCCTACTAGTCAATACTAAGTAAACAAAATATCAAACTTTAAACTACCATTCAAACACCCAACGAGGTCGACATATTTGGTGTTGTTTGGTTTGCATAAAGGTTTACATTTGAAACCGGAATTGGTTTCAGTGAAAAGAAATACGTAGTAATATTTAACTAAAAATATATTTTTCAATAATGACTTAGTAAAAATTTAATGTATGTCTGTATTTTTTTAAATGTGGACCGTGAAGAAATTTAATAATGTGGGCTTGTTTTTGGTTTTTGATTTTCAAATCCCACATTTAAATGTCTTGATTTTTATTTTTTATTTTATTTTATTTTTCATGAGGACCCATTTCAATTGCTATCCTTTAGACTATGTGTAATAAACTCACCAAACCGTGCTCCTATGATCGTTGGGATATCAATAACCAGCTTATATAATTTCAAGGAATATTATCTTTGAAGTGTTGAGTTGAATTTGTTGTAGCTTTGATACAATACTGATTCATCACCTGAAATAACCACAAAAATATACGGCAATAAAATAAGAAAATAAACCGTTTAGCCTAAATGCTTTTTAGAAAGTGAAGTTTTGCTCACCAAGTATGTAAGTGTTGTCTCAAGTTCCTATATGTGTTACTTTCTCCTACATATATGAAAGAACAAATATTTAATAAAGAACATCTGCCATAAACACACCTCATGACCCAATTACAACCCAAAAACGAAAATGGCACATCAAACCACCAAACGACATGGACGAAATGAGTCCATCAATCCATCACATGAAATAACCACAAAAACAGACGGATGTCTTATTTGTGTGTTAATTTCGCTTGATTTTTTGAATAATAGTTTGCGTTTTACGGTGTTTCAAGAGACAAGAAGACGGTACGCACAATTATTTTATTAGATATTTTTTTTGGTTCCGCTAATTTTACTTTAGATTCAGAGTTTAACTGAAATTAAAAAATTGGTAACTTTGACACTAAAATTATATGCCAGACCGAAATTATCAAATATTTAGTGACAGCATCCCAAAAGCTCCACAACAACGCCCGACTACCTAATTTTTTATTTTTAATCAATAAGCACACACCACACGCCATTTTTAATCAATAAAAAAAATTGCACACACCGTTCACCCTTCGTCTTCTTCACACACGCACCATAAACACATTTTCAAAAATCACATAAGAAACACAAACCCATCCATTTAATCTATAAAACTCAAAAAGATAAAAATAGGAAATTTCTCCCAATTGTTGTAAGTCAAAAGTTCTTGGCGAAATATTTGACGAGAGCACCCACCGATCCAGTGGCTCGAGTTGCCGAGATGCCAGGTCGGCTTGACGAACATGCCTCGCTACCGCATCCAATGCTATAAGTCACCCATTAATCGATAAAAATGTCTCAATACCAAACGTCTCCTCAAAATCTCAATGATAGCATGGTCCACACGGCATGGACATGACGGTAAATATTGTAATGATCGATTTGATTAGCAGGTGGCAGTATTTAAAGCTTCAATCAAACAACTACTCTTATCTCTATTCCAAGCTTCCATCAAACTGTTTTTTTCATCTCATTATCCATGTCCGTTATTGATTGAAAAGTGGATAGGGAAATTTCATCAAAACTTGCGATTGCAAAACACTTTTTTCATTTTCTTGACTTAAATAGTTGCTTTTTATTTTGTACTTTAGTTTGTGCTTTTGTCTTTATTTCTCCCAATTTCCAAACATCATTCCACGTTTTTCTTAAACAAAAATCAGCTAACTTCTGGTATGACACTTATTGCATACAAAAAATAAATCATTAACATTCATCTATTTTGATCTAATAAGGATTAGCCTAAGACTAAATATGGAAAATAAGTTTTTTTTTTTTTTTTTTTTTTTTTTTTAATTATTATTCACATTTTTTTCTTCTCTAAATCACGCTTCTTTTTTTTCTTTTTGGTTATTTGTTTCTTTTTTGTTTTTTTTACCTAATTCACTTTTTTTTTTTTTTTTTTTTTTTTTTTTTTTTTAATTCGTGTTTTTTTTAATTCACGTTTTTCCCTTCTTCTTCACTTTCATACGTTTTCGTCTGTTTTCATACATTTTCGTCTATTTTCATATGTTTTCGTCCGTTTTTTACGTTTTCATCTGGTTTTATACGTTTTCGTCCGTTTTCATACGTTTATATACGTTTTCGTTTGTTTTTTACGTTTTCGCCCACTTTTAGACGTTTTCGTCTATTTTCATACGTTTTTGTCTGTTTTTATACATTTTTATCCGTTTTCATCTATTTTCTTATGTTTTCGTTCGTTTTCATACGTTTTCGTCTGTTTTCAGACGTGTTTTTACGCTTTCGTACATTTTCGTCTGTTATTTTTTACGTTTTCGTCCGTTTTCTTACGTTTTCGCCCATTTTCGTCCGTTTTCATACGTTTTCGTCCAATTTTTTACGTTTTCGTTTGTTTTAATACGTTCTTGTCCGTTTTCATCTGTTTTCTGTCGTTTTCGTCCATTTTTCTTACATTTTTTTTCGTTTTCATACGTGTTTTTAAGCTTTCATACGTTTTTGTCCGTTTTCATACGTATTCGTCCGTTTTCTTACGTTTTCATCCATTTTCTTATGTTTCTGAATATCACAAGTGATTTTCGAATATCACAAGTAATATTCAGTGATATCCAGAGTATCACTGGTGATTTTCTGAATATCACTTGTGATATTATGAATATCACTTGTGATTTTCTTATACTTTCGTCCGTTTTCATACGTATTAGTCCATTTTTTACGTTTTCGTCCGTTTTCTTACTTTTTCATACGTTTCTGAATATCACAATTGATATTCAGTATATCAATTGTGATTTTCTGAATATCAATGGCGATATTCTAAATATCACTTGTGATTTTCTGAATATCTATCACTTGTGATTTTCATGTTACAAAACATTTGTTGAAAATCACTTGTCATATTCAGAAAATCACTTGTGATATTTAAAATTCACTTGTGATATTTGATATTCTGAATATCACAAAATATTACTTATGATATCCATAATATTATTTGTGGTACTCATAATATCACTTTTGATATTCTGCATATCACAGAATATCACTTGTGATATTTAGAAACATATGAAAACGTCTGAAAATGGCCAAAGGCATTTAAAACGGACGAAAACGAATGAAAAAATGGACGAAAACATAAAAAAACGGACGAAAATGTATGAAAACGTATGAAAGGGTAAAAACATGTATGGAAAGGATAAAAATGTTTGAAAAATGGACGAAAACGAAAGAAACCGTATGAAAACGAACGAAAACGTAAGAAAACGGACGAATATGTATGAAAACGGACGAAAACGTATGAAAGCATAGAAACACGTCTGAAAACGGACGAAAACGAAAGAAAACGTATTAAAACGAATGAAAATGTATGAAAACGGACGAAAACATATGAAAACGAACGAAAATGTAAGAAAATAGATGAAAACGTATGAAAACAGACGTTAACGGGAGAAAATGTAAGAAAGCGGACGAAAACGTATGAAAACGGACAAAAACGGGCAAAAACGTAAGAAAATGGACAAGAATATATGAACACGGGCGAAAACACACGAAAACAGACAAAAACGTATGAAAACAGACGAAAACGTATGAAAGCGAAAAAAAACGTGTATTAGAGGAAAAAACGTGAATTATAACAAAAAAAACAAAATAAAAAAGAAGAAAGAAAAAAAGAATAGTGAATTAGAAAGAAAAAAAATGAAAGAAAAAAGTGAATAATACAAAAGACAAAAAGGCAAAGAAAAAGGAGGAAAAAAACATGGACTTAGATTTCTATATTTAATCTTAACAATTAGATCAAACTAGATGAATGGTGAGGATTTATCCCTTGGTATGCACAAAAATAAGAGTATGCAAAATAAAGTGACTCGATACTTGCTATGCAATATTTATAGCAAGTCAGCATCGACTTTCATTTTGAGACTAGAATTAATCAAATGGTCATATTTCATATTTAGCAAGTCGGCATCGACTTTCATTTTTAGACTAGAAGTAATCAAATGGTCATATTTCATATTTAAGAGCAATGTCTATTGCTTTACAGATTTGTGTAACGTTGTAGTAATATAGTGTGGTGGTTTTATAGCCGTGTCAGCTTCACGTCAACATTAACTCTCATTATTAAAGCCGCTATGAAATCCTCTTAGTTGTTAACACCTTCATTATCATTTACATATACGCCACTTAACCACACAAATACTTGCAACTGATTGAAGCAAAAGCAGTCAACTAAAGTCAACCACGGATGTGGTCAATATAGTCAAACTGCCTAGAGTCAATACTCCGCGGAATATAGGGTTTCCCCGGGTCGTTATGTCCCGACGAGGTGTGATGGTTATTAAAATCTGTGATCGGGTGAATTAGGACAAGAAAGGGTTTTGAGTTTGATTACACTAAGGAATCTAAAAGAAAATAGCTTAAACAAGCTATATAAACAAGACTGGAAATTTGGAAAAACCAGAAACGTTTAAAACCTAAAACGTATACGTTCACGTTTTAAATAACGTAAACGTACAAAATAAAACGTGAAAAGTGAAATCTGAAGGACAAAATGACTTTTTTACAAACTAAAGGACAAAAGAAATTTTTTGGAAAAAGAAAATAGATTTTTACACTATTTAATTATTTAATATTAATTAAATACTAATTATTAATATTTAAAATACTTAAATACAATATAATATTAATTTAATACAAAAAAAATGAAAATAAAATTTCTAAATTTATAAAATAACTAAAAACTAATTTTAAAACTAAAAATATGTATTTTTGTCTTTTTGTGATTTTTCTATTAATTAATTACTAATTAAATATTAATTACCTAATTAAACTATTCTAAATTATAAAAAATAGCAAATGAACAGTAAAAATTCTAAAAAAATTCCTAAAATTATATTATATTATATAAAAGCTAGGAAAAATATAAAAACTAGGTATTACTTAATAAAAACTAATTATGCTATTTAAAACTTAATTATTAATTAATTTCTAATAAAACTAATATTAATTCTAATAAATACCAAATGATAAAATAAAAGTCTGAGAAAATTACTAAAAATACTTTAACATAAAAGGAATTTAAGAAAAATATAAAAATTCTAAGTACTTAATAAAAATCTAAAAATGAAAATGAAAATTTAAATTACATTAAATAGAATTGGATTTTCTTGATTTTTCTTTTACAAACCTATTTTACAACTAAAAACTAGCAACTTTTGTAAAAACAACTTTTTTGTAGCTTAAAAATAAGCACTGTGGAAGCTTATTTGCTCCATAGTTGACTTTTGTTGACCAACAAGGAAAATAAGCTAAAATGGGCTTAAGTGGGACCCACTATGGTGAAACTTGGTTCACTTAACTTGTTTGGACATGCTTAAGCTGGAAAAAGCCAAAGGGATCCACATAATAAGCTAATAAGCACAATTATAAGCACTTTGAAACTTATGTGAACACTGAAATGGGACAGAGTTGAGGGGCTGATTCAAGTGGGTCCCAGAGGTTCCAAGGTCAAATAAATGGTCAAAGTATCAAGCCTGGTAGGAGGGGGGTTGAAAGGAACAAAGGTTGGGCTTGTGGGACCACTTTGGAGGTCATAAACCACCACCAAAGTGGTGGTGGTGGCTATGGTGCTGCTGATGCAGGGCACACAGCTCCCCTGCAGGTGTGTTTGGGTAAAAGTGGGGCCCAGCAGAAAAATCACAAAAATATATGGAGGGTGGAATCACAAAGTTAAGCTGGTAGACTATAAGGAGAAACAAATTTCACATCCTCAAACATAAAACAAAATTCTCATTAATTCTTGCAATTTTGGAGAAAAACTGAGTTCATGCACTTTGACTTTTGCAAAAAACTTTATGTTTTGACTATATTGAACTTTGGATGATGATTGCTGATCAAATATGGTTTACTAGCCCTAAATTAAGCAAAAGATCATGACCCTAACTTATTCTAAGCTACCTTCAAGGATTTGGTGCTTGAAAACACCAACAGTTAATCTGTTGGTGGGATGTGGTATACTTTTGACTTTCTGCTTATATAGAAACAAGTTTATGGTCAAATTGACTCTAACTAACCTATTGTGACTTAACACAACAAAAAAGAACTACTCCTTACACCCATAACTCACACAAACAACATGAGCCAAACATTCCTTTATGCATTTGATTTTAAGATTTTCAATGCATATGGTGAATTCAAACCATGAAACTGATTTATGATCATCTGTGAGGGTAAAATAGACTTAAATGAACACTTAAACATCAAAACTAACAACTCTAATATGAAAATTACTAAGATACTAATTAAGGCAGTGATCATGAGATGTTGAGCAAACTTGAATCCTAATGAACAACTAAGCTAAATTAAGTGATGATTCCACTAAACTGAGCAAAAATAATACAAGAACATAGATGAAGACATGAAAGAGTATATGGAACAGTAAATGCAAAAATGAAATTAAATGCTTACAAATGAGCATAGCTTGAGAACCAAGAATCAGGATACCATTACTAGCCTAACACCTCCTTGAGGCATCTAAAACCATGCAGGTTCACCATCCACCATGCTCCTCTGATTCTTTCTTCTTCTTCAGTGAGTTTTTATTTTTTTGACTCTATTTTTAGTATTTTTCTTATTTTTTATAATTTAAGGCTAAACTGATGCACACTAGTTTTAAAAGCTTAGATAAGCTTATTGTGGACTTATGTGAGCTTAGAGTAAGATTGAAACAGATTATAACAAATTCAAAGTAAATTTGTCAAATTTACTAAAATATGCCAAATCCAAATTTGTAATAAGAGACTAGAATTTAACTGCAAAGGTAACTTAAATTACACAATAGAAACTGAGTACAACACTTTTTAAGTAAAAATTACAACTGAAAATTAAATTGACATTTTAGTCGACAATAAAAATAAAATTACAACTACATTATCTAACTACTGCCTCTTCTTTCCTTTTTTCTTGACTTAAATAGCTCCTGGAGTCCCTCTTGGACTTTCCCACTCCTGTCTCAGCCGTAGGATAGCTTTAATTAAATCCTAGCCTTCAAAATGGGTTTGGCGGGAAAACTGAGTTTTGGCAGTTAGGGGTTGAGTGAGGGTTTTGTGAATAATAAATGGGGTTTGGAGGGTAGTGGTGAGGTGGAGGGACAAAGGATGGGTCTGGCTGATGTGGAAGAGGGGGGATGAAGTGTTGGTTGAGTTTGCAGGCTCAAGTTGTGGTGGAAGGGGTGAAAGGTCAAAGAGGGTTGACTGGGTGGGAAATAATAGAAACGGGGGAGTTTTTATTTATTTAGGGAGTGGGCTTAGGGTGAATGGGCTAAGGTTGGGCTGGTGAGGGTGTTTGTTTGGATCAGGTTGTGGTTTTTTATTAAAGGGTTTGTTTGGTTTAGTAGTAATAAATCACAAGGACCTAATATGTAATTTCAGATTTTTGAGGGTGGGTTTTGACTACCTTCCAAACTTAAACAAGGGACAAAACTTGCCAAGTACCACATACCCAAGGATAAAATTGCAAATTTTCACTTTTGGTCCTCCAGGGACTAAAACTGCCAAATGTTGAAACTTGAGGGGTTAAATTGCAATTTCTTCAAAACTTTTATCCAAGGATCAATATTGAATATTTTTAAATTTCCAAGGACTAAAAATTGTTTTTCATCCAAAAATATCCCACCAGGGACCAATTCTGCCAATGTTTGAAACTCCAGGGACCAAAACTGTAAATTCTCAAAACTTATCAGATTTTTCTCCAAAGGACTAAATATGATAACTTATGATTTCAAAAGGACCTTTGGTGATTTTTCTTTTAAAATATGTGCTCAGGGACTATTTTTGCCAATTTTTGAAAGTTGGGGGACTGAAACTGCCAGTTTTGCAAACTTTATACGTTTTTCATCTGTTTTTGCTCATTTTGCTTCTAAAACATATAAAACACAATTTTGAAATATTTTTAGTATTTTGATGCATTACTGAGTGTTTTTGTATGTTTTGCAGTTCAGATTTGACCAAAAATGATGAGTGTTTGAGCACTCATCACAACTCATGTTAGAGTTTGTGGATAAATATTAATATGCGTATGTCTAGAATCGAACTTGAGACATCGGGATTCCACACATTACAAATGAGAATTAAAGTATAATAATTGATATATATTAATCGTTATATATATAATTATTTTAACACAATAAATGGCTAACGGTCGTTAGTACTTAACGGAATTGACTAACGGACAAACAATAAGGACTAGAATGTAAAAAGGAAGCAAGAAGGTTCCAGAACAACCCCTTTGGGCTTGTGGCCGGTCGAACACACACAGGGGGGGGGGGGTTTCCCTTTTGCCCTAACTTGTTCCCAAAGTTTTACATTTAGTATAAATACAAAATCAAAGGTCATTGTTTTTCACACTCTAGTACACATAACCCTAATTGGTTTTTCTCTCCCTCTCTCTTTGTGAAATTCGATCGAACAAACACCCTCTTAGGGTCTGTCGATTTTTGTTTTACAAAAACTCTTGTGTTACTAGATCTAGCAATCTCTTTAATTCGTTACTAGTTTGTGTGTACAAGAACGAGGTAATAACTTACTATAGTTATTATCAAGGGATCGAATGACAAAAAGGTAAGGGGTTATTCATTGATCCATCTTTACACTAATTCAAGGTTGTTGAAGAGATTCTTGTTCAGCTAGAATCCAACGGTACGTTCTTATTTAAGATTATGTTAATTTTTTATATGTTATAGATGTTCCTACGCTTCCGCACTTTATGATTACTTGATTTGCTTTATAATATGATTGTCATGCTTATTTAATTCTAACAGTGGTATCACGAGCTTGCTATAACATGTAATTGATTACTAAAACACATAAAAATTGAATTTTTAATGTTTTATATACATGTTTAGATGACTTTATGATCTAGGGTTCATAAAAATTTCGAAAACTTAATTTTTTTTTGGGTGGGGGGGGGGTCGATTTACTCCTTTATCCAATATTAGGGTTTGTGAATTAAATATTAATTTGGATTAGAAACCCTAGGCTATAAACAAGTTTATGTGTTGGTTGAACGTATCTTGTGACTGATTGAGGGAAAAGCAGTCAACTAAAGTCAACCACGGATGTGGTCAAGATAGTCAAACTCCTTAGGCTCAATGCTCCGCGGAATATTAGTGGTTTCCCCGGGTCGTTATGTCCCGACGAGGTGTGATGGTTATCAAACGGGTTTGAGATCGGGTGAATTTGGACAGGAAAAGGTTTGTGAGTGATTAAACTTAGGAATATACGAAGAAATAGCTTAAATAAGCTATATGAATAAGACTGGAAATCCAGAAACGTTTAAAACCTAAAACGCGTACGATTATATTTTAAATTACGTAAACGTACAAAATAAAACGTGAAAACTGAAATCTGAAAACCCCCAGGGGGTGAAAATGACTTTTTTACAAACCTAAGATAAAAAGAAAATTTAAAATGAAAATAAAGTTATTAACTTGATTATTTTAATATTTAAACACTAATTAAATAATTAAAACTATTTTAAATCTAATTTAAAATAAACTAAAAATGATAAAGGTTACAAAATAAACTAAAAACTTACAAAAATATTTTATAAACCTCTAATTGAACTTGAAGAAAGTATAAAAATTAAAAAGAAATATTTTTGTCTTTTTATGGTTTTTCTATTAATTAATTACTAATTAAACATTAATTACCTAATTAAACTATTTAAATTATGAAAAATAGAAAATGAAAAGTAAAAATTCTAGAAAAATTTCTAAACTTATATTATATTATATAAAATCTAGAAAAAATATAAAAACTAGGTCTTACTTAATAAAAACTAATTATGCTATTTAAAACTTAATTATTAATTAATTATAAATAAAACTAATATTAAATGTAATAAATACCAATTGATAATATAAAAACCTGATAAAATTACTATAAATACTTTAATATAAGAGGAATTTAAGAAAAATATAAAAAAGCTAAGTACTACCTCCGTCCCAAAATTATTGTCCACAGACAAAAAACACACAGTTTTAGAAAAGTATCAACTTTACAGCTTTCTCTCTCTTACTTTTTGCACAAAGACAGATTTACCCTTAATCAATTAATTTCCAACTTCTTTAAAGTTTGTAATAATAACTACAAATAAGGGTAATATGGTAAACTTAATTTATATTCTCTATCTATTTATAGAAGTGGACAATTAATTTGGGACAACCGAAAAAGGAAAGATGGACTATAAATATGGGACGGAGGTAGTACTTAATAAAAATCTAAAAATGAAAATTAAAAGTTAAATTATATTAAATAGAAACTATCACTTATTATTAAATTGTTTTTTCTGGATTTTTCTTTTACAAAACTATTTTATAACTAAAAACAACTAACTTTTGTGAAAACAAATTTTTTACAACTTAAAAAGGAGCACTGTGGATGCTTATTAGCACCACAGTTGACTTTTGTTGACCAAGAAGGAAAATAAGCTAAAATGGGCTTAAGTGGGACCCACTAAGGTTGATTCTGATCTAAACTAGATATGTGAAGATGTTTAAGCTAGAAAAAGCAAGTTGTGACCACAGAATAAGCACATGGATCAAAATAAGCACATTGGAACTTGTTACTTAACTGAAAATGGGACAAAGAATAGGGCTGAATTCAAGTGGGTCCCAGGGTAGATTAGAAGTGGGCTTGGTTTTGGTGGGTTTATTTGTTGGGTGGGTTAAATAATAAAAGGGATCCGTTTGGTGTAGTAGTAATAAGCACAAGGACCAAAGTTGTAACTTTTCTGAAATTTAGGGGCTGCAAATGAAACTTTCCCAAAGTTATCACAAGGATCAAAATTGACAAATTCAATAACCCAAAGACCCAAAATGTACTTTTTCATTTTTTAAAACACCGGGGACCAAATATGTCAATTTGCAAAGTTTAGGGGTCATTTTTGCCAATCTGTGAAAACTTTTATCCAAGGACCAATATTGAACATTTTTGAATTTCCAAGGACTAAAAATGATTTTTCATCCAAAAATATCCCACCAGGGACCAATTCTGCCAAAATTTGAAACTCCCGGGACTAAATTGCAAATTTCCAAAACTTTTGAGATTTTTCACCAAAGGACTAAATATAACAACTTATGATTTCAAAAGGACCTTTGGTGATAATTTTCCATATTTTGAATGACCAGGGACTAGTTTTGTCAATTTTTCAAAGTTGAGGGACTGAACCTGCCGATTTTGCAAACTTTGTACGTTTTTCATCTGTTTTTGCTCATTTTGAATCTAAAACATATAAAACACAATTTTGAAATATTTTTAGTATTTTGATGCATTTCTGAGTGTTTTTGTATATTTTGCAGTTCAGATTTGACCAAAAATGATGAGTGTTTGAGCACTCATCGATCCCCCACACTAAACTATTGCTAGTCCCTAGCAATAAACTGTTTTGAAAACTCAATGGATTTATAACTCTTTACCAAAAGCCATCACTTCTGGAGTAGCCAGATGTATCGATTCAAGTAAGAACTATGGTCCACCTGATAACCATGTGATTTTGAGCAAACCACCAGCTGTCAACGGATTTGATTAGTCTTTACCAAGAGCCGTTTGCTCCTGGACTATCCAACTCTTGATGGACAAAGTCAACATCTTGGTAAGCTGATTACCAATTATGGTTTTTCCACTGCCTTTACCACAAGCCATAATCTTGCGGGCTTGCCAACTCATTCGCTTTTTAGGATATGGCGAGTTGAGGTACCATACAATTTTGGGCAAATTGCAAGCCATAAACGGATTTGATATATCTTTACCAAGAGCCGTTTTCTCCTGGATTAGCCAATCCTTTTGTCGTTTAGACATGGCGGACTGATAACCACAAAATTTTTGAAACTTTAGTGAAAAATTTTTAAAATTTTTGAAATTTTTGGCCAAAAACGGGGGTATAAGATAATAAAATATGAAAAATTCGCTAGAATAGCGAAATACCCCCCACACTTAGAATGAATATTGTCCTCAATATTCAAAGTCCCGGCTATTATGCCGACATTTTGAACGTAAAAGGGCAACATTACAATCTAAATGTGGAAAACACTATTTTGTATTTTTACTGTTGTAACCATAATAGGGGTAACTCCCCCACACTTAGGGTGAAAACCCTAAGTAAATGCTACTGTTTTTGTTTACCGAGTCGCTAGCTTGACTCGACCCCGAATTCATTTGTCCTTGGGGAAGCATGATGTGGAAGAAACAATCTCCATCGGACTTTCATTCAAGATGTTTGGACAAACATTTGAAGCACGTGAAAGTTCCACACCGAAGAGATATAATCCCGGCTTAAGATAGTATAAAATATAAATGGTGATGCCAGGGTCAAAGATAATGTCTTCATTCCCGAAGGAGTGAAGAATAGGAGAAGTCATCCTGTAGGTGAAGAAGGGAAGAAAGATCTTGATGACAATCAAGATTGACTCATCATCATCAGAAAGAGAATTCATGATTGGTGTATCATGAATCTCATCATTTAGGCTCGTATGATCTAGACATATTATGGGTGGGAGGGTTGGGATTTTGATATCAATCAAATTCTCAAGATTGAGAATATTTCCCTTCGGAAAACAAAGATCAACTTTGTCTAGATCAAAGTGAAAGTTATCATACTCCGGTGGAGATATGATATGAGTGAGTTCACCGGAGAACTCCTCAAAGGTGAATGAATCATATTCGGGGAGAGAAATTTGAGAATGAGAAGTGGTACTGCCACTAATCTTCTCTCCCATATGATCAAAGGTAAAGGCTTCAAACTCCGGAATAGGATCATCGGAGAAAATGTCACTATCCTTAATGGGGATAGGAGATGAAATAGGTTTCTCTTTGAAAGCCTCGATTTTAGAAATGAGGAGATCGACATTCAATAATGTTGCACGAAGTGCTTCATCCTTGATTTCAGTGTCAATCTCATCATTCTCTTCTTCTAAGCTAACTAGTTTAGAAGGTAATTCTTCCATAAAAACGATGTCTCCACAAGATAACGAATCGTCATCAGTAGAATCGGAGAACATCTGAACATCATCATTCGGGAAGACAAGAGGAGGAGGGATATCACACATATGATCAAGAATTCCCTGTGACTCTCTTGGGATTGGAACAAGGTCCTCAACACTAGACTTTATGAATTCGTCCGATTCCCTTTCAGGAACAGTGTCAAGATGCTCGTCCCTCATGCTCAAAGAGTGAGTGGGAACCTCGGGTGTGATAAGAGTGGGTTGAGATGGAATCTCAACTGATGGAATCTCATCTGATGAACCTGATGAATCTTTATAAAATCCAAGGATATCAAGGGTATCTTCATCATCACTATCATCAGGAATGAAACGAAATCGAGAGCTAGATCTGGCTGCTTTTTCTTTTGCAATTGATTCCCTAATAGATCTTTCATAAGCATCTTGGGAATTTATTTTAGCAGCCTGCTCTTCAGCTAACAATTCTTCCATCGATTTTTGGTTTGGATTATCTGGGGTGTGTGTTATTCCTTTCAAGTCTTTCACTAAATCCAAAATATCAAGGAGAAGACTTTGAGGAATTAGCTGAGATGGAGGTTCGTCATAATACGATGTGTCAAAAGTGTTACAAGGAAATGGATTCCTTGTTTTACAATCGGAGCTGAAGTGTGGACCTCCACAGTAATCACAACAGTAAAACTGATGTGGCTGTGGGTTGTACGTGCTAGAGTCATAATCGTTATTAGGAAACTGCTCATAGACAAGCGTGTTTCCCGATTGACAATCAGAACCGTAGTGTGAACCACCACAGTACTCACAACAGTAAAACTGTTGAGTCTCATGGTGTGGTAACTGATGGAATGAATCAGTCGTGTCATGGTACTAGTTTTGTCAATTTTTGAAAGTTGAGGGACTGAACCTGCCAATTTTGCAAACTTTGTACGTTTTTCATCTGTTTTTGCTCATTTTGCATCTAAAACATATAAAACACAATTTTGAAATATTTTTAGCATTTTGATGCATTTCTGAGTGTTTTTGTATGTTTTGCAGTTCAGATTTGACCAAAAATGATGAGTGTTTGAGCACTCATCAGTGACCTAATTGGTAATTGGTATGCATGAATCCATGGCAAAACATGCATGTTAGTCATGGATTATTTGATTGATTAAATTGTTTTGTTACATCACATGTTAATTTAGATAAATCTAAAATTGGGAAAGACCTTAATTGTTAATAAATCAATTTATGTGCTATGTGGTGTGTTAATTGACTATGGTCTAAGCAATTGATTCGTCAATGTATGTGGCTCCACTTCCATTAAGAAGGGAAGGCATTAGTTGATTACATGCATATTGAAAAATCTAGAATTGATTTGATTAGGGTTTATCTAATCAAGTATGCATGTGGCTAATTGTTTCACTTTTTTAATTGTTATGGTTATTAGTTGATTAATTTGTTTTATTACTTGTTTTATGGTTTTTGTTGGACACGTTGTAAGCAATAAAAGGGTAATTTTATAAAAAGAAAATTAATTGGACTAATAATGGTGAAACTTGAAGTAATTAATTATGATTCTTGCACGGTATTATGTGCCGATAGTGGTTCGCTTCGCACGGTTATTTGCTCCCAGGCGAGACTAGCAAGTTTTATAATTTATTACGTGTTTTTAAGACTAAAATCATAAACTTTTTCTTGATTGATGTTTTTGTACCTAATGGTTAACTAGACGGACCGAAGTTTGCACACTATAAGATGGGTATAAGGTTGGTTTCGCATTAAATTGTGGCCTCAAAGAGACAACACTCTGTCTTTCCGCTCGTTTGTGTGCAAATTAGACTTACCGAACAACCATTACATGTACAATATCATCTTAAGGGTGATTTACCTCAATTTCATGTGCCACTTTTGTGGTAATTATCTGAAGTAACTTGGGTCTTTATGACTCTTGTAAGAGTAGGATATAGTGGGCGATAATTGTAGGTTCTTCTTTAATTGGTGAACCCGATACCTCAAGTAACAAGTTTTGATTTAATCTTATCTTAAAAAACGGTTAACTAAAAAGGTTTTGAAAACTTATGTTATGAAGATGAGTGCATGCATCTTCATACATGTTTTGATTGTCACATCAAACTAAATACCCTATAAAAATTTAAGTTACATGCCATCTAACTATAAGAAACACCTGAAATTATTATTTGGTAAACATGAGACCTAGGCTAAATTTTAATGACAAGGTAAAATTCTGTTATTGTGTGAGACCAGATATAGATATTTTACTATTTCTAAGTTAGACGACTTAATTAAGTTGTGCGTGAGACCTAGAACTTAAGGCATCAGATAGGATGAACATGCTTACATTGCAAATTGATGAATCAATTTGATGTAATTCCCATAATGATCTAGAAATTGGAAATGGTTTGCTAATTATTGTTCGACAGATTACCATCTTTGATACTTTCATTACTAGCAGATCAACTGATATAGTGAAATGAAAATATGAAAAGTTGGATCCTAGGTTTTCAAGAAAATTATGTGGCTATATGAATATATCCTTGGGTATTATATTTTCTTGAAAATATGTATTATCGAAAATACTAATATTTGAACTTTTTTTTTTTTTTTTTTTTTTTGTAGAAATGGCTCAACCCGATAAATCCACTATTGTTTCTGCTTTCAAGAGTCATCTTGAAAGGGAAAAATTGACTCGAAAGAACTTCAATGATTGGCACAGATCGCTCAGAATTGTCTTGAGGTCGACTGATAAGCTAGATTATTTGAATACTCCATGCCCTGACCGACCTACTGAAACTGCACCTGAAGCAGAAAAAGCAGAATGGTATGTTGAGCATAAGAAGTATAATGAGGTTGCTTGTTTAATGCTCACAAGTATGGATTCAAAGTTGCAAAAACAGTTTGAGTACTATTATCCATACAACATGCTTCAAGAACTCAAGAAATCTTATGAGAAATCACCAACAGTTGAATTGTATGACTTGCTCGATCAATTACACAGTTATAAACATGGTGATGGAAAACCTGTAAGTGATTATGTGTTGGCGATGAAAGGTTACTTTGATCAACTACACAGACTCGACTTTGGTTACCCTGAGAATGTGCAAGTGAACCTAATCAATAGGTCCCTTAACAAGGACTTTGAAGGTTTTGTTCAAAACTTCAACGTGCATTGATCGGGGAAGATAGTCTCAGAATTACTCGCAATGCCTGTAGATTATGAGAAAGGTTTTCCAGTTCAAGGCAAGGCACCTACTCCTCAAGTGTTGGCAATTCAAGGAGGTAAGATCCAGAAGAAATCACAAGCGAATAAAAAGGGAAAGGGTAAAGTTGACAAAGGCAAGCAGGTCATGGCCTATCAACCAAATCCAAAGATGAATTAGCATCAACCCAAGTAGAACAAGGTGAATCCTCCTAACAAGAAGGATCAGGTTTGTCACCATTGTCATGAGAAGGGACATTAGAAGAGAAATTGTCCACTGTACATTCATGACTTGCGACTGAAGAAGCATAAGAATGAAGCTGGTAACCCAGTACTTCAGGTGCGTTCTTTATGATTGAATTATTTACTTTAACTCATAAAAATTCCTGAGTATATGATACGGGCTGTGGTATTCATATTTTCAATACTATGCAAGGGTTTAGAGTTGAGAGGAGACTTGCTTATGGACAACAATATCTGCACGTCAGTAATGGAGCGAATGTAGCTGTTGAAGCTATAGGCGTATTTGAATTAGTTTTGCCTTCAGGCTTAGTACTGTTTTTGAATAATTGTCATTATGCACCTTTAATTGTTAGGGTGTAGTTTCCTTTTCTTGTTTATTGGATCCTGGTTTTCAACATACTATTAATAGCAATGGAATTTCTGTTTCGTTTAATAATGTTTTTTTATTTTAATGTTGTTGCTGTGAATGGTATTTTTGAAATCGATATGAATGTGAATGTATCCAATAATTATAATAATTCAATGTATATCATCAATAATAAGAGAATCAAGAAAGGTCTGGATTCATCTTATCTTTGGCATTGTTGACTTGCTCATATAGGCAAGGCTCGCATGGAAAAGCTGCAACACGATGGGCTTTTGTAAGGGATCAATGATGAATCATTTGATACATGCGAATCTTTTATATCTGGGAAGATGACTAAGAAATCTTTCAATAACTGTATGGAAAGAGCTTCTGATCTACTTGGTCTTATTCACACAGATGTGTGTGGACCACTTAGACATGTGTCAAGGAGGGTTGCTAGCTACTTCTTAACATTTACGGATGATTTCAGCCGTTATGGTTATGTTTATTTACTTAAACATAAACACGAGGTGTTTGAAACATTTAAGGTGTTTAAAGCAGAAGTAGAGTTGCAACTTGGAAAGAAGATTAAAGCTCTTCAATCAGAAAGAGGTGGTGAATACCCGAGTCAAGAGTTTAGAGATTATCTATATGAGAATGGAATTGTCCAGCATCTCACTTCTCCATATACTCCACAACAAAATGGTGTATCTGAGAGAAGAAATCGTACATTGCAAGATATGATACGATCTATGTTTAATCTTACAATGCTTTCTTTTTCGTTTTGGGATTATTCCTTAGAATCTGCTATTCGAATTCTAAATATGGTTCCGACTAAGAAGGTGGATAAGACACCATATGAGTTATGGACCGGTAAAGTGCCTAACTTGTCTTATCTAAAAATCTGGGGTTGCGAGGCGTTTGTTAAACGTGACTCAGCAGATAAACTCCAACAACGATCTATAAAGTGCATCTTTGTAGGATACCCAAAGGAAACGATGGGTTACTACTTTTATTACCCACCTGAAAACAAAGTATTTGTTGCAAGGTATGGAGATTTCTTGGAAAAGGAATTCATATCTCAAGAATTCAGTGGGAGAGTATATGATCTGGAAGACGATCAAGTAGATGAATTACCTTCTGAAAACACTAGCCAACTTCCTGTGGAACCTGAAAGTTTAGGTCCTCCACCTGAAGTTGAAGTGGTTCCCATTCGCAGGTCAACAAGACCTGTGAAAGCTCCTGATCGTCTATGTCTTAACGTAGAGTGCGAGGAAACTATACTAGGGGATCTTGATGAACCTACTAGCTATAGGGTTGCCATTAATAGTCCTGAAAAGGAAAAATGGCAAGTTGCTATGAATGGGGAAATGAAATCCATGAAAGATAATTAAGTCTGGATTGAAGTTAATCTTCCTCCCAATTCCAAGGTAGTTGGGAGTAAGTGGATCTTCAAAAAGAAAACTGACGTGGATGGTAATGTACACACCTATAAAGCTCGTTTGGTGGCTAAAGGCTTTACCAAAACTTATGGTGTTGACTATGAGGAGACCTTTTCTCCTGTAGCTGACATTAGGGCTATTAAGATTCTCATAGCTATAGCTGCATACTATGACTATGAGATTTGGAAAATGGATGTCAAAACCGCCTTCTTAAATGGTCGCCTAGATGAAGACATCTATATGGCGTAGCCTGAGGGGTTTGTAAATCCAGAATTTCCAAATCGTGTATGCAAACTTCAAAAATCCATTTATGGATTGAAGCAAGCATCATGACAATGGAATAAAAGATTTGATAGTGAAATTAAAAAGTATGGATTCACTCAAAATCTTGATCAACCATGTGTATATCACAAAGCTAGTGGGAGTGATGTAATCTTCCTTATTTTATATGTTGATGACATATTGATCATGGGAAAAGACATTCCAAGTTTGCAAAAGGTTAAGGCATATCTTGAAAAGTGTTTTTCTATGAAAGATTTAGGGGAAGCTGCATTTATTCTTGGAATCAAAATTTATAGAGATAGATCTCAGCGCTTGATTGGATTAAGACAAAGTGCTTACATTGATAAATATTGAAGAGATTCAATATGCAAAATTTCAAGAAGGGATATTTGCCAATGCGAGAACAACATGGCTTAAGTAGCAAAGTTTGTGCTTTAACACCTACAGAGGTGGAACGCATGAATAGAGTCCCTTATGCTTCGGTTATGGGATCTATAATGTATGCGGTGAAAAGTACAAGGCCGGATGTGGCATTTGCTCAGAACTTGACCAGTCGATATCAACAGAATCCAGGTGAACTTCACTGGACTGCTGTTAAGAATATTCTTAAGTACCTTAGGGCTACTAAAGATATGTTCTTAGTGTATGGGGGAAATCCAAATGCATAACTTGATGTTACAGGTTACTGCGATGCATCCTGGAAGTGTGATAAAGATGATACGAAGTCTCAGATGGGTTATGTCTTTGTCATTAACGGAGGAGCTGTGGATTGGAGGAGCAAGAAACTGAGTACATTAGTGATGTCTGGAACAGAAATTGAGTACATAGCTGCTTCAGAAGCTGCAATGGAAGCCGTTTGGATTAGGAAGTTTGTTTCGGGGCTTGGAGTTATGCCGTCGATTCAAAGACCTATAAAAATGTATTGTGACAACTCAGCTGCAATTACATTCGCCAATGAACCTGGAGTCATGAGAGGTGCCAGACTTTTCCCGGTTAAATATGCTATGTTCGAGAACAAGTCGAAATAGGTGAAATCGAGTTACTCAAAGTTCACACAGATGATAAATTAGCAGATCAATTGACGAAGCCTCTACCTGGCACTAAGCTTTACAAGCTTGCTGAAGGCATAGGACTTCGTTTAGCTGATAGTTTCATGCCCATTTGTGATTAGTATTTGGATAAAGGATGTAATGTACAATTGTTATTTTAATGAAATAAAATATTGATTATGTGTATTTATCATTGTCTTAATAATATATCCTGTATTTGCATGTTTAAATCCTTAAATAAATTATTCTAAATGTCCGTTGTCGGTTAATGATATGCGAATATCATTGAACTAAGACAAATATGAGTATTGGTTAGAATATACTTGAAAGTATATTGATGCGTTGTCATACCAATTTCACATGATATTCAATGAATTGAATATAGGACTTATCCCAACTACATGATTTCATAGTATGGGACTTGTCATTAAAGTGAATCATGTTTAAATTGTTATCCTCAGACTTGAGATACCAGATAAGTGTCATGGATGTAGTGCATTTCTGTGGAGCAATTTACCGCTATCCGTAACTGGTAGTCATAAGGATTTTTTTCAGAAGTGTTGCAAAGTTCATGGGTTATTCTTGTAGTCAATAGATAATTTGTTCCATCAAATTTGTTTTGAAGTTTAATACTGCTGGGCCTCTCATAGGGTTGACAAAATATTTGCGTGGCCACGCCCAAAGTCTATCTAGAATACGTTCAGATGTTTTGGCAATTTTGATCAATCGTTTACAAACGAGAAACAGAAATTTAATAAAGAATGACTTAAACCTATATCTTTATTAATGTGGTATTAGAAATAAAAGGATAATAATAATGATGAATCATTACAGGTTTTTTCCAGGAAACCTAGCTCAAGTTGGTCTAGGGGCATTGGCGTGTTGCTGGACGCTAACCAATGTCATTATGCTATTAGTAGATATCCAAGTGGGAGTTGTTAGAGTTTGTGGATAAATATTAATATTCGTATGTCTAGAATCGAACTTGAGACCTCGGGATTGCACACATTACAAATGAGAATTAAAGTATAATAATTGATATATATTAAATGTTATATATATAATTATTTAAACACAAGAAATGGCTAACGATCATTAGTACTTAACGGAATTGACTAACAGACAAACAATAAGGACTAGAATGTAAAAAGAAAGCAAGAAGGTTCCGGAACAACCCCTTTGGGCTTGTGGCCGATCGAACACACACTAGGGTGGGGATCCCTTTTGCCCTAACTTGTTCCCAAAGTTTTACATTTAGTATAAATACAAAATCAAGGGTCATTGTTTTCATGCTCTTGTACACATAACCCTAATTGGTTTTTCTCTCCCTATCTCTTTGTGAACTCCGATCGAACAAACACCCTCTTAGGATTTGTCGATTTTTGTTTTACAAAAACTCTTGTGTTTACTAGAGCTAGCAATCTCTTTAATTCGTTACTAGTTTGTGTGTACAAGAACGAGGTAATAACTCACTGTAGTTATTAACTTATTATCAAGGGATCAAATAACAAAAAAGTAAGAGGTTATTCATTGATCCATCTTTACACTAATTAAGGGTGTTGAAGAGATTCTTGTTCAACTAGAATCCAACGGTACATTCTTATTTAAGTTTATGTTAATCTTTTAAATGTTATAGATGTTCCTACGCTTCCGCACTTTGTGATTACTTGATTTGCTATAATATGATTGTCATGCTTATTTAATTCTAACAACTCACACACAACCTTTATTTCGCCCGGTGATCGTAAGACCGAACCAATCCATTTGCAACCCCCTCCCCACCACACATGCTCCAAACACCCCGTAACAATGATGACACGTCGTCCTGCCCTATCCACACATGGAATGGGGCCTTACTATGACTGGTCTATATGTGAATATAATAAGAATTCTTGATTCGTTTTTTAGTTTGGTTAAATATTTACGTACTAAATTGCATGCCACAACAAAAAAGAAATATGAGCATCTGCTAATGGTGAGAACACAAACACAAAAAAGACATCAAATAAAACATTTGTTATGGATTTCGTGTTAGTACAAAACGCAACAATCAACTTTGGCCAAAGATCAACACATAAGTAGAAGGAAATCATGAATCTAACTTCTAACTTCTAAGGCCGGACACAGTAAGTTGTTGGAATTATAATATCATGACATGCATATAAATAAACCAATAACATCAAGTAAGCATAGCGGAAACAATTATAATAAGATCATATAACATGTAATTAATTAATCAATAATAAATAGTAAACGCACCTTTGTGATTCTAGCCCGAACAAGAATCAATTAAAGCAATCTTCAACTTATGAACCCTAATTAGGGTTTATGTGGATTGTAAGAATAAGCCTTTACGTTTTCGTTATTCAATCCAAGATATAACCAATAGTGTGGTTATATCACGTTCTTGTACACACGTACTAAAACAAGTTAAAGTTATGCAAGTAAATAAAAACAAAACACTTTTTATGCTTCAAAAAATTAGACTCCCCTTAATGAATAAGGTTGATCGATTTTTGCAAGAGAAAAGAGAAGATAAAAACACTTTAGGGTATTTGTACAAGTTATGAGAAAACAATAACCCATGATGTGTTTATATACTTGAGTTAACTTGGAGTCCAATGCATTGAGGAGGTGGAACTCCCCTTTGCCGATCGGTTATGGTATCCCCTAGGGATTCCGGAACCTTCTTGACATTTCAATTATTCACAAGTATTACTTTCCTTTTCTTAGTCTAACGGTCGTTAACCTTTTCCGTTAAATGTTAACGATCGTTAAGTGTTTATGTTTAATCAATAATTAATATAACATTTATATTTAATTATTAATCTTTAACTTTCATATGTAAAGTGTGCAATCTCGTGATCTCGAGTTCAATCCTAACACACCACTATTAATTTATGTTCATAATACTAACAGCTCCCACTTGGACATATCTTAATAGTGTGATCACATCGGTTAGCGTCTTGCAACACGCCGATGCCTCTAGTACAATCTCGAGTAAGGCTCCTGGAAAAACCTTTTAATGATTTCTCATTATTATTATCCTTTTGTTTCTAATACCACGTTAATAAGGATATGGATCAAAGTCATTCCTTAATTAACCATTATGTTTCTCGTTGTTTGTGATTGATCAAGATTACCAAATCTTCTGAACAAATTCAGGGAAGATATTGGGCACGGCCATGCAAACATCTTGACAACCCTACGAGGGGCCCAACAGTATTAAACTCCAAAAATAAATTTGAAGGAAGAAATTCTATATTGACTACAAGCAAAACCCACAAACTTTGTAACATTTCCGAAAACAACCCTTATGACTACCAGTTACGTATAGCGTTAAGTTGTTCCACAAAAATGTACTACATTTATGACACTTGCATCTCAAGTCTGAGGATAACTTCTTATGATTTACTTAATAACAAGATCCATAAGTAACATCATATAGTTGGGATAAGTCCTATATTCGGTATCATTGAATATCATCTGAAATGGCATGACTACGCATCAATATACTTTAAGTATATTATACCAACCTTCAGATTTGTCTTGATTTAATAATATTCCCATATTATTAACTAACAACGGACAATTTAGAATAACATTTATTCATGGATTAAACATACAAATATAGGATACAATTTATTATAAATTAAACATACCATGTATTTAAATTTATTATAATAATTGTTTAACATCCCTTATCCAAATACTAAATAGATCAATGCATGATAACTCTTGTTGATGAATTATGTCTCAAGTAATGACATTCATACTTGTTGACAAGGCATAAATCATCAAAATTTGATCTATCGGAATTTTAAGAATACTTATTTCAAGAATTTAACTATTGAAGTTCTTATATGTGCATTCTCAACAATTTTGATTATGCCACATAATATTTCATAAAATGTGTGACATCCTTAACCACCAATTTATGATAATCAAACTTCCAAACATTTTAAAGTTTAAAGTATTCTTATTCTCTTAATGTATAATGCAACTATGCTCTTATTAAGCATAACTAGTAATAGCCAAGGATGAAATCCTTACCATAACCAGTATTTGAGTGTCATCTCAATTTCATTAGCATCATTGTATGCAACAACAATATGCTATTAAAACTTCCCGTAAACATTAATATATATTGTGTAATGTTTGATGCCCTTCAAACTTTCAAGTTTGTTGGCTATGACAATTTTCACAACAATTGAAAAATTGTTCATCTATAGAATTTGGAAGCTGTTCCAGACTTAGGATGTGATTCTATAATCAAACATATTCTTATAGAATATTACACAAGTTATCTAATAACTTTTTAATTAGATATTAATATTGCCAAATCATCTTGTAATCAAGCATGATACAACAAAACATGATGTTCATGAAAAATCTTTGAGTCATACTTAGATTTTATTTATGTTATACATATCCATTTAAACTTTCTAAATGATATATCATGTTATATTATATTCATTTACCGCACATATTTATAAACTTTTATTCCAAGGTTGTATGTTTTATTTTCTAAATCTTTCAAGTAAAGTTTCATTCCATTCTAAAACTTAACATTTACTTATATGGAATATTACTTTTTATATGTTTTACAACATATATGATTTAGAAAATTAAACATAATACTCCCACTAGCTTTCAGGAATACTTAGAAATTATCTTATTTTAATTATAAATCAAAACATGGATTTAATAATTAAACATAAAAAATAATCTTCTAGATGCATGCAGTTATCCATCCATAGATTATTGCACTTTGTACACTTCCAAAGATTTATTTGAATTCATAAACTCCTTTTGATTACTTATCGTCCTCGCTCAAGTAATCACTCAAGAAAGAGTTTTGATATTCTATTATCAATTTCATATTAATGAAACTAAATATGAAAATAATATGAAAATCATAATCTTTATATATATTTAATGTGTTTAAGATAAAATATTCAATCACAATTAATTGCTTATTACTTAAGTATGATTAATAATCTTGTCATAAGACATGCATTAAATACGTTCACAATATTGTCCATATGATTTCTATATAAAGATTTTAAACCACCATGGTTACCTTATCTTTGAAGAAACTCGTCTTCATTTTCTAGTCTAACTATTAAGATAAACCAAGTTTCTAAAATTGATTATCTTTATGGACAACATCTTAATCATTCATATCATATATATTTTACCCAATTTCATATTTGGTAATGTATCATAATGATTATCAGGTTTACACTAATCCTGTAAATCATAACCCTCAGCATATTAATCAAATATCTGAGATATTTTGCTATTCTATGAATGAGAATTCCATCATCTTGAGATTTAACATTTTAATGTCAAGCCTCATTATGATATTTACTAGTGTATTTTAGAAGATTATGTATCTTGTAATTTTATCTTTTAAAGATCAAACTCCCACTTACTTTTAGTAAGTTAAAGACTATCTTTAAATACTTTAGCAAACAAAGCAACAATACAATTTTCTCTTTTGGGATATTACAAATACACAATGACAGTTCATGACTTTTATTTGTTAATAACCTACTCATAAGTAGTTTGACAAATTCATAACGTCAATTTAAGACTTAATGTTATTCATCACATTCATCACATTCCATCATATGATGATGTCTTATTAATCTTCTATGTTGGAGGATTATTAAGTATGTCCAAGTGATACTCAATATTCTAACCTTGATAACTTTTGAAAGAAAATAAGTCATAGTTATCTTTAATCAAATAATATAACTAGAGTTTGATTTTCCTAACTGAACATACCATAAACATTTGGTATTTCATTAGTATTAATATTATAAGACAATCTAACAATATTTAAGATAACCATATTTCCTTTTGGCTTGTCTATTTACCATCTAAGCTATTTTAATGGTATAATAGTATTTTCAAGCCAATTACATGCTTTATAACACAAGTACTTTTTACAAAGTCACTTCATGTCCATGTCTCTACAAGAAAACATAAACTGTTATAATCCCAGTATACGTTATAAGTCATTTAACAATTTAATAACTTCATGTATATGTCTTAATTAAAATACATAAAAAGATAACGTCTTACTTTATTATAAGTCTTGTAACAATTAAAAGACTTTTTGTATATATCTTTACAATTAAATATAAACATGTTTAACTAAAGTAATTATAAACACCATCTTTTGGTTTCAATAATAATTTTAAGTTAATTTATTACTTCACAATAATGTAAACAACATGATTTCTTCATTTATTTATGTCATTCCAAGAACACATAAATATTCAGATTGAAGCAGTATTAGATTACTTTATTAATTTATGTCATTCCATGAATTCATAAATATACAAATTAAAGTAGTCTTAATATCATATTGACACATGTTCTAATAGGTATCTAATTTAGAAACTGCAAATTCTCATAGTTCAATTACATCAGTTGATCTACTAGTAATGAAAATATGAAATTCACCTTGTTGTTGCAATGTAGCTAAGCTCTCACATAACATAAATTGTAAGACCAAGTGTTTCTTGAATTAGATTAGTATAATTCACATTAGAACGTTATTCTCTTACCTTGCAGTCAAGAGAATCCATTAAATCATATCTTTATGAGTTGTTTCTTGCACACATTAAAGATAACATTTCTCCCACTTGTGCATTGAACAACCTCATATAGTTGATAAACAACACGCCATGCATTTGTTTATGTGATCAATATGATTGTGTCATAGATTTTAGGATAACAAGTAATTATAGAACAACAATGTCTAGTAAGGAAACGTACAAGACTATCCTTAAAAGTATGAGTGTCTACACTTGGAAAGTAATTATTTTTAGCTACCAAGATGTCAAAGCTTGTAACTCCCACTGAATTAAAGATCATTACAATAATTCCTTATTCAGTAATAAGTACACAATACTCCCACTGAATTTGACAACATTGTAAATGTTTCCTATCCAGTGAAAGAAAATAGTGTGCTTTTAACTTTCCTACACCTTTGAATGTCCATACGTAACAATTACTTATGTACTAAAGAGTGTATTCTACTACGTAAATGATGGACTATCCACCAAATGCTATTAACTTGAAAATTGGGCATGCAATTTCTTCCTTAACAGGTCTACCATCCTACAATGTATGTAGTACCTATTGAATAGTCAAAACAACTGGTTTGTCTTTTAACATTTTGCGGTAATTAGTCTAGCTTCTAATAACTCATAAAATGTCATACATAATTTTCTATTAACCAAATATCATATTTGTTACTAAGAATTTAATCACCAAATGAGGATGATGAAATCCATATGGAAAATATTCGCAATTTTCTTAACTATTAAAAAATTTGCTATGAGTTATATTAGAATTTAGACATATCTAATATTCCTATTATCCTTTTTCATTCATGAAAAGAAATAGGATTGTATCTCACTCTTCTTTCATAGAAAGGAGACTTCTTTTGTCTTTTAAGTAAATTATTCTTAATCAAACATTTGTTTGAAAACAGAACGAAATCAATTTACCAAAGCCCAAAGTGCGTTTACGGTTTGGACGTTGCATTAATACATTAAAACGAATTACCAAATTCAATTTCAGTATTTTCGATAATTAGGTCTTTAAGAAAATAAAATACCCATTGGTAAATATATTCATATAAACCATAGTATTTTGTTAAAGCTAGGATCCAAATTGACATAGTACCATTACATCAGTTGATCTGCTAGTAATGACAGTATTCAACAAGGTAATTGTCGAACAATAATTGCCAATATCATATTGCAATTCCTAGATCATTATGGGATTTACATTCACAAAACCATTTGCAATGTAAGCATGTTTCATCCCCATCTAATGCCTTGAGTCCAAGCTCTCACTTCCTACTCAATTTAAGTCGTCTAACTTAAAATCTGCAAACCCATAATTTCATTACATCAGTTGATCTGCTAGCAATGAAATTATGAAATTTACCTCTCCATTGCAATCTAGCCAAGCTCTCACATGACGTAAACTACAACTTCAAGTGTTATTAATTAGATGGCATTCGACTTAATTTTATAAGGGTATTAATTTTGACGTGTAATCAAAATAATGTATGAAGAAGCATGCATACAACTTCATAACATTGGTTTTACAAAACAATTGTAATTACCAATTCACTAAGAGTAAAATAGCAAAGTTTTGATTGAGGTATCGGGTTCACCAATCAAAGAATTACTAACAATTATCGTCCACTTATATCGTACTTTTGCATAAGCCCTAAAGCTTAGTGTTTCGGATAATCATTGTGGAATTGTGGTCAATTCACCCTTAAGATGACAGTGCACGTAAAATAGTGATATAGGTAAGTCTAGATCGGCACACAAGTTGTTGTAGAGAACCGGTTGGTGCATGGTCTTTAAAAACCCCTCTCTACAAGCACATTGTATGGCGACTTTCGGTCCGTCTTTCACACACTATGTACAAAAACATCAATCAACCAATCATTTGAAATTTAAACTCTTAAAACCAAAACAATTTTGCCATTTATTTAGTCCATATTATTTTGCTAGTCAAAATTACCCTTTTTCGTTTATAAGCATGTCTCACATAATAATAAACAAAAAACAAGTAATACATAATAAAAAATAAAATAACCAAATAAACATATACATAACATAACAATTAAATATGTATAAACATGTAGCCACATGCAAATTTTATTCAATAGTCCTATTAATAATCAATCTAGGTGTATAACGCATTTATTCAATTAGGGTTTTCTTCTTCAAAGGAAAAAGAACCACATACATCGAAAAATCGATTGCGTAAGCCAAAACTAAACAAACACCACATAGCACGTAATTGATTACTTAATATTAAATTTACATGTTTTGATATAACTTAACATTTAATTAATATATACAATTTAAACCATTTAAACCATCACACAATTAAATCCATGCAAACATGCATTTTTCATGGATTATGCTTAACAATTAGCATATTGCACCAAGATCGTTTACTAAAACGCATAACCAATTACATGACATCCTAGGGTTTCTAATCATATTAAAAATCAAAACCAAAAACCCTAAAAAAATAAATTGGGTAAATCGACCCATTAAAAAAATTAGGGTTAGGATAATGAAAACCCTAGAAAAATGTAATTAAACGAATCAAAATTCAATTTTTATGCGTTTCGATAATTAATTACACATTATAACGGCTCTGATACCACTGTTGGAATTATAATATCATGACATGCATATAAATAAACCAATAACATCAAGTAAGCATAGCGGAAGCAATTATAACAAGATCATATAACATGTAATTAATTAATCAATAATAAATAGTAAACGCACCTTTGTGATTCTAGCCCGAACAAGAATCAATTAAAGCAATCTTCAACTTATGAACCCTAATTAGGGTTTATGTGGATTGTAAGAATAACCCTTTACCTTTTTGTTATTCAATCCAAGATATAACCAATAGTGTGGTTATATCACGTTCTTGTACACACGTACTAAAATAAGTTAAAGTTATGCAAGTAAATCAAAACAAAACACTTTTTATGCTTCAAACAATTCGACTCCCCTTAATGAATAATGTGGATCGATTTTTGCAAGAGAAAAGAGAAGAGAAAAACACGGGTATGTGTGCAAGTTATGAGAAAACAATAACCCATGATGTGTTTATATACTTGAGTTAACTTGGAGTCCAAGGCACTGAGGAGGTGGAACTCCCCTTTTCCGATCAGTTATGGTATCCCCTAGGGATTCCGGAACCTTCTTGACATTCCAATTATTCACAAGTATTACTTTCCTTTTCTTAGTCTAACGGTCGTTAACCTTTTCCGTTAAATGTTAACGATCGTTAAGTGTTTATGTTTAATTAATAATTAATATAACATTTATATTTAATTATTAATCTTTAACTTTCATACGTAAATTGTGCAATCCCGTGATCTCGAGTTCAATCTGTGGAAAACTAGAAGGGGGGTTGAATAGTTTTACGTCAATTTATATTTTAAAAACTTTGTTTGATAAAAACTTCGATTCTTATTTATGTGAATATCAACACGATACGTGAGAATCGCACCAGGCTTTACCTCTCAAGGGATCTTGAGAAGCTTACAACCCCCACCAGGCAGTGTACCTGATCGTTGTAGTATAGTATAGTGACAAGTACCGGGGGATTGATCGTTCAGCTAGGAATAGTGTCGCTAGGATTAGAAAACCTAAATACTAGTTCTAAAGGTGAGAGATGATTCTTTTTTGTATTTTTATATTTTTTAGAAAGCAAGTAAAAATCTCGGGCTTGAAGGATTTGGGCGGAATTAGTTGCTAGTCAACTAACCCAATACTAAAGATGCAATCAAAATAAAATACTAGAAATGAAAGTAAACTAAATTATACTAAGGTTGTGAACAATAAGTGGAGAAAATGTGTTTACTTTGATTTCACTACTCCCTAGACATCTTTTACATGTTAATTACTTGTTATAGTTGCATGGATGACGGATTGTATTCCTTAATACCATTCATGGGGTATCGCACTTAACTCCCCAATTCTATGAGCTCTTATCTCCTCCTATACCATGCCCAGCACAACCATATAGATTATAAACAGTGGCTCATGCATTAAATACAACCAATAAAGACCTAGTGCAATAGGTTCATGTTTCCTAAGACGTTCAAGCATGTTACCATTTGGAGATCTGCCAGTTTTTTTAAGCCTAACATATAAATCATTCATCCAAGACAATTATAAACAAGTAATCAACACATAATTAACATCTAGGTTTCATTAGATCCAAGCAAACACAAGATAGATCTAGCCTAGCATGATGGAATTAAGACAAGAACAAGATATAGACAACCAACACATAGACATATTGATTGAATTAAAAGAATACTTATCTCAATTACACATGAAAGGTATCAAAGGCTTAGAACCCTTGAAAAACCTGTAAAATTCACACCAAGTTCGTACTTAGGGTTTCTCCAAAACTTCTCTTTTTTTAATGTGAAAATTAGAAAACTATTTATAGGAAAAGGGATCTGACGGCGTCAAGACCAATCTTGTGACGCCGTCACCTCGCCGCCAAAACTCTTCTCGGACTGCCTTGATCTACTTCTGACGCCGTCATGTATTAGCATTTCCAGGCCGTCATGATTTTTACTCTTGACGCCCTTTCTTGTGACGCCGTCAAATCTGTACTGGGTAGTCATGGAATTTACTCTTGACGCCGTCACCTACTGTTCGCAGCAAGGAAAATTAAGACTTTGGCGTTTTCTTCACTTTTATGCTCCAAAAACGTCTGAATTGCTTCCTTTTCCATATTTCACTCCCAAAGTACCTAAAATCACAAAAGGAACGATTTAGGGCAATATTTGATCAAATAAATTCAATTCCGGGCTTAAATGACCCCCTAAAACTGGTTCATTTTTCGCCTCATCATATACCCTTACACTTGAGATTTGCTTGTCCTCAAGCAAATGCGCTTTTATTCTAATCAAAATACAAGTTAGGGGTCATTTAACACTAATATAAAAGTAATTACAACAAATAATCGTTCCACTAAAGACCAATAGACAAGCACGGAGGTCATATACTAGCACCTCACAAATAGTGTTTAGATACTCACATCTCTCGGGTGTAATAAAGTGTAAATTACAATATGGAAACGGAAGATATCTCTCATTACCTGTCATAGCAAAATAGATTACCATAGGCTTGGGAAAGGATCAAACCTCCACCACATGGCGTAAGCACCTAGGATAAACTATCAAAGAGGTCTTTTAAAGGGTTGTAACGTTAGGTGTAGAGATATGAAATACACGGTTTTGTTAGATAAAGGAAGTTTTACTGGTGGCGAGTTAACAATCTTAGTCAATTACATGTACAATATGGCGTTGCTAAGCCAAGACTAGACTCGACTTAAGCTAATAAATGAAAAATAACAAAAACATAAAATAAACTTAGAATAAAAAGGGATGGTAGTCCGTATGTTTTTTCTCTTTTTCCTTTTTCTATTTTTTTTTTCTTTTTCTTGATTTTTTTTTTTTTTTTTTTTTTTTTTTTTTTTTTTTTTTTTTTGCATACACTCTTACCCTACCATCCAAAATAATACATCATAGGGAATAAATATTCCCCTTACACTTGAATCTTTACATACTTTACATTAAACTAGATTAATGACTCGAATTAAGAAAATCAAAACACTTGGAGCACTTTTAAGATTAACGTACATATGAGGGTAATAAATGATGTTCTTCCCCATTACTCCATAAAATAAGTACTTACCCATGAGTCCCAATCGTCCCAAAACAATATGTACAAGGATATGACTCGACTTAGCAACCATGTAATCAATTAGATAGTTAACTTAGGGTTTAACAAATAACAATAATGCACTAAAAATGAGCGCATACACGGAAGGCTAAGGCGATTTGGGTGTACATTTAAGTGGGGTGTAATAAATTCTTCCTTTAAGTAAAATGCTTAAAGTTAGAAACGAAAAGATAGGCTCGGAGGGGTGTACTAGGGGTTTCGTGTAGTAAAAATGAGTAAAACGCTAAGGTGTGGGAAAAATTAGTTGACTTAACTAGCCAAGTAATATGACTTAAATGGTCAAGTAATTATAATACGGGTTTAACACAAGGGTGATCCTAATGCCTCTTATCATGTAGTAAATCCTACTACACGAATGTAGTCTCACTAGCGGTCTCGGGATGCATCACTAACGCAAGTTATAGAATCTAAATGCTACTGGTACACTCATAAGCACTAATAGTAAATGCTTTTCCTATCAAATCTAAAGGCGAACCTCACATATTTGGGTGGAAAATTTTTCTGAAAGTACGGTTATGTGCTAGTCATACAATCTCCTATCCATGAGACGCTTGCTATGGCTAAAGTTTCATTCCTAAATGTTGTAAAAAAATTTAAATTTGGCGCTAAAATTGCACTAACAAGTATTTCTCATAGTTTTATTACACATCTACCATTAAACAAAACAAACTCAAGCGAAAGTGCATATGTAAGGTATCATCTTTTTACCCTCCCCTTACACTTAAGATGAACATTGTCCCCAATGTTCAAGTAAAGAATGTAAAAGTTAAAAAGTAAAGAGAATGAAATCAAATACTCCTCTGATTCGCTCGGTATGGATAATAAGGTGGCAAGGTTAAATCTTCCTCCAAGAAAATGAACAATCAAAGCTTCCCTTCCAGAATGTAAATCATCTTCTTGTCATACATAACCTGTAATTCCTGAAAAAATAGACAAAACAACCTCGCGTAAAATCGGCGGTATCCTATATAAGTTACTAAATCCTAGAAAACAAGATAAGATATAATGCTTGTGGAATGAAGTTTGCAGATCTCCTGGAGATTATAAAACTTAATAATTCAGAAAAACCATAAGACTCCGTTAGAAAAACAAAACCGGTAAAATTTCCAAATTTTTTACACGTGACGCCGTCAAGAGTTAACTCTTGACGCCGTCAGAAGTGACCTGCAGAAATTCTTATGTTAAGTTTCCGGAAAATTTCTGGAAAAACTTGGTCCTACTTCCTGGAAAATCCTGCAAAACTTCATCATGACTCAATACAAGCATTTGACTGTAACAAATACTAATACACATGTTCATTTAATATTGTGGAGAATCATGATCGGTTTGTTTCTTAAAAACATATTTGGGGTTTCCCCTTACACTTATCTTTTGCAAAAATACTTTTAGGTGGAGTTAAGACTAGGCCAAAACAACAAAGTAAAGTATTTCCATTATTTAATTTAGAAACATGATCTACCAACAATAAAAATAAAACATGCATACGGAAGCAAATAACAAACAAACGAAAATAAAATCACACAAAGCATGGGTTGCGTCCCAAGAAGCACTTTTCTTTATTTACGAGTCTTGTAGCTAGACTCAAGGTCATGGGTTACTACGTGACCTCATCATTGGTTTCACTCTCTAGGTCGTCTTCTAAACCAGTTTTGTATTCCGGACCTAGTTGCAAGCATTCTTTGTAGAAACCAAGCATCCTATTCTTTACATACTCTACTCCTCTACGTCTATCCTCCTCATTCCTATAATAAGCCGCTTGCTTGTGTTCCTTTTCGAAATTAGAGAGAAGGCGGTATTGCTCAATCTTGTAGGGCATTTGATAAGCAACCTCATCATTCTCTTCCTTGAATCTAACTATCCCTAAAGTCGGATCATAACTCATCCTAGTGGCCTCAACAAATGGTTTTCCAAATATTATTTGGCTTAGGCAAACATCTATCACCGGACGAGTGTCTTCAACTATCACAAAATCGATCTCATAGGTGAGATTCCCTATAATCACATGCAATCCCTTCACTCTTCCTGCAAAATTACTTATCAGATTCTTATTAGGCATCATCCTAAAATTAAGTTGCTTCTTCATCACCCAATTGTAATAAGTCCTAGTCATGATGTTCACGGGGGATCTAGGGTCGATGTAAGCTTTCCATATATGCATGTGCCCGATATTGCATGGTATGTTAATGTTAGAGGGGTCTCCCATTTTGATAAGGGGGGTGCGAAGGATATATGGTCTCTCGGGACTATCGAATAAATCCTTATGGTATTCCCGTTCTTCCTTGGTGGGCAACTTATCAAAGTATTTTTCTATAGGCTCTACCTCCTCTAATTCCTCTCTCCTATTAACCTCAACTTTCCTACTCTCATCCTTGGTCTCGGCTTCTACTCTAACTTCATCCTTGTCACTCTCTTCTATCTCCTTATCTATTGGCTTAATGGTGACAACATTGACAAAGTGGACATGTTTAGATGATAAGGGATCCTTAATTTGGATTCCGTTATTGGTGTCCCTAGTGTCCTTCCTAGGTGTGATTAACGCTTGGTTGTTGAGGGCTTTCAACAAGTTGTCAATCTTGTTGGTCATCTCCGTTTGTTATTGGTTGAATTCGGTTTCAAACCTAGCTATGCGAGCTTCTTGAGATGCCATAAACTTTGACATCAATCCTTCAAGATTGTTGGTACTACCATAGTTGTTAGAAGGATTGTTGTTGAAAGTACGGTTGGATGGTGGACCGTTTGGTTGGTAACGATTAGGCGGATTGGAAGAATTAGGTTGATTTTTTTTCCACCTAAGGTTTGGGTGATTTTTCCAAGAGGGGTTGTATGAATCACCGTAAGGGTTCGGCTCGGGCTTGAAAGTGTACCACTTATCTCTCGCTTCGTCGGTACGCGTGGATGCGTAATCCGCAAAAGCTGTTCCGGGGAGTTCCACACAATCACGAGTGTCGTGGGGACCACTACATAATTCGCATGAAGAAGTGATTTTGTTCACTTGGCTTGAAGGTTTAGGAGCTTCGTAAGATTTCATGAGAAACTTGACTTGGTCCTCAAGTTCCATGATCCTACGGTCGGGGGTGCTAGAGTTGTTCGAAGGCAAAGATATTGCCTTGACCGTTTTGTTCAAATCACGGGGATCATTCCAACTTTCGTTGTCATAGAGAGCAAGATCTTCTATGAGTTCCCATGATTGTTCCGCACTTAGATCACGTAGCTTACCACCGGCCTATTGGTCAATGGCTCGCCTCGTGGAGAGATCGATATGGTCATAAAAAATTTGGACTTGGAGCCAAAGATCTATGACATGATGAGGGACTTTTTGGAGTAAGTCCTTGAAATGAGTCCATGCTTCATAAAGAGATTCATTTTGACGTTGTTGGAACATCAAGATGTCATTTCTAAGCTTAGTAGTTCTCCCCGGTGGGAAAAATTGAGCAAGGAAACGAGTGGTGAGATCATCCCATGTGGTGATGGATCCCGCGGGTAAACGCTCAAGCCATTGACTAGCTTGATCCCGTAGAGAGAATTGGAATAGGCGTAATCGGGTTGTCTCTCTAGTTGCAACATCTAGGTCTATGGAATCTACGATTTTGAGGAAGTCCTTAAGATGTTGGTTTGGATCTTCGGAACGAAGTCCATGGAATGCACATCCGCTTTGCACCAACCAGATGGTGTCGGATCGCAAGGGGGTCACATTGGCTCCGGTGAGCTCAATGGTGTTTCGATAGCCTTGATGGCTAGGTCGGGAATATTCTCCTAAGGTTCGGGGCCTAAGAGGTTCTAGTGGTGGGTTTTGTTGTGGTGGGATGACGGGTTCAAAGATGTTCCCATCGTCCATGATGTCGGGTGGTGAAAAGTTACGAACAAAGACACAAAGAAATAAGATAGACTAAAGAAAACCTAAAAATAAAAATAAAATCTTACTAGAAAGGAATCTAGCAAGTAGACCTAATAAAAAGAGATTCTAACCTAGACAATAACTATTCCCCGGGCTGCGGCGCCAAAAACTTGATACGTGGGAATCGCACCAGGCTTTACCTCTCAAGGGATCTTGAGAAGCTTACAACCCCCACCAGGCAGTGTACCTGATCGTTGTAGTATAGTATAGTGACAAGTACCGGGGGATTGATCGTTCAGCTAGGAATAGTGTCGCTAGGATTAGAAAACCTAAATACTAGTTCTAAAGGTGAGAGATGATTCTTTTTTGTATTTTTATATTTTCTAGAAAGCAAGTAAAAATCTCGGGCTTGAAGGATTTGGGCGGAATTAGTTGCTAGTCAACTAACCCAATACTAAAGATGCAATCAAAATAAAATACTAGAAATGAAAGTAAACTAAATTATACTAAGGTTGTAAACAATAAGTGGAGAAAATGTGTTTACTTAGATTTCACTACTCCCTAGACATCTTTTACATGTTAATTACTTGTTATAGTTGCATGGATGACGGATTGTATTCCTTAATACCATTCATGGGGTATCGCACTTAACTCCCCAATTCTATGAGCTCTTATCTCCTCCTATACCATGCCCAGCACAACCATAGGGATTATAAACAGTGGCTCATGAATTAAATACAACCAATAAAGACCTAGTGCAATAGGTTCATGTTTCCTAAGACGTTCAAGCATGTTACCATTTGGAGATCTGCCAGTTTTTTTAAGCCTAACATATAAATCATTCATCCAAGACAATTATAAACAAGTAATCAACACATAATTAACATCTAGGTTTCATTAGATCCAAGCAAACACAAGATAGATCTAGCCTAGCATGATGGAATTAAGACAAGAACAAGATATAGACAACCAACACATAGACATATTGATTGAATTAAAAGAATACTTATCTCAATTACACATGAAAAGGTATCAAGGGCTTAGAACCCTTGAAAAACCTGTAAAATTCACACCAAGTTCGTACTTAGGGTTTCTCCAAAACTTCTCTCTTTTTAATGTGAAAATTAGAAAACTATTTATAGGAAAAGGGGTTTGACGGCGTCAAGACCAATCTTGTGATGCCGTCACCTCGCCGCCAAAACTCTTCTCGGACTGCCTTGATTTACTTCTGACGCCGTCATGTATTAGCATTTCCAGGCCGTCATGATTTTTACTCTTGACGCCCTTTCTTGTGACGCCGTCAAATCTGTACTGGGTCGTCATGGAATTTACTTTTGACGCCGTCAGGATGTTACTCTTGACACCGTCACCTACTGTTCCCAGCAAGGAAAATTAAGACTTTGGCGTTTTCTTCACTTTTATGCTCCAAAAACGTCCGAATTGCTTCCTTTTCCAGATTTTACTCCCAAAGTACCTAAAATCACAAAAGGAACGATTTAGGGCAATATTTGATCAAATAAATTCAATTCCAGGCTTAAATGACCCCCTAAAAGTGGTTCATTTTTCGCCTCATCACAACACTTACACAACTCAAACAATTTAATCTAACTAACTAAATAATGATAACGTAAATATGAAAGTAATGAAAAGATAGAGATAGAGAGATCAAACCACAACACACGATATTTATAGTGGTTTGGCTACGAAGTACCTCTTCGCCCCACTCCACTCCTCGAGAGTTCTCTTCACTATGTCAACAAACTCCCTTTTTGGCGGAGAAACCTTACACAACTTTTGCTTACACCAATTAACGACACTAAGCTAAATGTCGAGTCCTAATAGTAGCTAGAACCAATCTCACACCACTACACGCCTTCTTCACAACTTGTACACAACACTACTACTACACTACTTCTCACACCTTCACAACTTCTTCTTCACACCACAACTATTTCTTCACTACTTCAATTCACAACAACTAACCCACCTAGATCTATCAATTACAATCACTACACAACTATACAATAAATACAAGCTACAATACTAATCTTCAACACTTCTTGGTTTGAGATGAAAGGAGTATTCTTCTCTTGCACTTTGAATGAGGATGGATAGAATCACTTGAAAACAAGAACGAATGTGTTTATGATCAAAGGATTTAGGAAGATGATTTGAGTGAATTAGAACAGAAAGTTTTAGTGCAAAAGGTGACGAAAAAATTCAGATTTGAACCAGTATTTATAGGCAAAGAAATCTGACACAAGAGCTTATGCCGGCCCCCTTAATTGTGTGCCGCCCCCCTTAAAATTAAGGGGGCCGCCCATGTGAAACGGCCAGATTCTTTGTATTTTTCTGGGGAAAGTTTATTTGGTGAAAATTTAACTGAATTTGGTTAAAAATTTGAATTCATATATTTATTATGAAATAAACATTTTCCTTTAATTACCAAAAGTGTTTTTCTTAAATATATAAAATGTTTATACTATTTTATATAATTTGTAATTAGTAAATAAACCTTCCTTTGTTCATAAAATGTATTAGACACTTGTTTATTCATACCTTAAGTGAATTAGATGGATATAATGATATTTTCACTAAATACTTATTTACGTAATGATTTTACGTTTAATGATTTTAGATTTTGTGATCGTCAAAACATAGGGATATCGAAAAATATTAATAATGTTTTTACGCATTATTTATATCAACATTCTCCCCCTTTTTTATGATTACAAAATTTAAACTCATTAAATAAAAAATTATTATATATGCAAGTATTTAGTGAGTTTATATCACTTCTCCCCCTTTTTGTAAACATCAAAAAGGTTATCCCGAAGTTGGATGAGCTCCCCCTTGATGTGTACTCCCCCTCGTTTTAAGGTTACAAGACAAGTCGAGATATGGAATGCTTGCAAAAATATTTAGAACATACAATATATATGCATGCAACAATTATATATATGAAATGAAAAGAACAAGCAATCTAAGCATGGAAGGAAACACTTCATTAATATGGATGAAAATACAAGCAACATGCATCCAAGATGCATGAATAATTCAACTAATAAACTAAAGCCTTAAGGGCTTACAATCAACCAAAACTCTAATAGAAATGTTTTTCCTAGAGCTTGTTTATCAAAATGGTTAAAAACAATTTTATTTTCAACCATGATCCATGCTTAGTTTGGGAGGAGCAAAGTTGTAGGTGGAGATGATGGAGGTGTGTTTGATGGAGGTGGAGGTGTGGTTGATGTTGGTGGTGGAGGTGTGGATGTTGTTGGTTGAGGTTGAGGGAACAAGCTTTCAAGGTATGAAAACATGTAGTGGATTTCATCTCTTAATCCAAAGATAATGGTTCGGTTATGGATGCAACAAAGGCAAGTATCACCATGGGCTTCAAGTAAGCTCCATGGGATGGGATTGTAATTTGGTGGATTGAGTGGTGATGGTGAAAATTGTGCATCAAGAGGTGTGATGGGTGACAATGAAAGTGTTATGTCTAAGGTTGCATTTTCAAGAGGTGGTGGTGGTGGAATTCTTAGTGGAGGTGGTAGGTGAGTGTTGATGTAGTCATTGATGGATGATGATGATGGTATGGAAGAGGTGGAGGTTCCATGTGTTGATGGTGTTTTGGATGGTGCATTTGGAGCACTAGGAGATGAGCATTGAGGTGGTGGTGATGGAGTGGTATTGTCTTCATTAGTGAGATCAATAAAGAGTTGTTTTGGTGGGATGATAATAAGTTTTTGTTTCTTGGCTTTGTTGGAGGTGGTGGTTTTTGGTGATGACATGATGAATTGGTTGAGGTTGATGATGATAATGGAGTGTGGATGAAGGTGTAAAGGGTTATATAGCATGAAATCATGTTTAGAAATGGTACTAATTTGAAATTGCATTGTTAGATTCCAAAATTAGTTTAGTTTTTAAGGGAAATGGTAGCTGGGACTAGCAAAAGAAGTCACAAGTTGCAAAAGAAAACAGTGTAAAAACTGTTCCAGATGGTCAGTCCCCTTAATTCATGGCCGACCCCCTTAAAATTAAAGGGGCCGCCCATGTGAATTATGGGGGCCGCCCATTTGGTGAATTCCCAGACGACCAAATTTCAAATTTTTTCTAAAAGTGGTTTATTTTGGTTTTGTGTTTGCAGCAAGCTCTATTGGAACATTTTATTTTAGTTTTGGTCTATTAGAGAAGCATATATATAATCATAAATAAATCATGCAAGCATAGATTAAAGACAAGTATAAAAACAAGCATGCATGTAGAGCATCTAATAATAATAAGTTAACTAATAACATAGTTTAAATGTATCTAAAATCATGGCAACAAATATTAATTTCCGAATATATGTCGGAAATAAAGCACACAAGAAACAATTATTCAACAAAAGTAACAAACTAATAGTTCAACAAACATGATCATCCAAAGCAAATAAAAAGACCCATCACTTCTTCTTCTTGAACAATCCTCCAATCGTCTTAACAATAGATTTGAAGCCTCCTCGCATATCCTTCGGTTTTGATTGAGCAAATCGGTTTGTCGCTCAAATAGCACTTGGTTAGTTTGAGACGAAGGAGATGGCACTAGGTAGTCGTCTTCTTCAAGTTCTTCCAAGTCTTCAAGAAACGTATCGGGAGAGGGAGCACGATGAATAAATTCATCCTCTTCGTCATCCTCTCGACGAGATGATGACCCATGGAAACTGTGACGACGAGATTTACCCTTATCACTACGAGGTTTACGGGTTTGTTTAAGAACGAGAGGATGTAAGGTCGGATAGATGGACTCATAGATGCTACCATCAAGATCGGGATAGTGTTGGATAACATGACGATAGAGACGAGTGAGGAACATTCCATACGGAAGATTGGCTTTAGGAGTAGCTCTTGCACGTTCAATGCGCTTGATAAAGAAATAAGCCAAATTGTAATGTTGTTCGGCAACAATACAATACAACATATGAGCGAGGCTAGCCGGGAGATGGTCACGGTGGCCTCCGGTACCAAACGCATTCTCACGAATGAGTTCTTCCCAACGCTTCATGTCGGGGCTTAATTCTTTGAGTAGAATTTGGTTTTCGGTAATATCGACATTTTTGGATTTGATTTTTCGAGTGGTGGTTTCACGGGTTAACCCAAGCATTTGACGAATTTCTTGTGGAGAAGGAATTTCGGAGAAATAAGGATAAAAAGTTGGACGAGAATATTGAAGAGAACTAAGATCCCATTCGTTTGAGAAAACGGATTGACCGGTGAAAGGAATTTGGAGGATTTGACCGAATTGTGCAAGAGTTAGAGTAATGAATTCATGTTGGATCATGAATGAGATGAGAATGGAACCAAAATAATCGGTTTGGACCTTGACTTGGCTATAGAAGTCGAGAATGAAGCGAGGAATAATGGGTTCATTTATTTGGAAGAGACATTCAAAACGGATATTTGTGAACATACGATCGATGAAATCGGATTGATAGTAAGTGGGATGTACGATACGACCTTCATGAATATTTCTATCTTCAATTTGACGATAGAAATGAGCAATGGAAGGAGAGGTGGTGGGAAGTTGTGAAACTTTGGGAATATAGTTTTTGGTTAAGGAAATATCTTCGGTAATAACTTTGGGCATTTTCACCTAAACACAATAACAACAAAAATAAAATTAAAATAAAGTTAACGTAAAAAAAATGATGCTTATATTTTTATGACATATGTGGAACGTAAACGTACTTCGACTCTAAAGACCTTTAACTTAAGAAGTAGTTTACCTTGTTCCTTATTTTATTTTTAACTTGTGTTAGATATATTTTACGATGTTTATCAAGTTGTCATGGGATAATCCAAATGCCCCTTTAAACATCTTAATATATCATGAAAATTTGCTAGATGTACATTAGATTGTTTAACTAGCTATTTCCAATAAGTTTCTTATGCAAATGATTTGTTTCGAAAAGAATAGTTTATATTTTGACTCAAAAATACTATTTTTCTAGTTAAACCAAACGCTTCCTTATCTAGAAAATTTACTACCAAAATGTCAATATATATATGAATTATATATCTTGACAACTCTAAAATGCTAGTTTTATACTTATATTCATGGTGATGTATTGTAAATGTTATATTGGATAATATTCGACACTATTTGGACATGATCCAAACACCCTCTTATCAAACAAAAAAAAATATTTTTACTTCACCGAAAAATTTGTTTTTGTGATAAATAGGTTATAAAATCATAATGTGATATGTTTTAGCAAGTTTTTGTAGCATTATTCAACAATGTACAAGCAAAATTTTGAAAATGAGTGTATGAACTTTTTTTAAAAAAGTTTCGACAAGAGGGTTTGTAATTATTGGTTTCTAGTGTTAATTATACTTTCTAATCCTAAGGGAAGCATTTAGTTATTGAATTCCTAGACTCAATTTGAAAGAAAAGATGAAATTGAAATAAAATGCTAAATCATGATTATGACCAAATTTGATGAAATTAAACGAAATGTGTTATGAAAAGCTTACAATAAGTGATGGTAATCGTGTTAGATGAATTTGCCCTTTGCGAAATAACCCGAATTATGTGATTTGGAAGTGGTTTTAGATGTTTTGGGGTTTAGATTTTCGTCACAGCAGCAGCAGAAAATGGGGGTGAGGAGAAAGTGGAGTGTTTGGCAAAAGAAATAAGATGGAAAACGAATTGGAACAATTAGATGGCCGGCCCCTTTAAACATTAAGGGGGCCGCCCTTATTTTGGCAGTCGGTCCCCTTAATTTTAAGGGGGCCGCCCTCCAAAAATTATTTTTTTGCGGTTTTTGTTTCTGGAAAGAACAAGAAAATATTTATATATATATATATATATATATATATATATATATATATATATATATATATATATATATGTATATATATATATATTAGATTTATATTTAATCAAAAATACGTTGGTGAGTATTCGCACGAAAGGAATTACTCGACACTTTTACTTGACATTTCGTCAATTAAAATTTCTTGATCATTTTGGATAAAATTAATGAAGTTGTCAAGTGGACGAGAGGGTTGTGGAAGGTATATATATATATATATATATATATATATATATATATATATATATATATATATATATATATATATATATATATATATGTATGTATTTATATATAAATAGTATGGGTTTATAAGACGAGAAAAAGATAGGGAGACGGATGCAAAAGGTGACGGGAGTTTGTTTCATCCATAGGTTCTTCAACTCATTTCTCTACATCAACATGAGTATGTTTGAACGTTTAAATTTCAAGAAGGCCAAAAGAGGGGAAAAGAAAAGGTTCGTAAACGAACAATTTCTAGTTCTAAAAAATCAACTAATGGGTTTTCTAGGTTATAAAGGCATATAGTATGTATAATATATATATATATATATATATATATATATATATATATATATATATATATATATATATATATATATATATATATATATATGCTATAAGAGAAAATATGTGTATATATATAAACAAGAAAATTAGCTAAGAGTAATTAAGAAAAAGATATAGCAACAATGAACTAGATACTAGACTAAGCATGCAATCTTGACATGGAAATTTAAAAGAGACGTGTACATTTTTTGTCTTCAACAAGCAAATCTTCAAAGTCTTCAAGAGATTTCATGACCATGTGAAAGCGGATAGAAAACCAAGCTTGCCAAGGTATGATGAATTCATCTTGTTGGTCCCCATTGTGTCATTTGACCAAAGTTGTTTGGTCCAAAGACGTTATGCATTTGACTTGGATGCATGTCTGATGGAATCATTCCCCAATGATTGAAGTTCCACATTTGATGATTATTGTTAAAGTTTCGTCTATTTTGGTTTACTCTAGGTTGAGGAGTTTTATACCTAGGATGAGGACTATTTGGTTTTCTAGGTGGTGGAGTTTTAGATCTTATTTTTAGCTTAGGGGTTTCTACTTCGGGTTTTAAAGATGATTTATGAAAGCTTTTAATTTCTTCATCACTTGCAATAGGTACTAATCTATCTTTCAAAAGTATATACTTTGGTTTTAACTCTAAAGGCTTTAGTTCACTATTTTCACTTTCAAACTTTACATTTTTAGATTTACTAGTTGATGCTTCGATTGAGTCGTATCCTAAACCGGTTTTATCTTTGGCAATTCTTTGAGAGCCAATTATTTTACTAAGTGATTGACTACTATTTTCAAATTTCTCAAATCTAATAATTTCTTCCTTAAGTTGTTTATTCTCATTTTTAACAACTAGACATTCTTTACATTCTATAATACTTTCTTTTCCTTTTTCTAGCTTTTGTAGTTTTATTTTTAACTCAAGTTTTTCATCCTTTAGTTCATTATTGGTGTGTTTTAGTAGTTTATTTTTAGCTATGACTTTTTGTCCTAGTTTGCATAATCTACTATATTCGCTATCTAAATCTTTTTCATCTAATGATAAATTATGATCACTATAGTATTCGGTTTCGGAACGTACCTCATCGGAAGATCTTGCCATGAGACACTTTTCTTCTTTTGTTGTGTCTTTTTCATCGTTGTCACTATTACTCCATGCTCCTCCTATAAAGGCTTTGTGGTTTTGACTTCTTGATAATTTCGGACATTCTCCAATAAAATGATTTGGATCTCCACATTTGAAGCACTTTCTTTCATTTTTGCTAGTCTTGTCGTCCTTGTTTCTTTGGAATGTTTTTCTTTCATCAAATGGTTGTCTAACGTATCTTCCTCGTCTTTTGAAGAATTTCTTGAAGTCTCTTACGGCCATGGCATACTCTTCATCTTCACTTTCGGAGGTTGAGCATTCTTCGTCACTAGAGTCTTTTTTTGCTTTCAATGCGATTGACTTGGTTTGCTCCCTTTTTGCTTTGACCATTTCGGAATCTTTCTTTATTATCACCTCATACACTTTCAAGTTTCCAATTAGCTCGTCTTTGTAGAGTTGATAGATTCTTTGACTCCTCAATAGCCGTCACTTTAGCACGCCACTTCGGATGGAGAGCCCTAAGAAATTTCCTTACAAAATTCTTGCTATAAAAATTCTCATCAAGTGCTTTTAAACTTGTGATGATAGTGTTAAATCTAGCAAAAGCATTATCAATTGATTCCACTTCCGGAATCTTAAATTGTTCATATTGGTGTACAAGAAGATCTATTTTATTATCTTTGACTTGACTATTACCTTGGTGAGTGATTAGTAAAGAGTTCTAAATATCTTTTGCGGTTTTACACATAAAAATTCTTTCATATTCTTTGCGTGGTAACGCATTATAAATAACCATTTTAGCCTCATTATTTTTAGCAAGTTTCTTTTTCAAATCATCATTTTGTTTTTCAAAATGTACAATTTCATCCCTTTTGGTTTCGGGATTATTTTGTACAGGAGGAAAATCACCATTAGTAATAACATGCCAAAGATCTAGATCTTTTGATTTCACATAAGTTTCAAATCGATTTTTCCAATAAAGAAAACCATCACTTTCAAATAGTGGTGGTCTTTGCATAGATTGACCTTCTAAATATTTTTCAGATTCCATAGATCGTTTCAAGTTTTAAAATACAGTTTATTTTAAAAATCTTGTTTAACGTAGCTCTGATGCCAATTGTGGAAAACTAGAAGGGGGGAGGGGGTTGAATAGTTTTACAAGAAGATCTATTTTATTATCTTTGACTTGACTATTACCTTGGTGAGTGATTAGTAAAGAGTTCCAAATATCTTTTGCGGTTTTACACATAAAAATTCTTTCATATTCTTTGCGTGGTAACGCATTATAAATAACCATTTTAGCCTCATTATTTTTAGCAAGTTTCTTTTTCAAATCATCATTTTGTTTTTCAAAAGGTACAATTTCATCCCTTTTGGTTTCGGGATTATTTTGTACAGGAGGAAAATCACCATTAGTAATAACATGCCAAAGATCTAGATCTTTTGATTTCACATAAGTTTCGAATCGATTTTTCCAATAAAGAAAACCATCATTTTCAAATAGTGGTGGTCTTTGCATAGATTGACCTTCTAAATATTTTTCAGATTCCATAGATCGTTTCAAGTTTTAAAATACAGTTTATTTTAAAAATCTTGTTTAACGTAGCTCTGATGCCAATTGTGGAAAACTAGAATGGGGGGGGGGGGGGGGTTGAATTGTTTTACGTCAATTTATATTTTAAAAACTTTGTTTGATAAAAACTTCGATTCTTATTTATGTGAATATCAACACTTGCACAACTCAAACAATTTAATCTAACAAACTAAATAATGATAACGTAAATATGAAAGTAATGAAAAGATAGAGATAGAGCGATCAAACCACAACACACGATATTTATAGTGGTTCGGCTACGAAGCACCTCTTCGCCCTACTCCACTCCTCGAGTCACCTACTCGAGAGTTTTCTTCATTATGTCAACAAACTCCCTTTTTGGCGGAGAAACCTTACACAACTTTTGCTTACACCAATTAACGACACTAAGCTAAATGTCGAGTCCTAATAGTAGCTAGAACCAATCTCACACCACTACACGCCTTCTTCACAACTTGTACACAACACTACTACTACACTACTTCTCACACCTTCACAACTTCTTCTTCACACCACAACTATTTCTTCACTACTTCAATTCACAACAACTAACCCACCTAGATCTATTAATTACAATCACTACACAACTATACAATAAATACAAGCTACAATACTAATCTTCAACACTTCTTGGTTTGAGATGAAAGGAGTATTCTTCTCTTGCACTTTGAATGAGGATGGATAGAATCACTTGAAAACAAGAACTAATGTGTTTATGATCAAAGGATTTAGGAAGATGATTTGAGTGAATTAGAACAGAAAGTTTTAGTGCAAAAGGTAGGAAAAAATTCAGATTTGAACCAGTATTTATAGGCAAAGAAATCTGACACAGGAGCTTATGCCGGCCCCCTTAATTGTGTGCCGGCCCCCTTAAAATTAAGGGGGGCACCCATGTGAAACGGCCAGATTCTTTGTCTTTTTCTGGGGAAAGTTTATTTGGTGAAAATTTAACTGAATTTGGTTAAAAATTTGAATTCATATATTTATTATGAAATAAACATTTTCCTTTAATTACCAAAAGTGTTTTTCTTAAATATATAAAATGTTTATACCATTTTATATAATTTGTAATTAATAAATAAACCTTCATTTGATCATAAAATGTATTAGGCACTTATTTATTCATACCTTAAGTGAATTAGATGGATATAATGCTATTTTGTCACTAAATACTTATTTACGTAATGATTTTACGTTTAATGATTTTAGATTTTGTGATCGTCAAAACATAAGGATATCGAAAAATATTAATAACGTTTTTACGCATTATTTATATCAACACAATCCTAACACACCACTATTAATTTATGTTCATAATACTAACATAAAGGAGGTCAATCCCCCTTATTTTTTCCGTCACGTCAACTTTCACTCTCCGACGATCTACACACAAACATACCTCACAAAAATACCTTTTGTATTTAATTAAATACACACAAACACACACAAGAAACACACGACAAAGGTCATGTACACGATCTTCATCTAAAAAAAAGGTGATCGATTCCAATTACTAACCACAATAGAGACGATCGATCAAGACCACCAAATTGATCGATAACCTAAGGCAACTCTCCATTATACATAGACTAAAACAAAAATTGGCAACCATCGATCATCTTAAAGTAATAATAGAGAAAAGTTGAACAATTGCATAGTGAACAAGCTTATTGTTTTGCTTTCACATTTTGTTTTGAAGGAGAGGTGGATCGATTAACGTTATCAGTTATCAACGTTTCTACAAATAGCAATAATAATAATAATAAATAACAAAAATAAATAATAATAATTCACAATGTGTGTCATATAAAATTTTCATTCGACAAAAAGTGATATTTGATAAACAAAAGTTATAGACCCCGCGTAACTTTTTGTTAAGCTTAATGAGCAAGTGATACAAGTCCTAAAAGGTTCTATATACATAAAGACTTTACTTATAATAAACCATTTTTTTGCGCCAAGTGTTTTAAATGATTGAGTTAAGTTGTACCTCTCAACTTGAGAGGATCCCATTCCCACTTAATAACTCCTTTTCTAGCAATAACATTCAATAATTGTTATTGATGCATGTAGATATAGTATTTTTTTTTTTTTTTTTTTTTTTTTTTTTTTTTTTTTTTTTTTTTTGAATTCTTTTTCATTTTCTTATATTAAAACAAACACATTTTAAACTAAAATTCAATACGATATATTAAAAATAAAATACGAATTACAAACACGATACGACTACAGAAAATATGTAAAAACTACGATACGACAAATACATAAAAACTACGTACTAAAAATATAATACGATACGACAAATATTAAAAACTACGATACGCCAAGCCATATGCTCATTGTCTGGATGGATGTGAATGAGAGGCTGCAGACTTAAGATAGAATCATGAAGTGGAATAATGACATTAATATGAGATGCCCCTTGTGCAAAATTTGTCCTGATTCGCATGATCACATATTTTTCCAATACCAATTCTCTCAAATTGTGTGGAATGAATTTCAGAACAAAGAAGCTTTAAGGAAAAGACCTCCTACTTGGAAAGATACAATATCTGCTCTAACTACATGGTTTCCTAATACATCTGTCAACAGTATAGTGGGTAAACTGATGTGTGGGGCAATGGTGTACTACCTGTGTGAAGAAAGGAATAAGAGGTTATTTACTTAGGAAAGGAGAAGTGAAAAGAATATAATTGATATCATAACAGATTCTGTAAGGACGAGATTAATGGGTCTACAAGTGATTAAAACCAATCAGGTGATTAAAGTGTTCCAGAGATGGAATGTGCAGCCTGCATTTGTGAACAAAAAACCATGAGAGTATTACTGTTATTGCATAACGGTTACTGGAATAAAGGCAACATTGTGTAGCAGGCTAACGAGATTAATGAAAATCTACAATGAAATCTCCTTTCATGTCTATCAGAAAAGAGAGATTGTCAAGAAGGTATATCCTTTGAATTCAATGTTTCATTAATAACAGATGAAACTTGAAGAATATGATTCACTTCAAATGATGGCTCTGTAACTTGGATTATAAGTTGTATCAGACCTGTCTTATTTCCATTATATCCTTTAATAGGCCTTTGTTAGGTAATTAAGGGGTGTTTGGGATAAGCAGCTTTTTGAGCACTTATTGTCCATAAAGCGAGTTTCCATTTGAGAAGGGTAAGTGAATTGGTGTGGCAGTGTATGATACTAGGAATTGTGAGGAGTGAAAGATGAACCTACATGGTCCTAGTAATACACTGTTAAGGAGGTAATGGATGGTCCTCCCTCAAGGAGTGTGTTCCCAAATGTGTGAAGCCATTCTAGAGATGGAAATGTAGCACATTTGGTATAGCCCTTGACTTGGAGGGGTAATGGGTACCTAGTGATGCCATCCTCTTTTTCTGCCTTGACTATTGTGGATGCAGGTTGAATGATCTTGGTGGAAAAGAGTGATGGAAATGTAAGCTAGATGATAATGGTGCAATTAAAGGTGAATCTATAAAAAGGTATTGAATGCAACAAGAGTGGATGGAATTCTGATGAAGCAAAGGTTCTTTATGAATGCAGTCTTGAACTGCACCTGATTTGTATCAGTTAGTTTTGTCTCTTGCAAGACATAGTATTAGTAGTACCTGGTATTAGATGTATTAGTGTTGTTGAATGTGACCCTGCTTTGGGCATGTCAAGGCAGTGGTAGGATTTCATTATTGTAAATCTTTTGAAGTGATTAATATATTTCACCTTTTGCACACACAGAAAAAAAAAAAAAAAAAAAAAAAAAAGCCTACGATACAAAAAATAAAATAAAACTAAAAATAGGTCTTTCGGGAACAACGGCTTTCGCACCATGTCATTTGTGGTGATCTTTCAAGCATGCTTCATAGTGGACAAACGCAAACCCCCACATTTCTTGGAATTTTGTATAACAACGGCTTAGCCACGTCGAATCGTTTTCGCCACTAAGACGTTCATGTTTTTTTGACAATCCCGACGAACTTGTTGCAATCACGTGTTAACGATGTCCACTTTCTCATGATCATATCCTTGGTACATGGGAAGGATGCATGGCGGTTGTATTCACTATGAACTTTTTGCCAAAATGTTTTTGAATTTTGGTCCACACCAAGTCTTTCGTCATCGGATATTTGTATGTAAGGTTCAGCCAAAAGTTTTACTTTCGCTTGTGTCCAACGGGTATGTATAATGACGTCAGTTTTCTTCTCTCTCGGCTTTTTTGCTTTTGCTTTTCCATCGGGAGAAGACTTGGTTTGTGACGTTTGTGATGGTGAGTCTAGTGGTGAGTCGTGTGTCGATTTTTGTGGTGGTGGTGGTGGCATCATTTGTGTTGGTTGTGAAGAGTCACCGAGAGCTTCAAAGTTGTGAAATGGGTATTGTTTTTGAAGATGGAATAAAGCCATTTGGTTAAAATGATCTTGGCTAATTTGTGAATTTTGTGGTGTGAAAGCAGGTTGCGGGAAATATGGATTTTATGAAGCATATTGTGAAAATGATTGGTTTTGGTTTGCATATTGTGCAAATGACGTAATCGGGTTTTGCTGGTGTTGGGACTTGGGAAGAAATAGAATATGTGGATGATGGTGTAGCAGGTGTCGGGAAACTTGAATTAGCGGACGAAGAAGACGGAGGATGTATATTGTTCATGAGCCGACCGTTGTTTTGTTGTGACATTTCTGAAAGAGAAGATTGAATTGTATGTGAAAGTGAAGTTAAATTGTGATTTTATTTGAATGCTTAAAAAATATCATTTAAAAGTGGGTATTTATAGGTGAAAAGGGGGAGGAGGCGTTGCATTTGTAGCCGTTGGGGAAAATTTAGTTTTTTTTTTTTTTTTTTTTTTTTTCTTTAAAATAAAAATACGAACGGTCACTGCTCACGAGAGAATGAACTGCGTGTGTACGGCGCGAATGGCGGTGCACTACATTGGCACCATTGTTCAAAAATGTTTGCAAATGGCGTGTTGTTCCCCTTGTGTACCGTGCTCTCTTAACAACATTAGAGGAAACGTTCGTAAAATCACAAACTTGACGGGAAAAAGAGATCGTGACTTATTAAAAAAGTCAATATATAAGTTAGCGAAGAAGTCCCTCAAGCCCTCAATCCATTAAGCTCATCACAAACCAACATCACCCGAGACTAATTACTACTTGCAAAATCAACATAAGGAAATGCTAAGATTAAGAATCCTGAGCATAGTTTGAAAAAAAAAAAAAAAAAAAAAAAAAAAAAAAAAAATCTTAAAAGTACATAAACAGAAGATAATAATTCAACTGCAAATAAAGTCAGAGTTCATCTTTACATTTTCTCAAAAATGTGAAATTGCAGCAAGCTTAATTGTATTCTTGCATCATATATATGCATCATAAAGAAAGAAATCACACTAATCTTGATGTAAGCTAACATCACAATATTAACCTATGTTTCCTGTAAATTTTAAGCATTACAGATGAAAACTTCGATAGGTACAGTGTAAATAATTCAACTTCAGTCATTATGTCTGCGCCGACGGAAATGCCTTAGGATAAAACTGTCTGCATATAAAGGATAGTTTTTCCTAATCAAACCTTTTATGCATTTCCAATAGGAAAAGTCGACCATTTCTCCATCCGTCCGGACAATGAACAAACATCTTGAGCTTTCAAAATCTGGATGGTAACCAACCTGTAAACGAAATGTGATGAGGAATAACATTTAGTGCATGTAGTTTTAACCGAGAGCCTTTTCTCTCCCGTTGGAAGTTAAGGTAACTAATGAAGGAAAATGAAACCTTATTAGGCATTAAGAACAAGTAAAGTAAAGTAGAAAACAAATACAACACTAATCAATCCGTAATAGCTCCAGTAATATGCAATTATACTAACTAGATTGACTAAACTAGCCTCAATAGAGCAGATAGGGTTTTTAATGTTTTGTTGACTACTGGAAGGTGCAACTTCCAAACTATTTAAACTCCAATGGAACTGAAGGGATTCCTGCACATTTGTGAAGAAATGGTAAAATCCTTCGTTCGATGAGCTATGGAAGGAATCTTGAATTCCAGTTCTGCGAACCAAACACGGGCTATGGTTGCCATTGTGACTTGAAAAAGTTATGTTGCAAATGTAAAATATCACACATAAATCATGTGTCATAAGGTGATTTAACTAGGTCTGATGGAATGATAGATTAATAGAAATCTATCTGCTCAATATCATTAGAGAAGAAACTGTTTGAATCATCCTTATCTGGTGGATAAACATATTGTGAAGGCATTCTATGTTCAGTACATTTAAAAAAATAAAATCGTGGCAGTATAACTACAAGAATTATCCAGCTTCGTCTGCTTAAGATGAAACCCAATGAATTGACAATTATTTTCCAAATAAAAAGAGAAATTCTGCCTGAAAATGATAACAAACACTAATGGTTTGATTACAGAATGTAAGTGGCATTACACATGTATGTGAACTTATTGCACAAGCATTATTGAGCCGCTGTAATAAGAACATAAAATTGGATGAGGTACAAGGTTTTGATATTTCAACAATCAAAAGAAATACAGTTTCGAGCGGACTAGAGCACACTCACCATATAGTCTGTAATACCTTGTAATAGTGGTGCGATTTCTAGTTAAAGTAGTGTAATTTATATGTTTTGCTCCCCAATTTCCTTCCAACTGTCATTACTTCCACCAGGAATTGACATCCTCGAGTCTAAAGCATCCAAATAGTAACTCAAAGAGATCACACAGTCTAATCATATAATTTTGCATACAAAGACCTGAATACAGGAAGAGAAGAATATAGGAAGAGAAAGCCAAATAAGATAAAAAGGAACTGTAAGCGACCCAAATACCAGCTGAGGTTCACATAAGACAGAACAAGGGTGAGCGCCAATCCAGGGCTCCCCCACTGACCGGTCGGCCAGCATGCTGGAGGTAATCATGGCTGCTCTAAAGCAAAGCAAGCAACGGGGTTCATATTCAAACCTGAGACCGCCCATTTTAATGTCGCATGCTTTGCCTTCTTAGCGCTAGGTCACTTATGAAGGATTTCATAGAAGATAAGATTATAAGAAGCAAGTAGAACTTGACTCCTCTCGAATCCCTTTTACTTTCAGTTTAAAAAAAAAAAAAAAAAAAAAAAAAGAGTTTTCCAAAGTTTAATCAGACAGCGGTCAGAGACTAGGGTTACAAACCCTTTGGTGTAAAGAAAAATCAAACTCGTCTAAGCTTTTTTAGTGGGTCTCAATTGGTTTGGGTAGAAATTGTGCCTTGGCCAAAAGAATATAATACCACTGTATCAGGCAAAGACCAGACTGGTGCCCCATCTGCACAAGGAGCCTAGAGTGCTGTTGCAACTATACCAATCAATTATTGGACAAGTCAGTTATTTATTGCTACAACCAATCTATTGATCATCAATGGGTCTTTTGGTGGTAACACATATATAATATGAAACCTAGAAATGTACAATTTATCTAGCACATATGAATCTATGTATTTTTTGGAACCTATTTAACACAATCAACATACTTAATCAATGCAATTTGATGAAAATTGTGTTCTAAAAGGTTACCTAACTACAATGCAAGATGCTTTAATAAAATGTTCTGTTCTATGAAAAGGCTTGTGTATAAAACACATGCATTTGGAATATATTCAAACCATCACTTTCTACACCAGAAGTCCAGAACTATAAAACTTCATAAATGATCAAACATTAACATTGATGACAATGGTGTAGCAGGTGAAAATCCATCGATTCTAGCAAGGTCTCAGCTCTTGGTGGTTAATCTATCCTTCCCAATATTAGTGTGGATCGATAATCAGCAAAGGCTTGATGAGACATGCAAGAGAGTAAGACAATATGTTGTCTTGTCTAATAACTAGTCAATTTTAGATTTCGAGGATTACTTGTTTGAATGCACATGTCAAAGTGAATCTATAAATTCAAAAACAGATTTATTATACTCTAACCTATATAATATTATTTGGTATGCAGAAGAAAAGAAAGGAAACTATTCACTACTTTGGATAAACCTATAAGAAGGTAGATCATGAGATAGCCTATCTGTTGTTTAGAACTTCTAAGGCTCATACGAAAATAAGATGAAGAGCATGCAACATGTTATGTAAAGATTGGGAGAGAGAGTTAACCGTGATGTAACTAACGCCACATCCAATCTTCTTCTCACTCTCGGGATGATGTGGTAACAATCTCTCTAGAATAGTTCTTTCATGTTCAGGACTTAACCTCTCACCACTTGCATATCTACAGCAACAATAAAATCCATGTACGATATATCAGAACCTGAACTTAAAACACTAAAAGTAACGAGTAGATGCTAAATGCCAATTTCGATATCTCTGAAACATTTACAATTTAACATGCGTTTAGTTCTAAGAGCCACTCGGCCCATTTCATCATTTATTACTAAGCATGCACTGATGCAGATACTCTGAATACATAAATAAAAAGATCTTTAAATGATTCACTTTGATAAGAATCAAAGAAGCCCAAAAAAAACACACAATTGTTGCGATTTTCACGGGATGGAGGAAGTCGATAACCAATTAAATCCCCAGAATATAGCGCGCACAAAATTGGCCCCAACATGCAGCATAACTTAGCCTCAACTCAAACTGACCAAACGTGAATACGTGATACAATGTAGATTGCCAATATGTCTAAATGGCTCTTAGCTGAACTTCGATTATATTGGTGCATATGTAAAAACATAACATACTTGTATCTAATATTTAATTGTAACTCCTAAAAATATAGTTTTTCCTTAATTCATTTATCGCATTTCATATAAACAGTCTCATAAAAGACGGGGAGTAACCGGTTGCCTCATAAATGATGGTAACCTCCTTCACTTGTGGTTGGTCTCATGTGGCGGTCTGTGTCACCGACGTTCACAGCAAAGGTTAGGGTGGTTGATTGTTTGCACGTGCATGAGAATTAGAGTTGGGGTATAGGTAAATGGTGAGGACTGCAAGGGCTTTGAGTTGTGAGTGAGTGAGTGAGTAAGTGAGAGGGAGGAAGATGATGCGGCAATGATGTGGGGTACATTTTAGGTAGAGGGTTACGAGTTGTCTAAAAAAGTCCACTAGCTCAACAATGATAAAGCATACTACACACTAACAGTGTCACTGGATGACACTCAATGCGGAGTAAATGATATGAGCACACTGTATCACAATGTTATCAGCATTATTGGTAGCATGGACAATGCTGCTTTTTAGTGTGTGCGTTATTAGAATGGTAAACTATGAAATTTGGCAAACCATAGGGATGTATTTTGGAGGGATGTAGATGTCCTGACAGGGATGTAAACTATGAAATTTGATTAACTACATGGATGTATTTGGAATTTACTCATATATATCTCTATCTCTACTACTTATAGTGTATGTTCATTCTTGAAACTTAAAATGACTTAAAAAGTTAAAATTAAGTCAAGTGTTTTGCCTAAATTACCCTTTTAATTACACTAATGGCAAGTGTTAAATACTCTTGACTAAAAATTATAACAACATCCATCAATAAATTAATAATTTAAATATTGTTTAATCCTTAAACTTTTATCATTATTTATAACTCATAGACATTTTTTCTTGCAATGACTACAAATTGAACTCGTAAGTGTTCATAAAGGGTCACACCATAACACAAGTTCACAAATATAATTATCGCTTTGCGCAGGTATTCGTCTAGTATATGCTAATGTGTAAACAAAAAATAAAATAAGTAGTGTAGTAGAGTAAAAAACATACTTGCCAGAATGAAGAATCATCCTAACAAAACCAACTAAAGGAACAGTATCTTCCAATATCTGATCCTCCCAATCTATCCATCCATCTTTCCTTCCATCATCATCATCATCATTATCATCGTCATCATCCTCTTTCACCACAGGTTTCCTTAGCAAATCCGCTTCATACTGACCACCACCACCACCACCACCACTACTACTACTGCTAACACTAGCTCTCAATGCACAAAATCGAAGTGAACGCCATGCAGGAAAACGATAAGGAAATGAAGATGATGAAGATTGGATAAGGTTTGTGTGGTGGAGATTAAATTGTAATGATAATGACGTGGAGATTGATTCCATTTATATGTCAGAATTTCACGGTTGTTCCTAATTATGTGCACATTGTTGATTTTGATTTTTTTAATTTGTTCGTTAAAAAAGGGCGGGTGTTGTTAACTGATCAGCAGTAGTAGAAGGATGCTACGGACCAGTGAGCGGATAACTGCTTCAAGATTTTCTATCGGATATATGGGTCCGGGTATTTAAAATTTTATATGGATATGAGTTCCAAAAGGCAAAAGCTAAGGGTAAAAGCTACTAAAATATCATAGTACTTTTAAAAAAGTATCAAGTTGAATCATTTACCTTTTTATTGTTTATTTGATCAACGAATTTTTAAATTTTAATTTGACTTGAAACATTTCTTTCTACCGTTAGTCATTATGTGGCAATGTTAGTCCTTTTACTCAACGAACGTTTGCAAAGTTAGCCTTTTTATGCTAACGACTGTTTTTAATTAACTAAAAATTTGGTTTTTCTTATGTTTTCATACGTTTTAATACTTATTCGCCTGGTTTTACACGTTTTGATCCGTTTTCATATGTTTTCGCCCCGTTTTACACGTATTCGTCCGTTTTTACACGTTTTCGTTCGTTTTTGCACAGTTTCATCCATATTTACACGTTTTCGTCTTTTTTACACATTTGCGTCCAGTTTTACATGTTTTCGTCCGTTTTACACGTTTTCATCCGTTTTTACACGTTTTCGTCCGGTTTTATACATTTTAGTCCGTTTTTACATGTTTTCATCCATTTTTTACATGTGTTCACCCGGTTTTACACGCTTTGATCCGTTTATACACATTTTCTCCTAGTTTTATACGTTTTTGTTCCTTGTTGCACGTTTTCATCCGCTTTTTACGTTTTCATCCACTTTTACATGGTTTCATTTGCTTTTACACGTTTTCGTCTGGGCAAATGCATGTAAAATAGATGAAAACGTGTAAAACCAGGCGAATACGTTTAAAAAATGGATGCAAAAATATAAAAACGGACTAAAACGTGTAAAACCGAACGAAAAGATGTGAAAATAGATAAAAACATGTAAAAACGGACGAAAACGTGTAAAAATGGACGAAAACGTGTAAAAACAGACGAAAACATGTAAAAATGGATGAAAACGTGTAAAACCGAGCGAAAACGTGTAAAAATGGACGAATACGTGTAAAACGGGGCGAAAACATATGAAAACGAATCAAAACGTGTAAAACCGGACGAATAAGTATTAAAACGTAAGAAAAACAAAATTTCCAGTTAATTAAAAATAGTCGTTAGTATAAAAGGACTAACTTTGCAAACGTTCGTTGAGTAAAAGGACTAACATTGACACATGATGGCTAACGGTATAAAGAAATGTTTCAAGTTGAATTAAAATTTTAAAATTCGTTGGTCAAGTAAGCAATAAAAAAGTAAATAATTCAACTTGTAACTTTTTTAAAAGTACGATCGTATTTTATAGTTTTTACCCAAACTAAACTATAATGCTCGATTATGAGTTATGCTGTTATGAGTCTTATTTCATAAAAAGTTTGGGCTTGAGTAACCAGCGGTATTGGGCTTGGGCCCAACAAAACAATTTACTAATTTAGGCATGTTTTGGTCCTTTCGGGGTGATCAATTGGATCATATACCTACCTGCCTTATTCATGGAACTAACTTCTTTTTTCCTTTTCGAAATTAAATCACACAACTATAATATATACATTTTCAGAAAATCAGAATAAAAACGTCTTTGAAAAACTGTCGATGTTAAAATCTTGAAAAGATGAGTATTGTCTTAGGGGCTGTTTGATAAAACAAAATGATTTAAAGGTTCTGAATAATTTATAGTATCTGAATGAAACTGCATTTGAATGATAACATGATGTTTGACGGTTGTTCTTAATAGATACTCCGTACTTCTCAATGGCATAAACCACAATTATATTTTGTATAAATGATTAATATCTTATATTATTATATGTTTCTTATTTTTAAAATTTATGAATTAAAGAATTCATCTATACGTTTACTAATTTTTTAGAATATTGTTTAGTTTCTATGGTTAGATGTATTTTTTTAATTTTATTTTAAGATGCAATAATACCTACAACACGATTTGAATTGAATAACATAAAAGTATACAAGTCATGAGTAAACTTGTAAAAGCTAGAATACTTCACGTTGATAGGATCAAAGCAAGAAGATAATAAAAAAATATGATAAATATTAAAGTTGGTGGATGTGCATTTTGTTGTACCAGTAAGAGGGAAGGGTATGGTCTCGCCGTTCATCCTCGTCGTCTGACGTGGAGCTCGCCATGACACCGGCTGAGGCTCGTCGTGACTCGTTGGAGCCTTCCTCCTCGTGCAGACGACGAAACAAAATCCCTGACACCATGTACAAAAAGAGAAGAGTAGCATGCATATTTAATTTACAAACGGTAATATTACCGTTTATAAAACAAACGGTCCATTTTTTTTCTTTCTCTTTTTTTGTTTTTAAAAACTTTTACAACCCCTATAAATACTAATCAACAAATTGTGTTGCAACAAGCGGGGTTCGTAAGTCATTTCTCAACGAATGTTGCCAACACAATTTTTTAACCTGTCTCAACCATCCTCGTTCCCAGCTCATCAATCAAAACCGGAAAATTCCCCACAACCTCAGGTCGAACCTCAATTTAAAGTTCCAAAAGCACGGTCACCGGCCAAAGGTAGAGGCAAGAAAACCAAGGCCGGCAAAGGAAAAAAGTCGTAAATTTAGATGCCGACGACTTGGAACTTGCAGGTCAAACGCGTGTGAATCGGAAATGGTCCAAGGCCGAAGAAAAGCTTCTTGCGGAAACTTGGATAGAATTTTCGCAAGACAAAGAAATGGGGAACGACAAATCCGACGAATTCTTTTGGAACGAAATTACAGAAACGTTCAATCAGCAAACTGTGGATGACCCTAGAGGCAAGAATATGCTTACCGGGAAATGGACGAGGATGAACGGCGACTACCAAAAGTTCAACGCTATATATAAGCATTTGGGGCGTCGAAGTGGTGAGAATGAGCATGATCAAATCAACAATGCCAAAGAGAGTTTCTCAGAACGCTTTGGTGCGAGGGGTTTCACGTACGAGCATGTTTGGGAGTTTTTGAGAAATTACCCGAAATGGAATGCTGAGGAGCCGTTTGACTTCTTGTCTCGAGGATATATTCGGGCCGGACGCACGACCTCGTCCTGAAAGAGCCAACAAACGAGCTGGAAAGAACAAAAGTCGACGGATAAGTCGAGCGCTGCGAGCTCCGGTGGGAGTCAAACGAGTACTTTTTCGGGACAATTATCCGAAAAGTATACGCAAGCCAAAGACGCTCAGACAGCTTGTTACGAGGCGAGGAGGAGGGAAGAAAGGGCCTTGGAAATGCAGGAAATGCAGATGCTCATGCTAGATCTCGGCTTGGTTACTGACCCGGTCAGAGCCGAAATCATTCGCAGGAGACAAGCAAAAATAACGAAGAAATACTAACAACTCGATGAGGATGCTGATGAATAAAATGTTTAATATGCATGTAGTGTCGTTTTTTATATTTTCGTATTATTATTTTTTATTTAATTTTCGTATCGTTATTTTTTTCCCGTATTGTAACTTTTTTAATTTGAAGAAATAAATTTAGTTTGGTGTGTTATTTTTAATTTTTGTGTAATGAATTTAATTTATTTAGTGAAATAAATAAAAATATAGAGGTGTAAGTGGTGAGCCCCAAATGAGTAAGTTGAGGTTAGTTATGAGTGAGGAGGGAGTTAGTTGTGAAGAGATGTTGGGGTGGTGTGGCACCCGTGAGGCCTATTAAGCGGCTATCAAACACCCCCTTAGTGATATATGGTTTATACGAAAGTATTGACCATATGCGGAGCCATGTGGAGACTAGAAAAGGTCATGGCGATCAAGGATTTGTCATATTTACATTATATATCCTTGCACTAATGCATAATTTATGTTATAAACATTAAATTTTCTAAGGAGGGTGGCAGTCATGCTTCCGAAATCATCCATACCTCCCAAATCCATCAATAATATCATTCCACCTCATTTCACCTCATTCATACTTTTTTCTTACCTCCCAACCCCTTTTTAGTGGCAACCATGCCTTTTTCATACCTCTCAACTTATTTTATTTTTTATTTTCATAAATTAAATTAACAATTTAATAAAACATAAATATTCCATTAATAATTAAAATAATATTACATAATACTTGGAAAAAAAATACATAAGTATATCTAAAAATATTATATTTAAAAAGTCTCCAAAATCTAAATTAAGATACTATGTGATAACATGTATGTGTAGATTGAAATTTGAATGGTTGGGCCAAAGAATAAAAACCGGACTCAAAATCTAACATCACAACTTTATGTTACAATTGGGCCAAGAGAAAAAAGATACAAAACTTATTGACTAATTGACCTATGTCTTCTCTTTTTTCTTCAAGCCGCTTAAACAAAGATCTACTGCTGCTTCATTTTTTCACTGAATCCATCTATTTCATCACATTGAATGATTCAAAAATGGTAAGTTGTATTGGGCATGCACTCCCAACGGTCCAAAATAACACAACCCAACGGATAGTTTTCAATTTTCATCTCCAAACCGCGGAAGCATTTTATGCCGTTGGAGCCTTGTCGCTGGCCATACCGCCGAGGTGGCGGCGGTGTTCACCGGCGGTATGACCATGCCGCTGGGCATACCGCTGGCCACTGCCACCGTTCTAAATAAATTATGGTTTGACGATCTTAAGTTTCATGAATTACCCTTCGGTCATCGAAAAATTGACCAAGCTCCGCTACTAGTATTGACTAATTCAAAAACCAATAATCAACGACCATTGGTTTTCGCTTTGTTTCACTTACTTCAGTTAGTTAGGTCGGCGTTGACCCTAAAATAAATTTCAGCACATATGCTAAACATGAATTACTTTTAGTTTTTCACCCCGGATTTTAAATTCATATACTATAACTTAAATCTAATTCTCTCTCCCTCAGCGAATCTTCATATTTGGATCACTGTAGTTGTATTACGGCTGCACCACTGTCGCCTTCTCCCTCTTGAATACCACCCCATAACGTGGACACACTCACAGTATTTCCTAATACATACGCAAATATGTGTAATGAATGCATATGAGATTCGACACACGTGGAACCTTGATCATTTATTTCAAACGTGAAAATGTTGGAATGTTATTAAATGAAAATGAATTATTTGCATTTAGAGATCCCAAATGGGGACGAGTACCTGGACTTACATGACCCATCCTTTGCATTTGATTCCCACTCTTCGTCCCCAATCATTCGATAAACCAGTACAATTTCTAGCTTTTGCAATTTTACTCTGAGTGAAGAAAAATACCCAAATCGATAAACCAAAATTTATAAGTTCGATTTGTAACCAATTTTGAACCTGAACTTCATTTTTACTCTATTTTATGTAACTTATACCGTTCTAAAAGGCCCGCCTTGCAAAGGCTCCGTAAAAGCGTGAGGCTTGATCATGCCGCCACCCCACGCGTTATGTCGCTTTATGAGATGTCTTTTTGTAAACTTGATATATATGAAATATAATATAAATATCTAAATATTTTCATATTTTGTGCCGCCTTATACCACGTCTTATAAACGTAAAAGCTTTGTCTTAACTGCTAAAGCATGAGGCCTGGTCATGCCGACACGACACGTCACGCTTTACGCTATTTATAACCTTGCGTATTAACTTACCTGCTTGAAAACTTCTATTTTGTTTTTAACTCCGAACATTATTAAATTGGCTAGTACTACGTATAAAATAGCAAGATCTGCCCATTTTAAGAAGCATAAAAAGTGGTATTTTGTTATTACGAGGAAAAAACAGAGCTATTGAAGGTGCATTCCAGGTTCACCCATGTCAGCCCACACGTGATGTGCTAGTCCAATGTGATCTGGCAACTTAGTACACACGTAAGACGTGACCTTTTATGTGCTACTTGTAATAAAATAAGGAAAAAACACATATCGTGTATTTGTAAAAAGTTACTCGTGTCTCATGTTTTCTTTAACACCTACGCTTCTTAAAAACTTATCCAGTTTTGCATAATCATCATAAATTAATAGAAGAATTAGGCTTGTCACTAGATGGATTGATAGCTCTTCAAATTCGATAACAAATATAAAACAGAAAACTAGATATAGCACAAAAGGAATCAAAACAGTAGTACATTATAATGCACCGCCCTCGCAGATCCACGACAGTACCTAAGGACCGGGTTACGAATCGTGCCAAGTCCATTGATGTTCAATTAACTGTCATTTTTTACGAGTCTTGATCATCCTGATCCTCCTAAAAGTAAGAAAACAGGTAATACAACGAGTATTGCTATATCTTTCTATTCTTTGTGCCTATTTATCCTTCTACCCATATGAAAATATGACATACGTATTCCACTTATTATCTTGCTTCATCTAAACCGTTAGTTTTTCCATATGTCACGATCCTAAAAGTAGAAGGATAAGTAGAAATGTTTAGTTGGAAGAAATATCATTTCTCGTAATACAACTAATGTTATCTATATACGGCCAGACAAGAAACAAGCACATTTCTCATTACAATAGTTGGAATATTAATTATTTCATAAATAGTATATTAAAGCAACCGACAGTGCATACATTCAATAAACAAACTAAATAATAGCTGCTGTTTCCTTCAACTTGACATGATTAAGCATACTACAGAATGGAAATTAAATGGTAAACATTGTTTATTAAATTTCTACTCCGTACTAGTATTATTTAACCCAAAAGATAAGATTTTGAATATAGTATTAATACCGAAAAGGTATCCTATAAAATAAAAATGTAACTCTTATCATATACTTCATCTGTATAGATCAGCTTATTTTTGCTTCTTCATGACTCAATTAGATTCTACTTTTTAACAATAAGTAGTATAAATTCTTTTCACAATGAATATTTGTAATCAGTGTATTTGTCTATGGATTTGATATTAGTCACCATAGCCGGATTTACTGTTGTAAAATGGTTATCACCACATTGTGTTAAACAAGGTTTTTCTTACCTGTGCGTTGCCGCATGACCGAACTGTCAATGCTAATAAAGTTTAATACATAAATACAATTGTTACTCACGCGCTTCGCCGCGTGACCATTGGTTCTAACTTTTTAAATGTGACATTAATGTATGTTGTAGTATGAATCCTAGTAATTTTTAAGTTAAAGGAATTACAAAGCAAATGAGAAGTTTAGACCTATAGCTCCTAAGCTAGTACAAAATGGGCGTGCACGACACTTTCATAAGGTATTAAAGTTCCTATATGTAGTATTAAAAAAAAATGTAAGCGGCAGTAGCTTCAAGAAGAAAATTCTTGGCAAATTTTATTTATTAGTTTCCCTTATGAACAGTAATCTTGTGAGGGATTAGGAATAGTAACCTCAATGATATAATAACTCTTTGCACATTTCTTAAAACTTTTTAGCTAAATAAATTAAGACTTAACCACGCTTTGCCACGTGACCATTATGTCAATGCTTATAATTATATGGTAAAAGACATATTTAGCGAAAAATCAAAAATTTTAAACAATCACAAACACATCTCCACAAATCCCCGAATAGTATCTAAACTAAAAAAGAAACCGAATACCATCCGTTAACCAGTCAGATGAAACCATTAAATAGATATAGTTCAGCACTTGCAAACAAAGTATTCTCACTATTGTAGCAAGGTTTTTGATCTAATGATAGTAAGCAAACCGTGAATGGGGTTCTAATAAAAGATTTAAACATGATGTGACAATCAAAGAGTTCACCGGTAACAGCACCGCAGTTCTTCACATCAATTTGAAAGACTGATTGGCATAGAAAAAGACATGATGATTGTGATTTAATGAAAATATCTGATCATATTAAAGAGATGACGTCGACGATGATAATGGTAACTGTATTTCAGTTTTGAGAAAAAAAAAACGACTAAGTCCATTCATTGATAAAAATAGAATAGAAATTAGTTTAACAAAGAGTGCCACTTCACTTGCTAGTAATTGTAAGTTGTAACCATGTAGGAGTCGCAAACAGTAAATTTTTGGAATACCTTAGTTGCTATAGCGGTTTAGAAGAAACAACCGAGCCATTCCAGGATCTTCTCCCGTTTTCAGAGCAGATTCGATCTCCAAATTCCTCATAACTAACTAACATTTATATGTGAAATTAATCATTTTATTTAGGATATGCACGATATGATAAGTAGACGTAATAATATTGGGCCGAAAATGATGAGAGAAATAGATATGAAAATTTTCTATGATGCATGCAAGGAGCATTTTTGGTACTAAGAAGGTTAGATAAGGGTTTTCTTATAACCAAACTTCTCCTTGCAAAAGATAAAATTTGAATTTGTATTCTTTAAAATTTGAGTAAAAATTAAAGATAAAACTATTTACTCTTTCTAAAAGGAGTAAGATAATATCATATACGTAGTAAATGGTATCAACTTTTTTTTTATTAGAATTTGAGAGATAAATTTCGACAATATATGGTATACGAACATATCTAAAACTATATTAAACTATAAAAAGCTAAGGTGTAGTCGTGCTTTATAAAATTTGTAAGGCATGTCACCTTAGCATATACCCTATAACCTCACTATAATATAAACATATTTTCTGATAAAATTGTTATAACACATCTTAAAAATATCTCACTTACTCACGAGGAAAAAAAAAAAAAAATCCCAATCAAATGGCTATATACCTTGTACCATATGGTTATAACACCAAAAATGTGCATTTTGAATATGTCATAGGGCAGAAAAAACCTTATAACGTGTCATTAGGGGTGGCAATTGAGTCGTGTATGAGTTCGAGGGTTAGTATAAACTCTACCCAAACACGACGTATTTATTAATTATGTCAAGATAGTCAACTCTAACTCAGACATGCATAACACGCATAACCCGTTTGTAACTCGTTTAACCTGTTTAAGTAATAGGTCAAGCACTGAATAAAGTTGATGTATTTTTTATTTAACTAGTTTAAATACAAAAATTGATATATGGATCTTAAAAATGATAAAAATAACATAATTTTAATGATATATTGATTATAATCGTAATTCACACATATTAAATATATAATAAAATAGATTTAATTCAAATTCAATATAAAATTTAAGTTTATTTTTAAAAGCTTATATATTTAAATGGTTCACATGTTTTACCTGTTTGATATTTACACAAACAAAACACAACCCGTTTATTGAAAGATTAGACGAATTGACTTGTTATCGTTTATCAAGCCGTGTCGAGAATTTACACGACGTAGATTTTAAAGGAGTTTATTTCACCCGTTACACTACCTAGTGAGGCAGGTAGGTCCATTGGAATTTTTCACTTGCCGTCACTCACACGAAAGTGCATAAATTTCAACAAAAATAAATTCTAGACAAACTTTATCCCCAAAATTCTCCCAGGTAAAAAATGAATACTTGACTGATTGTTTTAGATATACTGTACCAAAGCCGTGAGGTAGACTCAATAACAATAATCACAGCACAGCTAAAATAAAATCTATCTAGTCTTTGAAAATCCAGTTATTAGTCCACCCTGTAAACTATTCTACACCCCCATTGACAGTTCATCACACCAAACACACACTTACTGTCAGTGGTCATGAATCAGAAAAAAATTACTCCTCGATTTCATCACTCTCATAACTGTCAAAAGATTCCTTATATTTAATCTCCTCCTTTCACTTCATTTAATTCTATTTAGATCTCAACCTTCTTCTTCACCTTCTTCATATAAATATATAAAAATATATAAATTCTCATAGTAATAAGAGCATCAATTAATTAGAAGAAAGTATGCAGATGGATAGCGGATCATCAGGTGGTGTTGGATTCGGTATGGATGCTGCTGCTGACGTGGCGGTGTCGTCGCCGGTGACGAGACAGAAAGCAGCTGCTGCTAAACAGCTGATTGAGAATCATTATAAGAATTATTTGCAAGGCTTGCAGGATCGTAAGGAAAGGTATATATATATTGATTGATTGACCTAATTTAGTGTTACTAGTTATTATGATCGTTATGTTATGAAATTGTGATATGTATAGATGTGTTTGCTGTTTAATAGTGTAGATTGTGATTATGAAATTATATAAGTGTATACCTGATTTCTTTTTTTTTTTTTTTTTTTTTTTTTTTTTTTTTTTTTTTTTAATTTAGAGCTAATTTAGTGTTAAATATACGAAATTACGATGTGTATAGGTGATTTTGTAATTTTAGACCTAATTATGATTATTAAGATATTAAATAATGATGTATATAATTGTGTAATTTTTGACCTAATTGTGAAGTTATGATCACGAAGTTATGAAATTAGTAGTGTTAGTTATGATCTCGAAATTGTGTAGTTACGAAATAACGATGTGTATACGTGATTTTGTAATTTTAGACCTAGTTTTGTTTTGTTAATTACGATCATGAAGATATTGAATAATGATGTATATACCTAATTTTGTGAATTTAGACATAATTTAGGGCTAATTATGGTGATGTAGGAGAAGAGCATTACAGAGGAAGGCGGCTGAGGCGCAGGTATCGAGTGAGGAAGAGGAGCAGATGTTAAGGAATTTGGAGAAGAAGGAGACTGAGTATATGAGGTTGCAAAGGCATAAGATTGGGATTGATGATTTCGAGCTTTTGACATTGATTGGTAAAGGTGCTTTTGGAGAGGTATGACCACGTGTTTAATATATCAGATGGAATTATGATTGTTTATCCTTGTATGTGGATGGTACGTTAGGTGTTTGATACTGATTTTGATTCAAGTGTTGTTTGTGGATCTAATTGTAACGGAAAAATGGGCATGTGTTGAGTTGTTGTGGCGATTTTGATGTGTTTTGAGGGTGAATCAGCAACTGTAAACTGTTTAAGCATGTATATACCCTTTAGGAAGTAAGGTTTACAACTCTGCAAAGTTTGATTGTTGAAAACCTTGGATCTAGTCATTGGAATGGGACTCTTTTAGGAAATATATTTTATTGAACTGAAAAGCTGATTTGTATGTGTGTTGTTTTTGGTACTGAATGTATTCATGTTTCAACTGTGTTATGCAGGTCAGGCTATGCCGTGCTAAAACTACTGGAGAAGTCTTTGCGATGAAGAAGCTGAAGAAATCAGAGATGCTCAGTCGTGGGCAGGTACAATACCCAAGTCGTATACCTTTCCAGTAGTTCTCTCCATCGTTAAGTCTAATGAACATATTGGATTGTAGAATGATTTGAAGTCGCAAGTGATTGCGTGCTTTTGTTTAGGGTATTTGACATACCCTAATTCGAAACTGCAAATGACTTAAATCTATCCCAATAATACTATTTTCCCCTTGGGAATTTTTGGTTTCATTTGGATATTTGTGGTCTGCAACTTATTTATATCATTGATAGCTTTCTTCTGTATATCATTTTTGCTGTTACTCTCTGGTTTCATTAACAAACAAGACATGGTTTATGCACCCACACATGATTTCGGTAAATGGATGTATACAGAAGAGAACGAACATGGTCAATATGGTATTGACTATTTGACACACCTAAGAGGCACATAAGAGTAATGCCTGCTAAGCATTGACTTGTTAAACACTTTCAATTGACAAGCCAGAAAAATCTATTCCCATGTGTCCCCTGGTTAGATCATGTCATTATAGCAGATCACACTGTAATCAAACTAGAATGGTATACAACATCTATGAAGCTAGTCTATTTGAATGTACTTTTATTTACTTTGTTAACATGATCAGCACAAAGCAATTCCCCTTTCCTCCTCTCCAAACAAGAGCAGAAACAACCACTAAGTAGCCACATCAATATTAAAAGATATGTGCTGATAAATTTGTAGGTTTGCTATTGCTACATTGATGGATTTCATTGCTTGATAATCCACTCTTTTGTGTACTCAGGTTGAGCATGTTCGATCTGAGAGGAATTTGCTTGTGGAGGTTGATAGTCGATGCATTGTAAAACTATTCTATTCTTTTCAAGATTCTGATTACTTGTACCTTATCATGGAGTATTTACCGGGAGGTGACATCATGACTTTGCTAATGAGAGAGGACATTCTTTCTGAAGACGTTGCTCGATTTTACATGGCTGAAAGTATCATGGCTATTCATTCTATTCACCAGCACAACTACATACATAGGTATTATATGTCTTAACAATGCATCATATTTAATTCAAGCAATCCTTGCGAATACATAATGAATATGCATCGAAAACAAATATCTGTGGGTTCACATAGGGCAGATGGTGATTTATATATGGTGCATTAATTTTTCTTTCTTGTAGGTTAAATTTCCATATACCATCATACAGTGCACTGGACCATCGATAGCACATACATAATTATAAACAATGGAATGCTGTCTTTGTTGAGGAATTGAAAATATTTCTTCTATAGTATTTAGTTTATTATGCTAGCCTAGTTCTTCATTATCTTTGGTGCATTTGCATAGGTACTTGCAACTCGCTTTTTCTGCAAGTTATGTAAATGGTAAAAAGCATGCACTAAACTTCTTTAAACTTGTAGGGACATTAAACCAGATAACCTGATACTGGACCGAAATGGCCATCTAAAGTTGTCCGATTTTGGCTTGTGTAAGCCCCTAGAAAGTAAATTCTCGTCAATATTGTTAGACGATGAAGATTACGCAAATCAAGGGCCCATAAATGATACTGACGGGCAACAAGTTCCTTGGTTAATGCCAAAGGAAAAATTGCAACAGTGGAAACGTAACCGACGTGCCCTGGTATTACTTAATATTTTTCTTTCTTTTTCTTGATCTCAAATGTGTTAATGACCTTCCTTCATTATCACCAAGCAGTGTTCCATGTTCTTCTTAAAGCTATCAGCACTTGACCAGTAACGTTTCTTGGTGTTAAATTTCCTTTTGTAGGCATACTCTACAGTCGGAACTCTTGACTATATGGCACCCGAAGTGCTGCTAAAAAAGGGATATGGAATGGAGTGCGACTGGTGGTCATTGGGTGCAATCATGTATGAGATGCTTATAGGCTACCCCCCATTTTGCTCTGATGATCCCAGGATGACGTGTCGCAAGATCATCAATTGGAGAACATGCTTGAAATTCCCAGAGGAGCCAAAAGTTACCAAAGAGGCCAGGGATCTGATCTGTCATTTGCTATGTGATGTCGAATCAAGGTTGGGGACTGGAGGAGTGGACGAAATAAAGGTAGGGAGACCTTTATAGATAAACGTATATACCCATAGAGAGCTATATGTGTGTTCATCTCTTACTAATATTAATATGTTCTTTAGGCACACCCGTGGTTTAATGGTGTCAAGTGGGATATGCTCTATGAAATGGAAGCTGCCTATAAACCGATTGTCACTGGAGAACTGGACACTCAGAATTTCGAAAAGTTCCCCGAGGTGAGATTTGTTTTGTATTATATTTGTATCATTCTTTTAAATATTTGTTTAAAAGGGTGCTTAATAACTTTAGAGCTAGTTTAAAAATAGTATGGAACCCTTTGTTCAATGATAATGTTTTCTCAACTATAATAAAGTTAGCAGTGTGCCATGCTAATCACACATTCACATTAGTTAGTCGCCCCCTTTGATTATTGACTATGAAAATAACTGTGCATGAGCTAACGATCAACTTGTGTCCCGTTGTCAATTTACGCTATGATAGGTGGAAGATCCTCAGTCAGCAGTACCAAGAGTGGGGCCTTGGAGAAAGGTAACAATTTGACAATTTTTACATTATGTGAAGCATATTTTTTGTTCACCTTTTGCATTCATTAGATTGGTGTTAAGTTCTCGTGATTTAGTTCTATAACTTTATACTGTATGTAAATTGCAGATGTTAACATCAAAAGACTCGAATTTCATAGGGTATACCTTCAAAAAGTCGGACATGCTGAAATCAGTTGGAACTTCAGGTATGTTTCTTAGGGACTTTTGCTTCTGATACAAATCATCTTCCCAAACACAAACTATGATCCTGCCAAGTTTGAGACGAGTCTCTGTTCTATGCGACCCTTTAGATGACAATCTTTACATTATGTATATTTGGATACCCTGATAGACATGCAGTTGCTTTTGAATGTCAATGAGAACATGCATGTTGTAATTTAAATATGAATACAGATGTGGATCCTGCATTATCGGCTCATATATACCAAAGCTAGAAAGAAACATAACTCCTAACTGTTTGTTATGCAGGTATAGATATGAAGGCAAATGGAACTTCTAAGCCCCCATCATTGGTGTCATTATTTGGTATGTTAATCTTACAATGCACACAATATTTTTGACACTTAATCTGGCACAGATTCAAACTCTTATCTTATCAGCTTACACTTGCATTCTATACTTCCTCTATTCCTTGAAAGTCATAAGTTCGACCAGGGACATGGTTTTAGACAGATAGTTGAGTATGTGTCAAACGGAAAAAATGCCTTTCAATTGTGACAAGGCGAGGGAACTTAGGAAATTTGAGATGGGCAAAATGGGCTGGTTATTAAGTAAATATAGGTCATTTTTGGTTTGTGCCGAAACAGGTTGGGTTGACTGTAAACACTTTTTGTCTTGAATTAATATATTTATCTATGAACAATTAGTGTGTCAACTTTTTTTTCTTCATAAATTTATTAATAAGGCTTTATGCATTACAATTACATCTTGGAAGACTTTTGACCAGTTTGACTCCGTGTTAGACTTTCTATTTTATTTTAGCAAAGGGGTCAAATATGTCACTTTCAAACGAGATAGTATCGGAACTTTCTAATAGTTGTCATTGCTTTTTAGGCCATATGGATTTGAAAGGAACTGCATTACCAGAGGAGGAGCAGGAGGTTAAAAGTTGACTTCAGCCTCAGGTCAAATAGCCACAGCTTTTTTATATGCAAGCATTTAGATCTCACATACGGCTGTATTCACGAGTGTTTACTGTAAAAATATAACAATTTGAGAAGATCTTCTTAATACAGTTTTGAGTGTTATAATTTACTTCATAATTTGCAATAGTACAGCTTCAAAGTTTAGTTTTTCTTTTTGTTTGATACTCCCTCCGTCCCATAAAAACTGTCCAGTTTGACTTTTTAGAGTCAAACTGGCTCAACTTTGACCTTAAATATTTTTTATGTGTTATATAATACTTGATGAAAAATTATACCAATGAAAAATACACTTAAAACTCAATCTATTCATATATTTTGCATCAAGTATTATATAATAACCACAAAAATAAATAAGGTCAAAGTTCAGCCAGTTTGATTTTGAAAAGTCAAACTGGACAGTTTTTATGGGACGGAGGTAGTATGATTTTGGGATGATCTTGGTGAACCTAATATTGTCATCGATATAATGCCCAATATAAATTCCCTTGACGTTTACAGAAGCCAAGTACAGTAAAACCTCTATAAATTAATACTCAATAAATTAATAACCTCGATAAAATTAATAATTTGTCCAGTTTTAACTTGGGACCAGTACAAATTTGGACCCCAATCGATAAAATAATAAGATAATAATTTCTTTGGAAGCCTAGTGTATATATATTAGTCCCAACGAAACTATAAATTAATAATTACTAAAAATTCTATATGTATATGTATATATGTGTGTGTGAGAGATACATTTCAAAATCCTAAGATTGTTTAGTAAAAAATGAAATTTATTGTCATTTGTTATTTTTTTGTTGAACTTCAAATCTATATTGAGTTTAACTCAAAATCTCTTTGTTGCTATAAAGTGTTAATGTGTTGTCTTCCAGTATTGCTACAAAAGCTAGTCTTAATTTTTTTATTTTCATAAAGTGTGAATACGATTTATAAAATTTTAATTGGAACTTGTTTTTCAAATTTATTTTTTATCTTTAAAGAGTATACATTGTAACTAGTATATTACACTTGAAAATTTAACGGTCATAATAAAACCTCTTTAAATTAATAAATTATTAATTTATCGATATAATAATATCTCGTTAAATTAATAAAATATCCCGGTCCCAACACTATTAATTTATAGAGGTTTTACTGTATAAAGTAATCCCCGTAACTTTTACCTTTTATTTTTGAAAACGGCATGGTTTTATAATGTTTTTTTCTCCTTTTATTTAGCTACCATTGAGCAGGGGCGAAGCTTCATAGGGGCCGGGGGGCGCCCGACCCTTCGAAATTTTTTTTGCGATGTAGGGGTATATAGTTTTCGTGTAGAAAAATTTCGGTATATTCGGTTTCGACCCCCCAAAAATTTCGGTATACCTGAAATATAGCCTTAGGAAAAAAAAAATTTAGATCCCGACCCCCCACTTACAAAATCCAAGCTTCACCACTGCCATTGAGTTATGCAAAAAGTGCAAACAAAGCATAAATTTCTTACACTTGCATTATCTTTGGATAATTGCTGGTGCACATGTAAAACCAGGTCCATTCCATACTTGCAAAAAAAAAAAAAAAAAAAAAAAAAAAAAAAAAAAAAAAAAAAGGGTTATGTGTTCAACCGTCAACGGATAATGGTTTAGATGAAGGTAAACCCCGTGTATATGTTAGGGTGATAACTTTCGACACGACACGATAATCAATACGAATTCGACATGAAGTGAAAAAAGTTTGGGTTGAGGATAAACATATTTAGGTAAAAAAAAAAAAAAAAAAAAAAGATAAATCGTATAACCTGTTTAATAATTGGTCGTGTTTGGGTTGAGTACTTATTAAACATGTCAATCCGTAAATCCATTTCGATCAATTCGTAAATCCATTTCGATCAATTGGTAAATCTGTTTAAATATATAAGAAGCCGCGAAAAATAAAATATACAACTTAGATTTTATGTTTTATTTAGATTAAACTTATTTTTATATACTTAATATATGACATTAAATAATTACATGGTTATAACTTAAAAATATTATTAAAATCATTTTATTTATGTCGCTGAATAATATTTGAATTTAAACTAGTTGAATCGAAAAATCAACTTTCTTCATCACGTGACCTATTTACTTTACATATTAAATGAGTCACAAACAGGTCATACGTGTTATAAAAGTCTGGGTTAAAGTTGAGTGTTTTGACATGATTAATGAATGGGTCGTGTTTGTTAGTCGTACATTTAGTATAGCCCATTGTAGTTTGTATGGGTTAATCCTGAGTATCTATTAGTAGGATTTGTATTCTATATAACTATTATTCGGTTGATTAATAACATATGAAACACGTTACAACTAACATGATATCAAAGCGGTTCTGATTCTTAAACCTAAGTGGTTATGTTGAGCCGCCTCCCCAAACCAACCCGTCAAACCCTAATCTTTATATTATTTATTTTTCCATCTAAATCCACCACAAGCAAAAAACCAAATCCTAAAAACTGAATCTCATATTGCTCGTCTTTTCTGTAATAATGATTACTAGTAATTGTTTTTGTTGTTTTATGTTCCCACAACAACCACTGTTTGTAACTGTTTGAATATAGTGAACTACAATCACATAAGCTCTTAATATGGTCATTTATCTCTTAAATAGTTTACCCTTACGCGCCATAGACAATGAAATCCCATTTACTCGCCTTTTTAGATCCACACCTGACTATAGCCTTTTACGTACTTTTGGGTGTCTTTGTTACCCACATCTTGATACTAACCACAAACTTGAACCTTGTCTACACCTTCAATCTTTTTAGGTCATGCCACCAATCATCGTGGTTATCATTGTTACACTCTCTGCCCAATCAGACCAAATTTTTTTGACTTGTACGCGGAAACGACTTGATTATAACGGACTTTCTATTACTTTTTAATGAACTGACAAAAATCAATTACGAAACAGACCTTTAAAGTATTTTTAATTGAAAATAGACCCTACTACCTTTAAAACGGCGGGTGACACGACCTTTAACGACTTACGGTTTATTATATATGACTTTTATAAGATTGACCAAAATCTGATAACCCTTTATTAAACTTCTGACGAGAGCATATGACCATATGCAAAATACCATATGGTCATATACTGACCATATTGCCCTTTATTATATTTCTGAAGCAACCATATGACTATATGCTGAAATTACCATATGGTCATATGCTGACCATATGCCCTTTATTATATTTCTGAAGCAACCATATGACAATATGCTGAAATTACCATATGGTCATATGCTGATCATATGCCCTTTATTATATTTTTGAAGCAACCATATGACCATATCCTGAAATTACATATGGCCATATGCCCACTGCAGAAAATATTCCAAATGACCATATTTACTCCATTTCCGGAAAATCGACTTCAAAGACTCGAAACTTAACGAAACTTTCCAGAAATCTTTAACACAACATAATACATCATTTTCACAAACATTTGTGTTCTAAACGACCTACGAACACATACTTACGAGATTATGCCAAACGCCCGTTTTGACCCGTTGCATGCACCACTTAACAATAACACCTTTAAATCATAAATCCAACGCTTTAACTTCAACTAAACACCCATTTAACATTCAAAACCATGACAACTTTAGTTCACGGCCCACGACCCATTTAAATTCCAAAATGGGTATAATTAAGCACTAAACCAAACATCCCTTAATTCATTTATATACACTTTAACCCGTTAGTGTAACAACCATTAGACATACATAACTTTAATAAAAAGAACATAACTTTGACATTTGAAAACCGATGCATAAAACCCTTTGTTGGGTCTGAAACTGCTGCTGAGTGAAACTGCTGCTAGTAGTAATGATTCTGCTGCTAATGTCAAAGTGCTGCTGAGGATAAATGCTGCTGACAGAATCTGCTGCTAATGGGATAAGGATGTATACGGTTTAGATAAATATAGAATAGATTGTGTAAATATTATATTTATCTAGAATATACTTATCTTGTAGAGAAAGGTATTGTAAACCTAGTAGGACTCCTTGGTCTATAAAAGGAGGATCCTAGGGTTAGTTTATGTACGTGTTATTATTCACTTCAAGGTTGTAAAACCCTAGCATTGTTGAGTGCTCGTATTAATAATATTGAAGTGTTGAAAGAGAATCATAATTCTTCTTAAGTTAAGCTTTTATATTCCGCATATTAGCTTAAGTGTTCATTCAAGTTAACTTCTATATAAGATCGTTTAAAGCTCAACTGGGATCAACAAGTGGTATCAGAGCTTGTGATCTAGAAGTTATTAACAAGAAGATTTTGTTTCTTAATAATTTGCTGTTCCAAATCTATTGCTACGATGGGTGATGAAACTCATATGGTGACTGCTTCAAGGGTACCCATGCTGAATCCTTCTGAGTATGAGCTTTGGAAGAGAAGGATCAGACAGTATATTCGCATGATTGATTTCAACATGTGGAATGTGATTGTCAATGGTGACTCTACACCTGAGAAGAGTGCTGATGGGAAAGAAATACCAATTAAGTCTGCTGAAGCTAATGCAGTAAGGAAGATGGAAATCAAAGCACATAGTATTCTCTTAATGGGAATACCTAATGAATTCCAAATGGATTTTGATGACTGTGAATCTGGAAAAGAATTGATGGATGCTGTTGAATTCAGGTTTGGAGGGAATGATGCTACTAAGAAATCCAGGAAAAACATGCTGAAGCATCAGTTTGAGAATTTTACCTCTGAAAGTGGAGATAAGATAATTGACACATACAACAGGCTAAACCAACTTGTTAGTCATCTAAAACTTGTTGGATATGTGGTTCCACAAGAAGATGTAAATCTAAAGTTTCTTAGAAGTCTTGCACCTGAATGGAGTATGCACACAGTTGTGTGGAGGAATAAGCCTGATTTTGAAACTATGAAGTTGGAGAGTCTCTATAACAATTTAAGAGTGTATGAATCAGAACTATCTACCTCTTCTACTTCATCTTCTGGTACTCAAAATCTTGCCTTTGTATCCTCTAAAGGAAAAGGATCTCAAGAATCTCACTCTGCTGCTCATTCTACTGCTTATGGAGTATCTGCTGCTGATGGATCTGCTGCTAGTTCAAATGATAAGATTTCTACCAGTGATATTGCTTTGTGTGCATTCTTGGCTGAGCTTACTACTACTATAAGGTCACATGTCCTTAATCAAGACTTGGATTATATTGATCCTGATGATCTTGAAGAAATTGATCTTAAATGGCAAATGACTATGTTGACCTTGAGGGCAAGAAAGTTTTTGAAGAAGACTGGAAAAGAAGTCAAGTATAAGGCTAAGGACAGTCCAGGCTTTGACAAATCAAAGATAGAATGCTACAATTGCAACAGGAAGGGACATTTTGCCAGGGAGTGTAGAGCTCCAAAGAAGAATGCTGATGCTACAAAGAAGGTTACTGAAGAATCAAAGACTGCACTGGTGTCTTGTGATGGACTGGGAGATTATGATTGGAGTGATATGGCTGAAGAAGAACCAAATTTCTCTTTGGTAGCTGTTGCTCAACCCAAGGTGCAGAACTTTGCACTTATGGCCTATGGTTCATCATCAAGCTCTGACTCTGAGGTATCAAATGATTCAGACTCATCTGTGTGTTCTTTTAAATCTTGTGCTGACACTATAGAAGAACTTGAGTCTAGGAATGAGAGTCTAAATAGAGAAATTGAACACCTAAAACTTGATAACTTAGGTTACAAAGTAGGTATTCAAAATGTTGAAAGGAGGTTAGAATATCTCAAAGAGTGTGAGAAGGAATATGTAGATCAACTTAATCTCAGAGATATTGAAATTTTTAAGAAAAACAGTGAAGTAGAAGTTCTTAAAAATAAGTTAGAAGAAGCTGAAAAAGAAAAGGAGGAAGCTCTTGCTGAAAAAGATAAACATGTAGTAAGAGTACAAAAACAACAATATGCTTCTGATTTGGTTCATAAATCTATAGAGAATAACTTGATGAGAAAAGGTAGTGGAATTGGGTATAATGAAGTGGCTCCTCCAGCCAAAAGTGCTTTTGCTCCACCAGGAAAAGAACTATCCTTCATTAGTGAGCTAAATATTGAAAAACCTGTAGGTGAATGTAGCACAAGTGTTAATGAGACACCTAAGGTTGAGGCTAGAAAATTTCCTGAAGCTCCTATTATAGAAGATTGGTATTCTGAGAGTGACAGTGATGAGGAACAGGTTAAACAAGAACAAAGTGAGAAAAAGGAAGAAATTCCTACAAAGTTTAAACCTAAAATTGAACAGGTTAAGTTTGTCAAACCTGTGTTAGGAAATAACTTTTCTAGGAAAATGGTAGAGTACAATGAGGTACCTAGAGAACAGATGGAAAGGTTCAATAATAAGCCTAGGGGTAACCAGAGAAACTTCAACAACCTAGTTTCAAACAGATTAGGTAATCAGTTTCAATTACAAAAGAAGGCTTGTTATAAGTGTGGTAGCTTTGACCACTTGATTGTTAGATGTCCTGAACACCAAAAGCCTGTTTGGAATCAATACACTAGGGTGAATCATAAATATGTAACTAAACAAACTCACCCACATCCAAATAGAAACATGGTTCCAAGAGCTGTTTTGTTGAGATCTGGTGCTACTAGATCTATTTATGTTGCTAAATCAAATGGTGTTTTCAAATCAACAACTAGTTCTTCTACTGGCTCTACTGCTAGTAAGCATTCTGCTGCCAGTATGCACTCTGCTGCTAGCAAACAATCTGCTGCTAGTACAAAACTTTCTACTTCTGGGCCAAAAGTTTTAACAAACACAGTTGTTGGAAATCACTTTTATGCTGTTAAGGCCTCAGCTTGCTGGACTTGGAAACCAAAAACAAATGTTTCAAATTCTGTTTCCAAGGATAGCAGTGCATCAAGTGATTTAAAGAAATTTGATTATGTTGATGCACAGGGCAGATCCAAGTCAGTAATGGCTTGGGTCGTCAAGAGGAACTAATGTCTCTACTTTTCATGTGCAGGTCAATCTACTGGATGAGCTTAAGGATATGGTTATTGTTGACAGTGGATGTTCTGGACACATGACAGGAGATGAGTCTCAACTTGAAGACTTTGAGGCTTTTGATGGTGGTTATGTTGCTTTTGGGAATGATCCAAAAGGTGGTAAGATTGTTGGAAGAGGAACTCTTAAAACTGGAAATTTGGACTTTGAGAAGGTGTTTCTTGTGAAAGGACTTAAGTTTAACCTTTTTAGTGTCTCACAAATGTGTGACAAAAAGAACTTTGTTCTTTTTACAGACACTGAGTGTATGATCCTTTCTCCTGACTATCAGTTGCCAGATGACCAATCTGTGCTTTTGAAGGTCCCTAGAAATGAAAATATATACAGTGACCATATTAAGAACATTGTTCCTAAGAGGACTTTGACTTGTCTAATTGCAAAGGCCACTGTTGATGAGTCCAAATTATGGCATAGGAGATTGGGACATCTGAACTACAAGACCATGAACAAATTGGTAAAAGGAAATCTGGTCAGAGGAATGCCTACAAAGACTTTTGAGAATTGTGAAATTTGTGTTGCATGTCAAAAGGGTAAACAACACAGAGTTTCATTCAAGTCCAAGACTGTGAACACAAATACTGAGCCATTACATCTATTGCATATGGACTTATTTGGGCCTGTATTTGTCAAAAGCTTGAACAAGAAGTCATATTGTCTTGTTGTCACTGATGACTTTAGCAGGTTTACTTGGGTATTCTTTCTTGCTACTAAAGATGAAACTCCAGAAATACTCAAGGCATTTATTACAAGAGTTGAAAACCTGTACAATCACAAGGTGAAGATTATCAGATGTGACAATGGTACTGAGTTCAAGAATAGTGTGATGAATCAATTCTGTGTGGGGAAAGGAATTCTAAGACAGTACAGTGTAGCAAGAACTCCACAACAGAATGGTGTTGCAGAAAGAAGAAACAGGACACTTATTGAGGCTGCAAGAACAATGTTATCTGATTCAAAACTACCTATTCCTTTTTGGGCTGAAGCTGTGAACACTGCATGCTTTGTGCAGAACAGAAGTAAGGTAGTCAAGCCTCATAATAAGACTCCATATGAGTTATTTCATGGAAAGAAGCCACTGATTGATTTTCTCAAACCATTTGGATGTCCTGTTACTATTTTGAACACTAAGGATCAGCTAGGCAAATTTGATGAAAAAGCTGATGAAGGAAATTTGGTTGGTTACTCTGTAATTAGTAAAGCTTTCAGAGTATACAATAAGAGGACCAAACATGTAGAGGAGACTTTGCATATTAAGTTTTCTGAGAACACATCAAATCCTGATGGAAAAGGACCAGAATGGCTGTTTAATGTGGATATGCTCACCAAAACAATGAACTATGTACCAGTTATTGCTAGTGTTGACAAGCCACAAGAAGAATTTGTTTTGTTTGAGAAACTTAAGGTTGGTCCTACTCTACTACCCTCTCAGACTGATCTAGGTCCTAAAGATGATGTGGTCTCTCAAGAGAAAACTAAGGAAACTGAAGAAGATATTGAAATTCCTATTGAAGCAGAAAAAGAAACAAATGTGGATCCCAAAATAGTTGTTGATGTCTCTCATTCAAAGTCAGAAGACCCTGCTGCTGACTTAACAGACTCTACTGCTAGGCCAATAGTTACAACTACTGCTCCACCACATTCTGCTTCCAAGCCTACTAACTCTACTGCTACTTCAATGTTTCCTCATTTGGACTCTCAGGGTAGACCTATTGTTGATTCTTTCTACCCTGATGATCCAAATATGCCTCCTCTTGAGAATATTTACTATGACACAGATGATGATGTTCTTGATGGTCAGTTATTTGGAGCTTCTGCAGATTTTACTAATTTGGAACTCAATATTCCTGTTAGTCCTACAACTACCACAAGAATACACAAGGATCATCCAAAAGATCAAATTCTAAGTGATCCACAATCATCTATTCAAACTAGGCAGATGACTAAAGCACTGAAAGATCTTCAACATCAAAGTTTCTTTGCCAGATCACTGCATCAAAGAAATAGTCATAAAGATCTTCAAAATTGCCTGTTTGCGTGTTTTCTTTCTCAAATTGAACCCAAAAACACTTACAAAGCCTTACAAGAAGCAAGTTGGGTGGAAGCAATGCAAGATGAGCTTCTACAATTTAAGCTGCAAGAGGTTTGGACTTTGGTTGAACTGCCAAATGGAAAAAGAGTGATTGGCACAAAATGGGTTTTCAAATGTAAAAGAGATGAGAGAGGAATTGTCATAAGGAATAAAGCAAGGTTAGTAGCACAGGGATACACACAACAAGAAGGTCTTGATTATGATGAGGTATTTGCTCCAGTGGCAAGAATAGAAGCAATCAGAATATTCTTGGCTTATGCTTCATACAAAGATTTTGTAGTGTATCAAATGGATGTAAAAAGTGCCTTTCTGTATGGGACCATTACAGAAGAGGTGTATGTGTCTCAACCACCAGGCTTTGAAGACCCTGATCACCCTGACAAAGTTTACAAGGTGAATAGAGCAATGTATGGCTTACATCAAGCTCCTAGAGCTTGGTATGATACTTTGTCCACATATCTGCTAGAATCTGGGTTTAGTAGAGGAAAAATTGATAAAACTTTGTTTCTTAAAAGACAAAAGGATGATATTTTGTTGGTTCAAATTTATGTTGATGACATCGTCTTTGGGTCTACAAACAAAGCCATGTGTGTTAGTTTTGAGAAGCTTATGAAGGATAAGTTTGCTATGAGTTCAATGGGTGAACTCACTTTCTTTTTAGGTCTGCAGGTTACACAGAAAGAAAATGGTATATTTATCAGTCAGGATAAGTATGTCAATGATATTTTGAAGAAATTTGGTTTTGATGATGCTAAACCAGCCAAGACTACCATGGACACAAGTAAACCATTGCTGAAGGATGAATATGGAAAGGAAGTGGATATACACTTGTACAGGTCTATGATTGGCTCATTGATGTATCTTACAGCATCAAGGCCTGATATCATGTTTACTGTGTGTGCCTGTGCAAGATTTCAAGTGTGTCCCAAAGAATCACATCTCAATGCAGTGAAGAGAATTTTTAGATATCTGAGGCATCAACCAAAATTGGGCCTTTGGTATCCTAAAGATTCACCATTCGATTTGGTCTCCTATTCAGATAGTGACTATGCTGGAGCTTCTTTGGATAGAAAGTCCACAACAGGGGGTTGTCAATTTCTAGGAAGCAGATTGGTGTCCTGGCAATGCAAGAAGCAAACAGTGGTGGCTAACTCTACAACTGAAGCTGAGTATGTGGCTGCTTCAAGTTGTTGTGGACAAGTTCTATGGATGCAGAATCAATTATTGGATTATGGGTACAACTTCATGAATACCAAAATTCATATTGATAACAACAGCACACTTTGCATAATTAAAAACCCTGTTTTTCATTCTAAAACAAAACATATTGAGATAAGACATCACTTTATCAGGGATTGCTATGAAAAGAAGTTGATCCAAATTGTTAAAATTCATACTGATAACAATGTTGTTGATCTTCTCACTAAACACTTTGATGTGGGGAGGTTTCAATTTTTAATTGCAAACATTGGTATGATAAATCTTTGAAAAACTTATCTCTTTGTTTTTGTATAAGTGTGTAAAGACATTGTGCTGCTTGTTACTCTGCTGCTTATCATAAAGCATATATTTGTATTGCAATGTACTATGCTGCTAACTCTACTGCTAGTACATATGTTTGTTTGCTTTGTGGTGTTTTGTCTAATATTGTGCAGGAATAAGTCTTGATGCTGATTTGCAAAGAACAATATTTAGATAACAAAAGGAAGCACACTTATCATTCATTAAAATCAGAAGTCTTTACATCAAAAGAGATTACAAAAACAACTTCTGAAACTATTACAGTGTGCAAGAACATCAGATGACTACAACCTACAACCACTACTTCCTAGGGCATGGCAGTCCAAGAACAATCTTTCTTTCTTTTGGAAGAGGAGAGTTTGTCTTTCTTGTCCTCTTTGCCTTGGTGGACTTTCTTGGTCGTGGCCTTGATGACTGAGGCCTCTCTGGAGTTGAAGGAGGTTCATTTGGAGGTTCATCTTCATCTGATGATGTGTAGATGAAAGGGGATACAAGCTCTTTTGGGGATGGTTGTCTGACAGGTATCCAAGCTGTATCTTCTGACGACTCTGAAGATGATGGAGATTTTGGGGACATCACAGCTTTACCCCTGGAAGTGCTGGGGGTTTGATTCAAATTGAGGAGATCCTTGAACACTGGAAGATCATGTTTTCTCTTCTTTGCTTGTTCTTTGGTTCTACAACCACCATGAGGAGGACGGAAGGGAGGCACATAAGTTTCAAAGGGTGTTTCCTCCTCAGATGAGGAATCAGAAGAGATATTGATGATTTCGGGTGTTGATTTCATGATTGATTGATTTGATTTGGGTTAATTGAAGTATTGATTTGGTTGATTGGCGTTTTTTATTACGATTAGGGTTTGATTGTGTTAAATTAGGGAAAAGATTTAGTCCGTTTTTATAGAGATTACGGCATATCATCACATTAATTGCTGAGGATTCTTGACTTTTTGACCAAGCTTATTTAGTCAACTCTGCTGCTGGAATATTTCACTCTGCTGCTAGTTATACAACTCTGCTGCTAGTGTTATTGTGCTGCTACGGTTGAAAGTGTGAGGGTGGGCTGTGTAACTTCTTCAATCAGTTTAAAACCTAATTGATCTTCATAATTGGTTTTCTCATATTTCAAATTGAAGTTCTCACAAACCCTAACACTATAATTTTCTCAAAGTCAATTCTTCCCAATTTCCCTAAACCCTAATTCATGGATTGCGTTCGTACCTGGGCAAAGCAACATAATAGTGTGGTCGTTTTGGATGCTGAATCAGTTAATGAAGAATTCACATACATGGTAAAGTTTTTGAATGCTACTTCTCTTAGGTATGCACTCACTGTGAATCCTACTATATTTGCTTCCCACATCAAACAGTTTTGGCTTACCGCTAAAATCAAAACTATGAATGGGGAAAAATATGTTAGTGCCTTAGTAGATGGACAAAAGATTCGTGTAACTGAATCATTCATAAGAGAAACTCTTCTTTTAAATGATGAAACAGAGACCACTTGTCTTGCCAATTCTGCTATTTTTGCTGGGTTAAAAGATTTGGGGTATGAGGGGAATCATACAAATTTAAAATTTCAAAAGTCTCTCCTCTGTCCTCAATACAAGTTTTTGATACATCTTCTTCTTCATTGTTTGAGTCCTAAAACTTCTGGATGGCATGAGTTTAGTACTACTATTGCTTCTGCAATGGTATGCCTAAGCAAAGGTAACCCATTCAATTTTTCAAGAATGATTTTGGAAGGGATGTTTCAAACTATCAAAGAGTCTGGTTCATATTTGCTTTATCCAAGATTTATACAACTCTTTGTTCAAAAACAACTTATAAAGTTTAGAGGCCATGTTGCTACTTATGATGCTCCAAAATTGGTTTCTAAAACTTTTACTTTCTTGGATAAACATGGAAAAGGTTTTTCAGGGAAAACTACAAATCTTACACCTTCCATGGTGCAACTTGTGCAAAACAATCAGGGTGAAGGATCAGGAAATCCCACTGACTCCCATCACACACCCAACTTTTCTGCATCTGCTACACAACCAAAAATACTCTATACCCGTAAGAATACCAAAAAGAACACTGATCTTCCTCAGGATAGTGTTAGTATGGCTGTACCAGATGAGGTTGTCCTAGGAGATGAAGAGGACATGTTGGCAAGGGCTGTCACTACTACTTCTAGCTTAGCAGCAGAGCAGGATAGTGATAACATAAATAAGACCCAAACCAAGGCAACATCTAGAGATGATGATTCTAATGAATCAAATTCTCAGGATGGTAACCCTAGCCAAATGGCAACTATAGGGGGCTCAGATGATCAAACTAGGTTTGATACTGAGTTTATGTCCCACGATTCACCTCTCGGACTAGGTTACACAGGTCGAAGTGATGAGGACAGACCAGTGACCAATGCATTGACGGGAAATCTTGTACATGATGACAATGTCCATGATTCACCTCTCGGACCAGGTAATACAGGTCGAAGTGATGAGACTATTATGAAACTTATTCAGGATTTGACGGTTACTTGTACCAAGTTGGGGTTGAAATGTACTACATTGGAGGACAAGGTTCTTACTCTTTCAAATGTTGTTGCTGATCAGAACAAGACAATCATCAAATTGCAAAAACAGATTAAGACCTTTCAGAAATCAAGATCTTCAACCTCTCTGAAAAGATTGAAGAAAGTGGGCACTTCTCAGATTGTGAGTTCTCCTGATGTCTCTACACACTTGGAAGATGATGCTTCCAAACAGGGGAGGAATGAAGAGGCAATTGGTTCAGGGGAGGAAAATTTGGAAAAGGATGATAGTGCTCTGGGTTTAAATGATGGAATGGTTTCAGGGGAGGCTCCAGTGATTGGGGATATGGATGTTGAAAGTCCTAAGGAAGCTGAAGATTTTGTTGTTGCTGATAAATCCGGGAATGAGGTTGTTATGGAAGAGGTGATTGCTACACAAGACAAGGTGGTAGAACAACTTACAACTTTGGAGCCTGAGCAATTAGTAAAGGCAACAGGGTTGATGGGAGAAACATTGATGAAGTTGGGAGATAGTCTTGACTCTGCTGTTCAAGAATCTACTGCTAAAGAAATCACTAACTCTGCTGCTAGTGGATCTGCTGATGCACAAGACTCTACTGCTGGGTCTGGTGACAATGCTGCTGCTGAAGCTATGGTATTGCTGAGCAAGAAGACTTCCCCATTACCAACTCCTTCACTACCACAACTAACAACAACAACAATCAAATCATCAGTCTCTAGAAAACCTGAAAAAGGGATTGTGATTAAAGAACCTGCTGCTCAACAAAAGAAGATTATTTCTTCATCTTCTACTGATAAAGGAAAGGGCAAGCAAGTTGAAACACCAAGGATAATGTATAAGGGGATTGACTTTACTGATGTACCTTTTGATTCTTGGCCTAAGCCATTGCAAGTTGAACATGATGCAGCTGCTGCTCTTAAAGCACAAGAGTTGATTAATATGGAAGAACAATTGTTAGCTGAGAAAGAGGCTGAAGGCTTAAAGAATTATGATGAATGGGCAGATGAAAAGATCAGAATTGATGCTGATATTGAACTAAACAAGCTGATCAAGATTGAAGATAATGAAGTTCCAACTTTTAATGTGCAATCTTGGTTTAGTGACTTTACTTCTAAGAAGAGAAAAGAGAATGCTGCTGCTAGAA